>JALXJV020000022.1:14818864-15435873 GCA_024633595.2 Lepomis macrochirus | reverse complement strand
TAAATAATTGGATAAAATGCCAGGTTTTAGATAGCACCAATGTGTCCTGCAAAGCAAACAAAGAAGAACTGCATAATTATGGCACAAGGGCACTACTTACTTTGCCGCATTTCACCAAAAAGGAACTATACACCAGAACTAGGAACCTTTAGAGGAACTCACTGTGTTTCCACTGAAGGGACTAGTGTCTAGAGTCTTTATTTTACCCCCAAAATACCTCTGCTCGGGGGGTAAAGCTTTCTGAAAGTGCCAGTACTTTTTGGGAGGTGAGGCTCGCCTTGCAGTGAATTTCTGAGCTGCTGGCTTTAAATCGAGCATGTTGGGTGTTTTAAATGTACTGCTCGGAAACAGTGCCAGCGTGCAGCGGTGTGTTTACAGCAACAGCTGATGGAGTTACGCTAAAAACTGGGTCCAAAGTTGTTGTTTTAAGTTTATACACAGAGTTTTTCCACTGAGCCAAAGTTGCTTATTTTGGAGAGTCCTCCTCTCCAAAACAAGCAGAACAACTGATTACAGTGTGTGTGCTGCAGCTGATCTGCAGCTCTAGTCAGGTGGAAATGTTTTAATAACCTTCCAAACTGTCGCGATTTTATTTTTGTGTTACTTTCCCTGTGCCAGAGGTTTTTTTAAAGAACTTGACGGCTCTATCTAGTTTGTTTTTAAATTTGTAACAAACTTTATCCTGTGTCTCTCCATTAAACTCTCACACAAAAAAGCAGTTTTAATGGTCAAGGATAGTATATAGATTTTTATTATGTTCCAATCAAATATGATTTTGCTTATGGATAGTGGATAGTGGTTACTAAATAACGATGCCTGTGCATTGCTTTATACAGGACTATGTCAGATGATTAATTTCTTTAATCTTTGCAGGTCTTTAGACCACAGTGGAAACACACACAACAATGGGAAGAAGGAACCTTTTAGTTCCTTGAAAAGAGTTCCTTGAGACGAGAGGTGGAAATGCGTAATTCCAAAAGGATATGCCGCTTAGTCTACTGATCTATGTGAACTAAGCCCTTATTCACGGTTCATCCATCCATCGTCAACCGCTTATCCTGCGTACAGGGTCGTGGGGGGGCTGGAACCTCCCCAGGCAGGGTACACCCTGGACAGGTCGCCTGTCCATTGCAGGGCCACAGAGAGACGGACAACCACTCACACTCACATTGACACCTAAGGACAATTTTAGAGAAACCTATTAACCTAGCCTGCATGTCTTTTGGATGGTGGGAGGAAGCCAGAGCACCCGGATAGAACCCATGCAGACACGGAGAGAACATGCAAACTCCACACAGAAAAGCCGGGGGCAACTGGGGTTTGAACCCACAACCTTCTTGCTAACCACTGCACCACCGTGCCACCCCTTATTCACAGTTTTATATTTCAATTAGCACATGTATTTCCAGGTTATAATGTTTGAAGTCAAACTTTGGTGGTAAAGACCTTTCTCACAGCCAACATTTGGACTTGTCCTACAGCATGAGAGGCACAGGTGTAACTAATAACATTAATAAGGATGGCTCCATTCCATTTAGGTGTTCAAGTCAGCATATACAATACCTGGATCCTGGCACCTGTACAGTAATGTAATGCCATCATCATTAACATTATAAGTTTCACCTTTTTTATGAAGAGCTAAATGATTACATTATGTAATGTAGGGATGTCCAGATCCGATCACGAGATCGGAAATCGGGCCCGATCACGTTGTTTCAGACTCGATCGGAATCGGACGTTACCTCCCGATCAGGGCTCGGCTTTACAAACACTGTGGCACTTTTATTTTTGTATTTGTTTACATGCCTGCCGGGTATTTTAAGTTGAGGTGCTATTTGTTTTTATCTTAGACTTTTTTATATTTACTGTTGCACTGAAGTCCAAAAGTGAAGAATTTATGTTATTTATTACTTGATTGTTCAAGCTACCTCACAGAAGTGCTCTGTTTGTTAAAAGAGTTGTTGAATGTTAAAATAAGGTGAATTAAATAAAAAATAAGGACCATCCTGGATCTGTTTTTGCGCTCTTCTTTATTCTTTTTTTAAGTATTATAGAAGTATCGGATCGGGACTCGGTATCGGTAGATCCTTAAAATCAAATGACTCGGACTTGGACTCAAGGGCAAAAAAGACCTGATCGGGACATCCCTAATGTAATGTATAACAATACAGTACTACATTGAAAGTAATTCCAAAAGGATATTACCCCAAACAAATTGTGAAAACATGATCCTATGAATACCACGGTGTTTCATATAATATGAACCCAGCATAATATTATCCCCATAACTTTTCTGTAATTGCATGTAATCTACACTGGTATTACCTAATAACTGAGGAAAATATAACCCTCAAAGCTGATTAGTTTGTGCAGATCAGCCATGACTTTATCAGTAGTGTTTTATTCTGCCTCATTACATCAATAACTCAAAATTTCTTTTTCACCGTGCTGTTCATGCTAAAAACACTGGTAACCCTTTACAGTTTACATGTGTAAACAGTGTTTTGGTTTTCTAAAATCCTGAAATTCACAGAAAATTCCAGAAGACAACTATGTTTTCATAAGGCCCTGATCAGGTTGCAGATATAGGCTTTCTTAAAATGATGGCTTAGTAACTGTTAGTAACTATGACACATTAAATTGCTTTCATACGTCATTTACGGCTCAGTTGCACATGTTTCCACAAAATATGTATGTCCTAAATAGATATGCCAATTACCCTAATGGAAACCAGGAAGCGTGACCGTTTCAATTAGCAGGTCTGTTCCCATTTCATTTTTCCTGCAACACCTCACAGAGTTCAGTGATGAAACACAATGTATTGTGGCGGTTATATGTTGCCCGTTCTGCAGCTGGAAATTGAATGTTCCTTTTGCCTCAAACTGATCTGACACTACACAACAGGATGATTTTACCGACAACACATCCACTCGAGAGGCATCAAATCACAACACAGGCTGTTTGCAAATGCATGGTTCTTCTGTATATCGCCAACATGTTGGTGTTGGTGTAATTGGAATCAACACCATGTGAATTGAAACACAGTATGCACCAGGGTTCTGCCTCAGTAAAAGTGGTCACAGTCCGGTGACTCTAAATACAGTGTAGGGCATCAAAGTTTCTGTTGTGTGTGATTGTGCACTTGTATGATACACTACATGTTCACATGAATGCACATACCTGTACTCACAGACACAACCCCCCCCCCCCATAACACACACACACACACACACACACACACACACACACACACACATACAAATAACCACATCTATCTACAAATGTATTCATTAGCAGTCAAATTTAACACCACAAGAGAGAATTTGATTGCACATTAAAAAAGTACATATACTGGATGAGGAATATACACTTGTCTTAAATTTTCTGCAGCAAGTTTACCCATATTCTCCACTAGTATTTTTCTTCTATCCAACAAGCATCAGTATTTTTTTTCCCTCTTCCGCTCCCTCGTTCCTTGTCCTTGTGGCTAATTTATGGGCTTGTTAGTAGGGAGGCTCCTGCACTTCAAACTATTTCACTTAGGGCAACCAAAACATGTGTCTTTTTTTCTTTAACTCTGGATATGTAGTAATTATGTACAGGAAGAGCTCCCAGTTTTTCCACATTATGAGCTGTGCTAAACTAAAATCAGCTGGTCAGGTGCTGTGTTGCTTTATTTTGGAGGCTGTATTTTTTGTGAGGAAACTAGATTTGGCTCCCTGCCCATTTCCATTCTCCTTTTCCTGTGAGTCAACCGGCTATTATGACTGTCAGTCATTTTCAGACATAAAGGGGCTCAATTGAAAAAGGCTCAATGCAAATCTCATATCTTACATGAAACAGTCTTGATTTATTTTCCCTGAGCTTTTCTTAAGTCTTTAAACAACCTCCCAACACACTCCCTGCTCTCCCTCGACCCTCTCAAACCCCCAACCCAACCCAGCCCACCCACACCCGGCTGGAATCATGTCTTTCAACATACAGTCAAAAAGAATGGGGAAGTGCTCTGTGGACGGTTGCCACAATCCTCCAGCACCTAACCCCCCCCACCCACATTTTCCTTTTCCTCCAGTCGATATCTGCCTACAGCAGGTGCCGCGACGAGCCCAAAGATAGCAGTGATGTTGAAGTACTGGAAACTTCATTTATACTCTGCTCACATAAATGTCATTCATCTTATGGGCAAAGCTGGATGACACACCTTATTATCCACAGCTGTTGTGTCTGGGTTTGTGGATACCCATTTCTATTTTTTGTGTACATCTGAAAGATCCAAAATCTATTACTCTATAAGCACTCAGTCTCAATAAACATACCCAGTCTTAAAATGTGTCTGTCTAGATGATGCGTAGGATACATCTTTATGCTGCAGGTCCAGTTCTTCACCTTTGCTTGTAATCCTTTCCCCCTACTGGCACAGAATAGCCCCCTCAGTGTTATGACTGTGTGCTGGGTTGATGACATGTGCTAACACGCTGTCTGAAACTGCCATCACAAGGAAGTTGGGATGCTTTGCTTCCTGCAGGATGGCAGCGGAGGACACACACTGCATCAGTGCCAGACGAGGCAGTGGGAGCCACCAATGAGGCAGCTGTGACCTTGCAAACAGAAGCTCAGAGTCTGAGCCAAAACCTCACCCTCCTTCCCCATGGTGAGGTCCAGTGTGCCAGCAACGCCAGGTGCCCCTCCAGAAGTGTTTGGGGAGGCCAGGATGGAGCTGTGGGCTGCCGTGCTGGGGCTGTTTTACATTATAATTGAGAGCATAGGAAAGACAATATTGACTGATTTTGTGGTTGGTAGTTCAGTGATTTGCAGATTTTCTGTAGATGTCTGTTGGGTCAACAATACTCTGGCAAAATGTGTTTGGCTCAAATAACACAGTGTGCTGTGTTAATATTCAAATGTCAAAAGCAGGTTTATGTCTTGTTAAACACAAATCCTTAAACAGATTTGCTTTAAACAATGTTCTGCATGTTCATCCTCCATCTTCAACTTTTTTCGTTCAGCGTTCAACAACTCCATCTCCAAATAAACTTTTAAAAATAAATGAAGTCAAGAACTTTACATCTTTATACAGCTTAAATTCAGAACTTTTTTTCACAAGGCACGTGGCCATTGTCTTCAAGCCAATTCTACAGTGGCAGGATGATACTTATAGGGAGCTTATATCCCACAGCTTCAGCCCTGAGATCTCCATAATCACCAAACCTCCCACGGTGAAAAGATTATCAAAGAACGCATGTAGCAAGTCATCTCTCACCACAGAGTCCTCGAGGCTAAGAGGGAAAACATGCATACATCAAGTAAAACATTGCTGAACATAATTAGCTACCTTATCCCAGTGGTCAATGGAACCTTAAAATCAATAATAACATTAGTAAAGCAACAGAGAACACACAGTGTTCACTGTATGCTCCTGGAAAAGCAGGTCTCTTACACAAAGTTGTGTGATTGTTTATTTGATTCTAGCTTCTTCATTTGATTTATAATTCAAGTGATGCTGTAAATGAAAGCTGCAGATATTGTTCAATGGGGTCCACAGCTGCTCTATTTGAGGAGATTTTCTCCAGACAGGGTCCCCAAGCGGCAATTGTGGTTTCAGAAGTAAAGTTGCACAGACTCCCACCCAGTAAAATTTGGTTTCAGAAAACTTTGGAAAATAGAGTAAGTACTCACATGTTTATCACATGATTTATATAGCTTGGTCAGCTTTACTGTTTCTAACGTTTCTTGCTTGTCAGCATTGCTCCTTTTGCACAATGTTGCAATTAACTTTGGTTAAATGCTGTATGAGAAAGAGTAACTGAAGAGACTGTAAAGGTTGATAAATACATTAAGTGATCTTGAGGTCTTTTCCTTCTGTTTTCAATTTCCTCTTGCACATTCTCCCACATGAAATGGAATAACCTTCGCTGCTTATATAACCTTCTGCATTTGATTACCATATTAACGTCCTTAACAGCATGAAGCTAATTTGTGAGCTATGGATGTCTTTGGAGAAGGTCACAGTAATGAAGTGTACACCATGAACATGATTTCAGCTTCACTTATTAAACATTTGCTAATTGTTTATATTTTCGTGATTAGAAATTTTAATAAGAAAAGAACGCTTTGCAGGTAACGTACGATACTTGTGGCTGTCGTCCCTTCTTTCCATTGACCATACCACCGCCCTTTCCACCACTGGTCTTTCTAATTATCTCCTGTGACAAAAGATACTCTGGGAATTTCACCTTGTTATATTTAAGAGATGGTGGGATGCCAGAACCATGTTTTCGGGGGCGGTACTCAGGAGACGTCTCTACTGAGGTAATCTAGGAAAAGCAGAACAAACATATTTTTCATACACTTACAGTATATTCACCTGCCAGAAGAGATCAGTTCAATGGGAATCCTTTGAGAAACATCTCTCCTTCCAAAATGTTCTACAGGACCATCTAAATATCCTAAAGCTACAGCTCCACTGTCAGTTTCATAGAGACTGTAATCTAATACAACAGCCCTGCAATAAATCCTAACTTTATGAAGGTTACGTCTCCATTTTTTGTCGAAACTAGTTAAGGTGGTTTTGAATCAACTTTGTGGTCATTTTGAAGACTATAGGTTGTGGTGCTGCTGAAATGGTATTGCTTTAGAGGTGTTTATAGTATTTTGTCTACCGTCATTGAGATAAATGGTGTTGACAAAATGCAAAATCACCTCTCAGAATAATGCAATACAATTTAACAGCACCACAAATAGTCTCCATAATCAGGGAATACAGCTGATCCAAGAACTGAACATTACAATCTTCATGAAGATATGATTTATTGCATAGCTGTTGTAATAGAGCATATTGGTTTTAGCTGTGTAAACCTAATAAAGTGGTAAATGTAATATAGAGTTATTTACTAGAGTACGGTATGGTCATAGATGACACCTAGATTCAGGGTAGTTACACTGTTGTTATAAAATGCTGTAGAATCCCTTTGATAAAGATATTTCTGCTCTTTATATCTGAAATGCTAACATACACTTTAAAATCCACAGACGGCTAAAGATGCAGCATAACCAGCAATCAGCTGTTATATTAACAAAGTAAGATCAGACAAGCTGATTTAACAAGCTTAGAAATAGCAGTGCACATAGAGATGATGCAATTAAACGTCAATGCATTTTAACAAGAGGAAGGAAAAGCACGCTAATTACTAATGCAGACTAATTCTCCACTTAATGGTGTGGTAATAGTGAGAAAGAAAGACTAGAAAATCATAATTTTTTTTCAAAAGAGAGGGAGACTGTGTCACAAAGTGAGACATGAGCAGAGTGTGAGCGAAAGAGTCAGAGGGCACAAGAAAGAGGATGTCCTTAAAGAGAGTGTTTTCGCCTTTATACATCTTCAAAAGGAAACCCCACAATGTCTTGGTGAAGCCACCTGCACGCAGAGGGCAGGCTGCCACTGTTTCAATGGGCGCTGCATGCACACCCCAGCGGGCTTCCAGATAGCGGCTAAAGAGCTTATTTCCCAAATCTCTTTATCCTTTCTAGAACTGTGAGACGTTGACAGAAAGTCAGTTAACTCTAGCCAGTGGCAGCTGCATGGGTTTTGCATAATTAATTATTTATACGAAGCCAGACATAGTAATTACCATCCAGATGAATATGATATTCTAATCAGGCAGGCTTTAATTTTAATTGCCCTCCAGCATCTAACTGTCAGTGCTGGCCTGGCTTGATAAAGTGGAGAGTCTCTAAACACCATTAGACATCTGCTCTGAGAGCATTGCTTCCACTACCCACCAGCCCCACCATCCGCCATAAAAATCAATACAGGACCAGGGTGTGTGTGTGCGTGTGATCTTGCTCATTTTTCTATGGAAAGCCATTTTTCGTCAATGACAAAACCAGAGCAGGGCTTCAAACCATGGAGCCCCCTCCCTGGTGATTGATGAGGCCTCTAGGATTTTTCTTTTTTTTTTTAAATTTGCAGTCCCATCTCAATATATTGTATGGCACAGCGTATCATACTTCTTTTTTGTCCTCTTTTTCTCAATAGACTGTTTTCTGACCAGTGCACTGGAAAGACAGAAGGGATGATTTACAATATTTGTTTCCAGGCAAATCATCCCTTGTATACATCAGCAGTGTAGACAATAAAATTCTGATTTAGTTTGATGGCTAGCGTGGCTATTAAAATTAAGGGTTTTTCTTATGATGAAACAAAATATACAATTCTTGTTATTTTATAATTTATTGTAGATGCTTGTTTGTATTTGCTGATTGTGTGACAGTTATATGATGATTCATACTACTGGCTCGCCAGTCTCTCAGATATGGGAATTTCACATCTACTGATGCCCAGCTTTCTGAGACCCCTTGACAGATCTCAGTACAGCAGGCACCATAATCCTAACAGCTGTTACCATGACAAGTTTTTTTTTTCTGTACAGAGCTTCCAACCACAATTCCAATAGAAAAATATTATCACACATTTCACACAGGTCTTATTAGAGCCGTTCATCCTCCGGTTAGAGCTGGGGCCAGCTGTAGGGAATGAATTGCATACTCTAATTGGAGATGCTTATGGTATGCGAAATATGAACTTAATATGATTATATGTTACTATTAAAAGGAATCTTTTGCAGTATATCAGTGACTCACAGCACATGCCCCTCTTAACTGTGTGGCATAAATATATTTACCATCATTCAAAATGAGTGTCTTAACTCAACATGGTGTGCCAGGTGGCTTTTTTATGCATCTCCAGTAATCAGTTATAGTAAACAAGCCATTGACAGACAGACATGTATAATTGTATATGTGGTTATAAACAGCTGATTGAGGAAATTTCACTACTTTGGGAGATGATTTTCTTATACACTGCACGCTATGCTGCTCTCTGTGTGTACCTTGTGTTAAGCCTTCACCTGCAGTGTTACACAGAACTGATCTGTGTGGAAATGAAAACACTTAAACTTCCTTGACACAATCTGGAAAGGCGAGGAAGCATAGTTATTATGGCTCAGCACCTCAAGTGAGAAGATGGATGGCTTCACAGATGTGCCTGACAGACTGATAAACTCAGTGGCCTCAGCTCGTTTGGTACATTTCCCAAAGCACTAAATGAAAATGAGAGATGTTAACTTACATTACACACGATGACTTATTTTACCCTCTTTGTATCTTATTTTATTTAAACTTTTTCAGCCTAACTGTTTAATGTTTTCAGCTTACTGGCTGCCATCAGCAAGAGAAAATGGGACGCTAATTGACAGCAAGAATATTTGAGTCCTTCAAAAAACCTTGATTCTTGCCTGAACCTCCCATTGTTTCTCATCATCATTGTGCATTCACAGAGTGGAGCAACATTCCTCTATGCAGCTTGGCTCAAGGTTTTTTGATCTCCACATGTTGCGACTGAGGTGAGGGGAAGTAAGGTCCTCAGATGTCTATGGCTCCTCATGCCCAAAGTTTGAATTTCATTAAAGACCCTCTCTGCTCCCCCGGCTACCAGGAACAAAGCCAGAGCTGGACTCAGTGGTAATCCTGCCTGCGAGGTGCTGGTGTCAAAGGTCATTCGTCGCCAGCAGATGAATCCTGTGGTTGGGGTGGCAGAGGCTATGATGGAGAGGAGAAGAAGACAGAGGAGCTCTTTTTCTCAGTTTATCCAGGGAGAATCTAATGAGGAGGACTGGAGGAGAGAGAAGCCATGCCGCAGCTTGGGTGGAGGTAAAAGGCAAGCTGCAGGAAAACTTCAATACAGAAAGCAACAGAAGAGGAGGATGAGGTAGAGGGAGAGAAAACTCTAATGCGTAACATGGGGGAAAAAGGGGGAGAGTGAGACATAAGGCATAATCAGAGGTTGCATTCTGTGGTGTTACGTGAGAGCCACTTAGTGCCTGAGGACAAGCCCAAGGCTAATAAAGCTGAAAGTTGGTAGACGCGCTGACCTTGCTTTGGAAAAGAAAAGCCCTAATAAGGACACAGTCTAAAGAGAGAAAAAAATCTTTGCTGTTTCTCTCCAGAGCAAACACTCTCTCCATCCCTATTTCATACACTCTCCTTTCATTATAGCACAGAGAGGAAGAGGAACCTATAGGCACCCTAATGAAGGGAACCGTTGGATCCGATACATTAAAAGGAGGGATTAGACAGTGTCTGACATGGATTCTGACTTTGAACATGTTCGCAGTGCATGATTAGTAATAGACTGTGAAATTTCTAACTCAATTATAAGAGGCTTTCATAGTAATAGGATTTTAGAATGTGAGAGCATCAGTAATTTTAGTTTCATCTGTCAAACACTGCTTTGGAGCATGTTACACTTAGTTATGTGGTAAAAGTAACATTTAAACGTGTAATGTTTAAGTGGGTTTGTGACTTTTACTTTGACTTTAACACTGGTATCTCCTTTTAAACAGTGATGGTACTACAAAAGACGTTTACATCCACAGAGGTTTTTGAGGTTTGGTTTGGGATGACTGGATTGTGACAATGTAGATCAGATTTAGAAGTGGCATGTTTGGATTTACTACTATTTATTGTCATCTCCTTTACTTTGATTTTACATAAAATACTTGGAAATATATGCGTTGTTACAGCAAGGGTTTGTATGCTGTTTCGTACAAGAGGAGTCAATGGAGCTGACCCAAAAATCACCATTTCCTTCCATTTCATTAAATGAATAATTAGCTTGCCATACATCAATTGGTGTCTTATTTATGGAAAAGTAAGAAAATCCCACAGAAAGAGAATAAATTGCATCCACATGTAGGAAATGGGGGGAATGAAAACATAGTCCACAAAATCAGAGAATATCCATTCATTTTTCATTGAAAAATGAATGGATATTCAAAAAATTGTTTTCATTTCATATTTGTGATGCGACTTCTTCTTATTATACAGATTCTTTTCAGTCATCTGTATAAGGAAAAAAAGGTTTCTTCACGCTGTATTGGTTCTTCACAGCAGAAGGTGGATGATAAGGTAGATGTGCGTGCATCACAGCAGTCAGCCTAGAGCTGGCTGCACTAAGAAACTTTGACAAGTAGTCAATGTGAGTCCTCCCGGGGTGTGTGTTTTTCTACTCAGGATCAGTCAGAGCACTTTTTGGACCCCTGGAGATAAAAAGAACTTCCACCATGCCCTAATACTGTAGATAATTTGTGCCATGATGTTTTTATAACGAGGCAAGGGATTAGGGTTTCGTTCAGGCTTTCCTTCATGAATTCAAGATTAACAACACGGTCTGCCTGCACAACCAATTTAAAGGAGAAGAGGTTTAGAACCTGCTAGATACATCTGAGGATAGCTTGGAGTCCAATATTAAAGTGTTATCAGAGCGACAGAGACAGAGAGGGAGAGCGAAAGCCAAGCTAGTGACCACTAGGCTGTTCATGCAAGTGAATCCAGTTGTATAACCATTACATGCGTGTCAGAGTTTGTTTCTCCAAGACCTTTAACACAGCCTACTGAACATGCCAGAGCAAATCCCTGTGAATTGGCCCAGCGCTCCAACATTAATCTGAGGCAGGGGTGACCATCCACAGTCTAAATTAAGCCCTCAGAGACCATTCACCCAAAGAGAAAGCGTTGTTAGAGAACTGGAAGGACTGGGAAGGTATGCCCCCAGTCTACAAGCTTGTGCTGCTGGAGATGAGATAAGGGCTATCAGCTGCTTGGCTCCACTGACAGGAAGTGCTGCATTTTGGTGCTAAGGGCGGCAGCAGGCACGTAGACCTAAATATGAGCTCATGCAGGCATCAAAGGCCATTCTGGAGCCAACGTAAGTGGAATGTGAATAGAAAATGGTCCAAAGATGCATGGCACTGATGCAGTCATCTGTTATGGAGATATTTTATCTTTATTTTTTATTTTACTCTGTTGTTATTTCTGTTGGGTTCACAGTAAATGACTTTTTCAGCTGTGTTGTTCTGCATTGTGTCAATCTTTGCTCTCTTTTGTTCCAGTTCACCCAACAAGTTACAAATCAGCAGGAATACTAACAGCATTAACATTTGATTGACTGTACCTCCTAGTTAAAAACATAACTAATTTCTCTCCAGTAGTTAAGATTATTGTTTCGACCTCAGTAACTTTCTTTATTTGCTGCTGTTGCTTTCAGGGGAACCGGTGATTGCTAATCATTTTCATTTGCATATGAAGATAAGTCTAATATGGTTGCTGGCTAATCCCCTCCCTCTAAGTGCTGGATAACAGACCATTTTTAGCTTTTAATCCATTAATGAAATTTGTTTGCTCATTGACTTGAATCATCACCATAATTATAGGGATGAATTTATCATTTCAAGCTATTTGAAATGATGGGTATTGTACGTGGAATTTGCATATATGAATTAATGACAGTGATGTGTCATTAATTGATATGATTTTTCATAGTCATTACAGTGCAAACCACATACTCATGGGTGCCTTAATGAGACATTAAGAGCGAAGGTGAAAACGTCAACAAAATAAAAGTCAACTAGCACTTGCATGCAAGTTTATATCATTTTTATATTTATGCAATATAGAATATTTTAGATTGTGAACATTGTAAGAACTTGCATATACACTTTATTTTCAGTGATGTACATGTAATGTAAAAGGGAGAGCTATCTCATAATTTATGTATATGTTGACCCATTACTCCAACATGAATGCATCTCACACACACACAAAGGAGAGGCGAAGGTGGAAGAGTGTAACTATTCAAAATTACAGTGCTTGGACCTTCGTCTGACAGCCTCAAATGCATGCAATTTTACTGGTCAGCATTTTTAAATCATTAACCACTGTTTAGTGTCTAATGCATGTATTAATTATGCATGTTGGTTAAGATGAATGTACCTTGCCATAGCCATTAAATCTCTCTCCAGAACACATTTCTTGCTGCAACTATTGATTGTTCACAGCTTTTCCACTACATTCACCACTGACAATTTGCAGATGCAAGATTTTGGAAGCTTGCGTCTGTGTTACAGTGCACTGTCCCCTGTGTCTTGATTTAGACAAAGAAAGTACACCGCTTCTGTGATTCACAAAAGATCTTTTGGCTCATGTTGTCAGCGGTGGATGCTAGAGGTTTGTGAAGACGGTTGCCCAGTAGCTGTGGATCACAAACACTGAAGTAGTCATTGCACACAAACCACTGTCAGTTCTCATCACTCCCAAAGACCCTGAGGGCTGGGGTGCGCGTGTGAGTGAGGTGCTTACTTTCTGTTCCTCAGTCCTGATAGCTACCCTTGAGGCACCTTTCATCCGGAGATGTGCTCTCTGCTATTTCCAGCCCCTCTATATGTGAGCGCTGGAACCATCAAGAAGCACTAGATTGGAAAACCTGAGAGTGGCATCAAATAAATCTAAGGTTCCACAAGCATTTCCCCCCGCCTATTACAACGCTCCAACTGACCAGCCAGCGCAGCATCTAGTTAATAAATAGTTTCCACTGTGATGACTCCTGGGAAAGAGGCAGGGAAACAAAACATCTCATCCTGTTTCACAGTCTGCATTTAGATTTTTGTGTCAAAACCACAGGGAAAAGGAAAATACAGTTTTTGTTGCATACTTGATGAGCCCAAAATAAATAGTGTGATTTTTTTCTGTTCTTTTCTTCTTCTTCTATGTTTTTTTTTGGGGGGGGGGCAGACTAAAGGCTCTCATTTTCTCACAGTAATCATTTCAAATACCGCATGGACTTGTTTACTAAAGCCACTATCTCTTTATGCAGTCACCAATGCTATGATTTTGTTTCTTTCCTTCCATCATTCACATGCTGGGATGATAATCCTGCTGAATGATTAACATTCTGAGCCCCTCTGTATGAGTTCAAAGCTATCAGGTGTTGCTAATGTGTTTCCAATTTCCTCCCATCCTCTCTGAAAAACGGCATCAATATTACAGCGAGCAGTGCTTTTCACTACAATGCTGCCTGTAAGCGTACAAGACAGCTTTCACATCTGATTATGACCCCTCATAAGCAGCGGCTGGCGCATCTCTCTAACTCCTGCCCCTAAACATCGCTTAGGGCTACAGAGGCATTCATATCGCTCCAATCTCTCCATGTCATAGTGGCAGGAGGGTAATCACCAGTGACAGAACCGCCCCTCTTTCTCAGCTATGTGCGTGCGTATACATTTTTGTGTGCATTATACCATGCCTATCTGAGTGACCACTGTGGCAGATATGGGTATTTCTCCCTCTACACAGTAGGCCTCAGGTCTATTGCCTCTCCTCCACTCCTTCTTCCTGAACCTCTGCCATTCACCTGGGAGTGCAGTGCGAGGAGTGATGATGTGCTCCTTGTCCCAAGGCTGCCTGCGGGCATCCTGGGATACTGTGACGGTGTCACGCAACCCATCCAGGCTTCTTGGAGAATCAAGCCACTGACATGCAGACAAAGCAATAGCCAGGCTCTTTGTTATACTGTAGGTGGGTATGTGTCTGTGCAGTTTTGTGTGTCTGTGTGTTTGTAATCATGTCATATGATGAATGATGAAACATGAATGACAGAGGTGGCTAGTGTCACAGGGGAGACCTTCTCATTCTTCTGTCCTTTGAAATCCCACACAAACAAATACATCACACATGCACACTCTCCAACACACTGGCATACAGAAGTACCTTGAGGATAAGAATGCTTATCCATTCCCTCTTCTCTATTCCATCCAATCTTACCACTGCACATTCAGTTTTGGATTCACTCTGGGATTCCTTTTTATTCAGGACCAAATCTGTCTGTGTCAGTCTTTTGAATCTCTCTTTTGTATCTCACAGTGGCATTGCTTAATAACTGAACCCTGAACAAATACTCTGTCTGCCTGTGTAAGGCTCTTTTATGTCTGTCTAAGGCTCTCTTTTCTCTTACTACCACTGAGCATGAATTTATAACTGGAATATAAATGTTAACTGTATGCCTGTTATTTCATAGACTTGCAATAAAAACATTGCAGAAATAATTAAGGAAAAAAACAAATATTCCTGTAGTTAATTTTGTCCTATAAAGAAAAAAAAAGTCCATTAGAATCAGATTTGGGCAGGAATCAAAATACGTCAGTGTATTTAAAGCCATGAAACTATCTGCAGTATGTCTGTGATACTGTAACTAAAAGGATACAGTTGCTGCCTTCAGAATTCCTCCTCATTTGCACAACAATAGCAGACTACAATGAGCAAATGTATGACCATGTCTGACAGTTTTTAACCGTGAATTCAATACCGCATACATAACAGTGAAACAGAGAGGGGGGGTAGTCAAAACACATGGACAGAAAGAGAGAGGGATGAAGAGTGTTGTCTGTGAAAGGGGGGAGGGGATGGTAGGATGTGCTTCATTATTTTGCTGCTCAGTTTATTCTTGGCTTGTATGACAACTGCCAGGTTTATGTAAAATCCAAATTTCAAACACTAAGCTACCACATAGCCTTGGGCAAACACACTAAAATCCCCTCCTCATTCTGTCTACCTCATAAATAGTTAACGTTCAAAACACTGAGACAGCCCTGCAAACTTTCTCCCAATATTCATATGCTGTGTGTCATACTCCTGTCACACTCTTTAGACCGATGAATGTAATATTAATCCTCTCACTACCCCTCCTCTGCCTCCCCCTAACACCCTCCTCTCACTATTGCCATGACTCCTATATTTTCCTCCTTGGCCCTGGTCCAACTGAGCTGTCAGACCAAGGCCTCATCTTAGCCCCGTCCGTTGACGTCAAGCCAGTGCGAAGCATTTGTGCGTGGCATCTGCCAAACGGCGATGGCCTGTCAGGCTCTTCTCTCTGTCTGTCAGTGAGTAATTGGCACACATACAGTATGAGCAGACATATGCAGGTGGTACCTTCCCTCCCCACCTCAGGACCCCCAAGGGGCCCGTTTAAGCACTGGTCCTGTGGCAGCAGCCTGCTTGTGTATATATTATGGGCAATATCCTGCACTCCTTCACAAACTTTAAGTGCCAAAATAAAACATAATTGGCCGTCTGGAGTTGAGGAGTAATGGCATGCATTCATTTTAGGGATTGAAAAGTTTTCCTCCTGCATGGAAAATGATTGTGGCATATCTTGTATTTGTTTATTTAACAGATGGCATTTGTTCTGTGGTCTTACTAACCCTGTACCTCCTGCAGTACGCCAGACTTAAAATTCAGCAGCATATGTGGTACAGCAGGGGTGTTAGTCACGGTGCAATAGCCAAATCCCAAACAGGTTGTAAATGCAGGTCTGCCTTTCTAGTCCCTCTGTCTACATCCCCATTGCCCTGCTAAAACCTGAGTTCCCAGTGTTCACAGATTTGCTAGAGGCGGCTCTGAGGGCTGCTTACCTGCCAGACATGAGGCAGAGTTAGTCACTGTAACACTGGGATTGTCAAATAAAGTGGCCAAGAATGTGAGACTCCATTCGGGTTAAAGCTCTTCCTTGGCTCTTGACTAGTCACCCGGTTCAAACCAGGTAACACTCAAGCAGCTCTTTATTTTAAAAAAAAATATGCATGACCTGTATACGCAAAGCATGAAATTGGTAACTGGATTTTTTTAAGTGAACATGAATTTCTATCATTTTATCCAGTGTGTAATTTCTAAAACATCTGAGACATTTGTCTGATCCAATTTTGACGAGTTTAGACACCATTGTGCATTGTCCCTGAACATGTTTAAGATTTAAACTTTTAATCCCCAGAATGCTGCATACTAATCATACAATGCATATGTTTTTCTAACATATCTGCACATGGCAATCACAATGTGGTTAAGGTTATGGCAAAACTATGGTTACAATGGTACAAGGGTACAATTAGGATTAGACAACAAAACCACTTGGTTAAGTTAATAGAATGATAATGGTTTTAGACAGTTAACAGTAATAGCAAGTCTGTGATGGGATGCAAAATCTGGTGTCCTGCATAAATGGTCAAATGTAATGCATTCACGTATGTTCCCTACCTCCACAATGGGAGCACTTAAATTTCCTCCATTTATATGTATATTTTATTTATACACTACTTGCATTGGCACTGAACGTTCGGCTGTGTCAGAGTCAGAGTGGGTCTGTCTGCATGAACCACAGCAAGAATGAATGCAGCGAGGCAAGGGACAGGTGCAGACAATATTTACAGTAGTTTGGGTTCCAGGTGCCAAACAATGATGAATACAAGTTGCCATGGCACTATCCTGCAGTACTTTTCACTATAATTAACTCCTGAGTGAGGAGTGTCTAATCATATATACCCAAATTCAACATGGTCAGAAAACAAACAAACAAAAACACTTGGGCGACCTTAAAAATAGAGAAGCAAATGTAGACAAACCTGACCTCACACCTCAGGTTAGTATCATAGCCATTTTACATACTTGGCCGGGAGTCAATACACTGGAAAATGAGCACAAGTGCTCAGAATTTCTATAGTGTTTTATATCCATGAAAATTCTAAAAGTTCACAAATCTTCAGTCAAAATGAGATGGATGCATTGATTTTGGACGTAAGTACTGTATGACAGTTCCTCCTAGCTCACCAGAAAAACTCCAAACAAGCAGCTAAAGTCTATTGATTTGCCTCAACTTTACCCTGTTGCATCCATAAACATGTTCCAGTCTTAATCGTTTGAGATTCACGATATGCAGCCCAATGTTCAAAATGCTGTGTTTTTATGGATTACTGTACATGCAATCCAACTGAAGACAAACATTGCAACTATTCAGCTCCTGTGCTGTGCAAAGAGTAAATCACTCATTAGTATGTAAACAGGAGTGTAGTGGGTCAAAACAACAAGACCCGATGGACTTCCACTCAGAATAATATGGCCTCGAGTCTTTCCACTGACAGATATTCAGAGCCCGGGAGCTGCGAGACCCAGACCATCGGCCTCCCTGCTGACTCCAGTCGGCAATCAACAGCATTTTGAGGCCACTGAGAGGTCAATACATGCTCCAGACACTTATCAACCGCCTCCCAGTAGCCTCCAGACCGTTAACATCTCCTTAAGTAAATTGTGTGTACAAGTCATCCTGTGTTCTTCCACCCTGACACTTACGTGACCTCAGTAGGCATTGGTGATTTTCCCTCTTTCCCCTTCTTCAAATCTATAGCTCTTTTTCTCTTCTTGCCTCCTTCCTTACCATCAGACATAGCTGGATTGTACTTGCTATTCATTTCATCATGGTTTCTATTTTGTTTCAAGCTCATTTTGTAGGAAAAAAGCATCCAGAAATCCCATCCCTGTCTGCCCCCCTTCCCCTGTCTATACTTTGTTACCTGTTTCTCTATTTTTTCCTCATATAGATGAGGAAAAATAATCATTTGTTCTTCTATCTAATCTCTGTTAAATAGGGAAGGTGAGGTTGGCTGCGGTTCCCTTTTGTCACCACATTTTTAAATAACACTACAAATGCTTTGAGGGCAGTCAAATATGAATGCTTCCTGAAGTGGAACACATCGGTGGACTGGTGGTAGTGGCAGTACCACCACCGCCTCACCCCCACCAATGTTATTTCCATCTTCTTCGACAAGGGAGATGGCTTTTGTACTATGGTATAGTGCACCATAGTGGAACTAAAAGACTGAATCAAGTGGCCTGATCCAACTCTCCCTAGAGGTTCAACGTTACAGAGACGAGAGATTATAGACCTGAAATTCCTGTCCTTTAGAGGACCCCACTGTGACATTCCACCATGCAAACCATTGTCAAACACAGTCCCACAAAGCAAAACAGGACCGGCACCATGAGATTTTTGTGATGGTGGAGAAAAGATAAAGAAATCTATAAGGCATGCTCCGTACTAAAGCGCACCTCATTGACTATATATTGAAAATGTTGTATACATGAGAAGAATAGGAAAAGGAAGATAACATTCTAAGGGGGAAAAATCCCATCATCCACACGAGTGCTTTCCAGTATGTGACTGTCTGGCATTTAAAATTGATGCCAGTCTGTTTTTATTCAGCTTTCTGTGGATATGCAGGTGCTGCTGCCACGGCACCTTTAAATATTTCATGCCCCTCCAACTTTTATGCACCAGCCAATGATTCCAAGATATCGATTTATTTCACCAATCAAAACACCATGTCGTTGCCCTCACATGTCGAGGCCCAGGCTCCCCTCGTTTTTCTGCTTGATTAATCAATAAATGCCCCAGCAATTTTGCCCAATTAGTTTCACACTCTTCCCATCGATTAAATGGGGAGGAAAAACATATTCCATTTTGATGCACATCAGAGGAACTCAGACACCTCATCAGGTGGTATTGATCACAGCCAGCCGCTCTTACAGAGCTGTGTGCCAATGACCTCCATCATTAGGCCCCACGGCTGCTGGCTTATGCACTCCAGACAAGTGCTGCTGTCATCAACCCCCCAAGCATCTCCGACCACCCCTCTTCATCATCTCACTACTTTGCTCTCCCCATTTCGTGTTCTCCCTCTCTCCTGTGCTTCATCACCTATGTCCATTCCTCTGCCCTTTCTCCCCCACCTCTCCTCCCTCCTTTCCTCCCCTCTTGTTTCCCTAGGTTTCTGTCCTTATTCATTCCCTACTGTAATCAGATCATGGCGACCCCCCACTGGTGTTAATAGAGGTGAGAATCAGCCCTAGGTGTCAGGATGCATCTCATCTCTCAGGTGCTCGCCTGCCAGTAATGAGGGCGGACGCTGTCAAAACCCAGCTTCCCGCTGTGCCATGACACACATGAGGGCATAATGAGCAGCGCGTATAAATAAAGGAGAAAGTTAAACTCTTGCCTTGTTCCATGACTTGATATGGAGTAGCTTTTCTGCATGCGGCTGTTTTGTCTGATGCCCTACAGCCCCCTCGTATATACCCCAGAGCATGATATGATTAAGTGCAAAGTGCAGTGTACATTTTCAGTGCACTCAAATTTTCGGTGGCATTTATTAATGAATCTTGAGGGCTGTGTTCAACAAGGCTTATCAAATGTGTCAAGTGCCTGTTTAAGAGAGACAACTCAGAAATTGAGATTCTTTCCACAGCAGTTGGTGTACTGCACATAGAAATACTACAGCCACATTTACAGTTAATGTATGTTATTCTTAATTTATTCAGGGGCAGATGCAGATCAGCTAAAATCGATGACATACAAATGTACCAGATTTAGCCAAATAGCCATTTCCCATTAGCAGTCCCTAGGGCAGGTTCATGTTAAACGCTAAAATAGTTGAGAAAGACAAGACAAAGTATCATTGTTCTTTTATAGTCTCTATTTTATTCTATACTTATTTATATTTTATATACATATAATTTACCTATTATATTTCAAGTTTCTCGATTTATCTGTACTTACATATGTCTTTGTGAGGCTGTAACAGCCGAATTTTCCCTCTAGGCGATCAATAAAGAATTAGGCTAACGCTAAGTCAGACACAGTGGGTTAATAGCTCACAGAAAAAAGCATTTTGGAAGGCACATTCAGTACAAACAAACAGGACCGTCAAACCTTTACAACTGCCAACAAGACTATGGAAGTACAAGCTAAATGCAACATAGAAAAAATATACATGTAACATGACAGCTGACAAATATTACTCATAACTTGTAGCATTTTGTTTTTATATACATTTAATGACATTTGGTAGATAGAATAGGGTAGGAGTAATGTTCTCTTTCTAACAGGGAATTTTAACAGTAGTATTTTAGTATTATTCGTATTATCATAAATAATAATGCATCACCAAACTTTCCTAAACAAAGATTTTACTTTGCTAAAATATCTCTTTTAGGGTCAAATACTTGAGTGTATTTGTTTGTCCCGTGGCAGTGGACAGATTAATAACCTTGATTAAGGAAAAGGTTTGTCATTATTCATGGGTCTTAAGAAACAACATGTCTTTTCTGTATCTGTCTTTTGCTCTGTAACTGTTATGAGAGTTGATAATTGGGACTCTTAAGAGAAAATGTGGGTAAATCACTATCAACTGGCTCTATAACAAAACTCTGTGTGTGTGCTGGGTTCGAGAGTTGTTATTGTATCCACAACATGATCATCAAACGCTTCTACCACTACACTCTCTAGTGTATTGTCCTTTAGAATAAAGTTTGAACATTCCTCACATATTCTTCAGTTAGTTTTTCCAATTTTCTTTCGGTATGCATTTCTAAAAATATTAATAAAAAAGTTAGCCTTGGCTTTTGAAATTTACTGATCACTTTGTTCCTGAGTAAGTTAATTATGTTTCTATCATGTTCCATTTTACATCTGAGTTATCATTTAAGAACATGGTTTCTTTGTTTCAAAGCTAGCCCGATAGAATGCTTCATTAGATGAATAATTAGCCTTAGTATTAGTTTATGATCAGACAATCCTGTAACCATGTGAAAAGACTTGATATATAATCAAATATATGGCTGATCAATTTGTATTTTTAAAATCTCCGGTGATCCTTAAATGAGTTGTGGCAAACTGAAACATTTTTCTCTGTTTAATGTATAAACACAATTAACAGGTGTCTGTGGTGATAACGAGATAAAAGTGAAAGGTGTCTTTCTTTTTTGCACTTTGCCATTTGTGTCATTTTAAGTGGCTCAAATAGAAGAAATGTGAAAATGTTGTTATATTATTGTTGGAAACAGAGTATGTCATTTAGCCTGCGATAACCAACAGTGTGAATAACAGTGTCCATATAAAGATATTGCATTACTGTGTCACACACTCCACAGTGTGATAGAAAAACTCACAATCAAACTGTAAGCAACTTAAGAGGAAGAAGAAGCATTTCCCAATTCCCAAAAAGAGAAAGTTTAAGTTAGAAAGACCTGCACATCTCTGGGCAGCACATGTCCATATAGTAGGAGGTCACAAGCAGGTCAACAGATATAATAGACAGCTCTGAATCACTTTTTATTGACAAATGTACTAGCAGGATATATTTTCTTTTCTATAAGATAAGATGCTGATGTAGATGGTATGCTTGCAAACTTGGACACTTCTACCTAGTACAATGTTAATGAACTTGATAAAGTGCTTGTAGTCTTGTTTTCCTAGCCAAACTGAGAATACAAGAGGAACTGCAAGATATTAATTATTACTGACAACCTTGTAATGTTAAAAGTATCCCTTTTCATAGATCCTCAATAATTCTTGCAATGAAGAGTTTGGTGAGACAATTTTGAGAAGCAGATTGTAGAGAGGCAGCACCTGTCTTATTGCATAGAATGCAGACCTCCACATCTGCCATGTTTAACATGGAGGAAAACTACTAAAAAGAGATAGTAAATCATTGCAATCAAACAGACTTTTTGCTAAATATTTCCTCATGCTAGCGCTCTGTTTTTGTGTGTGCCCTAAAAAAATGGTTTTCCTATACATTTTCCTAACATTGTTCCAAGCAGCAAGGTGGCGTTAGCCCTCAATCACAGAAGCAGTGGGAGAGACAAAGTTTTATACACCGGTACATTTTAACATGCTGGATTAATTACAGGACTCTAGGCACTGTCCAGAAGTAGAGATCGCTTAGAAACAGCAAAAGAAGAAAAGGTCTGAAGAGTAGAAATTGTGAAACAACTGATATGATGTTTCAATGCTGGAGAAACCTCTGAAATTAGAGACAAATGAAAACCGACACAGAGGTTTAACGCACATGTGCCAGTGTATAGAACTCTCTCTCCCACTGCTCCCTTCCCCCCATGACACCTGTGCATGAGCGCTAGCACCACCTGTTGCTAATTAGCTGGAAGAATGTTATGGAAAGGTCCACACCACTTTCTTTGTTTTCCATTTACAGACCCAGGACTGTGTAGGAAAACCAAATTTTCAGAGTACATCCAAAACATAGATCTAGCAAACTGTGATGAAATATTTGGCGAATTTAACAAAAAGTGTATTGGAATACAATCACTTTCTCTTAGTTTAAAGTGCCAGCAACTTACTGTTTCAGACAAACAGCACTGAAAATTCTGAAGGGTTTTATAATTCTGATATTCCTAGAAGCAATGTTCATTTTTTAGTTGTGTTCTGTAATTACAAGTAAATGTGCCTCTCTGTCTAAATAAATGTCTTTACTATGTGGAAAAGCATAGCTGGAAGCAGCATTGGTCAATACAGACAGACAGATCAATACGTGAACAGTGCTTTCATTATTCAACTAATGCATGTTGGTTTTACATGCAAGACGGAAAGCGAGGACACATAAAAATACTATAATACCAGTTGTTTGTGTTTGTTACTTGCACCTCTCTCATTATACATGTATGTGAAATGAACTACAAAAAGCAATAGACCATGAATTTAAAATGGCCCATTAATAAGTTGATAAGATTCTACAGTGTGTTATAATAATAATGTAAGTGTAAAGGCAAATCATGGTGTATGTTTCTCAGCTAGATCAAAAGCCTCCAACATTCAAGTGCTGCTCCACTCATTTGGTACATTTTTATTTTTTCTGTCATGGATTCTGACCTGTTGGTGTAAAATCATACTGGGCTTTGAGCTTGTTGATGTGTGAAAACTTTCAACAAAAAAGCTTCTGGAGACCTCTTTAGTTTGCATTGCTACTACCTTTTGATGGGAACTACATAAATTATGCATGGGCTGAGCATTAGGGCTGAATTTAAACCCCAGTGTTATACACCAGCGCCTCAAGATATCTGAACACACAATCAATAATTCTCCATCAGCCGGGGAGGCTTCCGAGAGGCCCACACAGTCTTCTTTGAAGCCGCCTGACAAGTTAAACCCGGTCCAGTTTCTTTTCTACTAATGGCCCCCCTCTAAGGAGAATATGACATGTGCTCTTGTGAAATCTTATTTTTGTGTGGCCAAATTGTATGACATGGAGGGTTGTACATGGACAAATTTAGTCTTACTTTTAATGTTAGAAAGTGTGTGCGGTTATGACGAAAGAGGAAAGAGAGGAATCCTCTCTGAAAATAGCATCAGCTCAACAATGTAAGAAACAAAATCCATTTCAGTTCAGCACTGCTTTGAAATGATGACAGCAGGGTTTATATTCACTATAAATCCTTGAATGTTTCGATGACTTGGTTTACTTCTCTTTTCTCTTTCACTCTCTCTTTTGTTGTTGTTGGAATTGTGCCCTTTGGCAATATTCACAGCGTCAGAGATTTAGAAAATTTGTGCTAATGAAGCAAGCCTCCTCTTTTTAATTCCTTGAACAAGCCATCGATCAATTAGCAGCACAGCTACGTTTGCATCCCCCTGTGTCTGATTTAGACCTTCCTTTGATTGATACACTGATTCTAGCTACAACAAAGCCATCCCCATGGGAAGTGGAAAGACATGCAACACTAGCCTAGAAAGATTTTTTCCTCTATATTTTTAGGCTATGCCTATGTCAATCTATCTGTCTGTCTTGCTTGCTTTCTTTCTAGACTTAAGGTACTTGTCACATCTGGGGGGAGATTAGCCTACTCATGTGGTGCAACTTGGAGGCAATCTACTCAACAGCTGCCTGAGAGACACAGAGTTAGAAGCATGAAGATTTGTTTCTCTTTCTTCCATGTTGCATGTGTGTGTGAGAGACAGCATACACGAGCATGTATCTTTAAGGAAACTACAGATAAGTTTGTGTTTTTTTTTATTTATCTGAAACACAAAGGTCTGCTTCACAGGAAGAAATGTTCCACACACACAATTCTAAGGTCTACCTTATGTTGGACAAAAAATCAATAAATTAATCCAAAAGAAAAAAAGAAAACTATGAGGGTCCAATAACAAAACTTCAGGTAATACAAAGGAGAGAATTTAGAGGAATTGTGGGATTGAAACACTAAAGCCTAGTCAAGAATGAGCTTAGCCTGCCATCCATCAAATGCCCATTTAACAAAACCCACTTTAAGAGGACATAAAGTTTCACCAATGGGTTAGAAAAACAGGCTCTGCTTTCTGTAACCACGCATGGTGACATTTTACTTCACCGTACTTAAATGAAAAAATTGTCACAACTTTGAGGATTCAATCATTATCTAAAGAACATATCACCAGTAAACATACTGAACATTTCTCCAGAGAAATATCCTGTTTGTTGTCTCTTCTACAGTCAGAAACAGACCCATCCAAGAACAACGCCACCAGCCTACCCAGACAATGTCATACTTACATGATGCAAGAATTTGACAGAATACTCAAGCCACATGACAAAGGTCCCCTTCGGACGCCTTTCAGCACCTCTGTCGCAACATTTTGCCGGAGGAAACAATTGGTGCTCCCTGGATTGGAACCTCCACTGTCAGTTGCCAGGCAGAGTGTGTTTTACTCCTCAAATAGTGATCTTATATCTGTGTGGGTACAGTTATGTGTGTCAGAGATTTACATATTACTAATGGCAGACTTGAAGAGTTAAAGTCTCCCTTCTTTTCAGTGTGTGAAAATATTCTGGCTTTGGCACGATGTGAAAGGCTGAGTTTACTCTTAAGTTGTGTCAGTTTATGTTCATGCTGTTTATGTTCCACTGGATTTGGTTTTCCTCCTGAGAAACAGAGGAGACTGTTTAGGTGATTTCTGTGAGTTAGGTTTAAATCGTGTCTTGTTCTGCTGTGTCCTCTCCTCTGGATGCACATTTCAGCTATGCACTCTAAACAGTACTGACCACAAGAGCACTCGCTGACAAACATACAATGAATTGCGGTCCAAAGGAAAATGTTGTGATACTGGGTTTTCCAACTTAACAACCATCGCCGTGGAGAACGTGAAGTGAAACAGTCAAGTAACTGTCAGTCGACACCGTGGAGCGAGAAGAGAGTCAGAGAGAGAGAGAGAGAGAGAGATTCAGAGTGAGAGACAAAGGGAAAGAGAAGTATATAAACAGACTCCCCGTAACAAGTTTGTTTTTTCAAGGTGTCAGGTTCCATAGCCAAGTTTACGGTTATCTGTGAGGTCTATCCTGTTTGGTTTGGCATGTGCCCGGGCTGCGGCAATAAATTTCACTGAAAGCTATGAACCGTTAATTAGCCTGGCAAATGGAGCTTGTAATTTGGCAGAAGCAAAACCCACAGCACTTTGAATTGCAGATACACTGCAACAGAGGCTGAAAGAAACAGCAACTGCTCTGACTAGTCTCTGATTGAAGTTTGTGTGTGTGTGTGTGTGTCTGTGTCTGTGTTTGTGTGTGACTGTGTGTGTCTGTGTGGATTTGGCCATGCATGTAGATACTCTGTGTGTGTGAATGTGTGTGGGTTTTTTTCTTTGGAGGACCTGAAAGCTTCCTGGCAGCTGCTAATCTTCCACCAAAAGCAAGACCATGGCTTTTCACTTGGCACACCCCTTTTTACTCTGTCTGTCTCAAATTGCATGGAAGTGAAATGAGCTCTTTTATGGTGAGCAGGTCGCTCAAAATGGCTAGACAATCGAACGTGGCGGAGCACTGAAACAACTTGGAGGAACTGTGATTTACTTGCATCTACATAAAATCACAGGAGTATTTGATCACCAGGCGAACTCGCGCCACAATCTGAATGAAACCTGACCAAAAGGAGAGAAGTTTCATCAGACGTTACATTAAGTGCTGCAAACTGCATAGATAAAAAAAAATAAGAGAAAAGTGAGGTGCAAAAGAGAGATGGGTGAAAATAGATGCATGTAAGTACAGATTAATGACATTGCCCATCAATGTGGCCTTTGGATATTATCTGAATGCAATGGAGAGGTTAGCAAGGTGGGGTGTAGTGCTAGGAGTCCAACCAAAGGAAGATGTAGAGGACAAACACACACCCTCACACATGTATGTAGAGTCGGTGTGCCATGGGAAACTACAACGGTACTACAGGATCAATTACTGGCTGGTTGCTGGAGGGGTCATGCTGCATGAAGTGTCCAGGGAGGGAGGTCGATCAATGTTGACTTCAGAGAGGTCCAACATACCACATACACTATACACGCAATATAGACATGGTGGGAGGAAAAGGTAGGGATAAAGGAAGTTGGTTTGGGTTGTGGTGGCCAGAGGGGCTAGGAACACCTGGAGTCGTAACTAAGGGTGAGGACACATCTCTATAAGCATCTTGCTTTATAATGTCCAAAAAAGTGTTGCTGGACTAAGCAAAAGTGTGTGAGAGATGGAAGGACTCTGATGAAGGATTTAATACGGTAAGGTATACATGAATGGTGGCTGTGCTGATTTTGATTTGAGCTGAAGTTGATTTGTGCCGAGTCGGCTTTATCAGTTTTCCATTTGTTTTTCAATGCTGCTCCACTGAGGTGAGCTGAATAGGCTACTAATACCAATGTAACAGATCTCGTGCAGTATGTAACAAGTAAAAAGTCAGATATCTGGTTTAGAAATGTAGAGAAGTGAAAGTAAAAAGTTGCAACAACTAAAGATAATCAAGTAAAGTACAGATACTAGAAAAACCTGCTTAAGTACGGTAAAGAAGTTCATTACTTTCCACCACTTTTTAAAGGGCGGGGTAGGCGGGAAAGGGATGACAGTTCAGGCGGCCACTCTGAGGTGAACTATCTGCCACTATAGTATGAGCCAATTCCAGTAGAGGGTGCTATGTCTGTGTATTGTTCGATGTCTTTAGGTTGGGTTAAGTGGTCGTCATAAAAGAACAAAGAAGGGAGTCGCAGCACGATCTCAACTCCATTATACAAGCATTGTTGAGTATGATGTGATCATGGAGGAATGGTACTGCAGCAGATAGTGACAGTAAGTGGGAGAAGAAGACTTAGGTCAAAGATTATGCACACAATGCAACACAGTGCAACGTCCACACCATATCTCTAGGTGATAAACCCCACACTATGACATTATGAATGCAAGAGTATACAACACCAAACATTGCCGCAGAAAGAAATTATATTAAGCAATTGAACATAATGGCAGTTCTGTGAGCCAGATTTTAAGGCTTTGCCTGTACAATCAAATGGGACAATAACATAATGGTTAACCTAGTAATGAAAAAGTAAAATAATTTTAGAGGTCAACAAGCAGCTTATCTCAAAAACGATGAGTTGTATTATAGACATTTTGTACAGACGTTCATAGTCTTCAAAGGATGAATCCTAATGACTTGGGTGATCTACTGGCTTGTTATCTAGCGCCAACAACAGGTAAAATTTTTTACCTATTTGCTTACATTTAGCTACAAACATTCATGTTCCCCAGAAGACAAATGCTAATGACTTTGTTGATCCTCTAATTTTGTCTCTAGCCATACCAGCAGACTGACAGTCGTGGTTCAGACTGAAATGTCTTGTCAGCAGTTGAATGTATTACCATGAAATTCTCATGCTCTTTGTGAACTTTGGTCATCTCCTAACGTTATATCTAGCGCCATCATCAGGATGAGGATCAAAATTTCAATATGTCCAAAACTTTTTATCTTTCTAACAGTCTCCAGCCCTGTAGCCTCACAAGGCTACAGGGCTGGAGACTCTTAGTCTTGTTTTACTTTAACTCAGCTGCAGAAAGTGTTCAGGCATATCAACAAATCAAGAACGGAATGGACTTTATTATTGTTTGACACAGCAAAGCGACATGAAGCAGATAAATAGTAGAAACAGAAATGTAGGAGTGCACCTAAATTTCAAACAGTGACTAACTCCTACATTCCATGGAAGAAACAAGTCTTTTAAATTTCCAGAAGCATAATATCAACACAGCTTGGCTGAAGGCAGCTGGACCATTACATTTTTGGATCTACAGCACATTTTTTGTCAACCTTTGTCATTTGTCACCTACAGTATCATGTGTGGAGCCCAAAAGACAACTCCTGACAAAGTAGAAAATAAAAGCAGGAAATGATTAAGAATGCCCAAAAAGCCAGCCCCTCAGTAGTAATTTGATTGAGAGCACATATCCCCAGATTGATAGGCATGAGGGGAGAGGCGCCCAGTGAGAGTGGTGTTATCACATATTGGACCCTGTAACACTTCAGGGCCCCTCTACCTCTAATGAGGTGGAGCTGAGGTGGAAAGATTGAAGATAAAGGCTGACAGAATAGTTGCATGTAAGTCAGTGTCTTTCCATTTTACTAACTCTAAATAGAGTTTAGTGTACACAATGTGCATCTTATGGATATAGCAACCTGTTTTCATCCCAGGTCGTCAAACTTCTTTGTCACACACGGTAACCTATACTCTTTACCTTCTGTATGAGATGCCCTTGTAACATGTGGTTAACGTTTTGAAATGGTGCAAATTGGTTACGTTTAGGCACCAAAATACTTGGTTACGTTTAGGAAAAGATAGAGGTTTTGGTTAAAATAAATACATCATGGAGAAAGTACAAGTAGTCCCTTTAAATATGTAAACTGTTGACTTCTGTTTTTACATGAGACACGAATTCCAATCTTCTGGGTGAAAGTCCTGTGTTTGTTTGACTCAACCATCCACCCCAACCACCTCCCAATGACTTTGTCATGATTTATACTCACATGACTTCCTGAAGCATTTTTGGCATCTCATTAAGACGCTAATGGTGCCTCTTGTAGAGACTCTAAAGGCCTGATGCGTTTGTATGAGACATAGAGAGGTGGTACATCAGTATTTGTTGACCTGGGAATGAGAATGAGCTGAATACAGCCATTGTTAATAATATTTTGAGTTTAACAACACAGTTTAAGAAATCCAAATAACTGGTGGGGGAAAATACCATCTGCTGATTTGATCCTTGGATTGTACTAGTTAATTCTCTCAAGCTACACCTCACATTACTCCATACCATCACCTTCCCTATGGGATATCCTTGTCAGTTCTCTTCCTTCCCCTCTGTTTTATATGGCCTTCATTCACTTTCTTTAATTGGAGAATGTGAGTTTTGTCACCATCTCATTAATGTCCAAGTCTCTGCACACTCAGGCAGTTCTGCTCCAGTGGGCACATCTGTCCATGCTCATCCATGCAGCCACATAGGTGTCAGACGCAGAAAATCACACACACATTCAGCCATATGCACATGCAAGGTATTGTCACTTTGGCTATTAAAAGCAAAGCTGGGCCGATTATGATCCCATTCAAAGAGAGAATATCTCTCTCGAGGTGAATGATGGCACATCATATGGTGCAGGGTGGAGTGGGAGAAAGAAAATTGACTAAAGGAGATGGAAAAAGGTGTGAGGGTATAGAAAAGGACTGGAAAAGAACAGGTAATGAATAATGATGGTGCTTGTGTGTCCTGACTCCCTTCTATCAGAATGGAGTGAAAAAGAAAGTACAGTCTGAGCAAAGGCTTTCCAATTTTAGGTAGTGTGGAAATTAGGGAAATATGCCTGAAAGCCATCAAACCTGTATGGAAAGTTTAATGACCTGAGAATTAATATAGAATGGTTATAATTGGAAAAGGACTGTTGTGTCCATTTCTCAGTGGCATTAATGCTAACAAATAACTGTTTTGCAAAATGTTTTGCTTTTATGGTGCCTGTGAAAAATGGAAAACTTCTCTTGGCAGCAACCTCTGCAACCAAAGTTTCTTGTAAAATTCTGCTTCTTCAATATTGTGTAGTTTAAAATGGGGTATGCAAATGTTCAGTGGACATAAGTGTAGGTGTTTCATAGGTAAATTCAAAAATAATCAGGACACTAACTCTTGAAGGAAAATGTTTGGTGCATGACAGATAACCAACTTGAGGCTGCAATTTTGAAAATGCAGAAAAATAGTAATGCGATCTCATCTGTTTAGTTGAGTAAAAATCTGATCTGTACGTTGTATAGGGTAAAGGCATCTTGTGAAATCTTAGCAACTAGACTATTTTGTAAGGTTATGACCTTACATTTTTGTAAGGTTATAACCTTACAAAATGTATTTAATTATTTGGTTTGATAATATTGAATAGTGATAGCCCGTGCTGGGCTGGTAGCACAGAATGGGTTTATCACAGTTTACTCTGTGAAAATCGGCTGCCCAGTGCTTTTGGAAAAGGAGACTGATGAGAGCGGACTGATCCAAAACAATAAAATTGCGAGGCAGGGCAAGCTTGTGTGTTTACCTGAGGGGTAGGTCTCTTGTGTGTCTGTGTGTCTGTGAGACAAGAGAATTCAGAGGAAGGTGCGAAGCATATTTAAAATTTATAATAATAATGTTAGTGGTAATTAAAACCTGCTTTCACATGGTGGTATTATGTGAAAAATTTGGGGGTTTTTGCTGGGCGGCGACCATCCGTCAGCCATTGCCGATGGACAATGGCATCATCTATCGGCCCAACCCTAAGTACAACCTTAAATGCATAACGTGGCTCTGCACTGGCTTTGAGAAAAAGAAAAGCCAGTTTTAGGAATGGTTTAGTTGTGTTCTGTATTGAAAGCATACTATCTGTAAAATATGATGATTGCTTAAAACAGTGCCTACTGTTTACACATGCTACATTTTTGATAGTTTTGTACCTGTTGAGTTATTGCTTAGTCAAAAAATCACATCATATACTTTACAAGAAGAATGTAAAATATATCTTTCTTGCCACGTAACTTACATCTCATACACTGATGCCATCCTATATTGATCACTTAACAACAAGTGACCCAATGAAATGCATTTCTGCTCATAAATGTCAATGTTTTTCAGTATGCTACAAAACAGAGAATTCACATATCGTATTAAAACCGCCCTTCAAGACTTTGGGACAGCACATGTAATAAAGTATCCAAATAAAGCATTCCTGGTGGAAATCACAAGCTTCCAGAGAGAGAGAGAGAGAGAGAGAAAGGCAGAGTGGAACTTTGAACATGTCAGCTTTTTTCTGGGCTGTCTCAAAGGAGAGGTTTATGTAAGTGGTTTATTGCGTGCCTGCATCATATGGGCACAAAGGAGTGGAGACACAGGGCATTTATGAGATTAGCACAAAGTAAACTTCTTAGAGTGATTTCCCCTGCAGAGGACATCGGCAGCCAGCAAGACAGAGAGACATAGAATAGAATGAACAAGGTGGAGTGGTGGGTTCACAATCAGTTCAGGATGCGGAGAAAATGGCAAATTCCAAAGCATGGCCCATGAATAAAGTCGTAAGGTATTAAATGTTTTCAGGGAAAATGAGGACAAAGAGCAAGCGACAGACAAAATGTCCCATGTCTCCATTTCCTTAAGTGCATTGTGATGCTGGAGGCAGGGCAGGGGACAGCCACATCACATGTATGACTGTCATCCATGATGTTGGCACCCACTCAGTGATTTGCAGTACAAGTGTATTGCTGTACTGGCAGTGTTTTTCAAGGGTACAGCGGTGAATTAAGGCACAAGACATGCGTCAGTGACCATTCACTGTTTTCCTTTGTCTGATAGATTCTGTCCAGACACACTTGCATTTGATATGAGTGTACCATGTACATTACAGGCCACTAAACAATATGAATAAAATTTATTTTTAATTAATAATTCTGTAGTAAATCTGGATTCTTGATTGGTGGAGTTAAATTATGTTTTCTCATCTGGCATAGGAAACCCCAGAAATAACCACTATGAGATCTTGTGATGCGTCCATGCATGGTAGCAGGCCTATTTACCTTAATACCATGTTTGAGTTGTGCGAGTTTGCACAAACGATGGAGCTTGCAGTTCTTCATCTAACCAGCTCAATGTGGCTGTTTCTTCTATTGCTATTCCTCCCTTTAAAATGCATTGTAAATGCTATAACTGCTATGTAACTCTTGCAGTATGTTCAAACTAACTATAATTGTCTTCTTCCAACAAATAGGCTCCTTAATTTATAACAAAATTCTATATTTTAAATTGTGTAACATCAAAATGATCAGTTTGTGTATTTTGGCCATCTATAAAAGTGTATGTTACTCAAGGCATCACAAAAGTCAGAATCAATTCTCTGACTTGTTTTGGGAGAAAGGCGAGAAGCGTATCAGTATAACAAACATCTGACCTGGTGATAAAGTATCAGGTGGGGAGTGGCACTACATCACTCAGAGGGAGACAAACCCAATTTGCCACTTCAGGTCTACTGCTTTGAGAGACGAAGGGAGGTTAGACAATACACCCAGGGAAAGAATCTCAGCCTCTGTCGCCAGTTAGCCATGCACAGCAACAGCTGGGCACTTTGATTAATTTGTCCAAAGGCAGTGATTTATTCGTTTGCAAGGGACCCGTGTGAACTCAACAATGGCGTTTACACGGTGCGCATACAAAGGCAACATGCATTCCCACTCGGACTCACTTTATATTATATACGTTTTTTTGATCTTTCCCTCTCTCTCTCTTCCCCTCTCTCTTCTTTCCTTTGCATTAATCAGTTTTGACAGCTACCAAAAAGGGTGTGTTTAATGTGAATTTTTGTCATGATTAATTTTGTTTAAAGGAGGTATCTGTGATACATTTTAGGGCGATATCTGCTTTGATTTTTCCTTACACAGACTCCAGTGTTGGTTACCGTACCCCAGCCCAAAAAAGAAACTGAATTCTCTCTCCAAAGCTAGACTATTATATTTAAACATCTAAAGAATTTCATTTTGCATACCCAGAAAAGTAAGAGTAAAATTCACGTTTTGCACTTGCACAGATATTATTATGTGTGTAAGGAGATAATCCAGTTGAAAGATCAAATCACTGCACTTACAAATACAAATACAAAAAGTATTCCCAGTTGAATAGTATTTCCATTCAGAGGAAATATAAGTCTTAGTCGCAGCTGGTGCCAAAGTTGCAGAATGTGTTGATGTCATGAGTTTTTTTACTATGGTGTCTATGTATACCACCTGCCAGAAGCAGCACAAAGAGCATGTGAATACCATCCATTAACCCTAAAACTAATCCTGTTATGGATAAACTATTTCTGAAAGGATGAACGTTAACGCACAGAGGGAGTCTGGACTGTAGTAAAGCAGACAGTTTATCTGCTGCAGTACCATCTACAGACAAAATCACACCAACAGATCTTGACGGTGTCATTTCTTCCTGTTGCCGGTTTTGCGATCTTTCTCCTCTTCCCCATACTCTCAAGAACACATGCATGCACAATTTCACGCGTACACACAAACAAAAAGTGCTGATGCTGGCGTTTCATGCTCAGTGTTTTCACTCTCAGCTCTTATAATCTGTTTTATCTCAGGTGCTGCCAATAGCAGGTTTAATTAATGAGAGGATATTCCTAATGTAATTTAGCCTCACAGGATTATAAAATGACACATCACTCCACAGCCTGCAAGGCAATGAGGGAAAGATACAGTGGATAGGGAGGGATGGAGGGAGGGAGACAAAAAGCAAGAGAGAAGGAAGTATGTATAATTTTAAAATATTATCAGCACCACATCAGAGCTCAAAGAGTGTTGAAAACTAAATATTGCCTTGATTAATGCATACATCTAAACCAAATCTGTGGGTGTGTGTGTTCCTATCTGTTTGTGTATATTATTTGTATATTTGTGTTTATACCTGTGTCAGCAACTTTACTTTCCAGAGGGTTAGGATTTATTTTTCCGTACAAGGGGAGTCCCATACTAATTAAGTCTAGGCCTATTAGAGTGAGCCCCTCGGCCTGAAGCATTACAAAGTGTCACTCTCCCATCCATCCTGAGACCCAGGGAAGCAGCAGGCAGGCAACTGAGAGACACAGGGTTACCATTAAAATCGAGATTGCTGATGTCCTATATACACCGCTCAATGGATGGTTGCGTTTATGAATGGATAGATGCAGTTGGCTGACTATTGGACTATCTGACTTACCAGCAGGGAAGCGCTCTCCTTTAACTTTACAGTAATGCTCCTCCAAGGCCATATTTTATGGAGTCACTTAAGATGGTGCTTTCCCATTAACTATTGTTGGACCGTGACTTTAAATTACCCTTTTTAACTATATGTAGTCCTTGGTCCTGCGTGTTCTTTAATGAAGCAATAGGAGAAGATGTTTTTGGTCCAAGTTAATCAGTTTTATTACAAGTAAATGAATAAAGCTTACAGAGCTCTGGGTCAATCTTCCTTTCTCTGACAAACAACAAGCCGTGTCAGTTCATGAAGTCTGACTGGCTATCTCTCCCTGACCCAGTGTTTTAGTATACATTGTCACATCATAAAACAATAAAACCAAAGTGTACATCAGTCCATGATTGGCCCACGTCCTCTGACCCCAATATTTGTCCTCTGACTCCACGAATCACCATGCTGTTCCTGGGCAGATTACAAGCATAGTTCCTGAAATAAGGTATCTTGGAGAAGAGATGTTTTGTACCACATTCCAAACCCATTGTTCAAATGTCCTTATCTGATCATGCAGAGACCCCCTGTAACTGCCCTTCTCCAAAAACACACACATCCGGTCAACATATAAACTTCTACGTATAAAATAAATCAGAGATCAATATAAGAAAACACAATAATTTGGGTTACCCTGAGTAATACACAAATCATGCTATCATAATCTCTCACTATAAATAAAGAGTTTCATAGGTCAATAGCACAAGAGGGTGTTTTTGAATCTGTACTGTCTGTACTGTACTGTATCATTGCTAATCCATGTAATTGATGCATTAGATGCATTTTTAAAAGAATGTAGGTATTTGTGTGATAAACACACATTTTACTATTTTTTGCACCCAACTGAAATTCCATTCTTGGGCAGTTCATATGGAAAACACATGCTTAAAGGTGGAGTAAATGATTCAGGAGAAATCCTAAACCATGACAAATACCATGATATAGTGTGAACAATGAAACAGCAGGTAATGTAACAAATGTTACTAAGTTGTGAGTTAGTCATTACAGTTGCTACTGCGAAGCTAACATGCAGAGACAACTAGACAGCCCCAGGGGCAGCACACCAGCTTCAGACAGTGATACTTAGAAAAGCATGTCTTGGCAAACGAGGAACTAAACTGAATGTCCGTGGGTAAGTCATTTAACGTTACCTAACAAACATATCATGGAACAGCTGGAATGGTGTTGTGTGGCAAAGTCCAGGCCACTTTGTATATTTCCCATTCACAGGGTCATGGCTGAGTACCAATACCGGATTTTTTTTTTCTGCATACACAGAATGGACAACTGGCATACTGTGAGGAAATATTTGCTAAATCGTACGTGTATTGGATTAGAATTGCTCACCCCACCTTTAAGGGTTCTGGCAGTGTTGGGAATGTTACTTTAAAAAAGTAATTAGTTATAGTTACTCACTTCTTGTTCCAAAAAGTAACTGAGTTAGTAACTGAATTACTCTATAATAAAAGTGCCAGGGAAAGTAACTATTTGCGTTACTGTTAAAAAAAATTGCTATAAGTCAAAGAATTTGGATTTTTTGAGCAGTTTTCACAAGTCAGTTGAAATGAGTAGAACAGACAGGTGTTTGTACATAACTTTCGATATTTATTGCATATCGACAGACAGCAAGAGGTTTATCCCCCCCATTAAATACTTACTTTCCTGCATTCTGGAGACATTTTCTGACCAATTTATGGTGGAAATGTTTTTATTTATATGAAAGGAAACAAAATTAAGGTGGCAGGTGACAACTCAAAATATTAAAATATAGGCCTAATTGAATATAATGCAGTAATCAGCTTTTGGACAATGCACTTGCTTCTTCTGTATTTCAATTGCATTGCATGTTTTCTGATATAAAACATGTTTTAAATGAGCTGATTCTGATTATTGTCCATTGTTTCATTTCTTATTTAACATGTTTTGTTGCTGTTGTTCAGAACATTTTTAACAAAAGCTTTCAAAAAGAGATGGATACATTCTGATTTTGACCTGTACCCAGCGTCCACAGTGTAAGTGACACCTAGGCTATCTGTCAATATTTTTAAATGTCCCGCCCCATCCAGGCTGTGATTGGTCAGTTCACGCCAAGTGACACTGAGGAGCTACATTCAGCTCACGTCTGCTTGAAAGGTACCCAAGTTTCTCTTGTCCCTCGTCTCTCTCCGAGTTTAATTTTAAGTTTCGTTAACATAAAATACAATTTGTTGACATTTAAACGGCCCACAGTTTCCATCTCCTGCATGTGCGGGCATGTTCAAGGCAAGCGGATGACCACAGGGCTACAGCTGACAGCCATTGAAGCGTTATGTGCTGAATGGTAAGTAATTTTATGCTTAATTACACATATTTGCATTTGCTCAGGATTCTGTTGGTGATAGTCTAACCAAATACCGAAATCTGGAAGTCCTTACTCTGAAATTTGAGCAGTGTTGATAGTACAGTCTGAGTAGGCTTAAATGTGGGAGTAATAGGTGGCCAGGCAGCCAGGGAAAACGTCTTGGCAAGCTAACTTAATACGGGATTAGCCAGCAAGTAGGTTAGCAAGTAGGTTAGCTACATTTATAAACTATAAGTAGCTACCGTTAGCCAGTTAGCTGGCTAAAGTTAGCTACACATGATTAGACTATGATGCAGATGAGAAGAAATACTAACGATAACTCACTAACACACAACTTAACTCTTGCAGAGATCAACTTAATTATTTAGGTTATGTTACTTAGAAATGTGTTTTATTGTGGCCAAAAAAGCTTCTTCACCTAACTTAAAGCATTATGTTGGATAAACTTAAATACTTGCATTTATGTTGACAAATATTAAGTTCATGTTACTTAGAAATGCATTTTATTGTGGCCTAAAAGATAATTCACCATACTCAAAACATTGCTTTGAATTAATGTAATTCAGTAAGCAATCTTAACTTAAAAATTCTTGTGGAAAACGTTAAAATATTTTTTTTTGTTGACCCAATGTTTTATTTTTTAGAGTGCACGATAGCCTACACTATATTAAAATAACTTCTCAGCTGTGAAATGTTAATGATAATGAATGCTACCTAAGTTAGTTAGCTAACTAGCTAATGGATGATCGTAAGTTGTCATTCAGTGTTAACACTATAGCTAACTTTTTAGCTAATGCTATTGTGAATGCCACATCATAACATATTTAATACCTGTGGGGAGCAGCTACTAGACTCTATGTTGAGGTTGACCTGCGGGTAGATTAAACGCTATATGCAGTGTTGGGAAGTAATGCTTTTCTCAATAATGTAATAATAACATAACTGTAATAATATTACTTTTCCAAGTAACTAGTACTGTAACAGATTACTTTTCTAAAACAGTAATATTTTTACAGTTACTAATCCAAGTAATGCTGCGTTACTGCATTACTGAAAACATCATCATTGACGTCAATACGCCACAGGACCTTATGATGTTCAAATCAGCTGATAAAGCTAAAGGAAGACTGGAGAATGAGCGAGAGAGGCATTCTTTTAGCTGTAAGTAGCTACTGCCATTATTGTGTCACAGTCGTATACATTGTAAACTATGTGTGACCTGCAAAGAGCTTTCAACTACAAACAATTCTACATTTAATTTATTGAAGCATCTGCTGAAACAGCACAGCAACGTGAAACTTATACAAAGAAACTCCGGCAGCTACTGCCAGAGATGCTTGGATTCGTGGATTGGATGCTTGGATGCTTGGACTCCGATTGAATTCGGAGAAAGTGGCATTAAGAGACGCAATGTTTTGTAAAAATAGGCCTACTGAATACTGCTCTTATAAATATATGTGCAGAAAAAGAGTAGTTCAAAAATCAGAATTTACTTGCATTATTTATTTTTTTTATTTCAGATGGTGGCATTAAAAAATCTTATATGTTTTGTGAAAACCAGTGCTGCTGTTATGAATATATTAATTATAAAGTCAGGTAAGACTAATTGCAAATACTATTTAAAAATACATATTTACATACATATATATTTGTGGATTTGCATTATATTTATTCATAACAAAAAATACAAAATACATTTGTGAATCCTTCTGTGAATCTTCCGTTCATTAATACTGAGACTGATGTGACTCCATAAGTTGAAGTAAGTAAGTCCACTATTAGCTTTATTATATATATTATGATGTTCTACAATTTCTACGTGTAATATGTGAGTTTTTCGCACCTGGTTCTGGAAAATGGCGTCATATTCACATGTATTTATCACGTGTATATTTTGGCCACCTCTCAACCATGCAGAAATACTGTATGAGCTGAACTAATGAGGCTTCCTTTACCAGTTGGCATGAAACACTGGAGATTATAGGCCACCCTTTAGATGATGCACCTGCAGTTTTGGCTTCAAATTGGAAAGCTTGGAACCTGCTGCTGTAGTTTACAGCTTTGAACACTGTAATGAACAAAAAAAGTGATTCATATCGTAATTCATATGTTGTACTGGTGAGATTAAAATTAATACATTTTTCTTATGTTGCTGCTTTTGTGTCCTTTTTACTTACTACAATGTGAAAGTACTTGAGTACAATGTCTGCTTTCTAAGATCATCAAAGAGACTTGAAATTTGAAATATAATATCCCAAAAATATTTAAAGGAACCAAATGTATAGCCCACTGTTATATTTTGCTTATAAAATGTGGTTTATCCAATATTGAACATAATAGCTTACAGCTTTATCTTTCCTTCTTTTCTTTCTTTTTTAGGGCTACATACAATCTGACCATTAGGTTCAGATTAAAATCCTATCTGAGCCATTAACATCGGGCAGCTTTGCGGTGTAACTATGTCTCACACAGTATGAGAAAACTCATTCCAAAGAGCTTGATTTGTTTTCCAGATGATTTGTAAAAGCTGCATCACATTCATTTCAAGCCATTTAAACATTAAAGGCTATAAAATGCAGCACACATTTGGAACATCATTTGAAGAATTTGGAACGGCAGAGAATTTTGTAATTGGCAAGATTAATAATATTTACAGCGTTGAGATGCAAATCTCTCTTCGCCGGGGTCCCATGAATAATTGAGAACGAACAATCATTCTGAATAATTCATTTCTAAATATTCTTCAGTGTGTTTTTTTATGACCAGAGGGCAAGCTGAGTTTTGTGACAGCAGCAATGTGTGGCGGTAATTACGCTGAGCGTCTGTGGCCCCTCTTAATTGCGAGGAGAAGTTCCTTCGCGCCAGCAGCCTTCTTCAGAGAGGATGGAGGAAAAAAAGACGTTTAGACAGAGACAGAGAATAGGGAGAGAGTAAACAATTCTTCTCTCACTCTTTCTATCTATCTACCCACTCATATCCCCCAACTATGCTTTCCATCACCCAGATTTCCTGTACTAGCCCTCCCTGCCTGTGTTTGCTGCTCATGAGTAGAATATTGATGCTAATGGAATTAATTACTTGTGGTGTGTTGGATTTTTTCAATATGTACATCCTAACAGCGAGGTCTGCTCGGGGGGAGGAGAAGATGGAGGTGAGCTCTGGGAGAGCAGAGCAGACTTTGAAGGAGGTGGGAAATTAGAAAGGGAGCTTTAAGAAAGAGATAAGTTGATGTGTGCAGTGAGGCCTCCAGACCTCCAGGACCTACTAGGAATACCATGCTCCTGATTAAAATCACAGCTATCATTAAAGCAGTGCACAACTCACGGTTTTTAATTGAGGAGCTTTAAACAGACACTGTGACTTGACTACAAAACACAGAAAGCAGAGGCTGAACCCAAAGGCGCTTTCTCTGTGCTTCCAGCTGCTCAGGCCACTAGTGTTAATGATGGATCCTCCTGCTGTTCAGGCCACTGGTGTTAATGATAAATACACCAATTAATTTTTCAAGAAGAAAATGCATGACAAATACCCTGTGTGTTTTGTGCACAAACATCTCATCAAAGTTGTTTTATTTACTTCATGATGCTTTTCCTGCAGGGGTTACTCCCAGTTTGGAAATGTTCCGATTTGTCATTGTTGTATTGTTCTTTTTTCTCTTATTTTACATCACACGAATAATACAATCACTACACGACCAAAATCCCCCTTAATAACTCAAACCTGTTTTTCTTTGCTCAGTGCCCTTGATACATAAGAGATGGTCTCTTTCACTGGTCGAGGCATAAACTGAAACAGAATGTCAGGAGTACTGCAGACAAGAAAGCACTTTGTAAAATTTTATTATGCCGTGATAGATGATTTGCACCTGTTCTGATTACAACCATAAAACACAGTTCCATCTCTTGAAGCGGAATATGCTTGGCGCTTAACTCAAATCCCCTATTGTGAGATAATAACACAACAAAAGATTTTGTGCTTTGGAGCTTTGGCAGGATTTAAAGTTGTTTTTTTTGTTTTTTTGGCGAGGTAGATTACCTGTTTTCTGCTGTCTTCTCTTGTTAATTACCTCTAACAACAGCACGGTTGTACTTTCAGACACCCAAAGCCATACTAACATCCTGTGGCCTCTCGCATCATCTTGTCTCCTCCCTCTTCTCCTTTACTCTCTTCTCCCATACTTTTGCAGTGTAGCCAGAAACTTAACCAGAGGCCTCGCTGTCCACTATTGATCTGTGTGTCGTAATGATGGCTGAAAGATTGCCTGCACCAAGGAGTGATCTGGGAGCTAGTGCAGGATTAAGGAAGGCATGGATTGCTATTGATTTCTACCTGATACAATCATTTCATTTGGGCTCAGATCTCCTTCCCGGTGCATTGTGAGCCAATCCATGGAAGAGATCTTTTAATTCTCTCCTTCCCCTGCTCCCTTCAGAGGATCCTAATGCTATAACATGCCTCTCTACTAACAGGGTTAACACCTCCTGTTGTTCTCGCCATTACAGCAAAACTTATTAATTAAGGCCAACCCAAGGACTGAGACCTCAGGGCCGCACCCCCATGAGAGACCTGAGATGGAATGAGGTCCAAGGGAAGATCTCAACTTGACCAGCTGATAGGTCCGATGGACAGATTTGTGAATCGCAGGGTCATTTACTTTGATTGATTGTTTTGTGTTGAGAATGCCCCATTTTCCCCCTGAAAATAAGGCCAATTTATTGAACAGCAGTGTCTCATGGGTGAGTGTTTTTAATTTGTTGTCTCTGCTGATGAAATGAATCACTGTCACTGGATTCATGTCCTCAGCTTGGCATAGGGGCCATTTTAATACACATTTTATAGTGTGAAAACATAGGCCATTGATGTTACGCTGTGATAGATAAATGAAGAGGAACATACTTGAAACACAGTACCATGAAACATATCCTTTCTACTACTTAGAAAATAAAATGTGAGCTATATTTCCACAACCCAAACCGGGTGGCATTGCTGGTAATGTTGCAGTACACCCACAGTTGTCACCTAAATGAGTGTGGACGGATGTTATAAGCTCAAATGAAACTAATATTGTGTTTATCCTTTCTACTATTCTGTCCAGGCTTTTGGCAGGTTATTATTTCAGCCTCTGCTCTTCTGGGTTTATGAATTTCACATATAAGTATCACACTGACACAGACATTCTTTGTAAGGGGCTTGTTTCCTAGCATGCTCTTCAATTAGTCCAATTTATGTAGCAAGGCCTGGATTCACCTTCAAAGCAGAAGAGCAAACAGCCAGGCTTCTATTGATTTGGCCCTGCTTTTTTTCTTGGCCATTGATTAAATCTCCGCCATTATTTGCTATACCAGCCAGGGGGATGACGTTATTGCTTGGCTCTGCCTTTACCTGTTAGTTTCCAGCCCTACCAGACAGAGAAATAAGGCCACCAGACGTAAAAGAGAGAGGGATGTGATGAAAAAACAAGAGGATCCCCCACTTTTCTTTTCACCCCTTCTATTTTTTTAACTACGGGAACAGATTTGTCCCTTGATCAAGGTCTCACCAAGGAAACGAGAGTGGTCGAGGGGGTCACAGGGGTTCCAGGAAACGCCCTCTTATTCCAGGCAGGCTTACCCACACAGCCACTGGAGATGACAGTGCCCCAGTCCAAGTGTTTGACCTTACAGATTGATTTATCGTAATCAACTGTGGACCAGGAAGAATCAGGAGGATGCCTGTGTAGTGGGAAAGGCACCTTGGGACCATACAGACAATCACTAGACCCTCCATCAATTTAAACATGACAGGAAGCAAAGACAAGAAGAAAACAGAGAGCTGCTGCTGGTGAGGGCGAGAGAGGAGGAGGTTTGGGCGGGTGAGCAAGGTGGGGATGGATAGATGAATGTGTATATATGTGTGTGGGTGTGTGTGGATGGGTGGTGATAGTGGGATATAAGACAGAGGGTCCCTAAGGCCAAGACAGTTAATTAGCTTTGTGAGAAAACAATCACACTAACAAGCCAAACAAACTTATTAGGCCAGTCCCATTATCCTTCCTGCTCTCCCGGGGCCACTGCCAAAGTGGCAGTTTGAGAGACAGCTTCTCTTCAGCAGCAATTGTAGATTTACGCCTTTGCATGTTTGATTCTGGTCAGACAGAAACACGCACCAAACTCTCACATCTTTAACAAACAGATGACTGCCTTCATGTGGAAAAATGCTCACTCATTCTTGCTCTTTCACAGAACATTTATAATCACCACTGAAATGTAGCTTCCATATTTGTTTTGGCAGGAAATGAGAGGGGCTCAATTATGAGTGAGATACAAAGGGAAATGCTTGCACAAGCACCCCTTCTCACTTACTTCAGGCATGAATGCACCACTAGCTTTATGTCACTGGTGTATAGCACAAGCCGGTGATAAAAATGAGCTTGGCGCATAAAGCAGCATCTGCCCACGCAATCTGCACCACAGAGTGACCAGTCTTGAGCAGCCACTGGAAGCACAAACACACTCCCACCTCCTACTAACACTTCAACAGATTAAATAATGCTCGACATAAATTGTAATGGAAGGGAGGCGATCACCAAATTTGGACTCAACTCTCAGCACACAGTGCGATTTGAGCATTTATATGCTGACCCATAAATTGCAGAAAGGTGGCCTTTGCATGCGTAAACACACGCTATCTCCCATGTCCATCTATCACACACACAAAAACATACACAAAGTCACATAAAACACTGATGCACACAATAGGAGATGTGTTTGTTTAAGTTTATCACTAATGTGAAGCGCCATGGTCTTGTGTTAAAGCATGTGTAGTCTGGTACCACTGGCATATGGGCGCGTGGGACAATATGTCATGTTGAACATAAAGGGGCCAGGGTGTAGAGTGAGAGCAGATGCAGTCCTCCAGGGGTGTGGCTGGCACCAGGCTGCTTTCCTTGGCCACTGTCCATGCTCTCCCACTGCTGCAGGACTGTAGGAGATGCCTTTAATATGGCTTTAAGTCCCATTGAACAGTGGGGAACCTAGGGATCCAATTTAATACCAGCCAGCTGCCCAACTCTCGTGCTCACAGTCTGCCATATGTCTTAGTGCAAGTGAGTATGAGCAAGTTGTGCGACTGCATGCTGTAAGTTTCCATGTTTTAATGATGCTTGTATGTATGTATGAGTCTGTATGGAGTTGATGAATGTGCACACAAGTGTCCGGATTTCTTCCTAGCCCGTAGGTTTACAATGCAAAACTTGAATGTGAATGTGGAATGTGATCAAATGTTTGAACATCAAGCAGAAGCACCTGCAAACATGATAAGATTTTTCAAATCTAAAAATCAGGCCTCTTCAAAACACTACAAACTAAAAAAACTTCAAGAGGAATTCAAGAGAGAGGTTCTCAAAAATTTCTCAGTTTAGCAGTTTTATTTCAAGAAGTCCACCAAATCAACTTTTTAGATTTGATAACTATAGCCAGAAATAGATTGAATATCTTACTGAGAAAAAAACAAGACCAGTTGTTGAAGTTTAATCATTAATCTTATGTAAAGGAAATAATAAAATGTAATAATCCTAAAATAAGATATGACGACTTTGCTGCATTGTCCTTTTGGCCAACGATGGGTACCAGCCATTGTTAAAAGGATGAAATCACACTCAAGTAATGCTCATTTAAACTTAGTTAGGTTTCTCTCACTCCTTAGGCAAAAAGCCAAATCCAGGCACCCTTCTCCTTCTCCTTCTCTGAGAGCATTGAGAGGCTGTGAGAGCTGAAGTTTGACCTCCCAAACCTGACCCCCAAACCACTGCAGGACTCCTGAGGCCACCCTCGCTCAGGAACACGTGGGTGACATTTATTGTGCAATGGAATTCACAGCCCCTCAGTGATCTCATAAGCTGTATATGTGTGCAGACAAATGAGTGTGTGTGTGTGTGTGTGTAGTTCCAGGTCACCGTTTTTTTACAGAGGGGAGCTATGTAGCTTTTGCTACATGCTTCATTACTGACAGAGAAGTCTGGCTTACAAAGGCCCTTTTGAACAGAGCTGTGCCATCGTTAAAGTTTGCTGACTTTCACTAGTTCCACCCTGTGCAGCTGATCCTCTCTGACGGATAGAAATAAACAGTGTGCGGATAGGTGATGAAAGAAAATGAACAATTGCAGATAAAGTGTTTTGGGGTGTGTGCATGTGTATTTGTGCATGTGTGTGTGCCTTTGGTGTGTGCAGAGTAATGATGCGCTGTGTCTGACCAGAAACTCACATCTTAATGATGAATGGTCGATTAAGGAGAGCTCTTACCGTTCGTTGCATGCATATAAATGGATCATGCCCAGCCTCTTCACTCTCACTTGCTAATGCCATTAGATATGTAGCCCTTTCTCTCCATCAATAAAGCATAGTCATATTGGGAGTTGGGAGTGTTTTTGTGTGTGTGTGTGTGTGTGTGTGTGTGTGTGTGTGTGTGTGTGTGTGTGTGTGTGTGTGTACATTATGTCTGTGCATATGTGAATGTGACAAACAACAGCTCTTAGTTCACATTAGCTCTTAAAGATCTGACCTGACCTGACATCTCTCTCCCCTCTCAGGAGTCATGAGGGCTTCATTCCCAGGGCTGTGTATATACGTGTGTGTGTGTGTGTGTGTGTGTAATGTGTAAGTGTGAGGAATAATTGTTTTTACAGACTGTGATTCTAAACCCCCTTTTCTCTAGTGACATCACGGGCCCTTAGAGTCAAACCTTGTATTGTTAAAAGACTGAAAACTCATTTCACAAATTGAAGCACATGTTGTGGTTGAGGGTGGAGTGGAGATTCTGGCCTCTTTAGCATTTGCTTGTATATGTGTTTCAGTGTGTGTTGACACATGTGCCTTGTGTGTATCCATGTGTATATAATGTATATCATTACATATTGGCAATAGTGCTTCTTAACTTTGTGACTAAACATAGTGGTAAGCATACAATACAGTGTGTGTAAGTGTGTATGAGTATGGGTAGAGGGCACACTCTTTGCCAAAAGGCATTTCTTAATTTACTACCTGGCAATCCCCTCTATGAAGGAAGCACGCCATACAGGGATGCATAAATCTTTCTCACATGTGGGTTATTGCTCTTTTTATGTTGAAATTCTGCTTGCCTTTGAATGTTACAAACAGGGTTTGCTTTAACAACACAATCTGTTCTACACAACTGCTATTTGTTTATGGACTATATACATTTTAAAGTAACACTCACAAGCAACAGAGAGACAGCGAGAGATATAGCTCAGCATAATTAACTGCCTCGCTCCTCAATAATCTACACCACCATATTTAGGACAAAAAGAGTGAATTATGTTGTCTGGCAATATTTCCCACCTCATAGTGCTGTGGTATATCATTAGAGAGCATCATTTAGATTGCTGCTATAAACAAGAATGTTTCATAAATCTGTGTCTGTAATTGTATGTATTAGGGGTGCAACGCTTCAACAAGCCCACGGTTCGGTTTGTATTGCGGTTTCTGGGTCACGGTTTCGGTTCGGTAACAGTGGGGAATATGGAGACATTTCTATTTTCCTACGAAAGTTATAGTGGGATACAAATAATTTTAGACTGTAATTTTAGATGTTGTCTACAATGCAGCGTTCAGTTTAATGTACATTTCAAGTCAAGCAGATGTAAAGGGTGACAGTCTGTGTGAATCTAGCTTCTAAACAGTAACATGGATGACATGATCAACTATGTCGTCAGGTATAACATCACCAGACTACCGCGAAATAAATGTTTGCTTTACGAGTGAAACTAAATGCTCTTCTTGCGTAGACATTCTCAATTGAGTGCAATGAATAATACGAAGTTCGATAACGTAAGCCTGTAAAAACGTTTATAAGTGCTAGCGTGCTGTACACAAACCTCGCTAATAAAACAATACTAAAACGATAGATTCCCCGCGGCAGGGGAAACACTTTCTGTCGGGGATAGCTACATTGGCACGACACGGTCTCCGTTTTAGTGACGACCTTCGTTCCATCGCTATTGTAATCAACGCTAAATCCAAAATGCTCCCACACAGGTCACTTAAAAGACGATGGTGCATCCTCATACGTTAACTTTTCGCTTCCACACGCCATCTCCTCCGCACATATTCTTGCGTTTCATTAGCATCAGTATGATTAGGCCTACCCTCTCTCCAGTTTTTTCCAGTAACGTTACGTGATTCGTCATCAATATATTGACAGTTCATTGGACAGGTACTCTCCGGGAAGGGGAAGGGCAAAGGGTGTTAGCTTGTTGCAAAATGTTTTTTTTGTGGAACCTGTACTGATACTGACTATTCTAAAAGCCAACCTACAGAGGGCGCTGTTTAGTTGGTGTTGCCTAAAGCACTCTTGAGAATGGTCTGTACAGTCCAGTCAATACAGAACCGAAAATTGCGGATTCCATGTAAAAACCGAGCCGTGGTTTGTTTACTGAACAATTCGTTTTTTTCCGGTTCGGTTTTGCACCCCTAGTATGTATATATATGTGCATTATGCCAGTGGCCGACTATCTGGCAATGTAAGTTGCACATATTTTCCACTAACAAAAGTGTTATCATTAGCTCATTGCTGTGACCTTTAGCGTGTCTCCAAGTGCAGCCAGCAATTTCTCCCTGTAAGCTGTAGGAAGGATCTTGAAATAATATCTAGATAGTGTTTCCCAGAAGGCTCTCTAGAAACAACCGGAGAAGAGGGAAAACAAAACTGAAGCATTTGATAGCATTTGAACTTTCCTTCACACTCACTACCATTTATTACTACAATATTGTAAGTGTTTGTCCCAACACTTCCTAATGTGTAAGTGAAGAATCCTTGACATGTAGCGGAAAGTTGGACACCAATTATCAGCCGGACAAATACGTGAAATGGGAGATATAAGGGCTATGTCATTGTAAGCTTTTTTAATTCTTTTGGAAATATGTTGGGACATATAGTAAGCTTGAATGGAAGGACCGCTGAGTGGCAAGCATGTCAAGTTAAATACAGTACGTGCTCTGCTTCCTGACACCTCAACCCAACAGTTCACATTCTGGCTTAGCGAGGCAACTGCTGTTTGGGCATGCTCTTCAGTGAGTGTGTATGTGTGTCCTTGTTTTACTATATTCATGGGTTCTACAAACCGGGATTTCACTATAGTTGTGGGGTCCGACCAGTTTTATGGGGACCAAAATGCAGGACCCAACACATTTAAAGGGCTGTTTTAGGGTTAAGACTTGGTTTTAGGCTTAGGGTTAGTATTAGGTTAATAAGAGGTATAGAGTAAGGGTTAAGGTTAAGCATGTAGTTTGATGGTTAAGGCATTATTTCAATTTATGTGTCAATTATTAGTAACACAAGAATGTTTTTTTTGTGTGTGGTAGGAAAGAGGGATAAGGGGTGGTGAGGAAGGTAAAGGAAGGGTGGGGCGAAGGGCAATAATGGGGTCAACTTCAAAGGTGAGGGCTATAATCCATCAGTAACCTTTCCTCCCACATACAGCCATGTGCAGAGTATGCATCTGCACATGCAAGCACACATATACACACTCACACTGACATACACATTGTCGTGTAACCCCAACATCAAACCCCAGCTCAGTGTCTGTTGTTTGATGAAAACCAGAATGCCCCACCAGATCACACAAATCCCCCGTTAACTTTCCAACAACTTTAGCACTATAGGCCAAATTGTGTCTGTGTGGACAATATTTAATGCCCGGGGATTATCCTTAGAGTTGAACAAAGAATTTAGACCTCTGCTGTCTCACTGTGGGTTTACACAAGCTTTTGATGGATGTCCCTGAATCTATTAAGCAGCTGTGTACTGTAGGTGTAGCTGTACCCTCTGGAGTGCTGCATCACTCTTTAGTGCTCTGTAGTTTCATGCTAATAGTAGCAGGCTCCGTCTATGTGCCAGCTGGAAAGGGTGGAATATCCCAAGCTGTCATCAGCAGCTTGTTCTTAAGCCCCCAAAAACCCAGAGTGTTCACATTCAGTCATCTGCACTTTGTTACTAAGCTGAAAATACTAAAATGTTTGCCTCTCTTTCCTACAGTCATCAAATGACATGTTCAACAAGCACACCCTACTGAGATCTGTAAAGTAGCAACGAGGTGCCAGAAACGGTGGAAAACCTCAAAAAACTCAAGTTTAAGTTTAAATTGAATCACTGAAGGGATCCTCTCTTTACTTTTAACAATGAATTAAAGAGAATAACCCAAGACTGTATGATGCTGTTGGAATAATTCATTTTTTTGTGGTTGCCACATTGCTTAAAGGGTGTATAGGCATTGAAACTTGGCTGGCCGTTCAAGTGAGAGGAAGAGAGCTTTAAACCTCCGGCCAGGTTCTGCCTGGAACAAGGCAATCTCCCTCGCTCACAGAGCCTGCATTTTTAATGAGAACATCTGCTCCGGTGGCCCTCTGGTGGAACCGGGGCTTGCTTAATCACACAGTTGAGCCCCTCAAGTCCCCCGCAGTGGGATCTGCTCAACCCAGTGATCAGACAAAGCTGGCCACTTCGCACTAGAGAAGAGTATTGGCAAAAAAGAAAAAACTCATCCATATCTAGTGGAAGTTAGAACAAGACAGTAAAAGTAACAAAGAGAGTAGGGGAGACATAGACAGTGGTCTATTAGTTCAGTATGTGCAGTCTGTTTCCTACAGGTGGGAGTGTGGCTTAGAGACCTGATTCACACTAATAGGGGACATTTCGAAATGGCATCGTTTTGGTAAATGGCAAATGGCTGCTTTACAGTGCTTTACAATTTGCCTCTCATTCACACATACATTTGCACACTGATTGCATGCTAGCCATCGGTCTGACCAGTGGGGGTAATTTGGATTTCAGCATCTTACCCAAGGACACTGTGTGGATTGAACCACCAACCCTGTGATTAATGTATGACTTGCTCGACCTCCTGAACCACAGTCACATTTCTCTCAGTTTGGGCCTCTGTCCACACTAAACTGCTGTTTTATTCTCCTGAAACCTAAGCAAAACTTAAAAGAGCGGTTGCATTTGAAAAAAGGGGGTATTCTTATTGGACAGACTGAGAAAAGGAAGTTTTTCTAAATAATGTCAAATGACTGTTAGCATATAGACATTTTCCTTATACTGTAACAGCAAAAGTAAGCACTTCCAACTGTCCCCGTATATCTTCGACAGTTATATGTTCGAATTTCGAATGAAATAGTGTTGTTGTGATCAACTGTCCAGGAATGGCTGTTAGCCTTGGTAGGGAAATACAGTAGATTTTATGGCCCGCAATCAAACCACCATTTTGAACGTACACTGACAAACGATATAGTGAGATATTTCAATCAGAACATTTATCTTTTGTCTTCAGTTATATTTTAATCCAAAGTAAGTAATTGCTGACCAAAAGCAGTTCCCAGACTCCCGCTATCTATGTCACAACAAGAGCTGCAATATACAGTTTTGGAGGAAGAAGAAGAAGATTTTTCCATTTTCTTTTGTTTTAGTTTTTAATGCAGACAGAACATTAAAGATTGTATGGACAGAACCATGTTCACCATTCATGTTCCCGACAATGTTTGGGATGCAAACAGTGCATTACATTTATCTCCATAGGGCAAGAGCTTTGACTGTAGGAGCGCATCATCATGATCTCCTTGGATCTTCCATCAGCAGCAGGGAACTGTAACAACACAAGATCTGTTATGCAAAGAAGGGCAACATCATTTCATAAAGATCCAATCAAATCAGCCAGTGTTATTCAAAATGTCACATGATAAACATTAAATATCTGTAATGAACAAACTATAAAACTGTGCTATTTGTACTCAGGTGATAACAAAATATAGTATGTCTCTCTGTTTTTATCTGCATAATATAAATGAAAAACAGTATACGGAAGAGAACGCTTTGTGTGCTGAAATTCTACATTATTGAGTTTGCTTATTACGAATTAAATCTCTGCTGTTCCATTGTTAGTTTTTTTGCTCAAATCTGCATATTGAGAGTATTTTTTCCGCTGTTCAATGCAATCTATTATCCTATACATGGCCAGGTAATGAGCAAGCTCAGTGAAGTAAGTGCATTTTAACCACATTATAAATATGGGGTTAAACTTATCAATTACAAGAGACTAAAATGAGAAACACTAACATCCAGATTATCAACATCCTTTTGTTTCACTTTAGTCTGTAGGTCCTGGCGTGTTTTTGCTTAGGGTGGGACTTTTAAGCTCTACATAAAGAACACTGATTAAAGTTTGTTAACTAAGAAAGTAACACAATTAAAAAGAGATTGACTCACTCATCTCCTTGATGAAGAAAAGTGCTTTACTGGCATTAGATCACTGAAGTGCTTACAATGGAAGGAATGTGGAACTCTGCGTGTGTATGTGTGTTTGTGTTGCAGTGTCTTCATGTGTATCTTGGCACAAGCACAGTACATCTTTGTGAGTGTGAATTTGTTTGTGATTTGGTTTGATTGTGGTGTCGTGTGTTCATGTCCCTGCATATCCATTATATAGCGAACTTCGGAAACCTGCATGTGTTCGGGTATATTCACTCATATGTATACATGGACACGCACTTGTGTGTGTGTGTGTGTGTGTGTGTGTGTGTGTGTGTGTGTGTGTGTGTGTGTGTGTGTGTGTGTGTGTGTGTGTGTGTGTGGACAGACAGACTGACCCTCTTAGTACACTGAGCACAGTGAAATACGAGCTGCTGAGATGCTATGAGACTAGTAGCCTCTGGTTGAACCTCCAATGAGGCCCACCTCTGCCTCCAACACCACCAATTAGATAGCACCCATAATGTAACCTGAAAGATGCACTGAGCCTGGTGGCTTTATAAACAACCTCCCTGTCTACGACTAAAGCTCACAGCCTCGTTTTTTCAGCTCAACTTTGTGTGTGTGGGTGTGGGTGGGTGGGTGGGTGTGCGTCAGGCGTAACTGTGTATGTGAGTCTGAGTGTTGAGAGTGATAGATCTTCCCTTCTAGGGATGCACTCACATCCTGACAGTAAGTGTTATAGTCATTGCTCTCTCTCTCTCTCTCTCTTTCTCTCTCTCTCTCTCTACCTCTTTCTCCTGACTACATTATCTTATCTGATTACTCTCTCAGCCTGGATGCGCAGACATACTGGAGACTACAGTGTAATATAACATGCCTATATGACTTGTGGTTGCTACATGAGATATGCCACCACACACATCATACCACCGGTAACATCAGACCTGTCTGCTTGCCTCTGAGACCTGACAGCTTCATTGTTATTAACCATACACAAGAACCGAGACACAGACAGCCCTGCATATCAATGCTGCTGCAAAACTCTGTAATTACACTGTAAATCAAAGCAATCTCCGGCCATGCTCCGTCCAATTTATCTGCAGACCTAGATTTAATGTGCATAGGGAGGTTGTCTTGCTCCGTGACTTGTGTACACCTCAGAATGGAATAAGGAACTAGTGATGGTGTTTAGAGCACAATGTACGGCAATAAATGATGCCACCTCCACCATTCTCCATCCTTTCAGCTGAAAGATAGCTTTCCCAGCTTTGGATCATAAAGTGGCAGTGAAACTGAAGCCTACCATCAGCATACAGCACTATTAAATAATCCACAGTGGCCTGTAGGGATGGCGCAGGGGATGGTATAAACATTAGAGTCAGGAACAGCCCTCCAGTAAGCCTTTTTTATGCCATGTGAACAGGTGTGAACTCTGCCTCTCTGCTTTCAAACAATTGTTAGAAGTAATAAGAGACATCAAGCTTAGGATTCTGCTACGGGCTGTGACAACACATTCTCCTTGAAGTATTTCCAAATGACGGTCTTCTTAAAGCTGTATAACAGCTTGTGAATATCATTCCATAAATACTGTCTGAATTTTAAATAAACTCAACCACTTCGAGTCTTGTTGTTTGCATGTAACTGACACACTTACTTACATACTGTAGGCACAGCTCTATATTGCATCAGATGTAGTGGTAAGTAGAGGACTTAACTTTAAATGGGCCACCATGTTGTGTGTTGCGCCGATCCTTCATTCACAAAGTAGTTTGACTACTTTGAGGTCAGAGTATAAGGAGCAGTCATTTAGGGGGGGTAGAGAGTTGAGGTCAGAGGGAAAGAGGAAAGGGAGTGTGGGAGGATAGGAGTGAAAGTGATAGACTCACATTTACACACACAGCTATGGTGGCTCACATTGCAGACACTGAATACATCTTCACCTGATGCAAACTGTTTTAAACCTCAGTACTTTGGTAATAAGAGATTAACTAGTTTGAGGTTTTGAGTAAATTGAAAATCAGTTTCAAGTTAGTTTTCTGACATTTTTAATGAAGATAACTTTGTCTCGGATCTAGCCGAAAACACTAAATTGAAAACTTTTTCTCCTAAGCTACGCTCTCCTGTCTTCATCTTTCATCCGCCATAACGTATGGTCAGTTACAGGGAGGCATCTTCAGACATCTTGTAATATAGATCTTATTTCCCACCATCTGATCCCACCTCCCTTCATTTCTGTTTCTCTCTGCGCTCTCTCTTCCCTCGCCAAAGCATGCTGTAAATCTATTGCGTTTCGGCTGCTTCTTGGTACTTGGTCATTGGTACTTTCATGAGGTCTTTTACAACAAGTCAGAAAAGAAACCAAGGTGAGATGAGATAAAAGAGACAGAGTTTAGAAACAGAAAAGGGTTTAGAAACAGCTAGAGACTGAATAAAAACACGTGAAGAGTCAGAGGGACCAACAGAGGGGTATTTTTTTGGCCAAAGAACATGGTGTCAGATTCTCCTGGAGAGCTGTGTGGGTGTCTCTGGGCTGACATGGCTGTAACTGAGAAATCCAATGGACCAGTGACTTTTCAATTTAAAATCTTGCACAGTGCACTTGATTCACACCAAGACAGAGGACTATTACACCCTAAAGGTATTTACTTGCCTATTGGCTGGTATTCATTAACTACCTCAGCGTAGGAGTGTTGATCTACAATTGGTTTTGCTTACATATTAAAAGTAGTTTGATGGTTAGTGGTTTTACAGCAGATTATAACTCCTAGCATTTATTTTATACTGTTTTCCAACTCTCCTAGTTATTTTGGAATGGAATTGTTGTCAGAGGCATTTCCTCCCCTGTTATGAATGTGTGCATGTGTTCATGTAGGTGTGTCCATGTAAGTGGAGAGGTAGTGGTTTGTGCATCTGTAAGATAACCTTGTAATAGTATCTCTGCCTTTTGTTTGCCAGACTTCCTTCAGGGTAACCCAGAGGTCAGTCTTTGTCAGGTGGTTTTGAGATTTACCAGTTACATTTGCCTTTAACTCTTCTGTGAAAGATGACTCAATTGCTTTTGAACTAATACTGTTAGCTTAGTGCTCTTTTGGAATGCCCTTGTGATACAATCAAAGCTGTCTTTAAAACCATCGGATCTGTTGGCACACTGTATGTGTTAAATACAAACAAAGTTTTCAACAGAACTTTCTTGCTAAACAGCAAAAACCAAGAATGCAGTAATTACAGTACAAATGCCTCTGAGACACTAGAATTCAGAAAAGAAATCCCACCCCTCTTACCTAAATATTTCACTCCTGTAAGTGCTTCTATATGTGCATATGGAGTAGAATGTGCTGGGGAAAAATGCCTAGTACAAGAAAATACATAAGACTTCTGTCTCAAGGCAAGATCTACACTATTTTAAATTAGCTGACTCCTCTGCAGACCCCCTGAAAACATTTCAGAAAATGATTTTTTAAAGACAACAACAAGTCATTAAAAAGAAAGATCATTTTAAATTCACTGTTTATTCTTCTCCATTGCTCTGCTTTGAGAGCTCTTTAAATTAGGTGGAGAACTGAATACCTTCAAGGGCGCTTCTGTGCATGTGTGCGTGTGTGTGTGTGTGTGTGTGTGTGTGTGTGTGTGTGTGTGTGTGTGTGTGTGTGTGTGTGTGTGTGTGTGTGTGTGTGTGCATTGATATGACTATGTCCCTCTCTCAAATTAGTCTTAATCAATCAAAACGCCTACAATTTGACAGCATAGTGAATTTTTGGTATTACTGTGTATTGCCACTAATATTAATGATTCTCCTCTATACATGAAATAAGCAGGATACTAAACTAAGTGAATGCACAAACTTAAAACATGCATACATCATTGGAAAATGAAAAATGACCCTGCAATTGCAATTGTTACAGTGAATGTGTTTGAGTTTTAAAATACACTATTGTCAGGTTTTAATCAAATCTTTTATACACATTTAGTACAACGCACAAATTGTGTTATATATTTTGTTTAAGTGGGGGTTTTGTGAGTTTTTTAAAGTGAGGATGATATAAATATTATCATAGTGATGATTTTTCACAGCTAAATCACTAGCTCAACACTGCTGATTCCCTGCATATGTGCTTAAGCTTGAATGTTCTTCATAGGCACTAAGTGACTGTTGTTTCTGTCATACATTACTTCAACAACACAACTTTCTGCAGCAGCACTATTCTCACCTCAGTCTGATGAAAACAGTCTACTCTCACTCAAACATGTTGTTGCATCCAATAGGCAGGATTAATCATCTCCTTGCTACGGAGCTGTAGTGGGCTGCTCAATCTTGGCCCGGAGGAGACATCAAACGCTCTCTCCCTGCCCGCCTGCCTACTGTTTCCCCTGGAGAGACAGAGATGGGTTAGAGAGTGGAGACTGGCCTCTGGTAGTGCAACTCTCTGTGGAGTCCATATTGATTACACCTGCCACTGGCGGCTAGCTGGAGCTGCGTACTCTGACAGCTGGCAGCACAGGGCGAGATGGATAACTGCTCCAGCTAGGCTCTGGCCAGCTACATCATCACTTGGCTTTGTAGAGGGTGTTTGGAAGGCAAGATGTTTTTTCTTCTCTTTTCTTTTCTCGTTTTTTTTGTCACTGGCGAAGTTTTAGTTTACCTTTTGGTTGTGGTTTACCTGTGTGGAACTGTTCCTATCTGAAGTCTTGTTTTCTGAAAGTGAGGTTTCTTAGGTTTTCAGTCATGGCATTGCACATCATCAGGAACTACAAAGAACTGACTTTATATTGTATGTTTTAATGGCTAAAGAGTAAGATATAGAAACACTGAAAGGATCAGATAGCTGTTCTACATTAATATCCATTCTCCTCATGGTATTCTTCACAAGGTTAACCACAGGCTTGACTATTGAAATTTTTTTTGCCAGAGAAGGACAGCATTGGAAGTGTTTCAAAGAGTAGGTCCGAGACTTGTGAAAACATTTCTACTTTTATATCAGCCCCTAAGGACTGCTTGCTAAACTCTGTTTAGAAGGCAAGAGGAGCAACTTGTGGAAAGAGTTGGGAGGTAAAACCAGTGTGAAGCCTTCTCCCCTGTTAGCTCGCAGTCCTTCCTGTAGGCTGCTGGATATATGGTGTTTATTATGGAGATGAGTGGCTATAAACTCAATATTTTCCAAGGTGCAGTGAGAAGACTGTAAAGTAGGCAAATGCCTCGGCTCTCACACAGGAGAGCCATAGAGTGAGCAAGCTAAATGGGTTTAGAGGGATTCAGATGGCTTAGTCAGGATAAGGGACCGGGATCTAGTGGTATGTTTCTCTCATTTGTGTCTCTCTGCCTCTCTCCCTTCTTCTCTCTCTCTCTCTCTCTCTCTCTCTCTCTGCCTCTACTCTACTCTATCAGTTTCTGTTTTCACACCCCGAGGACCTTATTTACAATCCTTTATTTCTCACACTGCAGTCACTGACAACAGCAATGGGTAACAGAAACTGAAACATAAACCTCACCAATTCCCTGGTCATCTGGTTTTTAGAAAATGCTCTCATGAATTTACAATGTGCACTCAACTTAAGCAAGCATTTGGTATGCTGAGTTAACAGCATTACAATTAAAAAGAAATGTTACAAATGACAGTCTGTGGTGCACTTTTACTGAGTTGTCCCACTGAAGTTGAGCAAACATTTGCTCTGCTTAATGATTCATATTCCTCAGTATTATTCTTGCTTTCTTTGTCAGTCTGTGCATTGTAATTTCATCTCTCTCTGCAAGCACAGCTTCCCCCAACTACTATGCATCTGTCTTTGGTAGTGTTCATCAAAGACCAGTAGCTCCCCTGACACTGTTACAAGATTCCAGGATCAAGTTGCTCTACTTTTATTTATGTGTAGTGCTGCGTGTTTAAATATCGCCCTGCGATCTGAGAGCTTAGCCTATTTTGACCAAGCCATTATTTTTGTGGTAGGGACCACAAAAAACAGACCTCTGTGTCTCATGAGAGACACAGAGAGAAGGAGGGAGAGAGCCAGTCGGTTTAAGTATTTTAAGAGTTAGCCAGCTACTTGCCTGTCAAGAAAGTAGCTTCTCAGCTGTCTTCTGATGCCTGATGAAGTAGGAGACAAGCCTAAGCATTAATGGAACTGAAACAAAAATAAACCATTTTCAAGTATAAAAAGAGATGCACATACACAGCTGCACAGAGCTGCACAGAACCTTTGATTTATTCCTCTGGGGGAAGAAGGACGGTATTTGTGCATTTGGAAGTGGGGGAAAAACATGGCACACAAGGAACATTCCAAGTTCGCCACAGGAAATCAATTTATTTGAGAGGGCAGCCAGGCTAAAAATAGGGAAGCCCCAAACAATAGAGTTGGAATTAATTGCCCAGATTTTGTGAGAAGGCAAGAAGACTCCAGAGAGCCAAAGTTTGTTCTCTGCCTTGTTTTCATACGTGTGTTATGGAAATATTAGTCTGGTCTAGTTGTCATGTTATTTTGTTTTTGCCATATTTCCGCTTGTTTGCAGCTGTCATAACAGAACTGAATCTCAATCATTTTCTTCCCCGATATGACGACTTACCACTTGTCAACACCACTGCCAGCTGCCTTATTTGACAGGATATGATGATTTATCACAAGTTCTCCACAGTAAATAGACAATAACTGTTTTGTCACACTCCACTGAGTTCTAACTGGGTTTCCGGGAGTGTGTGAGGGAGTGCTGTAGGGGCCACATGGGGGCTGATGTGCCGTTTTTAATGAGATCTCACAGCAGTGTTTAAATATTTAACCGTTCCTGGTGAAACCTCCCCAACAGCCGCCAGGCAAAACTGGTGACTTTTCATGCAATCATCACTATACAGCACCTATCCCTGAAAACATCAGAAAATAAGCACAACCTGAATATATAACGTCACCCTGAATACACAGCCTGCTGTGCCTAAAACCTGCACTTATCAACGGAGATGCTGTCTTTGCCCCTGCAAATACGCATTCAGACACCATGACAAAGGGTGAGTATGATGATGAAAAGATGTTGAATTACACAGCTGTTTTTTGATCAGATATTTTCAAAACTTTTTTTTTCTCCCAATAAAGTAATTTCCCCTACTCTGCCTGGATTTTGCCTTTTCCACCAGGATTTTGAGCTTTGCTGTGTGTTTTTGACAAACATTTCACCACCGATCAGTTCAACTCCTGAACCCTTCATGTTTTTACATCCCACCACCCGTCATTCACAGAGACCGGCGCTGGGGCGTCTGCCACCACCTGCTGTGTTCAGAGGCAAGGGGTGTATGCATGTGTGTATGGAGGAGAGGAGGGTGTTGGGGCTGGATGGATACAATTTTGATAGGAAGTGTGGGTCAAAAGGGCAAGAGAAGGCTGTCAAATTGTAATTGTGATCATGTGCAATAATTTAGATTACTGGACAAACATGATATAATCTGATTACTTTCATTCAATCTTGTTTAAAAGCCTTTGAAGTCAATTGAGTCTGCTATTTTAATCATAGGTTTTAAATGCCCTCTTAAACATGCTTTGGAATTTTGCTTCTGCAGTCATTCTGTCTTAATTACATTTTCATGTAAATACAGTTTCATGTAATGCCTTTTACACCCCAACCCTGGCAGTTCTGTGGGAGCTTTAGGAGGTTTAGGTTGGTGAATATTTAGGACCTCAGATTATGTGTGAATCTGCTTGGGAAATGCTACATACTGTATTTGTGGGTGTGGACAGTATTTGGGAAATACACTGTACCTGCCAGCTGAATGGATCTGGAGGGACTTGAGCCCACTGATGACAGAATTTACAGCTTCTCCCTTCACTCTCGCCTGCCCTGCCTTCTATTCACCAACCTTCTTCCCCTCGGCTCCTCTTCCATCTTAAAGCCCCCAACCCCCTCCCTAACCAACCTCCCCCATCGCAGACAGCCCATCCCTGTCTGTCTACTGAGCAAACTCAGCTCTCCCAAATTCGCCATCATATCCAGTCACTGCTCGGAGACCCCACTGATTAAAATGAGCATTATTGGCCCCTGCTAACCTGCCCACTCACTGTGTGAAATGTTGTTTATTTGACAAGGGATGTATATAGACATTGCTGTAGGGTAGGTCTTTAGAGTTTGGCAGACACTTGGTGCCAAATCATATGCATGACTCCTCTTGCCATGCTGCTTCATGTGGCTGCCAAGTGAGGCCCACTGGGGTTTTTGCCAGGCGTCCCAGACTACTATTCCAACCACCCCACCCCCTACTCTACCTCACTAATACACACACACACATATACATACATAAAAACACCTTGTGCTTCCACGGTGCCCTTTCTCCCTCCCCCAACCTGTACCAGCCCAATGCCCTCCCACCCCTACCCCCTCAAGTCTCCATACCACACTCATTATTAATGATCTGAGGGACAGCTTTCATTTGATCTATTACTTAGGATGGGACGGCGGCTGCTGTGCTGCTGCATCCCTGCTGGATCTTTAATTATTTCATGGAGGGCTTTCCTCCTCTCTGCTGCTCCTTCTCTGTTGTGCAGATGAAATATTGAAGTTGAGGAGTGTAGTGCAAAGTGGCCCCATACAGGGTGAGGGGTGTGTTTGTGCATGCGTGTGCTTGTCTGCTACTTTTTGTGTGCGTAGTGGTACTGTATATTTGTGTGTAGAGTACGGACGTGTGTGTGTGTGTGTGTGTGTGTGTGTGTGTGTGTGTGTGTGTGTGTGTGTGTGTGTGTGTGTGTGTGTGTGTATGCAAGCCTGTGCTCCTCCTGCTGTTCTCAAGACGGATCTTTCCATAAATGTGGTTTGGACTTTTATCTTGCAACTTCAGTAGTGAGGTCACAGATTGGAAGCAGATTGCATTAGTTATTAACTTTTTCCACAAACCACAGTTGAACTTCGAAACACAAACATTCTATGTGTGAATGTGTGATATGTCGTTATTGTAAAGACCTCAGAGTGTGTTCTGGCTATCTGACAATAACAACCAAACAAATCCTTAATGTTTCAATGAGGAAAAACAGTAATAACAAATGCAAAGAGAATTATTTAAGTGCATGTGTAATGTACTGTGATTTTGGGCCATTAATGTCATATTACAGTAGTGTTGAAGGGGCAGTAATTGCATGATATCACCATTCACTTTTTGTTGCCAAGAATAACAAAGCGTAACAACATCTGACATGGAAATATGACTCACACCGTAGGTCCGCCACAACTTTGCATTCAGGTATGATGTATGGTGTAATGCCTAATTGCTTTGCTCTCTTACTTCATAAATTTTGGGCTCTCTTGACAGAGGGTACTGTGTTAATGGCAATCAAAATTCCACACAGGTCTGGGCCACATTCATTTTGTGTCATCCACAGCATCACCACGTAGCTGAGGGCTTATGAATTCAATAAAATGTTCTGGGATACTTACCTCATGTAGGAATCCATACACCATAAACATAATGACACCTTATTTTAGTTTATTTGATTACATGTGATGGTGTGATTTGCATCTACAGCAACTCTCCACTCAGTAAAACATTGGATTGCTGTAATTGGTAGTACGAGTAATCCATGCACTTATGTGGGGGAGCACTGGAATGACATTGATATACAGCGCTCCATTAATTGCCATATGAATAGGGTCTGCAGTGTTGGCGCGCTGCTGATGCATCACAGTAAAAAAGATGGGTCACTCTGTCTTCTCCAGCCCGCAGCTTTGCCAAGCTCATAATTACTAAAACCTCCACTTAATCTTCCCATCACATAGGCCAAATATACACTTCCTCCATATACAAATGAGTTACAGTATATGCTCTTAGAAAATGTCCAGGCTTGTGTGTGTTTATACAACTATGTGTGTGTTCACATGTGTGAGTGCCTTTGACCATGAGAACATCAAGTACAAACAGCACTATATGTCCCCAGCATATACCCCATTGCCACACAGGTTGTCAATACAAGTGGCATCAGTTGTGTCAATATCCCACAGTTGAACTAAAGGGAATTGGCATCTACCGTGCACTGCAAAAGGGACTCTTTTTACATAAAAAGCAGAAATTTAATATGCACATATATAAGCATGTTATAATGCAGATATACTAGAACATACAGTTTGTATAGAATACTACTACTAATAATAATAATAATAATACTTAAGACATAATCACTCAAGAAGAGACCCCATACATATATTTAGCGTAACTGTCTTTTAATTTGAAACATATTTTTAACAAAATAAAATAAATTTTATCTGACTGTTAATTTGAACTCAGACCTAACTGACTGGGGCTTATATAAATGTTTCTATCCATTTCCTCGGTCCATATACAAGTGGTTGTCAATAAGTGCTGCTACACTGTGTCTTAAGGCTACACTGTGTCTGATTTCTAAGAGGTCACAACAGCAGTTAAATGCACACTTCTTCTTGACAATGCGTGTGTGTGTGTGTGTGTGTGTGTGTGTGTGTGTGTGTGTGTGTGTGTGTGTGTGTGTGTGTGTGTCTACATGAATATGTATTTCTGATTGTAGCATGCAGTTCTGGCCCCTGGCTATTCAACCTTTACTCATTCTGAATAGAATCTCTTCCCCACACTCCAATCTGGCCACTATTCCTCCTTCTTATGCATTCATAACACCTTACTGGCACCCAGTGGTGCAATGAGGTAGTGCATCCATTTGACGCTTGGCCAACAGCAGGGAAGATGGAGAACTGTTTACAAGTGGCATTTGCCCCTAATTAAAAGCCGCACTTGCTGGAGCACTTGGTCCGCAGAAGGACCAGCATCCACAGTGACGTAAGCTGGGCCGATGATCCTCCGGTAAGCCTCCTCTACTCTGCAGGGACACACATACACACTTCAAGTGAAGAAAATAAGCACATAAACACAGCAAATGACACTTCATATTACATTACAGGACAACTGAGTATTTTGACTGCTCACAGTGAGGACAGTCATAAAATGCACAACATCTTAGAAATTTAATATGAGAAACAACACAGCTGGCTCAGTGCGTTGCCATTGCCTGCGACGATTGAAGAAAAGTCCCTGTGATAGTGATCGACCAAGTCTGCAGAATCTCTCTTTCTCTCAGCGGCAGACAGTCAACTCCTTCCATTTTCTAATTCTGCTGGCCCAACATCTGGCTGTCCCGTGTGGAAAGGCCATTATGTCAGGATCGAGGATGAATGAAAGTAGCCATCGACCTGTCTGCGCAGCGACTAACTGGGCCGGCAATGCCTGCGAGTTTTGACCAGCTTAATGGAGCACAACAGCTCTGCAACTAATCACCTGCTCTTTCTCATCAGCTGCTTCCCCCATGGGACAGTAATTGATTGTTAAGTGTTTGATGGATCAGACTCAGACTGAGCTGACCTGACTCAGTGAAATGTGCAGTACAGTTTGTACCCCATCTGTGTTTTCATGTTTTCACACTCAGAGGAAACTTTTAAAATCACAGACTGTAGAACATTTGTCTACATGTGTCACATAACTAAGTGTGTCTACTGTGTTTGTCTGTCTCTCTGGCTCTTTCTACAATTTTATAATACAATCCTAACCCAAAGACACCTATTATAAGAACTATATTAACGTTACGATGTACACCTACAAAAAATGGCCATCTCATCAAATTATTTAGGCTTTCAGAATTTTCTAATGAGCCAGATAACTCTGGTGTTAAGAAATGTCTTAGTTGTAGTTTATTTGCATTACAGAAAATACCTCAACCACTACCATTTTTTTCACTTTGCTTTAAGAAAAGTAATCCCATTATTTGGGCTAAAACAAGAAATCTATTGATCGATAAGTCACTCTCCAGAAAATGAAATGCCAACTATATTGATAATGGATTAATAATAATGGATAAGACATTAAGCAAAAATGTTGCTTTTCACTTCTTTGTATGACTGTAAATAGAAATCTGGGTTTTGAACTGTTGGACAGACATAGCAAGACAGTTTGAAGACATCACCTTGAGTCACCTGGGAAATTGTTATGGACATTCACAGCTTTCTAGACTAAATGATAAATCAACCCAAAGAAGCAAGCAGCATATTAATTGGTAATGAAAATTTAAAAAATAGCCCTAACCTTTTTAACTGCCAAACTGTACACTTTTGAACTCAAACTTGTATATATATTATATACATCTCATTCGAATATCTCACCTGAGTCTGAAAAGATGGTTGTGGTCAAGCTTTTGCTCCTCTTCAGTCTTTCCTTGACCTCTGTCCCTCAGCCTCCTCTTCCTCTCCTCAGGGTCCAGGGTGAGTAAGACCACCAGGCTGGGCTGGAGCAGGTCAGTGGGCCAATGGTAAACCTCTGAACCCTCTGCTGGAAGGTTGCACACTGGACCGCTCACAGCTGTAGCAATGGCATAAGCTGCTGTGCTGTGCCAGAATCTGGGGGACAGATAACAGATGGTGAACTGAAAGGTGATGGATGGATGGATGGATGGATGGATGGATGGATGGATGGATGGATGGATGGATGGATGGATGGATGGATGGATGGATGGATGGATGGATGGATGGATGGATGGATGGATGGATGGATGGATGGATGGGTCATCACAAGAGTCAGAGATGTTAAATATTGAATTTTAGGTCTAGATCCGAAATATACCTATTCTCCCTTCTATCACAAAACAGGTCACAAAACAGACTAACTTCAAAACACCTGCGACATCTCAGCTGTCTTTACCTGTCAACGATGACAGGTGTCTTCATGGCCTCCTGGCCTATTTGTTCTGCTGTGATGTAGTTCCCAAGAGCATAGAAGGCTCTGCGGATGAGGGGTGGCTCCTGATCAAAGCGAGCCCTCCAGGGGGACAGGCACTGGGGAGGGGACCGCAGGAGGACGGCCCCCAGAGTATCCCTCAGAGACTCAGTCAGAGTGGTCTTACCTGTGACGGGAAGAAGGAGGGAGGAAATAGTCAACTCACAAACAACAAAGAAACACAAAGACTGGCTTAGTGTTCATAGTGCATAAGGAAGAATTCAGCATATGTTTGAAATGTAATAAGGCAGTGAAGTGACTCTTGAAAAGTTGACTGATCCAAGACTCCTATCCTACCCTACATGGTTGAGTTTTCATGAGGTTTGCAAAGAGTATTAGATGGTCGTGCTCTTCAATAAACCATTTTCACAGTGATGTAACTTTCCAGAGGTCATGATACATGATATTCCATTAGGTGAGGCTCACAGGCAGATAATGGCTTTAGCAGGGAATGGGCCATCACTTTTGCAAGACATCTATACATCACACTGGTCCCTATATTTATTTATGAGGTAATGGCATTAACCTGTGGCATCCAGGCCCTCTATGACAATAACGGGGAAGTCTGGTTTACTTCTGGCCTCCGCTCTGCTGGGCAGCAGCTCCAGTACAGACGTCGCCTCTGGGATGATGTCACCACACTGCAGAACAGACACAATCATTCTGCTGCTGTGAGAGGAGGCAGGAGGGAGTCATAAACTGTGGTGCACATGAACAAACGCACTACTGTGGGCCAGCTGGCACTGATAGATAAATGGAAGAATCAAGTGGACCACTTGGTTTACACTGCTATCCCTCCCGCTACCACATGAGGGTGCCATTTTGCCATTTCTTGCAACTAAAACAATATTTACGTGATTGTTTATGTGATTGTAAAACAGGTCTGTGCGTATCATTATGAGAATTTAAGAACCTTTTTCAGAACGTCACATGCTTCATCAAAACTGTAGAAAACATCAGAGTTCATGATATTAAGAGTAGATGGGTGATACTGCGGCGCTTCTGAAGATACCACAAAGTACTCCTTTGACGTTTCCATCGTTTGGCTGTCTGCAGGAGACCACAGACGCTGAGTCCACAGTTGGTCGTCCTTACCTCTCAGGTATGAACACACAAGCACTGGATCATGCCGCATTAAATCTCGCAAAAGCCGTTCAGACGTGGATGAACTCTTGGAATTATCTTTTAAAAAGTACCCCTTGATGAGAGAGTCCTTGACATTTGGCAAAAATGAGGACATTGGAGACAAATCACACCCCGGAGGCAAGTCTCTCAACAATTTATCTTTCAGCTCTCCGTAAAACTTGGCTCGTCTGATTCTGTCGCTGCTGCTGACGAGGAGAGAGTAACACCGGTCATGGCTGCGGACTTTTCTAAACACCCGCGGCACTTCTTCCCCACTGTGCTGTTCCTGAATAGAAAAGTAGAGGGGTGCTCCATCCAGCTCCACTGAAAAGATACGTGAGGGCCACTGAGGAAGAAGAGACATAGTGCGCCGTGCCATCGGTTACGCGAGACTGTCTGATCAGTTTCCACTCTGGTTTAATGATACTCAGTGCGAGGCGTTACATAAGCTGACCGCTGCAGGGCAAACGAAAGTTAACGCGCTGAACAGGCGAAACGAAACTTTGCGAGTCTCAAAAGTGATTTCACAAGTTGCTAATGGGTAGGTTGACTCCAAGTTATTTTTAGCCAATAGAAGGGGGAAAGACACTAGGAATTTGGGCAAATAGTTGCTGCTTGTGTCACAAGGTGTGTCTCTGACATCATTGTGGCAGGCCCTCGCCTTGGGTGTAGTAATTGGTGCTGGGGTGATTAATTGTGGCCTACGTAGCCTACATAAAGGAAAAGAAACTTAATATAAGAAATTAGCCTACTAATTATTAGGCCAAGGGAATGGAGATATAGGAGTGTGGCTTTTATTAATTAATATATGCTATTTTTTGTAGACGTGCTCAAAACAAGCCAAGGATGGAGACGCCCGAAAAACTAGAAAGAACGTCAGCAGGAAAACTATCAAAGAAAGCTATTTTTCTGTGCACGTTTTAAAAGCCATCAAAAGCATTGATGCAATAGCCTAAGCATTATTTTTGATGGCATCTATCACAAATATAATCACATGCCTATATACCCTATACGTGTCCCACAACGTTCCTAATTTTTCTTACTGTTGCATCTGTATGTTGACCAAACAACGGAATTCAGAGATTATTGTGCCCACATCGTTACAGAGACCTGCCCCATCAACGTCCCGTTCAAGCAGGCTCCTCTGCAGGTGGTTCATGTTCTGAGCTGTCAGCGCAAGACTCCGGCAAGACGAAGTGGACTCAGTGTTTTACATCGATGATGCTTGGTACACAAACACGGTCAAGATGGGCTCTGTTTCCAAATGTCAGACTGTTTATTGTGAAGATGAAACTTTCATATTATTATCTGGTTGCTGCTGTTTACATTCACCCCAGATGCAAATACAAAAAAAATCACTGTGGAATGTCCGGGGTGTATATGTATGTAGGTTATGTATATAAATAACTGTATAGGCCTATATTGTTTTATTTTATGTACAATATTTTAATATACCTATACACTTAATTAAATGTGTGCAGCATGAAGGAAAAACAAATTTCGTTTCGTTATGCAGCCTTGTGCTGTAGCCTATAATGAAAAATAAACAACCTTGTACCTTTTACCTTGTATAATGGCTGAAGGTGTATAGCACATTTTATTGGCCTGTCATCCGCCGGTGTTCAGGTGACTAACCCTGCTTGGTTTCGTTTTCGATGTTTGTAAACAGAAACTCAGCTGTTCAGCTGATCAGTTTCCTTACCACGTCTTAAAGTGCGCCCTGCAGCCCTATATATAAGATCTGCCTGAGGAGGTATGAATCGCTAGTTTTGAAGATGCAGTTCTCCTCCGTGGTCGCGTCTCCGAAGCTGCTGCTGCAGCTCTGCATCAGCACCCTGCAATGCATTATGACGAGCGTCTTTTCAATAGTTGGTTTCTGGACAGCAGGAGGCTGCAAGGGGAAAAGCTCCCCTGTTTCACCTGTTGACAGCCAGCTGGAGCAAAGGAAAGTCCAAAATGCGACGACTCCAACAAGTGTCAACTATCATTTTACACGCAAGTGTAATTACAAATGTGGATTTTGTTTCCACACTGCAAAAACCTCCTTTGTCCTGCCTTTAGAGGAAGCCAAGAGGGGCCTCAAACTTCTGAAGGAATCTGGTAAGTTTGACAGAACGGTATAGTCTGGTCTTTTGTGTTGTATCAAACCTCTTGCATGCAGTTAAATTCATAGATCTCTCTGTTTATCAGGCATGGAAAAGATCAATTTCTCGGGAGGAGAGCCCTTCTTGCATGAAAAAGGAGAATTTCTGGGGAAATTAGTTCAGTTCTGTAAACTGGACCTACAGCTCCCAAGTGTAAGCATTGTCAGCAATGGGAGCATGATCAAAGAAACATGGTTCCAGAAATATGGTAAGACTTTGACTTTAAGGAAAAAATGGACAAAAAATGTTTTAACTCTTGTTTTTTTACCATATTGTACACTGGTTGGGAGCATATGTTTAGTCTATGAGAAGAAGAAAAATGCCCTCTCTCTCTCTCTGCCTCTCCACCAGGTGACTATCTAGATATTCTGGCCATCTCCTGTGACAGTTTTGATGAGGCAACAAACCAGCTGATTGGCAGAGCTCAGGGCAGGAAGAGCCACGTCGACAACCTTCACAAGATTCGCAACTGGTGCCTGCATTACAAAGTAGCATTCAAGATCAACTCGGTCATCAACACCTTCAACGTGGATGAAGACATGACTGAGGCCATCACCCAGCTTAACCCAGTCCGCTGGAAGGTAACAATGGAAAGGGAGAGTGTGTGTGTGTATCTTCAATGTGTATGAGTCTCCTGACACACACACACACTCACCCTTTCTGTGTGTGCTGCTCTCTGTGTTCAGGTATTCCAGTGTCTGTTGATTGATGGGGAAAATGCAGGAGAGAAGGCCCTGAGAGAGGCAGAGAGGTTTGTCATCAGTGACCAACAGTTTGAGGAGTTTCTGGATCGACACAGCAGTGTCCCCTGCCTTGTTCCGGAGTCCAATGAGAAGGTATGAGACTGTTAACAGTGGCAACAAATATGACATATGACGTACATAGGTGTGTTTAAGATCACAAACATATGCGCACACACTCAGAAACATGTATTTTATTTTTGAATGAGTAAGGACAACCATAAGGATCTAGTAGCAGGTTAGCCATAATTATTGGACAAAGTCCCAACCACAATTTACCATGGCAGAGCTACATTCATCCTGCATCTTGTCAGTAATAATAGTGGGACATTTTCTATTGGGAGTGGAGCAACATCAGCAGTGTTGTCAGCAAAGTAAATAATGTGACAATGTTGGGAATGAGATGTCAGGCCCGAGAATAACAAAACTGAACTTTGGTGTCTTCACAGATGAGGAATTCCTACCTGATCCTGGATGAATATGTAAGTACATTATATTGTTTATGGACTAAACACAGTCCTCTTGAGATTGCTACTTCTACAGGTCATTTGATTATTCCCTTAATTAAACTGTTATGTGTGAACGGTCCATCAAGTTTGCCTAAACTAAGTTTTTATTTTTGTTAGATGTTGAAGCAAAAGCACTTCTCTTCCAAGTTTGGGGCAGTTAGGAGTGATTAAATGATGATTGCTTGAATGGAGTTGAAATGGTCAAGTTTGGCTACCACATCTGATGAGCATTTAAATGTATAGCTGATACAGTCTTTCCTCATTTTTGCAGATGCGTTTCCTGGACTGTCGAGAGGGAAGGAAGGACCCGTCCAAGTCCATCCTCGATGTTGGTGTGAAGGAGGCCATTTGCTTCAGTGGCTTTGATGAAAAGATGTTTCTAAAGAGAGGAGGGAAATATGTGTGGAGCAAAGCCGACATGAGGCTGGAGTGGTGAAAATCTGCAGCTCCTTTTAAATTTACCGTTGTTGAGTGATTGCTCTGATGTATATGTAAATGTAAAACATGAATGTTTTTTATCTTTATTTGTATCTGTTACTTTTTTAACTTAATGTGTTTATATTTACAGTGTTAAGAAATGTTAAAGTCAATGTCAAATTGTTTGATCAACCATTGATTGACCGAGATATATTGTTTCCTTGCACTGCCTAGCAAATATAATTTAATAAAAAGATTTTATCATTAAAAACGTTAAAGTGTTTTAATGTATTTTGTCAGTAAAACGCACCCTAAATTATCATGAAAAGCCACTTTCTTCCATTTTTGCCAATTGAAGGCCAGCATTATACATGTATTTTAGTCAAACAACTTCAATATAACTACATTTTACATTTCTTGCACAATTTGTTTCCCACTATAGTAATAAATAATATCTAATAATAAACGTTATTTATACATACTTTTCAAAACAAAGATACAATGTGCTTTACATGGTGGAACAATGATTAAAAAATGTCACAACTGCAATGAGGCAAATACAATCAGACAATTAAAATAACACAAAAATATAATGGAAAAACATTCCCAATAATAATAGTCATAACAGATAACACATGCTAGATATAAAACAGGGTGCTATTATTTTAATATAGCCTATCAATAAAATACTGATTTGAACTGCGTAATAGAGCAGAAACTGACCACACTGGTTTTGGCATGCTATTTAGTGGACATTTTAATCCTTGCTAACCTAAGCAGACAGGCCTGTCCTGTTATACTGTTAGGGACAAGTCTCTACTTGCAAAATTGTTTTAGCAACCAGTAGACAACAGCTGTTCAAATACAGTTCAATAGAAAATGCATTCTATTTGGTTGGTAAATAGTATGGAATTTTGTATGGAAGTAGTCTATGTCTTAAGATTGAACATAAGGTTTTGAGCAGAACGTATGAGTTCTAATTAACATTGCAAGTCGACTTGTTGTGCTATGTTCACTTTTTGATCAGTCTTTTATATTGATGTTTTTACCTTGCTTTTATGATTTTACCAGTAGCACTTTGATATTGGTTTCAAATCTAAAGTGCATTACAAATAAAATGTATTATAATTATTATAATTTTTTTAGTTAAACTTTAAATCATAAGCTCTGTAGCAATATTTTCATGACTGTCACCATCTTAATAAAGGTTTGTGGACTGTGTTAAACACCAAGGACAACCATGGACAACCGTTCTGTCCCTGAAAATGTCTGACACGTTGTTTTCTATAAATATATTAGAATGTTGTCAAAAACCCCAAACCACACCCAAAGGTTTCAATTAATTCTCGCAACTGGGAGATTATTTGAATGAAATAATAATGAAACTTATACCATAATGAAACTAGACTGAGCCTCACTTTGCTTGGGACTGCAGCAAAAATGGCCCCCCAACCCCCCCGTCTCTCCGTCTCCATCCCAATCAAGTATAGGCAAATGAAATGTAGTTTTTGGTGCTCACATTGAAAATTGCGGCTTAGTATTATTTTTCCAGGATCTCAAAACCTGGACATCTGCATGGCTAGATACCACTACCCTATATTATCATGACATGTCAACATTTCTTCTATTATGGCCAAAGCAAGGCCACCCTAGGTGGTGCTGGCACAAGATAAACAAGATATCTGCATGGCTAGACAGGCTACCTCTAGGGGGAGATAAGAAAACATGTTATTAGTCATTTGAACAGACTCTCGGGCGATTGCAGTGTTTTGACAGCAGAGGGAGCTGTCGTTTGTGAAAAAGTGGGAAGTGCTGAGCTCTCCTTAAAGCGGCAGCGCAGGAGAGCAGACGGGAAGCCTCTCACGCACAAATGGCGTCTCTCCTGTGCGAAGCAGCTGATTTCCCACCGAGCACGACAGCAGGGACGGTGGAGAGGTAAACACACCGCCCCCGGATTCCTTTGCAACAAGATAGCCTCTTGCTTTTCGCAGGATCTGTGTGGCGGGTTGACGGCTGGACGTTGCGCACTCTTCAGTAACCAAGAGAAGACCGCTGTTCCGGTGTACAAACAGTCCTGCCGTCAAGCAAAACAAGACTGTCAGCTGCAGCTTATGCTTCCCACTGTTTTGCTTATTTATCTGCACTGTTCGTTTCTAATTTTCGCCGATGGTTGTTGGTGTTAGTGTTTCACCAGGGCCTGATCGGGCGCAGTAGGCGACAGTGGCGGGTCAAATGTTTCCACCAAGTCGTTGGAGGGACTCGTAATAATGAACACGGGCATCATCCCTTCAGAGATATCCTCCTCTTCCTCCTCTTCTTCCTCCTGCTGCTTCTCCTCCGCCTGACTGGTTGGCCCCGTCTTCGTTAATCCAATTCAGGAGATCATCTTCTCAACCTTTCCCTGAGGTTACACCATCAAGACGGCGTTATCACAGAAAGCGAGGTACGGGGTTTTGTGCTTTTATTCAGTGTAAGACATAGTATGCGCCCTAGCAGCGGGTGATCTCTCAGTCTCGTGCTGTCGCATTTTATTTTTGCCGTTTCTTCGTTTTATAGCAGTATGTTTTGTAGGCCACTTGGCTCACAGCCGGTCGACTGTTAGGGATATCAGTGGTGACTTAATAACTATTATCTACTAAGTGTGAAGCCTTTTACCTCTCTGCTGGCCTATTTTGGAGCAAACAGCTTTAGTAAAAATAGATGACAAAGGCAGGCTGCAGGTAGCTGCTTCAAAATGACATCAGTGAGGTTTTCTGTGTGTGTGTGTGTGTGTGCAACACTTGATCAGAGTTGCTGTAGTTGCTGTTCACCAAAGCCTTTGAAACATATTTGCTTCCCGTGCAGCAGCATGGTTATTGAACTGAACTAAACTCCAAGCACAACACGGTCAGAGTGAATGGCTCTACTGAGCTGTGAAAGGTCACTCAGTGCCCTGCTATTTCCATTTTAAGCAGCAGGTCCCCCCTCAGGGTACAGTCAGATTATAGGCACGGCTATGAAACCAGGCTACTATAGACAAACAGAGCGTTACCGCAGCCAGCACTGGCCAAGGCTGTAAGGCGTCTAATGTCTATCCTACCTGTACACAGTGTTCCCATCTCTATTTATCTGTCCTTATCAAATATTATCAATATCCTGTGAAGACATAATGTCCATTAAATGTCAGATATCAATATGTAGGGGGGACTGGTTCACTTCCATATGTTTTTGTTTTTTTTAAATGTGCCTGGTTTAGTCCCTGGGCCAGCTACATTCAACATATGGTGGTCCATTCTGTTGCCTTTGCTTTTAAGATCCCTCTCACTGTGCGCTATAGATTCTCTCTCCAATGTCATGCTTCAGGAGCCCTATTACAGGAGCAACACACTTATTCTTCCTCTCACACACACAAGAACACACATTTTGGGAATGTTGTGTTTCCCACATGTGGTTTCACAGGCAACGACGTTGTGATGCACTTTGTTCCATTCCCCTCAGAAAGAGCCAAAGAGCCCCATTTCCATCTGGGGCAGTAAGTGCATCAAGCCACTACTCGCTGCTGCTGCTGCTGCTACTGCAGATTTGTTCAAAACAAGAGAAAGATGTTCCATACAAAACAGCAGCACATTCCTTAGAGAGCGGAGATGAGTTAACCTAAGAGGGAGAAGGGATGAGGTAATGATGCCCAGAACACGGAGTGCCATTCCGGTCGACAGTCATGGTCAAAAAATACACGCCCACGAATGTACGTGAAAACGCATACGTTACATAGACGTGCACATATGTCGGGTGCTTTATATAGATGAGGAGGGGCGGCGATTTTTTTGGTGTGCTGTGTTAGCCTTGCACAGGATATGCCTTCTCCCTTTGAAGACTTAATGTTTGTCTAAGCCTTTTGTGGGTCTGAAAAATATTACTGCTGCATGTTGAAAAAGATCCCTGCTGAATATGTTATTGTGCTGGTGATGATACGGCACTTTGGTAAACCTAAGAGAGTTTCTGATTGCAGGGAAGTCTGAGGCTGGACTTGTTTTACATCGACTCAGCTGTGGGTTTCAGCAATCAGCACTGTTTAATTGCTCTGCTAAAATAAAGCACCTCATCGCGTTTGTAGTTTTATGCCTTGGTGATGGATTATTAGCACTTCATACATGAAAATAAAACAGTTGTCACCTCGTCTGCTGTATGTACTATATACTTTCTGTGCCTTGATTTGTAAGATGCCATTTTACATTCTGTTGCAATCACACAAAGGAAGCACTTTGGTTTTCCAGGCCTGGATCAGTCTAAGGTAAATTTCCAGCTCCCGAGGAGGCTACCTGCCTCTGTGAGAGTCTAACTCTGGTCAGCTCTACTGTAGATCACACAGCAGCACCTACGTTGAGGAGATTAGTCAGCCTGAGACGGCGTTGATCTAGAAATGTGACACCCATTTTGTTTAAGTACTCTTAACCAGTAATTAAAACTGAATTAGTGTCAGTTCCTCATTACTTAAGTCTTATTAGAGTGGTTTCAGTGAATTGAAGAGGGCTTCTGAGGGCAGGACAACACCAAATGTGAAACCGCCATGGTTAGGTAAGTGGCATTTCTAAAGAGACTTCTCAGTACAGTGCTGCATTTCTTAAATCACTCCTTTACTGCTGTAACATTTATACGTCTGGGGAAGTCATTTTGGAATAATCTGACTCCAGGGGTTGCAGTCTGTCTTTGTGGAGTCAGGTCGCCAAGGATTATGCAACAGCTTAAATGCCTTTCAGAAGGGTGTTGTGAGTGAGTGCTCAGGGTGGTGCTGGTTGCCAGGTGTACTGTTTGAGAGTGGTGCTGGGGGTTTGAGGGTAGGGTGGTGTTCACACCCAACACTCAACAATGCAATCACTCGAGGTCTAAACAGCTCCTGAAAATGATGTTCATTGGTGAAGCAATCGCTTTAGTTCTGTGTATTCTGGCTTGTTTCCAGCCAGTTAGGATTGCGTTGGGATGAGACATGGGTAGTTATGAGAGCATTATGTGATGCTCATGTGTGCCGTGCTTCTTCCAGACGGCTGCTTGGCATTTTGAACTGTTCTCGAGGGCTCCATTCTCTCAGACAGGTAGGGAACATAGTGTGAGACGCTGTTATGTAATAAATGCACCACAGATTCTGCTGACCGTCTGACACTTTCCAAGATTTAGCATTTCAGGAAATGTGTAAATTGCAGCAAGCCCCTAGGGTTGAGTGAGTCCCACAAAAACAAAGCGGCAAGCACAAGTCCTTATAGACAAGAAAATAACTTCACTTCATTTGAACATCCTGGGTTTGCCTGTGAGCTTACAATTATGTGACGCTGAAGCAAAAAGCAATTTCCACTGTTATAGGAAACACATACTCTGTATGCATTGCACAGACTGTCAAGTTGTTTTCAAGCTGTGATAGTTTAGCTCTATCCATGGATACATATAATTACTGACTGCCTAATGATGGCCGCAGTTAAAATGTTTTTAGAAGCAGATGTCCGTGCAACTCTGGATACATATTTATTTGGTGGTAGGTTGTACTGACTCTTACAGAAAATGGCAGGAATATAGATGATGTAACATCATTATGTTGGGATATTTCAAAGCATCTATAATGGAGTTTTACGGGAAAAAAATCTCAAATGTTTGCAGTTCCACACATTCACACTACATGGGCTTCTTTCTGAAGTTACTAATTTGGAAAAAAGTCAGAAATAAATTTTTAGTTGAAGGAGACAGTAGTTTTCCACCCACGGGTAGCCTCAATAGTCCATAGTCCAACAACAAATCATGTTTCATGTTCATTAAAGGGTACAACTCACTCTTCAGCTCAACTGGGAATAGCCAACCCTTTGCTCTTACTAACTCTGTCTATCGCTGATGCTCTGCACCTACACATGAAAACAGCAGAATTGAACACGTTTCAGCTCATACTCGGCTGAAAGTCATTCTCGGAAATGCTGGAAAGCACTAACTGAAGAAGAATTGGATGAGTCAGGAGGTAGGCTGGGTTCTGGGAGTGCCAGTGATGAGCCATAAGCCGGTACAACCTGGACCGGCATAAATCACGGGCTGATGCCTGAGGGGGAGACAACAGAGACTATGGGAAGTGATCAGGAATTATCTGATTACTTACAATTTAGCATGGAATCGTTTTTTGGTCATATGCTCCTAAAATCTGAACTTCTTGCTAGAATGTTGTCTCTGTTTGGAAGGGCCTGACTAATACTTGGAACATAGCAACAGTCTAAGAACTGACACTATGAGTAACCAGTCAACCTGCAGCCTTATTGTTCAATCACAACTTTACTTAAACCAAACAAAAGATTAGTTTTAATCCTAAAGTTTTAATCCTTAAGATTTCTATCCTGGTTGATTTGGCAACACATGAGGTTACCATGGTAACAGCAAGTGTGGTTTACATGACAGCAAGTTATTGTGTAACACTAGAGGCTTAGTAGCTACTGGGGATGTCCAGATCCCATCACAAGATCGGAAATCGACCTCACAGAAGTGCTCTGTTTATTAACAGAGTTGTTGAATGTTCGGATGTATCGGATCGGGACTCGGTATCTGTAGATACTCAAAATCAAATGACTCAGACTCGGGACTCGAGGGCAAAAAAACCTGATCGGGACATCCCTAGTAACTACTACTTGAGGCAAGTGGCCAATCACCGATCAAAGATAAGAGTTCCTTTATCAAGGTTACTATGCCCATTAGCTTTTTGGCTGGCTTGAGCTACTTGGAATCGTAGCATATCATAATAGGTTTTCATCAATATTTAAATATATCAATAAATGAGGCATCTACTGGATTACTGTGTTGCACAATGACATGTAATTAATGAAAAATAATGCTGTGGAGCAGAAAAAACACTGTTTTACCATAACCAAGTATATAATTCTGTGACATTTTATGATTTACACCTACCCTGGGGCATGTGTAATGATTTATTTGTTACTCAGAGTTATGTTGTAACATATCTCCATGCTGCACCTACTTTTATTTTGGTAAAGCATATATCACAAATTAGTAATGCTTTTTGTTCTAAATACGCTACGTTTAAACTTAATATACAGTTGGTGCAACAGGCTGCTGGAGCATCTACTTCATCACAAATACAATAAAAGAGTAACTAGTGTTCTGTTTACAGCGGTCTACATTAGCAGTAACTCAATACAGCTCTGCTACAGTGTAAAGAGAGTAAACAGTAATAAAATTGATTACACGCATGCATCATTTACCTGTGAATCCATTCTGCTTTGGTAGGCAATCGCAATCCAGTGGGGGAATAGCAGACTCTACCACTACCAATAAAAACTATTTTATTGGTAGTGGTCAGAAATAATTTCTGAAGGTAAATACATTGAATACTATTGCAGAAAAAAAATACAGACCATAAATGTCATCGGAAATGGTTGTTGATTTCATTATTGTTTTAAGGATTATAGTTTTGACTGGTGTGAAAATGTTTGGCTAGATTTTGTTTGTGCATTTCGGAGCGCAGTAATAACTGCAGGTGTTTGCCTTTATCTCTGCTAGATCTTAGAGTGTGGCCTACAGTTTTCCCTAAGAAGGATAATGGCACTGCAGCTTTGTCAGATTATCTGAAAATAACAGTTTAATGAGTAATTCTTATAACAATTTCCTCCCTTGCTTGTTACAGTCTGAAATGCCTTTAGTTTAGTGCCTCACTTGTGGCAGCTCAACCTACTCTCTGGCAGACAGGAGGCCTTAAACCTTAAAAAAAGCCTCTGACAAGAATATAACCTGTCTGAATATGGAACACAGAGTCTTTAAAAAGGCAAAGTAACCAGCAACTGTAATTTAATCAGTGAGGAAGATGAAGATGGGAATGCAAGCACTCCCTTTTAAAAGTGTCACCAGGGTATTGTAGTTTCTCCTTTTTCACTCTTTTGATTTGTAAAGTTTAGGGGGGGATTACATCCTTTGTGTGTCTGCCACAAACCCAACAACAGGATGTCGGCGCATTTCCGAAGGTAGTTTTTGGCTTCCTATTTCTTGTTCTCCTGCAAATGGACTCACTTCACAAGGCAGCAGCTCACCAACAGCAGGGATGAGGGCTGCTGGAGGGCAGAGTGAGACAGAATGCGCTGTTGTGGTGAGCTGTATAAGATGATGCAAAGTTGAAAAGTCTTTTGTTTTGTCTGCGTGGCCCTAACTCAGCAATTAGTGAAATTGCTTGTGGATTGTTGATCCCACTGCTGGTGCGAGTGTCACCGTACCCTGCAGATTAGGCTCTGAGTGCCTCTCTGTTGGAGTGGCTGTCTCCTGTGACCATGAAAACTCGTTGTCCAGCAGAGTGACAGCAGTTCTCACCGTGCAGCAGTCACGCTTATTAGTTTAGTACTAGCTGTGTAGTGTTCTCATTATAGTCATTTCAGTGAAAAGATAAAGCTGTTGATATGAGAGAATTCCATTTAAGTGTCTCGGTCAGTACTGTGCAGTTACTTACTAAAGTGAGGTGAAATGGCACGTATTGTTTTTTTTACTTTTTTCCTTGTTATTTGTAAGCTTATTGCAGACCTTGTCAATGCCTGCTCAGTTCCTATAGCCTCCACATGTGTAAACAACAGTCGGTATTGCGCAGTGGAATAGCGGATTTGTCCCCAGAGTGGTGATTGTGTGTGTCTGATAAAGCTGATGTTGTCTCAAAGGATCCAGCAGTGTTGTCTGTAAAAGTGAAGCTAAGGCAGTGGCAAACTGAATGTTTAACCTCCTCATGGCTTGTAAAAGAAATCAAATGCATGTGCTCATTCCTGAGTGTTTCAAAGGACCCCCAACAATATGAATGACTTTGTGAGAGCTCCTGTATGTGTGCTTTTTCACATCAGTCACAGTAAGACTAACTGTCTGATGATTAAAGAATAATGCTGCCATTTTGTATTGCTATCGACACTTCTACAAATGACTATTATCTGTGTGGCCAGACTCTATTCTCATTTCTCTTTTTATTAACAACACATGAAAGAGTCATACTGTTTACTGTGTACATGGTGACACATTCATTCATTATTTGGACACAGACCCTGTTGTTAGTTTATTTATCTTGACTTACAAAAAACACTGTAAACACAAAATGGTGTTGCTTGCAAAAGCAGCATTCAGTTTTTTAAACATTTTAATCAGGTCATCTCAGTCAAATTAAACAAATAATTTAGTAAGAGTGGCTGGATTTGTTATGAATTTATGAAATTACTCTAAATGTTCTGAACTGCAATTTTACCGTACACAAATGGCAGCATGGCTACAGGTGGTGGAAATACAGATTAGCCTACATTAGTTCAAATTTGCCAGATATCCTATTTGTCCTCCTGTGGCTCTGATAAGAGGGTCTATGGTCTGCCACACATTTCATTGGACTTTAATGATATACTCCCAGTTATCAACAGTGTATTTTTTTTCTTGTTTTTCAGCCGCTATTGGCCTCGGTGGGTGGGACCTCTTTGTTTGTTTACTGTGTTGATGAGAATTTAGATTGTTTGTGGGAGAAAGTAACTGTCTATTTAGAAAATCTACTCATCCACCGTTAATAAACAACCAACTGAGTTTCCTCCCAGTATTTTTCTCACATTTTGTTTTTGGATGGAAACTCCCACGGAATTCTAATGAGCATTAATTACTTCAAAGATGAAACTCTCAGTTAAAAAAAAAAACAACCTGGCAGAAAAACCACAATGAGAAAATAAAAATTAAGCCAACATTAACAAACAAAACTGAGTGATTTTCGACAACAGTAAGTTCTGCCAGTTTATTTTTGTTGGATTCTGTTTTGGATGGAAGTACAAAAAGAACTCTGGGTATTAGAGTCTCTTTAATGACAAACTGAAAATAACTTTCCATGCATAACACAAAACAAGAGAGCAATTGAGTCAAAACATTTTATAGCTGAGCTGAGCTGTTTCAGGATAATAATTAATAATTAATAATTAATGTTGATTCTGAGTTGGGATCACATGTATATGAGTTTACTTCTATAAATACAGTACCCGTAACATTCAAGATTGTCGGAACATGCACAATAATGACATGCGAGCTTAATCTGATTATTCGCTGCAATAGTGTACATGTAAACATAATGACTGAAGCTGTAGAGCAGTGAGTGACAACAGATTGCAACCAAGTCAAACCTTTTGCTCAAGCTCTCTGCATCTGTCAATAGAAATGGGCTCAATGTGGCATGGCTGTCATCTTCACTTAGCTTCTGAGACGATAATGTGAGCCTAGATGGCTTTTTTTGGGAGAGGGGGAGCAAATCTATTGTCACTGCTTTGAGCCTTGTTTTTAGTTGGCAAGATATGATGCCATATGTTTCCAGTAAAGACGCTTTTCTAGCAGTCTTATCTATGTTTTTATGTTCTTTATTCTTTGTGTTGAACAGAACTGTATGTTGTTACCCTTGTTCAGTGTAGTCTGGCTCTGTCACCCAGGACAACAAGATGTTGTGGACAAGACCTGCCTCTTGCCTTATCCACCAGTCTGAATGTTTTGCTCTGTGCTTTCTCACCAATATGTCATTGAGTCTGAGAGTGTGTTATTCGCTGCCTCCAGGTACTGAGAAGTTATCTGAGGTGCGGCAATGACCTCATTCAACTGAGGGGGAGAAAATGATCTCTCGCATATTCCAAATCTCACTGGCAATTGGAAGGAGAGCTTCTGGAAATGAATGGTCAATGAGTGCCGGGGTCTACTTAGGCGAGCGTTGAAATTTTCTGTAGACTCTTTAAAACTTCAAGGAACAAACACAGAACATTTAAAATGCCACTGAATCTCATGAATATTTACAGTCAGTAATTAAGTACTGCCAAAGCCTCGGCTCATTTGCCAAACGGTCTACTTAGGCTTACAGAGGTGTGGAAAAGAGTCCTTTTTATCATAATTTCACAGGTTTTTCCCTCCCATCTTCTGCTGCCTTGTTTTTCCTTTTTCTTTTTTGCCCAATTTCACTCTTTTTCTTTTTTTTTTTACATGATGACTGATGTTTCCTTCTCCATCTTCCGTCCTTCCTTTTTTCTTTTTTCACCCCAACTCACTCATCTGCTTTGTTCTCTTTCTGCTGACAGACTGCATTTTCTGCTAAATGTGGTTAAGCATTTTACAGTTCCCTCTACCTGTTGACACCATTGCAAACATCATAACCAGTAAGCCATTTTAACTTGACTGCATATTGGCCTGTATTTCAGGCTGCTTAGAGACATCGTCACCATAAACACACCACAATTGAACAATTGAACTACTACTACTGAACTAGCAAATAATACAAACCAGCTCAAGCAGTGAAATCAAATTTCTTTCAGTTTAGAGAGCAGAAAAATGGCAAAAGACCAAGTAGACATGAGACAAAGTTTTTCTTGTTTGTTTTTTGCCCTACATACCCATGACCACTGTCAGTGTCTGTCAGGCCCAAACTGCAAAACAGACTTTGACGTGCTTGGCACCGCACACACACACGTTTCTCCACACCACGCACGATGCCAAAATACATTTGGGTGATTATGTAACTCCTCAGGGCATGGAAAAAAACGAGGTCTATGACCACTCTTAGCTACCCTTTCAGAGCTCCCCCTCGATGTCAAAGACATGTGGCGACTGTCCCCAACCGCTGTTCCTCTGCGAAGGCATTTCACCTTTCACATTCAGAGTTTGAGCTGTCCAATTAACGAATCCCTGCCTTAGGTTATAAATGTGGGTTAGCTGATAGTCGATCAAGAGTATAACACACTCGGGCTTCCTGAGTGAATGGGTTTGGCTGGGCACAGTATGACCTTCAGTGTCATTTCAGTACTGTATGTTCTGCATCAACCTATGGCCCACTTAACACCAATGACCTACATTCTTCCTGCAATAAACATGCTCAAAATAGATGCTGACATTTATTAATGTTATTTGTTCATCAGGTGATGTTAGTAGGGATATGCCCCACATTGATTTTTATTTTAATAGAAAACCAAAAAATTGGTGCACTATGTAATTTTTTTGATTTTTCTATGTAAATCTGAGGGTTGTAAATTTACTTTTAGTTAACAGTGACTTTATTCTCCTCCTAGAAAAAAAAAAAGCCTACATTTTGTTATTGATGTCCCCCATAGGATTATTTTCCTCTGCCTTCCTTATACTTCTTTCCGTATGATTTTAAAGATCCATGTTTGTATGCATGTATATATGCGTGTGTGCGTGTGTGTTCTATGCAGTGTTTCACAACAAGGTGACAAGAAGTAATAGCAGGGCAGTAAAGGGGAGCCAAGGGAGTCTGGAAAATGGACGAAACTGGCACATTGCCACTGTCCTCTCTCTCTTTCTTTTTACTCAGTCTCTCTCCTTTTCTCTGCAGCAATGGATACAGAGATGATGTGACAGAAATGAAGCTTAGAGGCCCTACTAATTGGCCATGAAGAGCAGGGCTGGCCGTGACTGAGGGAAGAAAGGCAGCAAGGAAAAGGGGGGAGCAGCCAATCTGCTATTCTTTTTTTCTCAGTATATGTTTTTTCTGTGAATGAAATCACAGAATCACAATTTCTTAACATACATGCAGTAGTGTTTGAGGAATGCAGTTACAGCTGTGTCCACTGAGACAAAAGGAAATTATCGTAGCAGTATGCCAGACAGGAATGTTCACAAGCGTAAACTTGAATATATATTATGTTTTGCTGATAAGGCCAATCGGGAAGAAAAGTTTGTTCGAGTCAGCTAGTATCATATCAGGCTTCTCACTCCATTAATTCTGCTGCACCACATAATGACACAATTGAACATCTGCTGTATTGGCTCGCCCCCAGACTTCAGGTGGAATATCATCAGCATGGTCTTAGTCCATATTCCACGCCTACCTTCTTCTCCAGCTGAACACAGTGTGGCCTTCGGTTCTCGTCCTTCATTGCACACACTGAGACTTGTCTTATTGGCTGTCAGCACATTCTTGTATATCAGCAGAAGGACAGCTTTGTGCTGAAAGAATGTTCATCTGTGTATGTGTGTGTAATTGTGTGAGAGAATGACTGTGTTCGCAATCGCATACAAACACACGATTCATGCAAAGTACAACATCAAATTCGCATGTAGTGCGTTCTGCCTGCATCATATGTGGATTTGGTGTACGCGAGAAATGCCTGGAATCTATACTAGATTAGCAAGAATTTCTAATTGTGCGCCATGAGCTTAGTAAATATACTCAACTGCCCCAATAAACCTTGCACATCTTCAGACAATGGCAGTAAATTATGAGTGATGTAGAGTTAAAATGAAACACAAACTACTAAGGACACAGGATGTTACAGATGTTAGCAGCTTCTTCCACATCAGCCATAGGTGAGGCATATAAATAGAGTCTAACGCAATGCTTTGATGTGACATGGAGAGCTGAAAGACTTTTCAGTGCTCTCTCTCTCTCCTATAGGAGCAGATGACGAGGTAGCGGTGTACACACTGGTGCGCTGAGAGCACTTAAGTTTAGTTTTTCATGAATATGAAGCCTGCGTCACTATGCGGTGTGAGGCTTCATGTTGTAGCATATGAAAATCTGCTCTCACTTTCCATCTTTGTCTGAGTCTGCTCAGATGAGAATTTGAATTTTATTGGGTTTTTTTGTATAAACTAGGAAGCATTATTTATTTGAATGCAGACTGGGGCTTGTCTCTTGTGTAGATACTGACAGAGGAACAGCAAAAACACTAAGGGTTCTTTGCTTCTCTTAGAAGTAGCATGTTATCATCAATTTAATCAGACTTACAAGAAAAATAAGGACATATGGAGCCAAAGTATAATTTCCAGAATATAATGAGGCAAAAAATATATTGTAAGTATGTTCTATTATGGTAGCAGTTAAAGGTTCACCAGCACCAGAGTGAGGACATTTATTGAGCAAATTTACATTTATTATTAGAATTAGCCATAGGTTTAGGGCTAAAGCTAGGTTTGCTGCCTGTTACTGCTGATGTTCGTGCAATATAATTTTCCTAAATAAGAATATAACAAATGTTCAATAAATCATCAATAAATGTTTGATTTAATTAATTTGAACTAATTAGCACTTAATTTTTCTATTAAGTTATTTTGTTGGGGAAAAGGACTGAAAAATTTACTTTTTTTTATTGTTTGGAATGTTCTACCTCAGATCTGTGAAGTGATCCACTGTTTGCAAAAAAAACGTTCTGACCACGAAGAATTGTTTAACCACACGATCTGGTTTCTTCAATTGTCACTCAGGAGCATAAATCAGCCTTTAAACTCAGAAGAAATAATGATTTGACGTTTATCGTGTTAGTTATTGATACAAAACGGTATGAATTTTTTTTTTTTTTTGTGGGAACATTTTTGGCCATATCGGCCAGCCCTACTTTAAAGTGACCTTTTATTTTGCACAACATGTGATGTGGATGGAGAAAAGTCCTTAATGGCATCCTGTATACAGCAGCAAGAAATCCTTTTTACTTTGAGGTCCCTAGAGGCGTTCTCCTCAATTGCACCTCCATGACCATTTCCACCCCTCTTATGCAATAGATCGTTAATGCGTGTGTGGGTGTGTGTGTTTGTGTGTTTTCTGGATATGGAGTCATTATCGCATGAGTGCTGCTGTAGCCTATTAAGCTATGAGCACAGGCCCCTCAGACTGATGACTGATGACTGACACATGTTGACCACAGCTCAAGATGGATGTTTGACCTTTGACTCACTTCTAACTCCTGCCTTATTGAGTTTTAGCACTCTGACCCAACCTTTTCAAACATATAGCAGCACACATGGCGCACCACAGGCCTGTATGTACTGCCCCATTGATCAGGATGTTCTGTATATGTGCATTTTTCTCAGTGATAATGCAACATCTAGTTAATAATACAGCTGGGGGGTGGCACTGCACCACCTTTTCTCATGAAAACTCATTTTCCCTTTGTTGCTCTTTCTCTCTCCCTCCCTTCCTCTCCTCTCCTCGGGCCATCCTTACTAAACAATTTCATTTGTCCCCATCGACCCAGTCTGTCTGCATTTGCACAGCCAATACAAGTGTGGGAGGAGAGAAACGGTTTCAAATGTATCAGAAAGCCCTGCTCTGTGCAGTGTGAATTACTTTTACCATCAGTTTTTTTTGCCTCAGGGCTAATGGGGTTCCGTAGCTCAGACTAGGAGACAGTTAAAGAAACAGGCTAATTTCATTCCTTGCGGAACTGCTGTCATTCATGTCATCCGCTACACAGCTTTGAGACTGTACCACAGTGGTGCTGAGATAGTTAGTGTTTAGCACCTTTCCTATGAAGTGTCTATCACAAGTGTCTAATTTAACTCTGAGCTTTTAATGTCTCCCCCCTGTGAAGTTTGTCCACATAGAATAATGTTTAAAATTTGCGAGACCATTTCTACTGCTACATTAAATCTTTACCCAGTTTTTATGACTGTTGCAATGGTAACCTGTACTTCTGGCTCACCTGTGCAGCTGTATTTCCAATTTAATTACTTATGTCTTTCATGTGTTATTATGGACCACCGAAGCACACAGCTTCCCACACTCTACCCTGGCGGTCATTTCAGTAAGTCCTTCGCTCCATCCTGATAAAAAAAAAATTGCCATTTAAGCTTTTATATATGAGTTCGGCAGCACCTACATAATAGAGTCTGCACCGCTCAATGCTTTCTGGTCAGTGTGATGGATAGCTGGATGAATGCCAGGTGATCTGAGTGAGTCAGACATGAGGTGCATCTCATTTTTGCCTTATATGTCCACAGTTTTTCTCAGTTTGCAATTTTCTCGTTGGTCCTGCTACTTAAGACACAATGAAGAGATGCGAAGGAGAAAGAACTTAGGCAGATTTTATGAAATGACACGTTTTTCCTAGTCGAGCATCACTGGAAGGAACATCACTTGCTGATAACAGGTGCACAGTTGCATCAGCTGAGAATGAGCTTGTAGCTACTCTGTAGGATCTTGTTGCCTTAGAGTCTTTGTTTACACAAATAATGGAATGCATATTGAAATATTTTATATACTCTCACTTAAATCTGCACTTTCTAATGAGCAGCTCCCTTCTGTTAACTGGCTTTCCTGTATTTGTATATATCTTGAGTTATTCACGCTGACTTACAGTCTTTCCACTTGTAAATTCATCACTAAATAATTGTGAGTATGATGAGTCTGTCTCATTATGTGTTGACATAGTTAAGTAATATTTTAAGGAAAAGAATGAAATGATGGTGTTTCTGCCCAAAATGATCGATTTCTTCTCTGTGACTGTGACTAAACAGGGAACTGCATTTGCAGACAATCAAAATGTGTTTATTGCTGAAAGAAGACGCCGGACGCATGTCAGCAATGGGACCAGATAATAAATATTCTAAATAAAATAATTTGCCCATGGGGGGTATAATTAATCTGTGTACTCTATTAATCTCCTTGGCTGTGCTAACATTCATGTTAAATTTGTGGGATGCCATCTTGCTAATGATGAAAAAAAAAAAAATCTCATGACACCTACATTTCTGCTGCTGTCTTTGCTAGTAGACATGGTAGACAGACACACGATAGACATGCCTAGACATGGGGCAGATGTGGCTCAGGAGTGAGAGCGGGTTGCCAAGTAATCGGAAGATCAGTGGTTCGCTCCCTGGATCCTCCAGGCTCCATGTAAAAGTGTCCTCGGGCAAGATATTCAACCCCAAATTGTCCCCCGATGGCTCTTCTGTCGCCGATGTGTGTGGATATAAGTTTCTGTTTGAGCTCGTAGGCTCATTGTTTGAATGTGATGTAGTGTAACAGCGCTTTGAGGGGTCGGAATACTAGAAAGGCTATACAAATACAGACCATGTGCATTTACTTGGTCTCATCAGCTACAGTATCCAGTCATGGGGGGGATACCAAGATATGAAAGCACCCTGCCCCAAAGGCTACAGCCCATTACATGACTACCTGGTTTTGCCTCATTACCAAAACAGACTGTATAAGTCTCTGTCTCATTATTATTATTATTTTTTCTCTAGCATGAATCATTTGTGGATTGCCTTCACCTAGCACCCTAATGAAGCTGATCCACGGTGGATGCAACAGCCTGCATTTTCATCCTCCTTTTAAATGATTAAATGTGTATTGTTGGTGATGACTGGTGGTGTGAAAAGATATCGTCTCTTTGCTAAATCCATAACACACTGACTGTCTCTTTTTCTCTCCACTACCCTCTCTGGGTAGCACATGTAGACCGCACATGAGTCCATGGAGCAATCATGTGAACTGTTCAGCCCATCTCCTTCCACTCGATGCCCTGTTACTGTACGTCTGTGAACAGGCAGCTGCACATTGAGGCAGACTGTATCCTGGCCAGTGAAAGCAAACCATGATCACTCCCTGTCTCTTCTCCTCTGCCATGCTTCTCTCTCTCCCTCCTATCCATTGCGCCCTCCACCTCCAAAATCCTCCTTCAGTTGGTTGCTAAGCAGCACAGGCAGAGCTTCACAGTGTTGACTGTGTGTGTGTGCGCGCGCGTGCATGTGTGTGTGCGTGTGTGTGTGTGTGTGTGCGCGGGACCACTTCCTGTAAACAGCCGAGTGGGTGCTCTTTGCTCTCAGCTACTGAGGGAAGAAGAGAGTGAGACGAGACGGCCTAAAATAACCCTCTCCGACTCTCACAAAAGAGATGCAATGACGTGCAGTGAAGTGGAGAAAAAAAAAAGTGTTATTTCATCCCAAGTGAAAATTTCTGAAGGAGCTGAGATAGCTGATAGCTACAGTTTCAGGAGGATCAGAGTTTCAGGAGCATTTGAACTGTATTTTCTTTAATGTTTTTTTACTGCCAGGAAGCATGAGGCCTGGAATAAAAATGAACACAGCTGACAAGGGCCATTTATGCAGAGGGCTGGTGCCATACAGCAGGCCTGTGTGTTAGGGTGCCCCCTGAAAATGCATTTTCAGTCTGTGCTTATACTGTCATGCTGATTGTATCACTGCAAATAAAGAACATCTTAGAGACACACATATTCTCACTTTAAGGACTCCTTTGTCATCAGCATGATTATAAAAACTACCTTTTACTTTCTTCGCCAGATGTAAGCCTGAAGGGGATGATACGATTGGTCGTGTATGTGTGTATCTGTCCGCAGCTAATATGCATACGTCTGGACACATCCGCCAAATATTTTTGTGCACATTTATGATTGTGTGCTCAAGAACCTCATTTCTTGCCGTTTTACGATATGCTTTACAACAAAGTAAAATGCATTTCCAGCAATCGGCTAGGCTAAAAACAAGGCTTACCTAGTCTGTTGCTGGCCACATATTGGCCTTTGTCGTAGCTCAAAAACGGACATCCATTGAAAAATTTGGTCACATCTTGAACTGAAGCATCTGCAGATTAATTATATTCTCAATATGTTGTGATCCAGTGAAGTTAGACAAAATACCACCTGAATAAATCCCAGTCTTAGTTATCTTCATTGCCATCTTGTCTGTAAGGGAGTCGGAGGGACAACTGAGAAAGATTCAACTCTTCTTTGTTCTTTGAGGGGTTTTATTTTGTGTAGAGTGTTTCAACAAAAATGTTTTAAATAAATAATCATATTTAAATTCAGACGTTTGAACTTATCCTCCCATTTATTGTTTCCTTATTAAGTTTATACAGTTAGGCAAGCCTAGAATACTCTGTCACAACACCATTACACTATTTTATATCTTAAGGAAAACTGAGACTAAAATGTAACTTAAATTTAAATGTCATCTTCAGAAGTCATAAGAAAACTTACACTAAACAAAAACACTTTCTCCGCTTCATTCCACTATTCTCATGTCTACAAGCTGGATACACATCCTGTCCGGCACTCTGTTCCCCACCCACATGCCCCCAGACACAGCTAGCGGAGATCTGCTCTTAGTAGTTTCAGGATGCGTTTGGCTTCATTAATGGTAGCTCTCCGCCCTCTCATCTTCCTCCCCTCTTATTGGCTTTCTTTTTGTGTTTCAGCTCGGTGGCGGTGAAGATGACCACGGCACGGTACCGTCCCACCTGGGAGCTGGCCGTGGACCCGCTGGTCTCATGTAAGCTGTGCCTTGGAGAGTTCCCTCTGGAGCAGATGACCACCATCACACAGTGCCAATGTGTCTTCTGTACACTGGTGAGCAGGACATGATCCAAACAGCAACATATTTCCTGAACCTGGCAACAAAATGATGACTTAAATAAAAAGGAATCATCTGCAAATCAGGTTTTATACTGTATAAAAAACTATCAATTATATTTTATTTGTATAAAAATATTATAAAAATGTTTTATTGAGCAATATTCAATGAGCAGAAGTCACCAAAAGGACACAGGGTTTTCACTGTATTAAAATCGGCCTTGTGAAAAGTCTGGGACAGAGGCATAGTTACACCCATTGCCTGTCAAATCTTAACCACTCTAGCCCAGAGATTAGGAACAATATGCAAGAATGACCAGTAAAAATAGAAGCTACTTGCTAGAGCACAATCTGGGTGGTGGCAGTAATGACCAAAGTTCAGTTACCACAGAGGTCAAGCACAATACAAACACAAAGATTGCCTCATATTAGCTCCTTTTTTTAAATCAACCATTTGATATTTGATACAGATTCCTTCTTTTACATTTTGCTATAAAAATAGAGAACAACATACACAGTGCAGCAAAATAAATGAACAAAGATAGGGCTGGTCCGAATACCATTTTTTTGAGCTTCGAAGCTTCGATAGTAATGAACATCGATTATTCGAAGCTTCGAAAAATCAATTTGTATCATTTATATTTAAATTTTCGAAGCTGCACAATCTCTTTAGGCTGCCTGTCCGTTTGTGTTAAAAAGGCCATCTGTTGCTGGGAGGCTGTAGGGCATGAATATACAGTCACTGGCCAGTAGGGGGCTCACACGCTCTATTCTGCCCAGCAACACGAAAAGTGAGAGGCTTGTCTGCAGCGCGGAGAATACGGAGAAACTTCACACCGCTGTTAGGTGTTAGTCTTGGTTCGGGAGTGATTTGTGCGTTCATAAAACCGTAAGTTTCTGTTTTGTTGCTGTATTTACTTAGCCTGTTTCTTTGGCATTTTTTAAGTCATGTATAATCTGTAGCAGACAAGCGAATGAGAAGTTTGCCATCATTGAAGTAGAAAGTCCGTACATACGATAGGATTACACAGTGTTTCTTTTGTCTTTAGATTTTATGCTTTAAAGATAATTATTATTATTTACATATTATTTGTATTCTGTTTATGGTTTCAGAAACCACAAATCTCCTCAATGCCAATAGATAAGACTGTAATTATGCACCTTAAGGAGAAAATAAAGGAAACGCTCATTGCAACAAAGCCTGGTTATTGGAGCCGCTCTCTGTAAAGGCAAACCCAGAGTCCTGACCCGACTCTCCACAGCGATTTGAATTATCCACCACAACACATGCACAATTTTTCAGTTTGCATTTTGATTATTTCCAGAAACCGTTCATCCAAACGGTTTGGGGCACGAGACGTGACGTCGCAGTAAAATCTCAAAGTCTCCAATATTTCGCAATAGATTGATTTAGATTGATAATAAGGGTAAAAACGCGTAAAGGGACAATCCATTTTGTTTCTATTATTCTATTTTCCACAATGCAGCTTAACCCAAAATACAAGCTCAGGCATGCACTTCTTTCTGTCCATACAAACTCCGCTGTTCTGCGCTCTTTGAATACTCCCGTTGCAGGAACACTTTCAGTAGTCCAAGAAGTAATATATATTTATTAAGTAACTATAACGAAGCTATATGTTAAGTATTATTTCACCAGATTTTATAGTGTAAAACATATATGCACGCTGTGCAAAAAAAAAAAAAAAAAACCGAATGTCACATTTTCAAATCGAATACCAGCCCACCGAACGAATATTCGAATATTCGAATATTCTAGTCCAGCCCTAAACAAAGAATAGAGGGTAATAAAAATGCCTATGTCTTTTTAATGGACGTTTAATTAAATCTCACTCAAACTTTTTGACTTTTCAGCATTGTAAAGGATCAGCCATCGGTTGTTTCATAAATGTAAATTTGCAACCAAAGACTTGGCTCCCCTAAAAGAAATAAAAGAAGTTATGCTTCAAATGTAACTTTAAATGGGGTTTATGAGAGCGGTGAGGCTGAACCAGAAAATAAATTTTGCGGGCCATAAAAAACAAAAAATTAACTTAATAAAGCTAAAACGCACCATAGAACTGTAATGTGAGGTGATAATTGTAGTAGGTTTGTCACTGACAGCAATGGTTCACATTACAGGCAGTCTTTTGACCCATTGTTAGTGTAAAAATATTAATCAGTGTCACTTTAATTTTGAAGTTTTTCAAGAAATACTGTCACATATTCACCAATTATTCATTCCTTTCTTCCTGAGGTAACAGACTGAGATAACTGTCGAGAGACCAATGGGCTAGTGTTTGTTTACCAACTTTTTTGGTGCATGGTCTGTTTTGTCGTTCATCTAACTGGTTATTGAAGTAGGTCAATCATGTATCTGTCTGCCTGTTTCTCTCTCAGTGCCTGAAGCAGTATGTGGAACTCCTGATTAAAGAAGGCCTTGAAACTGCAATTAGCTGTCCAGACTCTGCCTGTCCCAAAAGAGGACACTTGCAGGAAAATGAGGTATTGAAAAAAGAAAATGTCAGATTTTTTTTCTTTGACTGTCATTAGATGAATGCGTCCTTTAGTTGGTTACTGGTTGGCCAATATCAAAGAATCCCCTGCAGCTCCTCGGGCTCATGAACATGTCAAATAATGTCCAGTATGTCTTAGCTTAGGTTTGAGGCCACTTTTTATTTTCACACAGTGGTATGCACATGAAATGCAGCACATCCAGAACTGGTAAAGCATGTACTTGAAATGAGCAAGTGGCGCTTTACCTCTACAGATTAATATCTTCCATGTCTTGAATCTTCTATCATGCTGCTCATTTTCTTCCTCATGTGTGTCTTGCACACATTTTTATTTGTTGCAGTTAGTTTAACACGTAAATGCCCTCTCAAAGCTCTAGCTTTACTCAAGATGACCACTGCACTCCACCTGCCAGTGTGTTTATTCCATTATTATGAGTCTGTCTTCCTCGCAGAAGGTCAATCTGAGGGCACAGAGCTCCTCATCCTTCGGGCAAGTTTGGTTGATGGACTCGCTCACTGTCTCACTCGGTCTTGGAAGCCCGTTGGCACTGCACGGTTCAGCACACCACAGCCTTATGTTTCTAATCAATCAGTGTCACTGGCCCTTAATGGAACCCCAGCTACTCCTGCCAGTCAGGCATAGCATGCCTCATCCCGTCTGCTCTGACAGCAGTGCCTTCACCTTGTAATTGACTGCTCTTTTACAAAGCCCGAATGCTCATTTCATTGCCCAATAAATGAGAACATTTAACCTTGAACGGGCCTGTGTATGCAACTTGAATACATTCTGGCAATTGGATTCTCTTTTTCTATCTGAGAGTGGCATAGTGCCTTATTGGTAAGCAAGTTGCACATTCTGGTCTTGTAGAAATTTGAATGTGACATTGTTCTGGAAATGATATCCACATACTGAATGTGTAATTGCTGCTTGCAGTTTCTATCTATAAATATGCGCAATGACCTGCTTATTTTCCCTCCCACTTCTATTCTCCTTGCTCCCTGCAGATTGAGTGCATGGTGGCCACGGAGATGATGCAGAGATACAAGACGCTTCAGTTTGAAAGGGGTGAGTCAAGGCAAAAGTAGCCGCAGTACGTCAGCGTTATGGCCAGAGTTTCTCAGTGGGTGATGTGTGGGCAATGACTATGTGTCACAGACAGGGATACTGTATTTCACTGTGACACACAAAAGGATGACAACAACCCTGTCTTGCAAGTGTGTAGCCAAACTGCTGTTCGCTCTGCCTGAAATCAATCATTTACCCCCTGTGGACATTTTTGCTATTGAATTACGCCATGGGGTATCTGTGGAAAGCTAATGGAAAAGATTGGAGCAATGCTTGTTCGCTCAGTAAATTTCAAACTTACAAACACTGACGGGTATTTTCAAGTTGTCTGCTTTCTCTCCACGCAGTTTACCATTTCAGCTCTGAAAAGCAGTCAATTGATCAGAAATAATTTTGCCTTCTGACACCAAAAATTATGGATTCAATCAGCACCATTTGTGAACTGCAAGTAGGCAAGGATATTCCTGTGACAGGTACTCTGGCCTAATATTTGTTTGATTTGCACTAAAGTATTCTGACTTAACCCTGTCATCCCCATCAAAGGGTAACACCAGCTCCTATCAAATATGCACAAAAGGGAAAGCCTCCCAGACTTTGTTTAAAGAGATTCTAATTGGATTGGTTCAGCTCTAGACTTGTAAACTGTCTGACTCTGATGGCGGCAGGTCTCTTACCATAGCAAGATATTTTTGTCAAACCTTTTTTATCTCTGCTTCAGTGTGCAGCTATGTGTTCAACATCTGCAATTTATACTGTTTGTAGAATAAATGTTAACCTAATGCTAAAAGGCTTGGATATCAGTCGCTTCACTCCGTGCTGCAGACATGCTAATCAGTAATAGTTCCCTTGCTACCAGAGAAAACATTAACCAAGCGATGCCGTCACTCGTTGATGGTATTCGCCCCGCAGGTTCTCCACCTACACAGGCGCACAAGCTGTACACGGAACATGCAGATCTCACTTGCAAAAAATGAATACATAAACACAAAGACAAACACATGTATGGGAACACAGAGGGAGGTCCTGAAAATGAATAAAAATCCTCAGAATGCCTCAGAAACTGCTGCTGATGCTGCCAGGATAAGGGCAGTCAGCTGTCTCATCAATGTCCCAGTCCAGTCAGGCGGAACAGTTTCTGTAACCGTTCCATATTTCTCAGGCTGAGCCAAGAGTGCTTGTGGATTGTTTGCTCCGAGTTCTTGGCAGAGAGGCAAGGGGGAGATAAAAAAATAAAAAAATCATGGCAACCAAAAGACTGTTCGACAGGTGAGGTTGAGACAGAGATGCACTTACTCCTACAATGTAAAAAACCTTCGATGAAATAAGAAACATTTGCTTTAACAAGTTCAACTCTGTAATCTCAGGACTTTCCAGTGAAAGTAATATAGTAATCTAACTAATTACTTTTAAGAATAAGAAAAGTAATATTATTAATTTTTGAAGGAGTAATAAATAAAAAGTAATTTATTACAAATACTGAGCAACTTGCCGAACACTGCTAGACACACATTTTGTTAATAGCACAATTGTTCTGTTAATGCACATGGTTTTATCTCACACTTGCTTTAGCATTGCAAATGTTGAATTAACAATTGTTTAAAAGCAATTTTCCAACATAAGCAAGCACCAAAATGAATCTTTAAAAGTGTGCATTATTTTAATATGTACGTTTAGAAAGCCTTTACCAATTCATGTCAAATTATAAGTTGATTACTACCCATTACATGCCCACTGTTCTGGTTTTACAAGCTGAGATTTGGAGATAACTCTGAAACATCAGCTGCCACCCCAACAATTCAGATAACTTATTTCCTTGTGCTGCTCAAAACACACCACCAACTTCCACACCAACTTGACAACTACCTTCTACCAAAACAAGGTCCCAATAAAAATAATTTCTCAAATGATTTGGGTATACTAACCCTTTAAGAAAGCTACTGTCCATGACGCTGGCACTTTTTGTTTTGTGCCATTAGAGGTGCTGCTGGACCCGTGCCGGACATGGTGCCCTTCCTCAACCTGCCAGGCCGTGTGCCAGCTAAAGGAAGCAGATTCTCCAACGCTGCCCCAGCTGGTCCAGTGCGCCGTCTGTGCCCTCGAGTTCTGCTCAGCCTGCAAGGCCAACTGGCACCCCGGGCAGGCCTGCCAGGAGAACAACTTGCCCATTACCTCCTTCCTACCAGGAGAAAACAGGTACTGCCCTTCCTGTGTTCATCCCTTTTTAAGATTTTGCATTTTGAATTCAATTCCGGTCTATTCTGGTTTATAATCTGATCTCCACATTCATATATGTTTATGTTCTGAAGAGCCTTTTAAGGCTTTGAGCAACTGTAAAGTTCTAGCTAAGCTAAAGTTAAAATTTTATATATAGATATTTAACTAAAATTACAAACAATTTTAATATGTTACTTTAAGCTTTTAGAAATTGGGATTTTTTTACTGATACTTTTAAAGAAAATAATTTATAAAAGAAATCTGATATAAATCAGAAAATTATAATAAGTTACAGCCCTAATATTAAGTACTGGATAACATTATCAAATAACTCTTGAAATTGGTCACGAATATAATTTGTAGATGTGAATTATTATTTTAAACACAAATATAAAACATATTTTTAACAACTAAGTTAATAAATTGTTTACTAAAGTATACATTTTACTTATTATACACCAGTAATATCCAGTCCTGTAATAATCCTACATGGAGTGTTTTTGCTACCTTTTGAACCTTTTGAAAAGCTATATTATAACATTTGACATGCTCTGACATGTCAGCTGCTGAAAAGCTTCTGTAGATGCAATACTTGGAAATGATTCTCATTTTCTCAGAACTGGAGCTCAGAGCCACTCGTCAATATACAGCAGGATTCATTCAGTGCGTCCTTTAATATGGACTGACAGCCGGTTGGGCTGGCAGTTTCATAGCCACTACTCAGCTGAGCATCGGCCAGGGCTCAGGCACAAAGTAATAGGCAGATATAAAACAATCTGCTGAATCTAAACTGCAGTAAAGCAGTCTGGGATGAGCCTATTATTCATTTTAAGGATACAGGATCTGTCTGTGAGGGCAGAAGAGGGCTGCCCGGAGACGTGCAGCTGACCCGTTTCTTTGCAATATCCTCTTACTGTGGAAACGTCATTAGCTCTGCAGAGCTTTCCTCTATCTGCACAGGTTCAGGACCAAGCTCAAAGGCCACTGTGGAGGGAGAGAGGATTAACAGGTCTGCTCTTATAAAGAGCCTCTGGTGTTTTAACTACACTTGTTCACTGCAAGGATGTCTGTAAAAGCTGGATTCTGATTCGTCTTTACACCCCAAGTATTTTATTATTTCTTTGAGGAAGAGGACTGGGGAAACTCTGAAACTCCTCGTTAATGGCCCCCTCCTCTAGAAAATGAGTGAGCTTGTTTGCTGTCCTAGGACAATGCCCAAGAATGACAGCTACCTGCTCACCCCCACATTTCAGGAGTCAGCACTTAAATGAAAGAGGAGAAAGGGATACGGGTAAACTGACACCAACATGAGGAAGGAATAAGAGCGTGAGAGAGAGTTCAAAGGCATTTGGTGACTTTTAGAAGTGTTGTGAGATCCTGCACCACTGGTTCCCACAGTCCTGTTACGCCAAAGGTTGTAAATATTGATTACTGCATTAAAGCAATCTCAACTTGACACATCATGTTTATGCTTCTTTTCTTCCCAGCTCTTTCTACAAGAACGAAGAGGATGATGCACCAATCAAGCGCTGTCCTAAATGTAAAGTTTACATCGAGAGGGACGAGGGCTGTGCACAGATGATGTGCAAGAACTGCAAACATGCCTTCTGCTGGTACTGTCTGGAGTCTCTGGACGTGAGTTTGCTCTTCATAATTTCTTTATTCATTGATACTTCACTGCAATAGAGAGCAAGATTATGCATTTTTCAAACTCTAAAATCCTCTACAATTTAATATATTATTATATATTATTATAACATTGTAATAATGTAACTGTGTTTTGCACGCAGATAATCTTGCATGTCTCCCTGTAACAGCAATAGCTTTCATTATCCGGAAATTGTAGCTCAACCTTGGTCGGTCTTGATAAGAAAGGAATAAGATGTTTTGTTTTGTTTTTTATGAGCCATGGTGCCTTATGTAATCTTAATTGTGTGTAAGCACAGACGACTGCACGACACAGGTCATTTAAAAAACAATTTTCTCAGAACATCTGTCTTTCAGACTGATAATGGTCAAGCTTTATCTGTATTGTGTGTGTGTGTGTGTTTGTGCGACAGGATGACTTTCTCCTGATCCACTATGACAAAGGGCCTTGTCGAAACAAACTGGGCCACTCCAGGGCGTCTGTTATCTGGCACAGAACACAGGTGAGAAACCCATCCCCCCCTTTAACCACATTGCAGCATGTGGACATACACGTGCTCCCTGGTTCTGCCTCTTTTTCTCTTTCTGGCTCACACACTCTCATTCAGTGATGGGCTTGTATTATCTTGACAGCATAATAGGAAAAAGACAGCTTGATCCGCATGCATCGATGTCTGTCTGCTGGTCAGTGTCCTGCTGTTTCCAGCTAAGCGTATTATGCACACCTTTCACTTAAATTTTTTTTTTTTATATAACTGAGGTTTTTCGTTACTGATAGGTAACCGAGTAACATGACGGATTACATATAAAGGATTGGATATGACATGTAAATTCCCACATGTGAAATGGCGGATTACACATTAAGGATTAGATAGGAAATATATTTTCCCACATGTGATTTGTCTTTTAAGTCTATGACAGAGGCTGACTCTACTGTTCAGTTCCCAAATCGTTCCTCAGTATCACTCCTTAGCCAAATAATCTATTTGTGGGGTGGCACGTCCCTTTGTCCAACATACTTGTTATTTTGTCAACATTAGCATAAACACTGGCATCTGTTGCCCAGTGGGGCAGGCTTAGTCATATGATTACAGTTCAGCTGATGGAAGCCAGCTATAGTTTCACTGCTCTGTGTCTTTGTCTGTCTCTCGCTCTCCTCGTTTCACCCCCTCGTTCCTTCACATCGAGAAAAAAAAAAGCCTCCATCTCACTCCCTCATAAATACAAGATGCACCAGGGCAAACCTATGCTGCAAAAAAATAATCTTCTCTCCCTTTCTGTATCTGACACCATGGGCCTCTTTTCCCATGAGTCCTACCATCAGTTACAAGGAAGGTCATGTCTTAAACATGTAAGCATCATTGACATATTTTTAAACAAAGGAAATTGTGCTCAATAAACTGTTCTTTCCTCTACAGCGCAGCCTGTATATTAGCTGTATGAAGGGGGGTTAGAAAATGTGTTCTTAAATAACAGGCAGAAACCTGCAAGCCCCCCAAAAAGATGTTTGCCCTCAAAACGGCAAAAAAGTATTGTGCTATTATAAGTCACTGTTGCATGTGACTGCATGTTATGTATTCCATTGTGTGGCTCTGAATTAGATGGTGTCTGTCTCCCCCATGTGGTGAATTTACTATCTTGCTGCGCTCATACCTGTGAGGAGAAAATGTATTATTTATAACTTTATTATCTCTGTTTTACCTTGATAATGGTAGCATTGCATAAAATATTGTTTTAATCCATGATTAGTTAGGGTATTGATTAGTTACGCATGTTAATAGATTTTCAGACCATCCCATATATTCAGAATATAGCTGTTCAATACCCAAATAACAAATGGCCATCAGCAACAGTTTTCCTTGTTGACAGAACCTGTAAAGCTTCTTACAAGCCAGTCTGTATGTCAGTTGATTTGGCAATTTAATGATTATGTCACAAGATGTAGCAACACTCTAACTCCAAGCAAACCAAACAAGCAAACAAAACACTGGTAGACATTCATGACAACTTGCCAAGATTATCTGTGGTAGTTAGCCAGCATCTTGTACATCATCTCAAACATGGCTGTCCCCAAGTTTAATCCCCCAGTCAGTTTGTATGCCTGTTTTTGTCCTAGCCCTGAATCCTGAAAGCAAACAAAAAAAATTTTTTTGCAAAAAATGCTAACATGTCAGTCACTGTTTATATAACCTAATTTATATGCTGTTAGGTAATTTCTTTTAAATAAAATATGCCTCAAATTGCCAAGTTACTTGGAAAACAAAGCTTTCTAAAGCATTTTGATATATCTGTGCTGAGGCATTGTGTGCCATCTGCAGGCCAAAATATGGTATTGCAGTTGATTGGAAGGATTCAAGGTGAGAGCTGAATTTTTAAAAAAGCAATATATTGCACCAAAGTGTTTCAATGCCTTAGTTTACTTGTGCTCTGTAGGATAATACTATCAAGTAGTCCACTGTAACATCACTGCATCCAACCCCTTCATGCAGCTACTACTGTATGAATAAGAATGTTTTTAAATCAATGTATTTAATCTTTCCTGATGTTTCCATGCAGGTTGTGGGGATCTTTGCTGGCTTCGGCCTGCTCCTGCTGGTTGCCTCCCCGTTCCTCCTTCTGGCTACTCCCATTGTCCTCTGTTGCAAGTGCAAATGCAGCAAAGGCGATGATGACCCATTGCCAACCTAAACACACCATCAGGGCTGGAGCAGAGAGCAGCTCCAAGGATGGGCCATATTTTTATGTTTCCTTTTCACCCCTTTACGTTCTTTTCTTCCCACCAGCTTTGAGCGCTTCATTTTTGAGGGGTGGCTGAGCCTGCACCAACCCCAGCCGCTTTGGGGTCCATCGCTCTGCATGAGAGAGGCATGGTAGATAAGCGACCCTACACCTTGGCCAGAAGAGAGTTGCAGGGTCACAGGAGGTCAGACTTGACTTGTCTAAGGGCCACTGGGCCACTTCCAGTGGTCTTCAGTTGTGGGTTACTGTGGTGGTGTGGTATTTTGGCGGGTCATTACAAGCAAAGGAAAAAATCAGTTAAGAAATGCTTTTCTCTTGTATGGACAATATCATGCGGGAGCCACCTTTGTTTCGTCGGTTTGTTGTACACCGCAAAAGCTTTTCCCCCCGCCACCACTATCAATGTAGCTCTGCAGAATCAGTCAGTAGCATTAGAGTTGCGCCACGCATGTTTGGTGTTCACTCTATTTGCACATAGAACGTGATAATCTATGTCATGTTCACGACTGAGGTAGAGAAGGGAGGCTGTTGTCACTCTTATCTCAATGTACAGCACGTCCTTTTGATGATGATCTTGATGTCAACGTTTTATAACCTGTTGCTTTTAATAGAACTGTGCTCAGAGTTGTGTCTCTGTCTGTTGTACTTTTTGAGTGTTTTTCAACCTGTTAGGTACACTTATTAAAGGGGATTGCCACTCAAATAAAAAAACACTTTTCTGCGTTTGACAACGTGACAACGTTTCTGTTGTCACCTGACAAGGAAAACTAGTTTTATTCAACTTTCAGCTTATGTTTTGTACCTGAATGTCTTCATTTTTTGCATTATTGTTACCAGCTTTCTAATTCATTCTCTTTGACACACCTCCGGACATTATGGGTCATCTCTGGGCGAGAGAGAGAGTGTGTTTCTGGAAGATGTTGCAGATTTCTATGACCCTAGATCCAGATATCTTCCAAATTGAGTGGTGCTCCCCTTTAAGTTCAATATTACCGTGAAGTCTGTCAAAGGACTTTGTCTCCACATGTTGTGGAACCATTTTAATACTTACATTAAAAGAGATGTCACTCCTATAATTCTCAGTCCCCCAGGTGGCGGTTTAGCCAAACATAAATGAATAGCCTTAAATTGAGAGAAGCCAAAATCAGGCATTTCCCCCTGTGCATTAAAGAGTTTAAAATCAAATTCAAATAATTCCAGGGAAAGCATGTTGAACAGCATTTTAAAGCATTACAGACAGTCAGAGTAAGCCCTTTATATTCAAATGATTCTATGATGTCATCCATATGCTACACTGTTAATAACCATACAGTTAAAAATAATATTAATAATAATAATAATTACCTTCCTAAACTGATGTTTTGTGTGACCTGGGGCCTGTATTTCCTAAGCCTTTTTGAGCAGGAGAGTAAATCAACATCCACCCAACCATCATTGCATATAAACTGAAGCTCAACTCAGATCCCATCTCCTACTCTTTTAGACTTAATAAAATACCTGCCGGTCCGAATTGCAAACTTGCATATGTTAGTGGTCAGAGTGTCAGTGTTTTGTTGTGTTGGTAGTTAGACCTCCAACAGCAAGCAGCTATTCCTCACAGGGACTTCAGAAGAGCCTTTAGAGTAAATATAAAAAGAATGTTCCACTTTTGGGCACATAATTATGAAGCTGCTCTATACTATATCACTTTATCTATGCAAGTTTGTACATTACCTTTCTTAAAAGGCTACGGATTGATCATAATCAAGTGTATGTCATGAGTAGGTCCATATAGTGAAAGCAGTAGAATGTCACCATACATGTGCATAATCATGGCTTTTGTTTAATCAGGGAATTATTTAGAAGCGATCCATTTTATTTTCATCATCTCTGTTGCTGTTATCTGTCTTTGAGCTATATTTAAATATATAAGTTTAAAGCACATTTAAAGCTTCACAAAAACCGTCTATATTAAGTTATTAAATTGAAAAAATGTAAACAATTTAGTTATAAAGTAATTATTTCAAGGTGCACATGTGTTAGGTCAAAACATTTTTTGTTACCATGCTTAGCAACTCTAATGTTCTGAGAAAGCCATTTACTACTGCTCACATTCCCCTCCCTTCTGGTGTAAATTGCCAGTGTCCATGTAGCATTTAATGAGAGGTGCGGCTACATTTACCAAAACAGGTGATAAATAGTTAACAGTAGCTAATCTAAGATCAATAGTAGCTAATCTGCAACTCACTCCTGTCCTCATAAATTTAGCTCCAATAATTCCGTATGATAATCCTTATTATTAGAAGCCTTAAATTTAGAGTACCTTACATGGAGCCTGTGTTGCTTTCACTGACCTCATCTGCTGTATGAGCATGATTATTTGATATAAAAGCCAGTCCAATTTCTACCTTTTGAAGTTTGGTGCTTTCTCCAAAATCAGATTGATTCCACAAACTTGTTTTAATGACAATCGTGCCAAGCAGATTTCCTGGAAGGGATAGCGAAACGAAGCCGTCTACTATATGTGCATTTTGACCATATATTTCTAATGTATTAACAGTTTTTACAGGGTGCAAAAATATTTTAACGCTTCTTTATGTATGTAAACACTGCACTGTATATGGGTTTCATTGTTTTAGTGTGTGTGTGTGTGTGTGTGTGTGTGTGTGTGTGTGGTATGGTGCCTGCTGAGGAGTGTAGCGGCTAAAAATCTCATGTCAACTCAATAGAAAAAGTCAATGCATATGAGAGATTGTATCCATACTAAGGGGTTTCACAGTTTAATGTCTCTGGGCTCTGATATCACCAGGGTAAAGATTCATTTTGCAAAGTGCAAAATGTTAATTTAAACACAAAAAATATCCCAATCATCAAAGCCTTGAGTTGGCTCAAACAAGCTAAAGTTGAACAAAATCGTGGCCACTTCCATTTTTAACTTCTGTTTGCTAGCACCACAGAACAGGTAGATATTGTATTATGCAACAAACATAAAAGGGCCAAACAGCAAATATTACAATCACTGCAGTTCCACATTGCATAATTGTTTTCTACACTGGGGCCAGAAGAGGCTTGTCAGGGCTCAATATAAAGGCCCAAATAACCACTTGTGTCTGGTGTCTGAATGGGAGAGTTTGGCAGCGTTTAAGGGCTCGCCTCTAAGATTTGGGAAGCAAGGTGAAGATTATTTTACAAAGGATCAAGAACTACTTTGCGCCTATCCTAAGATAAAGTTTGGTTACAAGCAGCCATTTATTTTATAATCTGTCATGTCAAGAGATGAAGCTGCATGATTTTTCTCTGACTTCTACATGTTAAATATTACGATATTGTAGCCTCTAAAGATCTTTGGAACGGTAGCATTGTCATCCAGCTGTCTGTTTTTAGCTATTGTTTGATTTTTGATTTTGTTATATCCCCCCCCTTTTGTTTTTTAAGAGAATATATGTTATATGTTCAGCCATATCATCTACAACGTTGCAGGTTGGGTTCATGTGTCGGTTACATTTTATTTTTTATACATCATAGTTTGTTGTATTTGCATTATCAGTTATAAGAGTGGACTTCTTCAGGCCTGATTGGTCACCTCAGTGGATAATTTAAGAGGAAATGCTGTCTGTACGCAAGACTTCTGTAAATCAAGATGGTAAACGTTTTGTCAGTAACTGGAAGTTCATCAACCCGGGTGACACAGGGATGTATCAACATTGTAAAATGGCATATTTGGATCAGTTCTGTACAACTTAGACTCATCTTAGTATATATACAGTCCCACTAACACTGTGACACCAGGTATTAAAGGTTGTTGTTTTTTTGTGATTCTGCTCTCTTCATTCATTCACACCAATGTACTGAAATATTAAAATCTTTGCATCTCGAACAAACCATGAAGTCTTTTGGCCCATTTGGTTGTGAAATGGCTCCCTCTGGTGTTGAAAGTGTATATTTCTCCTTTCCATTACCAGGAAGACAGATGGTATAGGATGAGGATGTTCACAAATCACAAGTGTTAGTTAAACATGAAATTATAGTTCTAAAATAAATTGCAAAATATGAAAAATAAAAATTGAACATCTTTTTCTAAGGATATCGAAAACCTTGTGTTAACTCGTACTATTTCATGGAAATAATAAAGCAATAAACAGAGGCAAGCAAAATAATATACCATACCAACTGATCTTTTTTATGATCTTTATTCATTTTTAAATTGATCTGACCTTCCTATATGGATATATTAATAGCTCAAGTCATACAGTAACTTATTTTAATGCTGTTTTTCTGATACTCTGGAGGTGTATTTGTCATTTGATTCTCTTAACAACAACCTTTTGTAGAGAGTGTCCACATCCTCTTAGTTTTTGTTTTACTTGCATCAGGCATCTTTCCTTCATATTCATGACTGCTCTGTCTGTTGATCAGACATGTGTCAGCCTTTTGTTGAGGTCTGCCAAAGAACAGGTTGTTCTCTCCCTCTCTCTGCCTTTGTGTCTATTTCCTGCCAGATGCTGGATTGGGAGCATTAACAAGACAACCCTGAAAATGAAAGTGCAAACGCTTGGTGATATATCATCCCTCACCAGCTGTTCTCTGTTTGGAAGTCTCTTCACCAATCACTGGGCAGGACCACAGGAAGTTACCATCTGTGGGCATCATGGTGACAGAGTTTGTGGATGGGCATTGAAGCTGATGTGTTATCTGGAGCAAATGAAGTATGATACGGGGGAGTGTGTCGGGGGTTGGGGGGCGGAAATGGAGAGATGGACAGAGAGACAGGGAGGAGTGTATCACCTGGCAGACAAAGAGCTGAACCTCAGAGAGACAGAGAGCCAAGCTCCATCGCTGAGAAAGGGATGGATGAAAAGAGAAGAGACAAGGCCTTTGCACCTGCTCAGTATAGAACACAAGGTTCTGCTATCACATGTGTGCTGGCTGCACGCCGATCAGGCTGGTCTGCTCTGGCTTTACCTTCCTACATCTTGCTGCCAAGTCCTCCTCCTGCTCCACAGCAGCATCCTCTCCTTTCTGCTGCTCTACACTTACAAAACCACCTGAGCAACAAACTATTTTATACCATAGCATAAATGCAGGAGAATATAGAAAATCTTACTACAGTTAGAATGCATCTTAAAGCTGATCTCGCCTAGTAGTGTGATGCATGGGGTGTCTGTCTCCATTAAATATCTTGAGACAGTAGAATATGCAGAGGAAAAGTGGCTATGCAGGCATTTTCTGGATATAGTCTAGTACAGTGCTCTCTGAAACCTTTTTTGCTCGTGACCCCTTAAAAAGAAGCAACATCTACTTATGATTTTGAGTTCAATCCCAACAGATTTTTCCATATTAGAAGGGTTTTTTGTACTTATGTAAGCCAGGAGAGATTAAAGTATCCAGTATTTCACAATAAAAAAGTAAAGATTAAAGAAAGATTGGAAAACACTGGCCTAGTCCTTGTAAGACCAAAAATAAATGCAAACTCAGTGACAGTGGATAGACAGGAAAACGTCTACTCTGCTCAGGATAGACAACTTTTAAAAAGAACACAGAGTAAAATATTTCATTGCTGCCTTCATAGTTAGTGTTAATCAATGGCTCTGTGTGTGTGTGTGTGTGTGTGTGTGTGTGTGTGTGTCTACACTACTAGTGATATCACCTATGTAGACTATGCTACATAGTCTAAAAATGTCATTGAATAAAATGCTTACTCTGCTTACTCAACATAATTTGCTATTATGGTCAGCTAAATACCCAGATGATTGTTACACGACCAGAGCTCAGTAGTAGGAGGGTAAATTCTCATGAGCACTATGGTAGAGCAGAAGGTCATTAAGTGGCTGTGTTATATTATGATTTACTCTGACGTTACTGGTAGATCTGCTTGCCAGAAGAGGGAACTAGAGTGCTGCAAAAACAGCCCAGCCTGTTTGTCAATGATGCTACACACACTGACTTTTGATACATCAAATACTGAGAGATGAAATGTCGTCAGTGTACAAAGATTAAAATGAAGTGCACTTCTTCTGAACATTTTTGAAGGCTGCCATTTCAAAGCAGCTAGGGTCAAATAGATCAGTGATTCATTCTGTATGGTTCAGTACCCTTATTTGTTTATTTTTATTTATGTATTTATTTGGATCCCCCATTAGCCACTAGCAGTAGTAGCAACTATTCTTCCCGGGGTCCACACATGTAAACACATCGCATCATAATGTAAAGCTACTAATGGTGACCAAACAATGGCAACAAGTACTCATATCTAAATAATCAGTAAAACATTTGATTCAGCTCAAAAATAATAGTACCACTAAAATAGCGCATACAGTGATTGATAAATAAAATGAAACATGACCCATAGAGTTTCTCATTAATGATCATAAAGTCAGATGTTGTTTTGCAAAACATGTCCTATTTGGAGAAGGTCTGGTGTTCTTTGCCATTAGCTATTTCTTTAAAAATCTTTTTATTATTCATGTGTAACTGAGGGCAGGAAGTAGTCTTCAGTGCAGTATACAGCAATATACAACCATATACTGTTGACTGAGCATTGATGCTTATTCTAGGCTCTTTCCTCAGTCCTGTCATGTCATGCTGATGGGGAGCGTCTCTGCCCCTGCCAAGGAAAGAATCAAGTAAACACACATTACAAACTATGAGCTCCATTCTAGCTCTTGATGGGGGTTAACGGTTAATAATAGGCATGCACATTCACTTATACTTCCACACACAGCACACGGGACTTTAATTGTAACCAGGGGCCATTGTACATCAGTCAGTGACTGACATAAGATGACAGGGACCCCGCCTCTGATCTATTTTAACCCAGCATGTAGTTGTACTGCTCATTGTCCCTAAAGCCTATGCCACCTATTAAGTCTCATTATCTTCCTGTGGTTTGTCCAGACAAGGCTATGGCCTATCAAATCAACAACTAAAGGGAAGTACAATATTTGCTGATGTTGTTCGAACAGTCTTTGTGACTTGAAAAAGTTAATTGTTAATTGCTAACAACCAAATAGTTGTTAGCAGAACAGATTTGCACAGGCCTGCACAGAAACCAGATCTCAATCCAATAGAGCTCTTTTGGGATGTAGTGGAACAGGATATTCGCATCATGGATGTGCAGCCGACAAATCTGCAGCAACTGCGTGATGCTATCATGTCAATATGAACCAAAGTCTCTGAGGAATGTTTCCAACACTGTGTTGAAAGTATGGCACGGAGAATTACCACAGTTCTGAAGGCAAAAGAGGTTCCAACACAGTACTAGCAAGGTGTGCCTAATAAAGTGGCCGGTGAGTGTATAACCCCCTGTAAAACCACTTGTGAACAAGTCAGATATAGTTTTTTAATGGAATAGTTAAAGATATTGAGAAACAGACTCATGCAGTGAGCTTTTGAGGTGCTGGTAATTACACAACTAGAACAACAAATTTATTCTGCTGGCTTGATGATAATAGAATTGAAGATTCAGTCATGAAGATTCAGTCTGAAGATTCAGATGCAGTCTACTCCAGACGGTTAGACAGAACCAAGTGAGCTATTTCCCCTTGGCTTTAGTCCTTTTGCGAAGCTAAGCTAAGCTGCTGGTTGTAGCTTCATATTCATTGACGGATATGAGAGTGGTATCGATGTTCTCACCTAATGCTGAGCAAGAAAGTCAAAAAGTGTATTTCCTAAAATGTCAAACTATTCCTTAAATAACAATAAAAAGGTAAAATAGTTTTTACTCATGCTTTAGTCTCTCATTGTTAGTTCACAGATGCATAAGAACCTGTAAATGTCAATGCCCGATTGATTTGCATGCCTCCATCTTCCCTTCTGTCTTTCAACCCCTCTTCATGTCATCCCATACCTCCTCTCCCTCTCAGTGCCTTTAGCTTTGCTTGACTTACCTTCTCGCAACACTGTGCGCCTTAATAAATCTCATCTACCTCACCTCACTTCTTCTACAACCCACTGTGTTTACTTTCCTGCTCCAATTCCGTCCTGTCTCATTCACCACTCTCTCCCTTCCTTCTTTCTCTCGATTTTATCTGGGAAAAGTTTGCCCGGGGTCATTCACCTGAGCCTCCTCACCTGGCCTCTGACAGGCCTGTTGAGACGGCAGGCCTGCCTGGTGAGGATAACGGTTGTCGAGGGCCGCAGGGAAACTAACAAACTCTGTTTTCTGTCATAGTGACATACCTGAGAACAGTGAAGACCTGAGGGATTTGGTTTGCAACAGAGCACATAGTCAAATACAAACAAGCCTGAGTTGATTACGATATTGCCAGGTGTAAAGAGAACTGCAGGGAAATCACTCAAAGAAATGTTTTAAAGTTCTATTTACATTTGGTTTAGCAAGAAACTTTTTCTTTTTATACGGCCAACAAATAGATTTTTTAAAACACCTGAGGCTTCAGCAGGGAAAAAAAGTATTTTTGTCTGTTGATTTAACATGAAGTTTGTGAAATGGAGCTGGATCAATTTCCAGCCCACTGCTCTTTATGTAATGTCAGTCGTGTGTCTTTTAGTCACTGGCAGTTAAATTGTGTTTGATTAGTGGGACTGGAACCGTCAGCTATCAGAGATGACGTACTTTACTGAGCCCTTACTGCTCCTACCACCACCACAGCTTCCAGCCATGCACCTGTTCCCTCAGCCTGCTCTCTCTCTCTCACACACACACACACACACTTCTGTGTCTGTGGTTTTAACTTGGCTTTTTCTCATTAAAGACTCAGTGAAATTTGACAGGTTTTGACAGCGAAGGTTTCCATATAGATCCTGCCATGGTGACAGATATCCGACAGCTTGATGATAACTGCTGCCTTATGGCAGAAACACAGGTGTCCCTCGTGGCTGATGACAATAGGCAGCTCAGAGTGATGGACGGGTTTGATGAAAAGTTACGAGCTGGAACAAGTGGAAAGCATGCAAGTTGGGACAAAAATAAGATTGTGAACTTCTGTGAGGCCACTGTGAAAGTGACTCAATAATGAGAACAAGAATTTCAGTCTGGTTTAAAAAATGTTATGTTCACTAGTTGCATGTAACTAGTTTTCAGGATTATATTAGGACTTTTTACGTTTGATTTAAGTTATTAATAAGTGCACTCCACCCCAACATTTCTCCAAGCCCCCCACCCATATTTTTGCACCCACTCCTTGCCCCCCTCCCCCCTCCTTCTGTTCTTTCTTCTTTGCCTCCTCCTCCACCTTCCGCCCATAGTCCCACTCCTTACTTAGCATTGCTCTTAATATTGCTTGAGTGTGCAGTCTTTTTAACGCGCTCTGGCGTTCGCTCCTCTCGCATGCCCTCTGTCAACAGTAAACTTTCTGAAAAGCGAGCTTAACAGGCCGTGAAAGGGCGGCACAGATGGCTACATCCTAGGTGGTAATTATCAACCACTTCCTCCCAACACACACAAAAAAAGGAAACAAGCGAAGGTGTTGCCGTCAGGTCAACTGATGCCGCTGACATATTCGTAGGCTCTCTGGCAGCGAGCTCAAACCGACATACAGGAAAGGGCCTTCTGGAGCCCAGACAGCACGTTGACAGTGTCAAAGGTCAAGTACAGCCATAAGAGGATGATTTGTGGCTTCAGTGCACATCAGCCAGACGGAGATCTATATTACAACACAACTGAAGTTGGCAAAAAATCACAATTTTTTAATATACTCTACTGTAGGCGCTGGTTTAGCTTGATGTCATATCTTGTTTAACTGAAGTTCTTGAGAAGTATTTTAATTGCATTCTAATGGGATAGTTCTGATGTTGTGTAATGTACAGTAGACAGGCAATAAAAGCCAATTAGTCTGAAAGTGTTCCAGTCGGCACTAGGTGTTAGTAATGGCTAAGTTTATGCAGACTCTCAACAAGCAAGAGGCTGTTTTTGAAAAGCTTAACCATTTAATTCGCTGTAGATCTATTAAAACTGAAGATGACAGCTAATGTGAATCCTCTTTAATTTGGGGGAAATTGTATATACTACAAGGTGATAGGCGAGGCTCCCCCTACCTCCGTGCAAGCCGCCAGCCGCATGCAAAAATATGTAAATGTTCCCCGTATTAGAATCTTTGTCTGGTTGTCATTCTCACATGGGGCACATCAAAGCCATATGACCTGATTTTGCACCTGCTGTTTAATTAAATTTACAAGAAAGACACAGTCTCCACTCCCGGTGATATACAAATCTGGCTTTATTACCCCTGCACTGTAATTTACAAGGCAATTTACTGCTGGGTGGTAATGGTGCCTGCCAAAGTGCTCCCTCTGAAAAGATACACAAACATGCACAACAACAAGTTATCCCATTTCCCTTCCTGAAGATGGGATCAAGAATGCCAAGACCACTCTATAAAATTTAACCGCAGGACTAGTGATTGTGTGTTGAGGCTCAAATGGCATCTACTGTCTGAGGTACTTGCCTCAATCCAAAGACCCAAAGGGTGAGTGCATTTCAAGTGCAGATTAGGAAGTGCACTGAATTAATTGTAAACCAAGAAGTGACCATTTATTACAGTGAAGACCCTCTAGAAGTGAAAGTGATTCATAATTGGTATCAAGACTCCCCACAAGCATGCAACAAGCACAGGGTTTGGAGAGTGATGGCAATAAACTCTTCGGGTCAGTTTATGCTAGAAAAAAACTAATTTGTACGTTTTTTTCCAACCACGTAGTAAGCAAAAATTGTTTATAGTTGTTCCGAACTGCTCTCATTCAGGGGGGCAAGACATGATTATCATTAAATTTGGGGATAACCGTGTACATTTTCACAGTCTCACCTTGGATGGCATTCATACTGTTGCATTTGGTTATAATTACAAAAACTGGCATACAATAGATGTGTAACTAATCAAGAAAGAGAGGGTGGGTGAAGTTCTTGTGAAATTGACAGAGCAATATGCTAAAAAAACTTTATTCTCAATCATTACATTGACAGATATTGCACATTTTTTACGATTTTAGCAGGAACCATAAATTTTGCATTCATTTTTCACAAAAAAAAATAAAAAATGACAATGATTTTAGCCAGGGTGTGTACCAAACAAGCATGTTCCCTTACAACTGGAGAATAAAATTTATAGGCCAGGGAATTTCTGTAGCCCCACAATGTTTAATTTCTAATGGTATGTTTTGACGCATCCTTCCTTTATCAAAAATGTTGGACTTGCCATACAGCAGCTTTGACACTTTTTTGATTAGTTAGTCGGCCCTAGTGTGAAAGTTGGATTGTTGGTTGCTGAAAGTTACGGAAATTCAGAAAGGTGCGGGGGAAGGGAGTTTCCAAAGCTGTTCAACCTTCCGACAAGCCCTTCTGATGAGTTCTTCAGAGCCTACAGCAAAGAACCAGCTGTAGCAGCCACTGCAAGAGGAAGTGGTTGCAAATGAGCACTGTTCATTAGATACATGTAGACTTGAAATTTCTGCTTTAACTACTTTGCAGGCTTTATTCTTACTGTTTACATTACAGGCTTTATAGTTCAGTTAGCGATTTCATGTAGAACAAATTTATTAGGTAAATACCGAATATGTACAAAGTTGATACTTGGCATTTAGGCTACCAAGCTCACCACAGCCCAAAACCACATTAGATACTGAGCCTGACAACAGCTGTTGCACAGAATCTACTCTGTGGACTGGGTTCCAGCTGCCATGTGGCCATCCACTGCTAGGCACCTCTGCCCATGAGGTGAATATGCAATCTAGTGAGCACCTTCGACGTGAAGGCTGGGCACCAACCGTTGTGCCGCCATTGCCAAGCAAAGCACCTCCACCTATTACGGAGAATAGTAGCAGCCCACTCATTACTATTTTCTTGGCTCCCTAACAGATGGCATGAACGCTACTGTGTATGTTTTTTATATTTCTTTGTGTGAAGTGGTCGTTTACAGAATGCTTGTGTGTCTGGACATGTTTATTCTGCAGAAGCCTTATGCTTTAATTGATTGTCACTTTAAAGGACAAGTGTGTAGGATATAGTGGCATCTCCTGGTGAGGTTGCAGATTGGAACCAATTGAAAACCTTCCCTCTCTCTCTCCCATTCCAAGTGTGTAAGAGAACCTATGGTGGCCTCTCTAGAGCCAGTGTTTGGTTTGTCCGTTCTGGGCTACAGTAGAAACATGGAGGTGCAACAAAAATGGAAGTGCAACATGGCGGATTCCATGGAAGAGGACCCGCTCCCATTGTAGTTGGTGCTCATTTTAAGGTGTCAGAAACATAATGATGAAGGTGTGTAGAATTTGAACAATTGTACCATTGCCAACTTCCAGGGAGTGTTTAAAAAAGACACTGTAAATAGCAATACTTGCTACTTGAAAGTATTAAAGAAAGAACAAAAAATGAAGCTATTTACATGTAATAAATTGCTAGCAGACGATAAAGAAACCACAAATGCCAATATTGTATTTTGTTAACAGAAAGTGAATAGACCTTTACTCTTGAACCCCAGTTTACTAAGAATAAAACTTTATTAAGGAGATTATTATAAATGCAGTAACTTCTTGTAACAAATCATGCATGAGTGTGTGTCAATATAGCACTGAATCTTCAGTTTGGCCTTCTAGGTCCTGGTTCTATAGAGTTTAGGAGTTTGAAATGCTGTGGGTTTGATTGTAGGGGCGTGAATGTGTGCATGCAGGTTTGTGACTGCATGTGAATCTGAGACATGCCCCTGGTTGCAGTAGAGTGTGCATCTCAGGCAATCCATAATAGATGATGAAATTTGGCAAGCCGTCCAGCCTTATGGTCCTTTCCTCCTCCTGCAGCTGCTTGTTTTCCCAGAACTCATCTGTGCTGCTGACCAAGAGTTGTGTGCGTATGTGTGCATATCTGAGAGAGTAAGAGAGAGAGAGAGACAGAGAGACAGAGAGAGAGAGAAAGACTGTGTCCGTATGTCACTGTCTTTGCCCACTAGCACTCCACGAGCATCTTTCCATTCCTCAATATGTCAGACTTGAATATGGAAACGGGCAACTTTTTCATCACTCAACCACCATGTGCACATATGGGCACAAAGCTGATGGTGAATGTCAATGTTGAGTGGAAAGGCCAAGGAGCAGTGACAAAGCAACAAAGCACCCTGAACTATAAATCCAAACCACACTGTGGTCATATCACATATCACAGTCCAGTTTTAGAGTTATCATGCAAATGTTAAATGTTTTAGATAATTTTACAAAAGTTATCTCACCAAAATGTCCTGGATATGACTGTCCTAAAATACTATGACAAAATTTGGAATCTGTGCAGAAAATGGATCTGTCTGCTTGGAGGGAATCTAATAAGGTAAGTCTGATGCCAACAATAGTCATCTGCATAGAATGATTTCTGCTTAACCCCTTGTGGCCTGAATTTATTTACAATTATATAAGAAAATGTATAATATGTTTTGTTTTCATTTGCTTTCAAGCTGATGCTAAATTGAGTGGATAATGTTAATTCAGATATTCAGATATGATGTACGCATGATGCAAATTAGCAACAACAGGATAAACGATAAACCAGTGCTTACAAAAGTTTCCTAGGTACGTAACGAATATGCACAAACAGGCATTGGGGGAATACATATGATATCTCGACTGCAATCTGAAAGGAAGAGGTGTGATGCAAATTTCCGACAATCTGCATTAATTGCAACTTGTAAGCGCTTTCCCATCATTACTTTTAGTTAGATAACATTGTAGTCACCTTATTAAAAGACGTTTTACATTTTGAGAAATCTGCTTTCTTCCCGAACATTAGGTAAAAGTATGAGGAGTCTCATGTCTGTACAGTAAAATAAATGCCACTGCTGGCAGCCGCGTAGCTTAACAAAAGTTGTAAATGTTACCCTGGCTCTGTTCAGATATAACAAAAAAAAAAAACACCGACCAGTACATCTAAAGCTCACTAGTTAGCACATTACATCTATATGTTAAATATTTTTGTGTGATTCTTTGGAGGGTTGTGGCACAGGACTTTCTGAGACTCCAGGAAGTGCTCAGCCAGGAAATAGTTTGGCCCAAAACCCCCTGGAAAACCACGAGCTAACGGGCTCCAGCCTCTTGCTTTATATTTACCGTACAGACATAAGAGTGATATTGATCTACTCATCTAAATTTTGGCACAAATAAAAATAAGCCTATTTCACAAAATGTCAAACTATTCCTTTAATTACTGAGAACCAGGGATGGAGCAAGACAGTTTTCCTATGTAAAGAGGGATTACAACATTTCAGATATACTCACTTTTGGGGTTAGCTCAAAATAGTTTAGTTTATTTATGCGTGTAAGCATTTGATCATCTGACTTCACTGTAGGACGCAGCCATGTTCCCAGATCATCAGAAGGGATAGAAATGATGACCAAAACTTTCAAAATAAGACCAAAGTTGTACTTAGCCGGAATTGTCCTTTAAGTGATATTAATGATCTGGCCCTTGAGCTCAGAGAGTGGTTAAGCCTTTGCCTGCTCCTGAGTGGGTATCTTTGATCAAGAGTAGTTGAGGATGGTCAGTGATATATTGTTGTAATTTATGAAACATCATCAGCCGGTACGGTGGCCTCAGGCCTTCTGGATAAATTGTTTCAAAGTCATTGACCCACAAAGTTCTAAGTTTCTCTGTGTGTAGTGCACTTGGATCCATACAAACAGTTGTGAGTAGTGTGCCATGATTGATGGCATAGGCTGGGCTGGTAAGGTGGGATGCCTGTGTGCAGGCTGTACAGCAGCTGTTTTCTCCAAGCTTGAGGAGAGCAGAGACAGAAAGTGTGTAAAAGTGAGAGAGAGAAAGCGAGAGAGGTCGAATACATAGGAAAGAGAAGGGAGTGCAAAAGGAGGGTGAAGCGAAAAAGCAAGTCTACCTTCCCCTTGCCCTTCAGGCAGACCAGGTGTCTGTAGCTCCACGCTGAGCCGTACCACAGAACCTGGCACGGCTGCTCTCAAACAGGTCCTCCTCATCGTTCTCCCCTTCCCCAAGGATGGCCGCAATTAACACACACACACACAGAGTGCGCAGTGTATAGAAAACATGCCGAAAATGACAACGCCCCAAGCCACAGCACATGGGTAGGAAAGAGAGGGGGGTGGGGAGAGGGAGAAGGAGAAAGAAATGAGGGAAACAAAAAGAGAGAGAAGGAGCCAGAGAGGCACATCGGAGAGCTTGTTTTATAAAGGTGCAGGTGCAGGATTTGAGTGACTGCCAGGTTGCACTCTCCTTTCGGTTCCATATTAACGTTGTCAGCTTTTTACCTCCCCTCTCCTCACCTGCACTGTTCCATTCCTCAACATGTTGTGCTGTTTGCTCATTTTCAAGTGCTCCCCTCTCACCCAGACTCTACAGGAAACACAGCATTAGCAGAAAGTTCGGCAGAAACTTTCAGTGTTGCTTTTTTAAATTTTAGAGACTTTTCAAAGTTCTGGATGGAATCAAATAACCATCAAATCAAGGCTAACAGCAACATACATCAGAGATGCTCACAAGTCTTTGAGCTAGAGTCCAAGTCAAGTCTCAAGTCTCTGAGTTAGAGTCCAAGTCAAGTCTCAAGTCTCTTGTGGTTATAATGAGCGTTGTATCACCTGCTGCGTTTAATCCAGGCTGCTCGCAGAGCGCAGACATGTAATGTGCAATGCAATTAATGACAGTTTATTAACTACTGTAAGTCAACACATTCCCCAGAATCTCAAACCAGTGTAAGTTAACTAAATAAACATTAATAATTAACGTGATGGCAGCCAACGGGACATAAATGATTCTGTTAATCGACTACCATGAGTTTGCCAAACAAATAAATGCTCATTCATCTGTTCATAATGAACAACAGTTGGAGTTAACATCCCGTAGGTCATAGCTAAAACAAGAAGCACATTATCGTTGGATGGCCAATGCTGAGCTGAACATGTTTACTAAGCTCAGGTTATTAACCTATTTTGCGTACTTTGCTTCTTTGTTTGCGCCTTGTTGTATGGAGTTTTAAAGCCAAAGTTTATGATGAATGGCGCAGCAGCTGCAGGTGTTTGTTGTCCTCTCTCACATGTGGCCACGTGCAGCAGATATGTAGTATGTGTTATTTAGGTAGGTTGTAGGTAACGCAGGGAGGGGAATAACAGCTAGCTCATCAGATGTTTCCTAAAAATAAACACCGTTCACGAGCAGGACTCGTGAACGGAGTACAAGTCGAGGTTGAAGTCACAGTGTGTAAGACTTAAGTCTGAGTCTCAAACTCGAGTCCCCATCTCTGACATATATTTTAGTATAACGCTGCTGGTAAAGGTCAGGGATGGGTAACACAACTTGACTAACAATTAAAACTTCTCACTTGAAATTTTAGCCATTGTTCTATTGTCTATGTGTATTCTATTCAAATAGAATGTTATTTAACACATGACTTGTGTCATGTGGGAGTCAGATGTTGCAGCTCATCAGGATGATTGACTGTAACTCAATGCCATTTCAGTTAACTCCATCATCGTAGCAGGTATTTGTCTAATCCTGACAAAAAGATTTTCATTCAGCTCCTCCAGAGCCGCAAAAGACATTATACAATGAGAGTCAACCAAGCTAGTAAAATTATGGGCCGTAAAAACAGATACTACAAAGTTTCAAAGAGCTGAGGGGAATTGCAGAATTGGGGAACACATGTATATTATTCACTATGAGCAACCCTAGTCACGTGTAAGTAATCATGTGATCCATTGTCAACATAAAAATATTGATTGTAGCCTCTTTTACTTCACTTTAGATTGCACGGCTCCTTTACATATTAAGATAGTCTACTTCACTGAAGATTAAATGGCAGTACAGAGACACCTTACCACGGGCCATTTGAAAATATCACTGAATTGGTCAAATCATACTGAATCATGAGTGTGTGTCAATGTGCATGTGTGTGTGTTATCACCAATCCCCAGATTCTACACCTCTGCACAAGCTACTATTTAGAACCTCAATACTTATTTGTGTAATTAAGCTTAGATGTCAACATTTTATTTATTTATTTTGTCCCTACAGATGTTTGCCTTCATACTGAGAGCAATTTTTAAATCAGTGAGACAGATGTCGCTTGTCACAAAAAGCAAATTTTTTAATTCATTGAAAAGCACATGCTCAAGCAATTATCATAACCCATTATGTTATTTTTGTGGATTATTTCTATGAATGCTACTGTCTGTAACATTAAGTAAACCCTTATGTTAAGTGTAACGTGAAAATCAAACTATGTAGTGAGCAAGTTATGCATATGTATAATAATATAATATGTATATTTTCAGTATCATAGAAGAGTATTTATTTGGTCAATGGTGTTATAATATAATTTCATAATTCATAATGTATATATTTATTTTATTTTATATACAGCTAATACAATTTTGTAATATGCATCAGATCTCTACTCTAGACACAGATGTAGAGGTGGAAATAGCTTGTTGTCATGTATAGATGTAGTATTCTTATTTGTCATACTGATGAAAAGTATTCCAGTCTTCTATTAGATATGAGGCCATGTTTGACAGAAGCCGAGCTTGGAGAGGAAAAAGTTTCACAAATGGCCAAATGTCACTAATTAGTTTGAACTCTGCATTTTTGATGAAGCCAGTTGGTGTGGTGGGGTGGCGGTGTTGGCAGGGGACAGCGGGAAGAGGGGGGACTGATGGGCTGTGCCTCAAAATGTAAATTAAACAAAAGGCGGGAGTTCACATGACAGCTTTGGAGGGGCAGGGCTGGAGCCTTCTGATTTTCTGTGTGAGAAGGAGAACAAGTGGAGCACAGTGCACCAAACATTGGCACATGGCAAACAGCTCGGAGGCAGCGGAAGCAAAATAACTTCTGTTCTAGGGAACAACAAAGGAGGAACAAACAGCGTGGCCCACAACTTTTTGGTCCTTATTATTCTGTGATTTCGTAATCAAGAGGATGGGATCTGATCTACAAACCATGGACAGCTGGTTCATTTCCACCGCCGGGCCTTGTGGGAGATGTAGTTTCTTCTCTCAACGACATATGCAAATCCCAACTGTCCCTCCCCTCTCTCTCCATAATTGCCGACTTTTCAGTAACAGAAGGAGGCCCATTTGTGTGTGTGTGTGTGTATGTGTATGTGTGTGTGAGAGAGAGAGAGAGAGAGAGAGAGAGAGAGAGAGAGATTGTCTGCGTGTGCAGCCCATGCTCTCGTCAGGGTCCAGCCTTATTTCAAGGGATAAATAAAAGATGCAGAGTTCTTCTAAAGGAGCCCGGCAGAAGGTACACACACACACACAGTCAGGATACGGAGGGATTCTTCAGAGAATCTGGGCCATGTATGGCGCTGCATCGATTCTCCATTTGGGTTTCACAAGGTTCAAACACACTGCATTGTGGGCCGCAGATTGTGTTGCCTGGGCGTCCCTCAAGTGACATGTAAAAAGCCGGCCCCCCATCTGCCTGACAGATTTGTGCGGGCAGCCCCTGAAAGCTTTGGCAGAGAGAGACAGGTGGAGATGGACAGACCGACAGACTGAAGGACGAGTGCCACTCATCACCCCTCAGCTGTCAGCAGAGAGGAGGAAGTGAAGCTAACTTTACTGGTGACAAGCTGTGGCAGACAACAAACAAAACTTTGCCAAACTAAGCAACAATCTGAACCTGCGCAGAGCATCACAGAGTGACTGTGGCGTGTTACACCTGTCTATAAGCTCCTGAAAGCTCCATAGGGCAGGAAACAGACCTGCTGATGATACACCCTGACAGCCTGCATCAGGGTAAATTATGGTAATGGCATGCAGTCATCTGCCTGGTGCCATTTGACTCGACAAAAACACTTAAACACTCCATCTATTTCTCTAAGTGGGAAGCAGAGAGGCCATCTTGGATGGGTGGGCCTGTGGGTTTTTTGACAGGAACAGAGCAGAACCTAGTGACGCTACAGAGACATCCCACAGTCTGTTCAACACAGAGGCAGGCAGACATGCCTCCTCAAAACCTGCCAGGCTAGATGGATGTGTTGCCATATATTTAATATGAGAGCACTGACATGAAAGGATGTTTACTTGGAGCATGACTAAAACTGTAAAATGTAGGCATTTCAAATGCACTTTGTGGCATAACTGTAGATATTTAATTTGTCTCTCAGTCACAGCTAACATTCTATTTGTTTCAATTTGTCTAATTTGTTTTACATGTTTTGGTCTGTCAATTAAATTCCATGTATGTGTTACAATAATAGAAGTTGAGATGCAGTGATAGCCTAAAGATTAGTTAAGAGGGTTTGTAACTGAAGCATTATCATTTCAAAACTTCAGTGTAACTGAGTATGCTACAAGTAGTTTAAAGGAATACTTTAGCTCACATTTTTGTAAATTGGCTTATTCGCTACCTTGCCATAGATGAGAAGATAAACACCATTCTCATTACTATGTCTTAAGTATTACGGGGGAGGCCGCAGTATCTTCCCTCCACTGGTTGCTTGCAATCTTGTGATGATGAAGTTGCTGCTCCTGGTTGCTGAAATTGCAGCTAGCTGTAAGCCACATGCTTCTGGGATTTCTGCTAATCTAGGCTAACCACCTACTCACTCTAAAGCCATACTTAATGCAAAGACTTATCATCCTTCTCATCAAACTCTCGGAAAAATGTCAAAGTATTCCTTTGAAGTTTTTTTCAACATGCACACTAAAAACTCCTTCCCTTGGTAGATAATATTAGACATGCTTTTAGTCTGATCACATTAGGGTTGTTAAGGGCCACAATGTAATGACTCTTCAATCAAATCAATGCTCCCATTCAATCTTGGAATCAATAGCAATATATTGTCATTATGAAATGTATCTTCTTGCTCTGCTGAGCAGCTGCTCTCCCTCTGGGAGCTTTCTCTTCTCTCTATATATTTGTCCCTCCATTTTGTTCTCTCTCTTTCTGCAGAAACTCTAGACAGGGCTATCTGAATGTCAGACAGAAAGAATCAATACAAAACATGTCAGAGGCAGGTCTCTACTCTGAATGTGTTGTCAGACTCTATATAAAGAATCTGATTCAGTGGAATGATGGGCAGAGTCAGACTGTTATATCTCAATTCAAATGGACCCCACTAGATACACTATTTTACAATGAACCACAATGAGAATCACATTATTATGTTCTATGACATTTACCTAAGTTAGTGCCACTTAGGAATTACATTGAAGTAACACATAAAAAAAATCATACATCCATAGAAACACAATATTTACAACCAAAGCAACAACCTTTATGGGATGTTGTGATTGGTTTGGAACAACAAAAAAATTCCCATTTGGTGTGGTGGTAAGATGGTGTTGGTAGAACCTCGATTACCCATTAATGAAAATGAGTCTTACTACCATTACATTTTCACACACAACAGCGATGACATAGTGTAAGAGTAAATGTCTACATCAATAAGCAGAAATGTTAAATCATTGGAGGTCAGCAAAAAAAATAGATATAGATTGTAGCTGCCAGATTGCTCTTAAATTAACACTCTTACCGGAAAGCTTTATAATTAAGACAGGCATACCACAGAAAAAAAAAATCTTAAATCAGTTTCCCTACTTAAATATGTACCAATTTGAGAGTTGAAAATGTTGGTGGGGTTAATATCAGCTAATAAATCAAGATCAACACCCTGTTACAAAGAAACTTACAATGCAACATATGTCTATATCGATAGGATAGGATTTTGTAATAGTTGTTATATTTAAAACAACGAATACTTTATGTGACTATTGTATATACTGGAGATACCTCTGGCTAACCAATACCATCTGTGAGCCAGACTAAATAAGTCTACGAAACCAGTATGCTACTACCTATACTTCATGGCAAAAAATCTGGAGACGGTAACACAGGTAAAGCTAGCATATTACAACCATGTGAAGAGAGTTGTCACAAAGTCTGTAATTCCCTGTGACTATCAAATACTAAATCCCCATCCCCACTGCTTAATGCTAACAGTAACAATAGCAATATGCCTAAAAACCTTTTTTCCCTAACATATTATAATATACATGATCATACATGATACTTTATGTGAAGTTTTTTTTTTTACCCTGAACAACATCTCTAGTAGACATTTAAATGAAATGTCAAATATAACAGAGGACTTCATTTCATCTGTGCTGGGAGCTGTGTGGTGTACTACATTTTGTCAAAACAGCAGTGCCTTATTTGGTGGCTGACGTTTGTTTAGAATAATTGGACTTGTACTATATATTCTTTTCAAAGAAGACAGATGGACAGGGCAAACAGCACTGAGCAACCACAAGCAACACGTCAGAACTACACTGCGGAGAAACCACCTGCCTTTTCCCTTCATATACGTATATTTGCTTTTCCTTTTACATTATGCTGAATACTGAGAGGAGAAATAGCCAGTGGGCATAATTAAAGACACTATCTTTCTTGTGCAGGGTGACTGGTTGAGATCTAGAGAAGGTATGTACTAACTACTTACATGTATACACACATGCACAACAATATTTAAAAGGAATAAAACTACTAAAGGTCTATGGATGGTAATAGAGGCAAAATTTGAGCGAGAAAGAGAAGGAGAGGGGGAGAGAATACATCAGGCCATGGCTGGGTCTGAGGCTCAATGCGGAGATAAATGTCACTTCTAACCCTCCTTTGGCCTATACAGCAGAAATGGAGCGACCGCTCTCCTCTTATCAGCTGCACACACATACACACTGCTCTCTCCTTCTTGCTCTAGAACAATTAGCTTTATGGTGACTCAGAGCCTGTGAAATGTCATTCTGCCAGGTAAACTAGCTATTATATCACAAAGGTTGCAGCTGAGTCAATTATACAGCATAGGGAAGAGGGGCAAAGAGCAGGAGAGGAAGAGAAGGGCCTGAGAACCAGGGCAATGAATTCATGAGTTCATCAAATAAGAGGGCAGGGAGGTCAGCAGGGAGAGAGGCTGGGAGACACGGAAAAAGCCAGAGAAAGGGGGACTGAGATGGAGAGTAGTCCAGTAGGTTGTCAGTGGTATGCAAATATGACATTTACATCAAAAGAGACCACATTAAATCAAATAAGACACAAATTTGGTTAAAAGGCTCCACATAAATGTTTGCTTCTTGATTCATTATCAGTCACTGTACTAGAAATGAGCTGGCTAAAAATTAAGGTCAATAACTAACTCCTTTACTTGGCCTTTGGTTATTGTTTTCGGAGTGCATGGCACAAACTTGTTCTCATTATTTTACAGGTAATTAACATGTAAACAAACAGCAGTTTCTGTTCTGAAAACTCGATGACAACTTATATGTCTGATTTCAACCCCTTTCTTAAGTTACTGTACAAAGAAGTATCAAAAGTAAAAGTACACATAATGTAGGCAGAATTAACCCATTGATTGTTCATATTTTAATTTATTGGCATTATTATTTATGCACTAATCAGCATGCATTACAATCTTACAAAGTAGCTACTAATTACAGCTGTCAAACAAATGAAGTTTAAAAAAATTCAATTTGAAATGTAGAGGATTAGTACTACTGTATCAAGAAGCATAGAATGCTCAGTAAAGTATTAGTACCTCTAAATGTACTAAAGTTGCATTCCATCTCTGCAAACAAGTATGTCAGTATTTTCTGTCCTTTACTTGTGAGCTTTTCAAAGAACACCCAAGACCCAGAATATGAGGAAAAGGCGTATAGGAAGAACCAAAACCTATGAGGCAACTGTGTTTTCTAAAAGCAGGTTTGTCACGAACACTGTCCTCTCTGCAGAGTGACCAGATGGAGCTTGATGCTCAAGGCACACAAAGGTGGCCCCCGGGGGGCTCCTGTCCTCAACCCCTCACCCCTCCTCACCCCTGAACTGGAGCCCTGGCTGGGCAAAGGGACCAGTTCTCTGCCTCTTGCCTGCTGTGGAGGCTACTCCACCTCCCTTCTACCCCTTCCCTCCTGCAGCGGACACTGCCCAAATGCCAGCACGTCCCACCTGGGCCTAGCCAAGCCTGTCCCTACTGTCGGGGGGCAGGCGTGACACGCAGCGTCGAGAGCACTCACCCCTGACGGGAACACAATGGCCCAAGGACTGGCTGGATGACTGGGCTAGGTACAGATAATACTGTTAATCGTGCAGAGTGGCAAACAGCTTCCCAGAACAATGAGAAACCGGCAGAGCAGTGATTGGAAAAAATCTCCCAACGCTCACACCTACACAGACATACATGAACATGCGCACATACATACACTCACACAGGTGTGTACAAGAACACTGAACGAGTGCACATACACTCTTAACATGGAACATTTCATATAAGCTTGTAGTTACCTCTGAGCTCCTATCAGCTGAAGGTGTTCAAGCCTGATAGAGATGAGAAAAAAGAAGATTCCTACCTTCTTTTCTTTTTTTACACACAGGAGTATAAATCACTAGAAATCCTCCAGCCTTTTCTTTCTTACATTACATTTATTCATTTAGCTGACGCTTTTATCCAAAGACACTTACAATTGCTATACAAGTAAGAGGTCGCACACCTCTGAAGCAACTAGGGGTTAAGTGTCTTGCTCATGGTGGATGGGTCACAGTGGGGGATTGAATCCAGGTCTCTCACACCACAGGCATAGTCTTATCCATTGTTCCATTGCCACCCCATTCTTATAATCTGAGTTGTGGAACAAAGAACGCACATTGCTCTGAAATCCTCAATTTGTTTTCTTTGGTTTTATTTTCACTCTGTATGGCTGTTGACGTACACACAAATATGTTGTGAAAGAAGATGAGGTTCTTCAAACACTTCAAACTAATGTGCAACGGGTCTTCCACTGAGGAAATGTAGCACATCCTCATGCTTAATGAGCGAGACTGGCGAGAATACAGAGTGCAACTCTAAGATACACTGTGACCGGTGATGCGGAGAAACTATGTGGTGCTAAAGCTTAAGTTTAAAATGTAAAATTAATGAAAAAATTAAAATTGATCAAAAAATGAAATAAATAAAATCCAATTTCATATTAGTATTCTGTTCAGTTCACCTTTCTATCACATGCTCTATTAGCAACCTTGTAGACGACATGTCTTTTTGTAAGACTTGAGTCAAAAACATGTTCAGGTGACAAAGCCCTAATGCAGCCTTATTAATTCTGAGTGCCTGCCCCTTTGTATTCACTTTTTTGAAAAACTGGACCCAGTCTGAACCTGGGCCGAGTTTGAATTGGCTAGTTAGCTAGTACCTAACTAGCCAATCACAAAAACAAGTCATCCGGGTTCTACGGGTTCTCTATGGGTTCCTCCCTTCCAGAGTGAGTGGAGTGTACTCACTCCAGTGCTCAAGACGTAAATGAATGGGTGATTTCTTGTTTTCATCACTTGTGAGTTAAGCTTTCCAATCTGCAGGTTAAACATTCAGATCATTAACTATAAACGCTTCACCACAACCTCTACGACCCCCCTCAGCTGATTTTGGTGAATAAGGCCAGTCAACATAAGAGCCTTTGCTGAATAGTGTTGCAGCTGCAGCAGGTACACTTTTTAAGATGTGCTCTCATACAGTCTTTATTTTCTTGGGCACATTGTTCATGTGGGATGAGGAATTCCCATCTTATATGAGACCACATTGGCTAGGAGAAGGGAGCGGTGCATTATCCGCATCTTTGATCATGTAGTTTCATCCCTTGTGCTTTGTAGGTTCTTGGAAAAAAGTCATCAATTAGTGAGACGGAATACGGCATCAGAGTCAGGGGACAGCACATCAGGTCAGAGATGCTGATTTGTGCCCTTAGCAGCCGTGATTTGATGAAGATCTCAAAGCTAAATCCACTTGTTACCATACACTGGATTGTTTTCTGGTTTGATGCCACAAGCTTCCTTTTAGGTGTGGTGAAGAACATTCTTGAATTTGTTCCTCTGGATAGGTTTGGAAAAAAAGGACTTTTTTTGTAGTAAGGTGATCACGGGTCATTTATGAATTTTTCACAGCATTTAGCATATCACAGCTCCTGAAGACAAACTTGTCAAGGGCTGAGAAGTCTCAAACTGAAATGCTTATATTGCTTGCTGCACTTACTCCTCATACCGAGTGATATTACATTGTCTTGGATCTTTTCGCTGTTTATCTATCTGAATGCTCACTAATCATATTCCACATGGCCTCTACAAACTCTCCCTTAGCATGGGAAGACAGGATGTGACGTTGGCTGGCTTCATTATTACTGGTGATTCCACAGATTCCAACAGAATATGTCCCAGAACCTGATTTTGACTTAAGCCATTTCACAGCAATCTCCAGATCATTTTGTCGGCGTGGCAGCAGTTGCCTGGGATATGTGATCTGGCCATACTGATCGCTCCAGCGTGCAGAAGTTTCTCTGAATCCGGATGTGTTTTCTCAGTGTGTTCAAGAAAGCATCCAAAGTATGTGAGGTATCTAGTATAATTCTGCTGATCTCAGCAAAACTCTGGCATGATGTTTATGGAAGCTTTGCCCATCGCAGTCATTCATTTTGATTGCGCTATTCATTCACAGGACGAGCCAGATGCAGTCCATGTATTCCGTCCAAAAACACATATGATGGAAGAGATCCTCCAAAGGCCTGTGATATTCGTAGAGGCTGGTCAAACTTTCAAGATAGAATCTCCTGCTGGACTATTGCCAAAAGAACTTCTACCTGATATCTGTTCAAACCAAAATGTCCACACTTACTGTACTAGTGGTATCACCTTTATAACCTGTAAAGAAACAAACTCAGTAACAAACTCTGCTTTTGTCTCACCTTAAAGTAATTTATCAGTTAAGCATAGTTTTACTTGGAATGCTACTGCATCTTTTTCAAGCAATGAGGCCTTTTGAAATTCTTCAAAAAGAAAGGCTTTTTCTTGTCTGTAGCATGCCAGCTGACATATCATGATATTGTGCACTGTAATGATACAAAGCATGACATGTCTTACACTTACATGATATACAATAGAGCTGCTGTCTAGTAGATGTGGTAACCACAATTTGTTATTGAAGGCATTTGAAACTCTTTGGTGAATTGTTTGACTTACTTTGAACTGTTTTCTTTGCACACTTTGACTCATAAAATCTTGAGGTATGAGTATTGTCTGTAAATGGATAGTGGATTCCTATTTTAATGATTAATAGAATTTTATTACCAATGATTTGTTCTTGGCTATTTTCTTTGCTAAATGTCCTTGACTAATTAGATTAGATGTAGTAATACATTTTTTAGGGTGGGAGCCAATTGCTTTGATAGAGCTATGGAGATCTGATACGCCACATGGACAAAGGTTTGGCACTTTAACACGGAAATCATTGCGCAGAACCCTCAAACTCCCAGGCCTCTGGTAGAGGACCCGAGCTTGAGGATGACACATACCACCCCACAAGGAGTGAGAGGGGGATTTTTTTTATATATATATATATATATATATATATATATATGTGTATATATATATATGTGTATATATATATATATATATGTATATATATATATATATATATATATATATATATATATATATATATATATATATATATATATATATATATATATATATATATATATATATGTATATATATATGTGTATATATGTGTATATATATATTCCTCTATTAAGTAACGTTTTCTGTGAGACACATTGCTGTACAGTCTGGATGTTGTAGCCAATTACTGCAGCTAGCTGCTCAGATGTCGTCAAATTGAGTGGCAGCCTCCCCAGCTCACTTACATCTGGGGTGTGAGGGGTACGTGTTGCAAACAGTCACACGTCTCAGAAATCCACTCTGTTTATCACCTGCTGACATTCATATTCATGTCACTATGCCTCTCTGGCCTGAGACAGGATTCAGTTAGCTAACTGACCAGCGAGGGTTTATTCTGCCTTAAAGCTGCCAAAAGCATCCAAAGCTTTTACCTGAAAGGTTGTTAAAATGATCTTCGTCTTCTGAGTGGTACTAATCAAAATGCTTCAAGAGACGTTTGCATTGCAGAGGTATTAACATATCTAACAGTAAGGTGGAGGTGTATCAAAGAAGATGTCTCTTTTGTCTTTTCATGAATGTAAAAACAAGCAAGAATTTTACATGAACAAATTTGATATGACCCGGAAGTTGTGCTATGTACTGATCACAGGCAGGAAAGAAAAATGGAAAATGCCTATAATTATGATACTGTATACAATATAATGCATGTAAAAGTTGATTTCTTATTTTTTAATCCATTTTCTATGATATTAAGCAATTTATACAGCGTCCACTTCCATGAAAGTTAACCCTTGTGATGGGATTTGGCCCATGTCTGTGCGTGTGTTTAGTCTTGTATGTGCTGGTGTGTGTGTGTGTGTGTGTGTGTGTGTGTGTGTGTGTGTGTGTGTGTGTGTGTGTGTGTGTGTGTGTGTGTGTGTGTGTGGTGTGTGCATCTTCCCTGTTTGGCTCTGATTTTGGCAGAAATCCGTACTCTGCCATGCATACGGAAACATGCAGGAGTGGGCTTGGAATCAAGGTCAGGCCTGGAAAACAATGTAGCAACACTCCTAAGACCTGACTTTCTGCTGAGTTTGGCATTGTGCTACCTGTCCCTTGAGGCCACAGCCAGGAGTCACCCATCATGCTTATCCAGACCAACCTATAATGAGCTGCTGGAAGACAGTCCTACTTAGGGATAGCGTTTGGAGACTCTTGGCATGCTGGGTTTGTTGAAGCGACTACATGGTCTTTTGGCACAAACGTAAGGCCTACTTCCATCTCCCATAGATCAAATGTTACTTAGCAGAAGCCTCCATTCTTGAATTAACTCACGCAAATCCTGCAAACACACACACACACACACACACAGTCAATGAAATAAAAAATAATTTTGGTGTGAAATAAAACACATCAACACCTGCAAATCACAATCCACATTCCAAAACTCCCATTTGACTTCCTCAAAATATTAAAAAGCGTGAGGGCACAAGCTGAAAGTACAAAGAGACGGAGATCAGAGAGCCCCCATACCACTTTTGTGCTGACCTTAAAAAGGAGCGGCGCACTGTGCAAACATCTGGTCCATCAGCTGGATCCTATGCATCAGCGGGCACAGGGACACACTGGGACAGGTTGGCGGCTGCCTTTGACAGCAACAGTTAATTTCCAACATAATCAATTTATGTGCAGCTCCATAATAACCATCTGTGTTCTGCACGAGGAGGACAGTCCTGAGGAACAGAACAGTGCTGGCTGCTCCTCCTCTCCATGAGCTACGCCAGGAGCAAAAGGGAGGAGTAGGAAGTGGAGGAGGCGGAAGAGAGGGAGAGAAGTTAAGGAGATGGATGGGGGGGGGATAGAAGGGCAGCAGGAGTGAGCAGTAGTGACAATCCATAGAAGTAAGAAAGGGAGCGGAAAGTAGGTAACGAGGAGGGGGAGGAATCAAACAAAGGAAGAAGGGAAGGACAGAAGAGGACAAATGATGAAATTTGATGACCATTTTAAACATAGTCAACAACAAGAACAATTTAAGAGTTGAGGTCAGTAAGGTCAAGAGGATAAGAAAAAAGTGCCTCTATTTATTGTGCCTTGTCATTATAAGAAGTGGCTCTCCTCCACGTTTCCCTGCTGTAAATTTGGTTGTCCTACAAGGTTAGCTCCCTTGGCACTTGAAGCCCACCTCATCCTCATCCACCTCCAATGTCGAAATTTGCCAGGGAAGGTGTCACTCAGGCGATTACTGAATCACCTTAGTGAGCCAATTACACTGCGCGCTGTCAAGGCCAATAGCAAACAGTGCCTCACACACAGACACCCACAGCTTGGCTAGTGTGAAACAAAACATGAAAACAGAATTAAGCTGCGGTGACCCCTCACCCCACTACATGCAATTTTCATAAGAGTAATCAGCATAATGTGCTAGCTTCTGCAGATAACTTCTGAGTTGCTTTGACCTTAAAAGGGATGTTTTTTGTAAGAGAGGCAAAACCTCACATTGCATTTGAACATGGTGGACTCTTTGGCTATGCAAGCATAAAATTGAAGCTTAGAGAATCTTGAATCTTGGGTAACTTGCTTTCCTGTTCGGCAAAATTTAATAAGAATGAAAATGATTTCTCTCCTGAAGATGTTTTATCACCTATTATTCTGCTGCAGACTGAACACTAAACCAAGGAAATTGTTTTGGTTCAGGTGAGAATGGAAATGAGGGTAGATTCTGGGGAATTAATGGCTGTCACAACAATTTCACTTCCTCTTTTTCTCGGTCAACCTCCCTGAGCAATACACTCTTTTCCCTATTTTAATTTGTGTACACGTGAGCAACAGAAGAAGCTTGGCTGACTACTACAGCACAAAAAAAAAACAAGCACACTCATGCAAACACATACACACGAATGGTGTTCAATCATTACAAGCCAACCAACATCACATCCACCTGCCAGTGAGAACCTCAGGTGTGTGATCCTGTCTGATTTTTTTTTTCAAACACCACTACTGTTGGATCCAATCTACTGGTCGACCTCAATACAGTCCATCCAACCTGTCATGCATTATACATGTGCTGTGTGAGTGTCCATGTGTCCCTGTACATCCTCCACCATCCTAATTGACATGCAGCGGGCCCTAGCAGCTGTGAAGCTTTCTTTGCATGCATACATGTGTGTGTGTATGTGCATACGTGCGTGTATATCTCTCAGTAAAGCCCCTACATCCTCTAGGCCACCTGGACATAATGGCCTTCAGCTGCCACCATCACCACCAATACAAGCAGCAGCAAGCTGCAGACACATGCACCCCTTTTCTGTTTATCATGCACTGACCTATACTATTGCTCATACAGAAGAGCAAAATAGACAATGCATGCAAAGACAAGACATACTGTGTAATATCTACAGTACAAGTTAAGTGTTTGATAATAACACTGTGTGCATGTGCTGCAGAGATAGATGTTACTCTGTTTTAAAGAGCTGCAGAGATATAATTTTTCTGTAGGTCAAAATTGTAGGTTTGTGAAGGCTTCTGTGGCGAAGAGATCGTCAGATATTTCCTTTATTCACAGTGTGTGTGTGTGTGTGTGTGTGTGTGTGTGTGTGTGTGTGTGTGTGTGTGTGTGTGTGTGTGTGTGTGTGTGTGTGTGTGTGTGTCTGTTTCAATCTTCCCGTTTTCCTCATCTCCAAGTTTTGATTCTATATTTTTTTCTTCCTTTCCTATATCAGAAGCCTTTGATTCTGTCCTGCTTCTCAATTCTTCATGGAACTCCAGCATTTCAAAGAGTTCTTCTTCTCTCCCCTCCTCCTTCCCAGGCGGAGTGCTGGCCAAGTCTGGGAGAGGGACTGCCCATCAGAGGTTGGCTGCTATCAGCAGGGGGCCGCATGTCTCCAATTCAGGTCAGCCTTGGCTACAGACGGGGACTTTAAAGCAAGCCACAACGCGTCCTGTGATCCCAGTAAGCACGCTTGTTAGTGGAATTGATAACGGACCCATACACCTGGGTCCTCTGAAGTTGGCATGGCATTTTAAAGGGGAAGACAGGGAGCCAGGGCAGCCAGATACCGCATGCAAACGTGTCGAACCGGGTAAGGGAGGGATGGGGGGAAAAAGGTCTTTTTGGCATGTGACGAAACAGAATATGTTTGGGGGAGCGACCTAGAACATTGTGGAATTATGTACAAATACAGGGCATATGGCATGGAATCATTCTGAGAATCCTAAATACATTTTGGCACTATCATGTTACCCCCCTGTAATTTTATTTTTTGCACAGTTTGAGTAACATGTTAATCAATGAAAAAAAATCAAGCACAGATACTTAAGCCCTATATGTTGCATTTTTACAATAACATGAACATAAAATATAAACCTTGTATTTAAACTTTATATTGTGCATTGGTGTGTCTATATGTGTGTGAGGCAGCAGTGCAGCTCATACAGTTCATTCCAGCACTTCCCTTCCAAACACTAGCACAAGTGCCATGCTCAGATGCCACATTTATGATAATCAGAGTATAATTCATTTATTGGGTCTACCTTTTCCATGTGTTGACCCCACGGCCATGTTGCCAGCGCACATCTGGCTGCATGGTGCAGCGCTCAGTCCTGGATGGGATTTGCCCCTGGTGATGGGGCATCTGGGAGGCCAGATGAAGCTGAGGCTTGATGAGTGCTTTGTCTATTATGGATATGGGGCTTTATGGAGACATTGACAGCTGCACATTGACAGTCTCCTGAGCAGGAGGCCTACTTCAGCAGTTGTGCTCTTTCTGTTGTCTAAAACACAGAGAACAAACACAGAGCTTTGAATATTAGAATTCTCTTTTAGCTACTACAGGTTTTAAGTAAAATGAATGATGACACGTTCATCATGTTGATTTATTTAGCATATACATAAATCTTTTAACAAAGTTTATGGGACTGATAAAAATATTTATAAAACATTTTAGTAAGTGCAGTAAGTGACATTATGCACATATTTTGTGCTGCTCCACAAAGTCTGCATGGATAAGATGCATACATAGCCATCAGTGTTTCTAAAAATTAAACAGTCAAAATTATGCTGTAACTGAATGAACCAGCACATCGGTTGCATGTCCCGACACTTGTAAAGGTTCAGGGTTGGAGCAGTGGATGGAGAGAGCTTGACGATGAGCACGAATGAAAGATCATCCACTAACAAGAGACATGTAGCTACAGACCAGGCAAGCCGACGTTCTCCAACCTTCCCTCCTGCCCGCCATTTGTGAAGGATTTGGGGATTTCATAATTTCCTGTTCTTTCTGAAAGGGGGATGGCAGCACCTGGTCCACACAGCTGTACTTCATTTAGAGAGCAATTTGAAAAGAGCGAGGGGGAGAGGAGAGGAGCGGAGCAGCCTTGTCATTAAGGGCTCCAGAATGGCCTCCGTTTGTTAGACACATGGCACAGAGTTAATGCTGCTGAATGGGGAATAGGCGCTGTTGATGCTGTCACAAATTTCTCATAAGTGCTACGACATCTGAAAAAGCCACTCCAAGTGCAGGGAGGGGGGAGATTCAAATTTTCCTTATCAAAGAGGGGGGTTTTTTGTAGGTAATTGACAGCTGCGGCTAAGATGTAAGCATGTGTTTCTGTCTGTTAAGATGGATATTCTATTTGTGTACCATTTCATCTTTTACACACCTTGAAGTGTGTTGTGTACGCAGGTGATGGCAGTGCTGGAGTTTGTAGCAATGAGTTGACAATGATAATAAATAACCAGATTGTTGGTAAACTAAGGTGATGCAAAGGTTTGTTGTGCGGATGCGCAGCTGCCTCGCCTCTTCAGAGTTGATCTAATTGATTTTGACGTGCACATGTGCAGCGGAGAAAAAAAACTGTGAGGCGGGATCAAAGGCAAACGCTTTATTGCCACATCACAGGCCCCTGCTGCATTTTGAATTCTACCAATCTGTCCAAACAGTCAGATAAAATCCTGCAATGATCTCTCTCTCTCTCAGCCCCTCCCTTCCCCTCTCTCTCTCTCTCCCTCACTCATGCTCTCTCACTCCCGACCTCATCCTTCCTCTCTCTGCCTCCCTGCCTCCTTTGCTTTCTCTCCTTCAGAGTAAAATCTCAAGTGGTAATAAGTGATGCAAGAGCCACAAGGACAGTATGAAAACACTGATCCACAAAAGGTAAAAACAACTTCCAAAACAACTTGTCAGGGACTTGACAGATGTTGAAGAACTAAAACAGGAGGAGGTCAAATTAAAGTTAGCAGATAGACAGAAACAGACACACTGCTTTACTCTGCATTGCAGGAAATGCGCTTTTTTTAGTCGAAACGTCATGAGCAAATTTGTCACCAATGTTTGCTGGCTTTGTCTGATGAGAGTAGTGACCAGTAATGCCAGAAAGTAGCAGAGCAAAATTCATCCTCGCCTCAAAATTGGTGATGCTGGAATTGATCACATACAGGTTGTGTATCCTGAAACTGTTAGCTGTGACTAGTTACATTCAAATAAATGATAAAAGCAAAGCTATATTGGCTATGTTTCTCATTCTGCAGGGCAGAGGGTGCTACACTCTGCATTGCAGGAAATGCGCTTTTTTTAGTCGAAACGTCATGAGCAAATTTGTCACCAATGTTTGCTGGCTTTGTCTGATGAGAGTAGCGACCAGTAAAGGGAATATGATAGCTTCCTTCATTTTGAGCTCTTTTGGAGTCAAAAGCAACGCACAAATTTAGATCTACAGGAATTGTATTCATCATTACAAGTATGTATCTGTAAAATGTCTTTAATAAATCAGGTCACATTTAAGCAGGAAATAATAGCACACACAATAGAAACTATCTTCCTTTCACACCTCAATAACACACAATAATGCACACAGTTGAGTTGCCTTTTTCAGTATTTAGCCATCTTGACTGCTCAGTGAGCAGTGGGCCTCCTCTCTGCGCTCATTGTTAATGGGATGTTAGTGTGCGGCTCTGAAAGTGTGTGCCTATGTCAGTGGGCAGAGTGTAATAACAGAACCACAGTTGGACTAACCATGCTGAGCACAAAATGAGGGCTACAATGACAAGACGAGCATAATATACACGCAGAGAAATGCACACACACGCATACACACCTGCCAGGTGTGTGAGGAGGCTGTGTGATGTGGTGCTGTGCTCCCACAACCGACCAGTCTTAGAGAGCTGTGCTTCGCAAATGAGTCAGAAGAAAATCCTGGTTACAAGCACACCAGTAGAGAATATTTCAGCTGAGCCCAACCAGCCACTGCCACAAAAGTATAATACATTTGTTCACCCAATCTCACCCCATACTGTATGCCTGTCCCAACATTCATTGACTCTGCCATAATGATGGATTCCTCTGCAAGAACTGGAACTAAAAGGGATCCTTTACAACCAACCAACAACTTGATGAGCTCTGTATGGAAACTTGTGAGTGGGCTCTGCTGTTTGTCAAGTGTGCCTTTGGCAGGGCAGTGGTGGTAGTGATGGCAGTGGGTGGTGGTGGGGGTGGAAGGGGGTCAGGGGGGCTCTTGGCTGCTCTCCTCCCTCCTGTCAGCCCCCTCTCTCGGCCAGGCAGGCAGGCTGTGTTGGGCAGCCCGGCTCCTCGGTAGCAGATGCGAGCCCTCATGTCAGAGGCAGGCAGTGGCCCGACGGAGTGCCGCTCGTGCTCATACCTCATTGAGCCATCTCCCCTAGCAGATGGCTCGCTGCTGCGGGCGCTCCTCTCCCCGATAATTACCAGGCCTCGCCACAGATGGAAATGTCAGTCAGCCTCACAGGTCCTGGTTCCTGCCACTGCCTCCGTCCGCGGCCCCTCTACCTAGGCCGGGCGCTGCCAACACTCACCATGTGTTCTGTGACTGCTGACTAGGCAGGCAACAAAAGAGAAATCCGCCCACATGAATATTCATGCAGGGATGTTAGGTGGCTAGCTGTAGACCAGACTGGGCACCAGCAAAGAGTTGGCCAGGTGCAGGTTGTGACACCGATTTCCAACCTCTTTTTGTCTTCCACTTCTATACTGTGTCACTGTTCATGTTTCTTGACATGGTGCAGTGAGGTGTGCCTTGATCAATCTTGTGCATACTGGAGAAGGAAAGGTGAAATTATACCTACTGTTTTGTACAGTTGTGGAATGACATATTTAGGAGATTAGGATAACTGTGTTTGCAAAATGGATTAATTCTAGCAGATGCCAGGACTAACCCCCACTTATCTGTGATAAGGTGACCAGATGTCTCAGCTTGGCAAAGGCAACACTCTCTGAGTTTTATTACTCGGCGCCAAAGCATCCCCCGAGAAATTTCTCCGTGCATTCAGAGATAATCTACCTTTGCAGAGAACAAGGCGACAGGGTTTTGCTTCTTTGTGTATTTGTCCATGTAAGATTTTATGTGGACGTGTTGCCTGGTTGTAGAAAGCTCAAGAAGATTAAACTAAAGTAAATACCTTTGTGCCTAAGAGCCAGCAAGGCAAATAGTGGCTTATTGGAAATATCATTTTGGCGTCCGTATCTTATAATGATGTTTCCCAATAGAAAACAGCAAAGAAATAAATTTCAGACATCTAAAATGAGCTTTGGTCTATTTGTTTTTCAATAGGACTCACTTACTGTTATTTGGTATGTGTGTATCAGTGCGTATTAAGCATGACAGTGAAAGAGAGAAACGTACTTTGTTTAATATCCATTTACTAAACATAGAAAAACATGATGCCTAACATATCACGATATACTTGATAATATAATAAGTGTGAAAAGAAAGGAAATTTGGTTCTTGTTGTGTCTCAACAGGGGGTGCTTAAAATCTACGATCACTGATTACAGGTGATGGCTATAACTGCATGTCTTACTCAAACAATAACATTTTATTACCCATGTCTTTTTACACCCTGATGTGTGTGTGTGTCTCTCAATAGGATCCGTACTGCACTTGAATCTATGGTGCACTGTCTCACCACAATGCCGTTTGCAGGTCACACAAGCCCACATAACAACAAAAACTGGCAGTGGTTAACTGAAAAAGAGAAATGAGTCATAGTGAGGATGCCTATAAGCTGATGCGGGCAGTGATGTCTTGCTATTTGCAGTGCACCACTGCTGACAGTTTGGAGTCCCAGCCACAGAGCCCACTGTGCAGGTGGCGAGGAGGCCATGCTGTTGCAGAGCAATGCGCATAACAGCTTCAGACACGAATGAAGAAAGGTACATCAGTTAGGTCGAACCTCCTTTGGTTTTTGTTATTGATTGGAATGCAGGAGTAAAAGGTATAAAAGGCAGTGGGTGGCCAAGAGAGTAGGGACAGAGAGTTAAGACCAGAATCTATCTTTCTGACATTGAGATTACCAAATACAAATTACTATGCTATAGAAATGTCTATCTGCAAAGGAACTACAAGACAGAGGGAAAAACCAAACCACAGTGACTGCACTCCTGCTAGCTGTAACTAGCCGGACTGTAGTCACAACTAGTCTCAACTAAAACTAATTTATGGCCTCTTTCTGACCTTTTTCCTGTAATTGAAAGTTACATCTTGATGTGCCAATATCTTAGAAGTTAATTTGTTATTCCACGAAAATTAAGCAGTAGCTAAATTATTTTTAATGGATAAAAAATGAACACAGCTGAACTAGGCTTGCTAAAAGCTAACTAGCCTTGCTAAGATGCACAGATCGTCCAGACAGTGTGGTTTTAGGGTTATCATCCGAAACAGGAATAAAATTAAGGTGCAACTTAGCTGTTACACACTTTGACTGAGTAGCCTTCATACTGCAAACCCTTTTACTCAGCTTTACCGTTTCTGTTACTGCTCTCGGCAGACCTTCAGGCAGGCTGCTTAAGTTGCCTTGAGCACCCACCAGATCCTGGTTCGCTGTTGCATGGCAGTTTGGTCAATTGCAGTAACACAGTAGATAAAGTTTTGATAGTTGAGTGATGCAGAAGAACCAGTTTCATCATAGGCATTCATTCTAGCCCAACTGCCAAGTTCTCACTAGCTGATCTCTTGTTAGGCAGAGTGAGAGATGAAACTTGAAAACATATGATGCAACATCAGCGCAACACAGTCAGCATAAAATAACCAGGAGAATCCAGCCCTCTACAAGACTGTAAGCTGTCGGCATCCCATTAACTGAAACTCTGTGTCAAACAGCAGCCTGAAAAGTGAAAAAGATGCTTTAGTAATTAAAAACATCTATTATCCTAAAGTCCAAATCCTACTGTCAGCCAACAAAAGAAAAGGATGTATACACTGGCGTGCACACCTACTTTATCTGTTAGCATGTTGTTTGATGATCTATCATTTAGCAACCACATATAAAGCCTTTGTCAAACCATAACAGTGGCAGTGCTCAATATAACCTCTGATCATAATTAAAAGTGGTCAAATGAGACTCAAGATATCACACCTTTGTTTTGTAGGCCTACAGATGCAGTTCAACAGAATGGCATCAGTCTACCTCCCTTTTTTCTTTCTTCTTTTTGTCTTGGGCTAACAAAGCTGGCCCCTCATTTCCATTATGCCCATTATGCAAATGAGAACGGATCACATATTGGTTCAGATGAGTAAAGCAAGTGCAGAGGCCAGGTCTCCTTTAGGACCAAGTGGAAATTTGCACTTAAAAGGTATTTTGTGTGATAAAACAATGGCCCAGGTGCTATGCCCTTGACCAAGGGCTTTATCGTCTCCTGTGAGGCAGAAAGTTGGTGTCACACCTGTTTCAGCCCCATTCTGTCAGCTCCTGGCCCAGCTCATTCAGTCTGGCTGACAACTGAGTACAGATGATGCAAATTCAAAATGAATTAAAGGTTTCACTGCTTTCTAACCCCTCCACTCCACAGACTGAAAGCAAATGTGCTGCTTGTTGGGAGTTAGCATTATGTGTTCGTATTTGCTGTGATGTGTGAAAAATAATGTATTTGTTAAATACATACTTGTTAAATATTTTGCATTGCTTATTGTTGTCAAGGGACCACTGTGTTTGATAGATTAACAACAGAAGCCATATGTTATTTGTTCCCTAGTACGATTTTCTCTCCTTGTACAATCCTGTTGTTAGTCTATGGACAAAGCTAGATCAGAGAGATTAACACCCATCACCTAATGCATTCAATCAGCAAATTACCTCAAACCCAATCAAACAATCCTGACATCTGGCACCCAACCAAAGAATCCGGTAGGAAGCTGATGATCTGAACATAAACAGCAGACCCTCTGTATCCAACTCATTAAATGTCACATTGTTGTAGCCAATAAGACTGCACAATCCTTCTCAGTTACACACTTCTGATATTCTGACATTTAATTTTTAATATTTTTGGAGAAAATTCTAAAGCAATCCAAAATAGTTTGGATTACAAATCCTTTTGATAATCATCTGTACTAGTCTTAAAACCACACCATCATTTTCAAAAATATTTAGAAGGACCTCGGATAATTCCTGTATGATCTATATACAGGAATCTATATAGATCAATTTTTAGTGGAAGGCTTTATAGAATACAATATACTTTGAGACTGTCTATATTTTGCTACGTAATAATAATTTAATAATTTGTTAATCATGATCTTTAGAGGCGAAACCAGACGGATTTCATTACCTTCAGACAGAGCCATGTTAGCTGCCCCCCCCCCCAGCTTCATATTGAATGCACAAGCTTTAGAGTGACATCAGTCTTCTTTTCTAATTCTTAAACTATTCCTTTAATAACCTAAAAACTTTTTATGTTTAAGGTAAGATGGTACAGTGTCGTATAGCTTACAGTGGTCAACATTCAATATGGTTGTCTCTCATCAGGTCTGTCTTTAAACAGAAGTAAAAGGCAGTAGTGAATACAAATACAGCTACAAATTCCCCTTTGGGCTTAGTGCATAATTATAATTTAGTACTCATTTGATAAGATAAGGAGAAACAATAGTTGTAAAAAATGTTTAAAAAATGAGTTCTGAGTTTGCTGGAGCCAATTCTTTTCTTATGATTAAAGTGTCCCTTTATCAACAAGGATCAAACTATGCAATTAACATTGGGCACAGATAACGAATAACCAGTCATTACAGTTGGAAAAGGAGAAGCTGTTCCGCGGTGCTATGCGCACTGGCATTGCTCACTCACATGAAATGAATTTCAGTCCAAATATCACATGCATTCATTTTTTTTGCAATCTGCAGTGCACTAAAGGCCTGCTGCTTTCACAACCTGTCCTGAAGAGAGAGAACGAGTGAGAGGAGCTGTCTGTAAAGGAGGGAGTGAGCGAAACAGGAAGAGAAGTACAGAGTAGTTCAGAGTGAGTGTGCGTGAGAGAGAGAAAGTAAGAGTTGGGTGACCTTGTTACCAGTTGGGTTGAGTTGGACAGGCTGGTAGGAGGTTGCTGTCTACGGGGAGGGACAGACAGATGCTCGCTCTTCTCCCTGGGCAAAACATCTCGCCTGGTGCAGGCAGCACACAATCTGGCCCAGGCAGCTGTAACCCTAATGATCACTGGTGGCGCTGCACCTGACCGACCGACCAGCTCCACACACACACCCCCTCCCCTTCCCTGGCCCTCCACTCCGCGGCCCTCCGTCTCCTCTTTGACCTCCAACGCCTTCCAACTCTAAGTAGAAACTAGTTGTGTTCGTAAAGCATATAGGAAGCAGGGAGAGGGTCTCAAATAAGGTGGTTTAAAACAGACAGAGGGTTTAGGCAGGGGATGAGGTTGATGTGAAAGTGTTGGGGTATAAACACATGTAAAATACGAAGGAATGGAGAATAGTGAGGAAGGGGGGTGTAAGGAGCTCCCACCGCTCCCCTCCTGCTACCACTGATCCAGTCTGAGCTGCTTATCAGGTCTCTCCCACACTGCTCTCTGGTGTAACAGCTCAAACTCCTGGGGCTCTGACTAGCAGCCCGGACATGTGTCTGGTTGGATGTACAGTACGTATCTATGGATGGATAGACAGAGATGAATGTCTAGATGCTTGTATATGTGTATTGTGATGGCTAAACAATGACTGGCATGTTAGATACAGTGTGTGCATGACTGGGAGATCGATCGTCAGGGGTCCAATACATTCAGACCAACTGATCAGCAGCAAATTTTGGTTTGGTCAAAAAAATACAATGTATTAGACATTGTCAGGGATAGAACAATAAAATCCTGGACTTATTCCCATCATTGTCCCTGGTTTTTACACAGTCCACCAAGTTTTATCAAGACAGAGGCAGGCACACAATGTCTGACACAGAAATACATCACAAAACAGGGCTTAAGAACCAGAAAAGTGAGTCATATGAACAGAAAACTGATCAAATATTTTCAAATCACATCAAATAATGAAATCACATCATAAAATATATTGTAGTTTGAGTTATCAAGTATCTTACTAAGTGTGCATGGAGATTTAGAAGCGAAAAAGTTGCATTAAACTCCTAATGATGATGAATAGATCTGCTGTTTTAATCACGTACTACTGCTCATGGCAACTTTAGTAGGCAGCTTTAATGCTGACTCCTCTGCATAGTGAGGATTAACTAACCAACTTCTCAGGAAGCTGAATAATACTTTAATAATATGCGGGTGACATTAATTTATGTGATATTAAGTGATAGTTGTGAAAGTTAGGCCATATTTTAGCCACAAAAAGGACATGTTTAGACAGTAATTATTTTTCAATATATATTTTTTTTACATTTGAGAAGAATTATGGTTTTACCAAACATGTTTTTTGTTCAATGTGTGAATTATGAGTTGTAAGACTCCTAATCCATATTAATCAAAGCTGAGCTGTTGTTTTCTCTAGCATGCATCACACACACACACACACAGTCCATAAAAGGTCATCCAAAACAGCCTCCTGTGGTAAACATTTTAATCCCAATTAATCGCTAATTCAGCTCTTCACTCTACCCATTCATTTCAGTGAGACAGTCCAATCTAGATTTGCACGGGTGACAGAAAGCTCATCTGCTTCAGGAGCCTCAAACATGATGAAAAGAGATTGATGGAAGATTGTTTTTCTGGTCAAGTCTGCACTTTCAAAAGGGGGTGCTAGTTATCTTCATTTGGCTCCTCTTCCTGCAGCACACTGAACCGGTTACAAGCCTTGTTAGACTGAATTACAGAGCACAGAGTTTAACAATAGGTAATAGAATGCAAACGATTCAAAGCTACCCTTACACATTGATAATAATTTTGTAGTGTTTTTATTTTTTTTGTAATGTTTTAATTAATAAGCCTCAATCTTTTTATAAAACAAATGTTTTTAGATGATTTTGGAGCATCTAAGAGCCCTGAAAAAGATCCCCACCCCCTTCCTCCCTTTAATCAGAGTATCTTAATAACTTTGCTGAGCTGTCCAGCAAAAAAGACACGTGGAAGAGTACATGTTTGTTGACAGAGGCAGAAAGAGCAAAAGGGCTATAGATGCCAGAGAGAAAGAGACAGAGAGCATCTGTGAGTGAGAGAGAGGAAGCGGAGTGAGAGCTTGAGAGTGCGAGAAGGGGGATCGTGATGGCGAGTGTGTTTGGAGATCAGCCTGGGCCAAGAATGTGTCCGTGACTGCTGCTCTGTGTATCTGCCTTGCCTGGGTGACACCAGTGACACGGACATTTCCCAGCAGCCCCCTCGCAGTCCTGAGCCACTGCTGCTCTTCCGGGAGCCAATCTACACACACACACAGACACACCGCCACCACCACACATTATCTCTCTGTCTTTCCCCTCTCTAGGCCAGGCAACAGGCTCTGCGTTAGCCTAAGCAGACCAGGACTGTCAGAACCATATGACCCCGGCAGGGCTTCTCAAACTGTGCTGTTGCTCTGTAATCAAACTCCACCGGCCAAGACTGCTCATGTTCACAGTATGTTTCCTGCACAGCAGTTCCTCCGCTAGGGACTGTTATCTATCCATGAGCTTGGTTCTGTGATTTGTGGGGCTCTATATGCTGCCCCTGCTCAGCTGAGATGTAAATCAGCTCATGTTGGTGTTGGCAAAGTGCAAAGCCACTGCATGGTCAAATGGGATGACATGTGAGTACGTTGACTTGCAAAAAACACATTGCCATCTCAAATTCATCTGCCAAAATATCAAAAACAAAAGCTGTTCTACAAATAAAGACCTTTTGTCATATAACCTATGAATGATTTCAGTGGACAGATGACTGGACAGACAGGCTCAAGACAGACAAAATCCTCCAGCGAGGATCTGGAGAGAGTTCACATCCTCCTCCAGCAGCCCAGCTGTCTTTCTGCCATGTTTTCTTTATCAGTCGCTCGTCATCCGGCAGCCTTGCACATGACCAAATTAGTCCCAGTATCAGCAGTTATCTGGCCGCGGATGGCCTGCCAGCCTGACCAGAATCACTCTCTTCCCAGTCCTCTGCTACACTGGCTGCTCTGGACTGAGGAAACCCAGGCTACGGATCCTGGGTTTGAGCCTCAACAGACTCCACAGAGCTCCGGCACAAGGAAAAAGGCCTTGCTTCCTTTTAAGGTGGCTGGCCTTGCTTTGGTTTATAAATATATGAGATATAAATTATATATTTATATACTGAGCGAGGGTCAGTCGGTTCCCTGAGGTAAAATGAAAAGCGCTGGGAAGGTGGAGAAAAAATAATAAATGAGATTGTTGGGGTATAGACCTGGGGATATTTGCTTACTCTAGGTTCTGCCGGCAGCAGATGTACACCGACCTTGTAACTTTGAATTTCTGGAATGGCTGTGCTCAGTGGACGCCCTGGCAGAGTGCTCTCTCCTGCATAAGCAGAGCTGAGGGAAGATTAGAGTTTGCACTTGGCTGGCATTACTACATGAGTCACTCATGCCCTGCATGTGACGACTTAAGTAAGTTTCAAGTAGCAAAGTCTCAAAGTAGAAGATTAGCCAGTGGCATATGTATTCATCTTCAGTCATGTAGTATTTTTCTGCTTGAAACTTTGAGCTTTGCAGTCCCCTGACCTAAGGTGCACTGGAGATTAGTTTCAATTTCAAAACCACTTTCTGAGAAACTTCTCATGTTTAATTAGAGGAGCTAGTAGTCCTTTCTGAAAAAAGTTGAGATAAAAGAGGCTATGAAAAATTGATATAAAGGATTGCTGCTGCCTGCCTCTTTTATGTGATATTCAGAGTAGAAAATATCTTTACTGTAGTTCAAAGAACATATAAACAGGAGTACACAGCACGCGTGCATAGATCCAAACACGCATGCAAATGCATACGTACACACACATACACATGATGCTAAAGAGGCCCAATAAAGACGTGGGGAGTGTATGTCAGGGGGACAGGAGGGATGCAAAGAGGTGCCAAAGACCACAGTACACTGTCTGTGCCAAGCAGAACTGAGCGCCCGCTGCCATCCAAACATAAATAAAGTGCTTTTGGCTCCCTGCAGCCACCAGTGTGTGCCGTGCATCCGCCAAGCATGTTTTTTCTAACAAAGTTAAAAACAGGACAAATTTGATGCAATCACTTGCTGGAAATAAATATGTGCCATGTCTTGGACAGATAGGGTGTGAATCAGATGGTCGGTCAGTTATTAAGTTTCGTAACATAACTTCAGGATAGATTTCCTCTTCAGACTTTTAGAGCCTTGGAGGGAAAAGACACAAAAATGGGCAAACTGCACAAGTTTCTCCTTATTTACTTCTTGCAGCTACACAGGATGCCAACAGGAGTTGCACATATTGAACCATATGAGCGACGAACCATATGAGCAACATACCGATCCTCTTCATCGGGGAAATAAGGCCTAAATGTTATTGCATGGAGCTATTATTGCCGGGAACTACTGTTTAAATTCTCGCTAAGATTTTCAGCTAATCACACAAGATACAAGTCACTAATTCTGCTTATTTTTCATCTAATTTGTTCGTGCATCAGATGCAGTGTTTATAAGGATGTGTGGTTGTGTCTATGTGTGTGGGGCTGTGTGTACTGATGTGTCTGTTCCAAATAGCCCCAGGCTCTATTCCCACTCTTCACCCTTGTATCAGTGCTGACTGATCTCCACTGCTTCTTGAACAACGCTCACACCGCTGATGGTGCCCTGGCCCATGACTTCTGGGTGGGTAAAAAGGCATATTGCCATATCAACAAAGCACTTTCTCTGCCAAAGGAGATGACCTGCTACTCACGTGATCAGCCAGATAGTCTCAGTTTTGCCTCGCTCGCTCTCTGCCTTACACTCTGCCCCATTATCTCCTCACCTCCATCCATGCTGCTTCTGTTTAGTCTCAGATAGCTCCCTGCATGTAGAGTAGGGTATAAAACCCCATAAGCCCCTGCTCTACTCCACACCCTGTTTGGTTACTATTGACTTTAATACCTTGAGATCAAAGTTGAGCACAGAGTGTAAATCCGAGAGTGGAGGAATAAGCTGGAGGAATTTCACAGTGGCAACAGTCACCACTGCTAACACTCAGATGCCACATAGCAGTCACACTTTTAAGACATTTGTAAGCCAATGCCATGTTGCTTTACAAAATGAGGTAAAGTGTATTATATGAGGCACATATTCGCCTATGCTTAAAAACCTTGTGCTTGATTGTATAACCAATATTTATCACTGCAGTACTAAAAAGACCTGTGTAAAGTCTTAAACTCTTCAGTATCAAACTCTCTGTGTGATGTGGCCCAACCTGATTTGGACCACCAGGTTCCTTAGACTAGGTGTAAGGTTACACAGACTTCTTTAGTGAAATCCATCTCTTCCATCATGGGCTGTGGAAGCTGACTGGCCGACTGTCTGGCTAGCTGGCTGGCTAAATGAAACCGTGGCAGGCCTGTGATCGCTCTGATGTGGGGATTTCTTCCGGCACTGGCCACTCAACTCCATTCCGGAGCAGTGACTCCAACAGGAAGTAACACATTAACAGAACAATCAGGTTCCTTGTTAGGGAGCTTTACACCGCCAGAACCTGGCATTAACACCGCTGAGGGATCTGGTCAGCTGATAAGGCCTGACAGAAGAAAGCCACACTAGGATTTGCAGGTTGTAAAGCTATGTAGTCTTAAACTGAGTCCAGAGGTGGCTGCATTTATTAGCAATATTTTCAATGTTTAAATCAACAAGAACCAGTGTCTTGAATTACAAAGGTTGCTGTTCAGCAACAAACACTTAAATGTGATATGTCAGTGCGTCTATGAGAGCTCAATCAGTGAGAGTTGTCAAAAAGGTCCCTGCTTGAAACCGCATCACCACACACAATGCTAATGTGGCTTAGCCTGTTAATAATAAGTCTGTAAAAAATCTGGTTATGTTCTATATTTTTCTTATCGTCAACAAATCCCATGAAACGATCAAATCCAACAATGATTCAATTCTACAAACCAGTATTTTCTGTGTAGCCTAAGCATTGTAGTTCATTTTCAGTCAATCCCACGTACACTTTCCTTCTGTCATGGTTGAAAATAGCCTCCAAAATATAACTCCTGTTTGAGTGACATTTGATAAAATCTACAGTGCTCAGATATTTTATGAAATGATTTTTTTAATAAAGTATTTATTTGCAAAATAGTTTTTAAGATGTATGGATCAGGATCAATGGGCTTGAGGCTGAGAGAAACAGAGGGGCTGGAGCAGTTGAAAAGGTTTGAGACAGGCTAGTGCATTTTTGATTTGGATATTTTTATGGGATTTGTTGGCAATACCAAAATACAGATCTAATATTAACAGCCTATTCCTTTAAAGGGGCTATATGTAGCTTTTGAATTAAATCACTTTAATTCAATTAAAACACACAAATTTTTACTCCTTTTTTGACTCAATGGACTGTAACCACACTTAGAAATGAAGCACACGCCTGTTTTCTCTGTTGCTTCCAACCACTAATCTGCTTTGAATTAGTGTTGTATAGTTCAAAGAAGGATTTGTTCATTTGACCTAATCTTCTATATATGACTCAGGAGGAACGAGTAGTCTGAGGGAGTAATCTGTTCATTTTCACGCATGCGTGAATAGTCTTGAACTCTACGTTCACTCGTCACACGCCAGCTACATGTGCTCTGTCAGCACAGGAAACAGTATTGATTGACTCTTCACTTCCGCTTCACTTCAGTGCCCTGACAAGGGCCCTGTCCTACCGGCAGCTGAATTACCACCCGAGGTCGTCTCCTCTCCAAAAAAAAATGGACCCGGCTATTAAAACATTAAAACATAGCCACGTAGCAGCGTTAATGTGGTGTGTTTACAGTTAACACCTGATCTGGGTCCACCAGAGAACGCAACATAACTAACATAACTTTTCATTTTTATTTACCAACAGAGCCGTGCTGCTGTTAAACAGCTGACCGGTGACCGGTGAACAACCTGGCAGTGTTTGAGAGCGATGTGCTTATGTTTGTTTCTCTCTGTCAGCAGAATCTGGACCTGATGTGGCCCATTCTGCATCCAGAACTGCCAAAAGTCTGCATTTATATAATGCATAATATTTCTTTCGTCCTTTCTTTGTGCTGGAGTTCTTTTAAGAACTTGGAGGCTCTATCTAGATTATTATTAAACTGGTTGAATGTTAACAAGAGTATGTTTTAATCATTAAGTGAGTCAAGTTTATTAATTCAATATGTTCCTGGCAAATCTGATGCTAATACATAGATTTTACTTATGGATGAATGAGCACTTTAGATATATAATGATAGTAATTATAATTATATATACATATATATTGCTGGTCTGGTTGTATACTCAGGAAATAATATGAAAATGGACAAATTTAGCCTGAGTAGTGGCAATGAATATTGACAGAATATTTCTGTGGTTTTTATATAGTTTGAATTTGGTTGTGGCTCCATGGAGCTTTAAAGAACGATGATAGCGAAAGATCAAGATGTGAACTTGTGTATAATACTTAGTTAATTAAAGCAAGCCAGGCAGCCTTCCGTGTATGAGGACTTTTTTTTTCAGTCGCCCACTAGAGGGCTGCAGCTCTACAATAACCACCCTAGTTCAAATGAACGAAATGAACGAAATGAAACAAAAAAGATACATTTATTTTAATATATGAGATTTGATAACTCGAGTCTGTCAAAAGAGTGACTTTTCCCATCACTAGTTTTAATGTGAAGGTATCGGGTCAGGATGCCTCATGGAGAGCTCTGACCTCGTCGACTACAGTGACAACACCAGCAACGAAATGCAGTGCACTAACACCATAAAACAACCGGCTTCCAGTATGACACAGACTCCAACACAAACTTCACGTAAGGATACAAAGGAACAATAAATGTTTATGATGTCGGGTGAAAACAGTCAACATCAGAAAGGCTGGAGTCACGGAGAGAGTCACGTTAGCTCACCAGCTAACACTGTAAAGTTGTTAACATTATCTGGTGCAATATACAATATGTAATGTTATGGCTTTCCACATCACTTCACCAGCTAGCGTGCTTACTATCCTGTGTACAACCGGTATTATGGAAATGTCTGCAAGAAAAGATGCCCCCGAGTAATGGGATCAGCTGTACACGTTTATAGATAACAGATATTTATTAGTCCTATCCTTTTTTTTCGGTAGTATCTTGCCAAAGCACTGCAGTGTATGAGCTGGGAATGAAAGCAGTTGTGTTTCAGATTATGCTCGCTCATGACTCAAGCCTATGGTTCACACATGGTTGCAATCTTAAAACTTTGTGGTTGCTAAAAAATACATACTCCTTTAATAACATAGTGAAATAAATGAAATCCACTGACTGACTGACATCTTCTGCAGGAAGTTATTCTATGAACCTATAATTTGGAAAATGAGAAAGATGCAAGTTAGAAAGAGCTCTAAAAATCTGAGTCATGCAGCCATACGCCGTAAACATGACACAAGCAGCAAAGCCAAGACAACACAAAGGATGTACGAACAAGGGCTGCAGTGTGTAACTATACTCTCTGGGTTTCAGTCACCAGTTCTTTCCTTGGTTTACTAGAACCTCCCCATGATGATGTCATGTGTTAAATGAGAACACCAGCATTATGTTCAATCCACACAGATTCTCCGTGGCAAGTTGTTATGGTTAACACAAGTTAACACCAGCAATCGCCAAACAATCCAAAGTCCTGTGACTAATAACAATGAGATGTAAATCTTCTCAAGTTGCCAACCAAGAGATACATATCAAGGCTGATTCAGTGTTTGGCATAGCTGTAATGGCACTGCTGAGATAATACTGTTATGTTCTTGTCAGATAACATTCATGTTGACATTTATTAGACTCCAAGAGCTTGTTAAAAATTCTTATCTAATGGGCTATTTGCTTTTCAAATATTTATTGTTGAGGCAGATATTTAAAATATTCAGTTTGTTATCAGCTGTGAGGGTACTGTATATGCTGTGTGACGATGGGACTTTTTGTACCACACAGAAGGACACAAGATAAAAGAAAAAAATCATACAAGCTCTTTCTCACTCCTCTCTCATCCCCTTCCCCCTTCTCTCCAGAATCTCTCCAACCCTTGGAGGGGAGGACGACACAGTCGTATGTGTGGCAGGTGGACTTCCTGTCTTTGTAATTAGAATCAAATTGGGTTAAACTGCAGCCCACAGTCCATGGAGAGTCTCTGACCCTGCACCTCCAGGCACACAGAATTAGCCCGGCCACACACTGGGAGCCTAATGGACAAACGTGTACACCATGGCTGCCACTCGTGCACTAGATAACACCCTGCACCTGCACATATCACACATCCCATGCTCGCTCATCATTAAACACTGCATTATATAGCTCCTGAGTGTTTACACAGTAGGACTGCTGCTGCTGTTGTGGTTTTGCAGGTGGGGTTGGGATGTGAATAAAGCTGGGGTCCTATTGGTTTGAGATGGAGTCTTTAGTTTGGGTGTGAGCACAGCTCTAATTGAAGACTGATGGATTTACATTAATTTCCTCCTCACACCTGCCTCCTTTATCTGCTCCCAGATAGCACAGGAGCGATGGGTCTGCTGGCAGGACCGCTAGCCTTTCTATTATGAATAATGGGCAGAGCCGAGCGCATTCTTCTCTTCAACATACACAACCACACAGAACACTATTATTCAGTGCAGTTGGTAGCACAGTAGCAAATGTACCTGAGAAACTGTGAAATCCAGCATGTTTGGGCTGCCAATAAAAATCGAACAAAACAGGGAAGAGGACAGGTGCAGCTCTACTCCTGCTGTTGTCTGTGTGCATTCCACACAGCTCCGACTGTTCAACTAAATAAGCAGCTTTTTCAAGTGACAACACAGAAAACAATAGTAACTGAAATAAGTTTGTCCATATTTGGCCATTACCCAGTGCACATTTGTAATAATGAACAAGGTAACACCCTTTCTAAGCTGGTTTGAAGTTTCAATGTTCAACTGAGGGGTGGACATTAAACCCGCCCCTCATCAGTCTGTTTAGTGTTGGGGGGATGACCTAACATGGAGTCTGAAGGTAGGGAGGCCAGGGGCTAATGGTGAAGAGCTCCAACTTGTCAGATGTGATTGACAGAGCTAAATGCTCCACAGAGATGACAGAGAGGAGGAGGAGGAAGACAAAGCAAACTACTCTGTATGGGAAGTCAGGGAAGGGAGAATGAGAAAGGCAGGGAAGAGGAGGAGGAGCAGGGGTGGAGGCAATAGGAAAAAGAAATGATGGAAAAAGAGGAGTATAATGTGTCCTCCAGTGATTCAGGGCAGACCCCACCAGCTGGAGAATAATTGCTGAGTTGGGGAAGGGAGAGGAGAACAGGCTTACATGATTGACTTGTCATTGATCATAATCTTAATTGCATGCATCCAAATCCCATGGGTGTGATTTGTCCACTTGGCGAGTGTGTGTGTGTGTGTGTGTGTGTGTGTGTGTGTGTGTGTGTGTGTGTGTGTGTGTGTGTGTGTGTGTGTGTGTGTGTGTGTGTGTGTGTGTGTGTGTGTAGCAGTTGTCTGTGTACATGCATGTACAGTACATACAGGGATGGACAATGTTACACTGAAATGTATTTTAAAATAAGATACTAAATACCCTCATTTTCAAAATAAACTACAAATTACAGCAGCCATGACATGCATCAAAATAAACTACTGCATATTTGTACTTCAAATATACAAAAAATACTTGAAATCACTTCACAAACCTTCTATCTACTGGCCTATTTGATCTCTCACTTTACCAGTACACTGATTCAGATCATAAAGTGGACAGTGTTTGAAGGCTTCTCTCATGCAATAAATCAGATTTATTGCATGAGAAAAGCTGAACAGGTGAAAACCTTAACAAAAACTGAAAGTAGCAATCTAACGTTAACTGTGAGGCCTGCTACTCGGGTCAAATAGTTGGTAAACAATTCAGGCAGGCTAACAAAATAAACAGCAAAACATAAAACAAAATATATAATACTAAAGTACGTTTTCATCAGCCCTGTCAAATACAAATTACAAAATCATATTTTGTATGTGAAATATGTACAGTATGTTCATGTATAAATACTGCCCATCTAAGTGACTACACTACACCTTCAGACATGGATCTTTAAAGGCACAATCAAACATTTTTTTGTTGACAAACTATACATATAATTACATTATTAAATACAAATAATAGGAGAGGCTAACTTTACATTTCTTGACTGATCCTAACTGAAAATAGGGATCTTTTTTTCTCCTGTATTGGTCATTGGTCAACATTATATAAACAACACTGTTATCTGCTTATTTGCTTTCTTGCTATAAGTAAGATGAAAAGATCAATATCACTCTCATGTCTGTGTGTTAAATTCGAAGCTACAACCAGCACTTAGTTTAGGACATAGACTGGAAATGGGGGAAACAGCTAATCCACTTTCAACAAAATCTTCTTCTTGAACAGCACATAACAGAGTCCTGGAGATCAAGAAATAGTCCAGCCATGACCCCCAGTAAAACCACGGTGTCATTTAACACGCATTGTTTAAACATAAACGTGTTAATCAGTGAGCTACAGAGAGTGAGAGGTGCTTGTCGACAGAGCCAGGATAGCTGTTATCCCTTGTTTCCGGTCTTTATGCTAAGCTTAGGTAACCAGCTGTTGGTGAATGCTTCTAATGAGAAAGTTGAAATATAAAGAACCCTCTGATTTGTTTGTGATGTGTGATGCTTCCAAGATGTTGCATTTTAATTTTTCTTTGCAAAACACAATATATAACATAAACATATGTTGTTCACCATATAACATAAATGCAGCACAAATATTATTTGTAAATTGGTAAAGTCTAACTTTATCTCCAACAATGGATCTTATATGGACCAAACCTAAAGAGATAACTTAACCTTTTTTAAATACAATACAATAAATAAATTTACAATAAATGGGCTTCACATTATAGAACATGTCTGCCAGTGGTCTATATTTGGGGGAGTCAAATTTAAAGTAATAATTCACAGATGTTGCAAAACACAAACCTTTTGTTGGACACCACCCTTCTTTTAGACTGGCAGGGTAACAAAAAATGAAGGCAGTGGAGCGTCAACGGAAATGTCAGGCAATTCCTGATGTAGTTTGATGACTAAGCGAACCCAGTGATTCACCCTTCTTTCCAAATACAGAGTATATGTTCCTTATTACTGATTTGACAGAAAATTATCAGAAAAATGATCTCTCTCACTCACTCACTTACTCACTCACTCTAACACACCCACACCTCTATCCCTGTGGGGACATCTCATTGACATAATACATTCCCTAGCCCCTTAAAATAACCTTAAACAACACAACTACTAAAACCAAGTCTTAACCCTCAAAAAACAGTCTCTTCCGTGGGGACTTCCAGTTCCCCACTGGTTAGTGTGCATTCGGGTTAAAGTCCCCATCATGATGTAAAAGCGTGAAACACACACACACACACACACACACACACACACACACACACAAACAAAAAGCATCAGCTTTCTCCCCATGTGTTTTCACGTTTTATGGAGGGATTGATGTGTTGTTAAATAGCAATGCTACAGTGAGAAACTGACCTTTCTTTAATGCTTTCTTTTAGCATTTGCACAAATGGGATTTTCATGTACAGGCCCTGGTGAGCATTAACACAAAGGCCAACAACTGGAACAGTATTGTCATTGCCAATGGAATTACTGCGTGACTAGCAGGAAAAAATACATGCCACCCTGTTCTATTGTACACACTTGGAATACTGTCATAAAACATTGGCAGAAATAGGATAACAAGTGTTGATCTTGACATGTAGGCCTATTGGAAGTACTAGTATATATATGTTTTTATTTTGAGTTGTGTAAATGAGAAATGTGTTTTCAGTGTGCATGTGTGTATGCATGTTTGCCACATGTGGCGTTTGTTCATAGCGGGTGATGCTTCTGTGTGTGAGTAACCTCAGGGAACACAGCTGTGGGACAGCAGGAGGGTCTACAAACCACTGGTCGGTCATTTGACCTTTGACACTGAAAATCCATATGTTGTGCTAAACAAGGAAAGGCAGATGCTGTGAAAAGACAATGTTTGAGAAAACGTGAGAGTCAAAATAATTTTCATTTTCATTTTTCCACTGTAACAGTTTAGTCACTTATTTAAAGAGTTGGTTCACCAAAAATCCAAAAAAAGTTTGTCCAGTTTCTGCATATCTCAAAATTTTTTATTTTGTTTAAATGTCCCTTTAAACAGACAGTGAGTACTGGAGAGTACTCTGTGTATGCGGAAATGCATGCTCACACGTGCGCAACTCAGGGCTCCAGACTAACTTTTTTCTCCTCCGTCCTTGAACCGTCCTGAAAAACAATTTGAACCGTCCTAAAGTGAATGTCAACCGTCCCAAAATAAAATGTAAAATAAGAGGAGATGGAGGTGGTAAAACAAAGATAGACAATTTATAAGCTATGACACTGACACACTATATTATTGGCAGATATTCCTTGCCCATTTATTGCCAAAGGTTTTTGTATTTTTCTCTTAATTTCCAATATGTAGAAAAAGAGAAAAAATTGTTCTGCATGAATACAAAAAAGCATTCCTGCGGCCTGCGTAAGCCTTTCAAAAAAGCTTTTTTACTACTGATAATAATTACAATTATTACAATAATTACAATTAACATTGTAATATAAGCTTGAAGTGTTTTATATCCAAAATTATTGGATTTTTTGTGATCGTCATTCAAATTCGCCAAATATTTTTTGACAAACAGCTTAATTCTGTGCAAAAGTTGCTTAGTTGTTAAAACGGGGTGGTGACGTATGACTATAGTGATGGCGCGTTCGAGACTGGTCGTAACTGGGATATTTCCCAGTTGAAACTTCCGACTTCCGACATCAAAGCCGCTCCAGGTGCATGGTGGTGCATGACCGAAAGTGAACGAAAATCATGGGTGACCATGACAAAGTGAACACACAGTTGCACCCTCAGCAGTGCTTTAAGTGTTAATTAAAAGGATGGCAGTTTAACTGCAACAACTGAAATAAATAGCCCATACGCTACTAGTTATGTGTACCCCAAGTTGGTAGCCCTGAAGTAAGTCAATGTTGTCCGTTACACTTCCTAATGTTTTGGCATTTTTAACAATAACTTTTATGCAGAAAAGATGACTTTATGAGATTCTTTACTGTAGCCAGCTACCGTATGTGTAAAACATATTTCTACATCAATATACATGCAGAACAAGTTTTACTGCATGATCGTATTTATTATTTTAATTCAAATACATGCAAATATACGCTTTGTTGCCGCTTAGTTTATGGTTTACCATTTACAAAGTGTGCTTCCATGGGCGCTGACATTGTTTTCTGACGTCATTCAGCTGCTACTCGTGAAGTCGGGTACAAATTTTTTCTCCGAAGTTCACAAGTAGGAAATCCGACTTCAAGTGGCGTTCCGGGGTACTTTTCCTAGTTGGAGGTCGGAAATTTCCCAGTTCCGAGTTGCCGGGAACGCAGCATAAATTCCATAAGTCATACGTCATTCTCCAAGCTTGCGCAGGCGCACTGTCACGCCTCGTTAAGTCAGAGCATCAAACCGGTAATCATCGTTGTGAGCTAGCTAACCATTTTATCATGTCATTTACAAAAACTGGTCGCACTTTCACCTGCCCCCGTCTTATATACAGTCTGCAACATGCATTTTACTGACGGCCGTTTTACCAATGCATCGGCGGAGGCCGCCCCCCACCCCCGCGGTAAAGTAAGCGCACTATAAAACGTAGCTGGAGTTATCGTCTGGCGTCTGCAGCCCGTGACAGGACCATCGACTGTGTGACAGCTGATACGCGCACATTAGTTCCTATCATGGGTAACTAACAGCTGCTCCTGCCAGACAGTAAAGTGGACTAAACTTTACAGTGTAGTGACGTTAACACAGCATATCGTTAGCGAACACTCCAGCCGTCACACCGGCCAGTGATAGTAACTATAGTAACAGCATGAAAAGACGCCATCCGTTGTAGTCAGCGCTAGTCGGTTAATTTTGGCATTTTCTAAGTAGCCTAATAGGATAGTAATAAATTAACATACATACAAAAATGGCTTTCGTCCTGTAAGCGTCCTGGAGAATATTTCTGTTCGTCCTAAACACATTTTCTATCGTCCCCAGGACGATAGGACGCCGTTAGTCTCGAGCCCTGGCGCAACTTATTGGGGGAAGAGTGAGAAAGGGAGCGAGAATGAGAGTTGGGGGAAGAGTGAGAAAGGGAGCGAGAATGAGAGAGAGCAAGTACATGCGTCAGCTGCCCGAGAGAAGCAGGAAACAGGACAAGGTTAATGTTCTATGACAGACAGAAGCCAGCAACTCTCTTTAATGTTGCTCCCATTAGGGCGCTCCCGGTGCTTGCATCCCACTCTAGCATCCTTTAGAAGACGCCTCTGCCAACAACTGGTGGGAGAGCAGCAGCGTGCCAGCTGCCAAACATGACATTTGCTGGCTAGGCCACTGAACCCCAGCGGGTGACATCTGCAGAGCAGCCTTTCATCCCCTCGTTGGGTACCTGTGTGGCCCCCGGCCCCTGAGAGCCAGGATGAATGCACTCACTCTTCCTCCCAGCTGGGTTCCTCATAGCCACAGGGCCGCAGCACTGACACACATGCATACACACAGATATACAGTACACACACTCACAAAAACGTGCAAGTACATGTGTTTATACACCCACATACAATCAAACACGCACTCATAGATTCACACAAAAACACACCACCTCCACCTCACAAACACCTTCACACAACAAACACCTTCCAGCGTCAACATCTGCAGCTCTGGGGGCTGCTTTTGTTTCCCCCTGTCGTTTCATCATCAGGTGCTGGCAGTCAAGTTGTGGTGCTATTGTTGTTATTTCAACCACAGGCCCCGCTGCAACTGGCAACTAGCGGCGCTATCAAATCCTCAGCAGAGTTTGATCAAATATGCACACACAAGCTGGGGCCAGAGTGGGTGAACACAGAAAACTAACAAGCTGATGAAGAAATACAGAAGCTGATAAAGAGCAGGTATGTTGAGCTTTAGGTAAATCACAGAAGATTGGTAATTGAGAGAGAACAACAGTCATAACAGTGGCCTACCACTCAAATCGGTTAAAAACATGACTCAATATGACATCTGTCTACAATTGTTTTTATCTTGTGGTTCATCTTAATGATGTAAAAATCTGCTGATTTGCAACTCGTTGATGTTTGAGTTGTGCATATAAAGAGCTGGTAGTAAAATAACATGTTTGTGGAAACACAGCAAATAACTTTCCAGCTGTGGGTCATTGAAATAAAATGCTAGCGTTGTTTTTTCACATCCCAATCATGAATCTAATTTCAAAACAGTAATGCCCCACTTCTCCTCTTCCAATTGCTGAATGGTGTGATAACACAGCTGATAATCAGGATTCAGAACTCCCAGAAGTGTCTACTTCTTCATCAACACTGGCATTGTCTTCCTGTTTCTCTTCTCTATCTCTTTAATCAGGCATGATCTTTGACCACTTGTTGTTATGAGTGGTTCTGTGTAGGGGCTCTGCTCCCGGCTGACATCCCATTAGCCCCACATTAGGAAATTCTAATCACTGTGCCACCGGGACGCTGGGACTCACAGCTCCTATTTCACTTAACCTCCAGCAGGAGAGATCAGACTCTGCGTCTCAATGTTTGTCCCTAATTACCTCCCTACAGTGAGCTGCCACACACAATTTAATCCAATTTTCATCCCCTCTCATCTTTAACATCTCGCAAAGCAGTCACACATGCATGCTATGCTTTATATCTACAACCCTGGTGCTGTAATCACATGTTGGATCTGCATAATTCTATCAACACATGAGCTGACATCTGTCACTTTTGCTTTTGTTTTGTTTTCAGGTTGCTCACATTTTTAAGATGATCTTTGTTGCAAATGGAGCACAGTGCTGTCATCAAGACAATCATTCCCAGTCTCCTCATCTGAAGATGATGCACCTTTGTTCTGCTTGTACGCTATACAAATGATAGCTACATGTTTAGTATGGGAAAGCAGTTATCAAGGGTAATGTTTTTGATCATTGTTTTTTATAAATGTAGTGATTACTAATTTATTTCCTAACAATTAATAACTCATAACCTGTAATGACCAAATTAGTACACTCGAATCTCTATCAACAGGCTATGTGCCACAGTACTTCAAAGTAGCTGTAATTAAACCTCTTCTGAAAAAGCCCAACCTGGATCCAGATGTTTTAGCCAACTATAGACCTATATCTAACCTTCCATTTATCTCTAAGGTCCTGGAGAAAGCAGTCGCCAAACAGCTGTGTGACTTTCTACATAGCAATAGTTTATTTGAGGATTTTCAGTCAGGATTTAGAGCTCATCAAAGCACAGAGACAGCACTGGTGAAAATTACTAATGACCTCCTAACTGCATCAGACAAAGGACTTGTCTCTGTATTGGTTTTACTAGATCTTAGTGCTGCATTTGATACCCTTGACCATTAGATCCTACTACAGAGACTGGAACATTTCATTGGCATTAAAGGAACCGCTCTAAGCTGGTTTAAGTCCTATTTATCAGATCGATTTCAGTTTGTACACGTTAACGATGAATCCTCCATGCATGCCACAGTTAGTCATGGAGTTCCACAAGGATCTGTGCTCGGACCAATCCTCTTCACTTTGTATATGCTTCCTTTAGGCAATATTATCAGGAAACACTCCATAAACTTTCATTGTTATGCAGATGATACTCAGTTATATCTATCGATCAAGCCAGATGAAACTCATCAGTTAGCTAAGCTTCAAATGTGTCTTCAGGATGTTAAAACCTGGATGACCTGTAATTTATGGAGTTTATAACTAAAGTTCAGGAACAGGACCACGCCTCCGTCCATACCAATCAACCACCTGTGCCTCATCCAATTCCTCCACCTGTACCTCTTTAACCCATCAACCGCACACCCTTAGCCCGTCCAACACCTCTCACACTCGTTTGTCTCAGTTCTCAAGCCGTTCGTTTGACTCAGACACACTAAACTAAAGTATTTGCTTAACAGTTAGCCCACTTACCATGGATTACGAGATCCTTCTCAGCCCCTCGGACTGCGATCTGCTCGACAACCGATCCGTAGCCTCCGAACTCTCTCCGTCCGCCTTAACATCAACTCCCACGCGGCCAGCCGCCCCTCGACCACAGCTGCGCTCCGTCATCCAGTTTCCGCAGAACCGTATCGTCCATTATTCCACATCCAGCAGCTCTGGCCCGACCCCGCCTAGCACGCACAGAGGCCGCAGCCGCCATCGTCGACCTTCGGCCGAGGTTCGCTCATCCGGACGCCCGACTTCCCCGCCGGCAGGATCACCAGCATCCAACCCGCCGCCGCGCTCCGGCCGGCCCACAGCCCCCGGTTCCGGGCACTTCCCGCGCTTCAACCATCTCCGACTGGACAGTCGCCCGCCTCCAGCGCGCACTCCAGGAAAGGCAAATTCCTTTCCACCGGACCGCCAACAAAGCCAAGCTGTTCCAGCTCTACACATCCACCTGCAACGACGACACGGCTAGCCGCCCACTTCCGCATTCCAGACCCAGCGCCACGAACACGCGGCACGCCGGTGACGTCACGACACCGCCCACCGGAGCATCGCACACTGCTCCAGCCCCCGCCGAGGGCCAGGTCGTATCTCCCCCCATGCCTGCTCCCTCTGTGTCTGATTTTTCCCACCTGTTTTCCCTTTTTCTCTCATCCATATCTCAGCAGGCTGCACAACCTACCCCCGCACCGCATCCCTCCATCCCAACATCCCTTCTCCTCCCCTTCCTTCCGCTGCAGCCAATACAGCTCCTTCTAATCCCCACACCCAAGCAGCTCCTCCTCTTCCTCCTGCAGCAGCCACCACCACTACCAACGCTGCAGTCCGACCCGGCCTAGCCACAGCAAGCCACGGCGCTCCGCCGACCGAACCCACTCAATTTCCTCCTTTCCTATCGCTGTTCCCCTCCCTCCCCCACCCACCCTTTCCCTCGCATCCCACTTCCTTCTCCATCCCCACAGCAACCCCCGCCCCCAGCCTTTCCGCTCCACCCATAACCAATCCCTCGACCACCGGCAATTTCACCCTGGCCTCCGCCTCCCCCCCGGTTCACCCTCTTCCGACTGCACGTCCTTCTCCCGTTCCACCTTCCCTCAGACAACAAATCCTTTCAGGTAGTTACCTTGACCTCGCACTCCTTTTCCAGCCGTCCATCAACACCATCACTAGCCCGAGGGAGCTCTACACACCTCACGGCATGACCCAGCTCACACATCCCTCACCCTCACGATCCAGAGAACTCACGGCTGTTGAATTCGCCTTTGCTTTTTCCCTTTACCGTGATACAATTTGTTCAGTCTTCCCCAACCGCAGGGCTGAGTTGGACGACTACCTCTCCATCATCTTGGACCTGGCTCTGCGGTTCGGCGGCACCGGTTTCTTTTCTTACCACATTCTGTTCGCTTCCCAAGCCGCGGGTCGCCTCCAGCAGTTCAACCAAGGCACCTACTGGGGCACCCTTGACCCTGAAATCTACTGCCGCGTATTCGCCGCACGCTCTGCACTTGCCTGCAACCTGTGCGGCGCTCCTTCTCATCCGGCCACCAACTGCGTCATCGCCATCCCCTCTCCTCGTCCCCGCACCCCGCGTACCAACAACCCATCTATCTTTTCGAGGTCCAGTTCCGCCGCGCCCCCACCTCCCCTCACCCCCCAACCACCTACTCCCCTACAGACCGGCACACCACCTTCATCACGCGGTCCAATCCCTCGCGGAGTGGACAAAAGGGGAAGGCCTGTGCTATACCAGGGCGGAAGAATGGTCTGCAATAACTTCAATGATCTAGGCTGCAACGTCTCCAGCTGCCGTTTTCTCCACACCTGTTCCTTCTGTGGCGGCGCTCACGCCAGAACCAGTTGCCCCCATAACCCTACCAAGCACGGCCTTTGACTACGCCGACATCTCAGAACACCCATCAACATCCATGCCCTGCAGTCCGCCCTCAGACACCACCCAGACCGCAAGTTTGTCAATTTCCTCATCCACGGCTTCACCTCCGGTTTCCACCCAGGCATTCAGGTCATTCCCCAAACATCATTCACTTGCAATAACCTCCAGTCCGCCCTTGCCGAACCTGCTACCGTGGACAGACTCGTAGCCAAAGAAGTAGCTGACGGTTTCATGATAGGTCCTTTCACTAGCCCCCCCTTCCCCATCCATCGTATCAGCCCCATCGGCATCGCAACCAGGAAATACTCCGGTAAGAAGAGACTCATCATCGACCTTTCCTCCCCCCACGGCACCACCACTCCAAGCATCAACAGCCTCATCCCCAGTCCAGACTTTTCCATGCATTACGTAACCATCTCACAAGCCATCAACCTCATCCGTCTCGCCGGCCCCGGCGCATGGCTGGCCAAAGCCGACATTACCAGCGCCTTCAAAGTCTTGCCCATCCATCCCAACTTCTGGAGTTTTTTCAGTGTCTCCTGGAACAATTCCTATTACTTCGCGGTCCGCCTCACATTTGGGTGCAAGAGCAGCCCCAAGATATTTGACTCACTTTCCGAAGCACTCTGCTGGATCCTCCTCAACAACCACAAACTCCCCTACGTCATCCACCTGTTGGACGACTTTCTCACCATCACACCACCATCCTCCCCTCCAGCTCTCGGTCTCTCCACCCTCAAGTCAGTTTTTCCCAGCTCAGGCCCCGCTCTCTCCGGAAAAACAGAAGGACCCAGCACAACACTTGAATTTCTAGGAATCACTCTGGATTCGCTTTCTTTCCAAGCTTCCCTCCCCACCGAAAAACTCCACCGCATCTCCTTATACATATCAAACTACCTCCTTGCCCACAGGTGCACCAAGCGCCAGCTTCTCTCTCTGCTCGGGCACTTGAACTTCGCCATTCGAATCATTCCCCAAGGTCGCTCCTTCCTCTCCCACTTACTGTCTCTATCCGCCACGGTTCCGTCCCTCCATGACCATGTGGTACTCGACGGCTCGTGTAAAATGGAGCTGAGACTGTGGCGTGACTTCCTGTCCTCTTGGAATGGCATCTCGTTCTTTTACGACGACTACATAACCCAACCGGAAGACATCGACTTGTACACGGATGCAGCCCCCTCCGCCGGGTTCGGTGGCTACTACGGAGGCAGATGGTTCGCCTCCGACTGGCCACCCGAAATGTCCTCATTCTCCCCTTCCTCCGCCCTTTACGAACTGTACCCGATAGTCATTGCCGCCATTCTTTGGGGGCACGAGTGGTCCAAAAAAGTCATCCTGGTTCACACAGACAACCACACCACAGCAGACATCATAAACAAAGGCCGCTCCCGATCACTAGACATCATGAAATTCATCCGTAGACTAACCTTGATCTCAGCCCAACACCAATTCATCATCTGCGCGGCCCACGTTCCAGGCTCCCAAAACACCATCGCTGACTCCCTCTCCCGATTCTCTTTCCAGAAATTCAAATCCTTGGCACCAGACTCGGACCCCCATCCAACGCCAGTCCCTCAGTTTTCAGCCACAACCTTCCCGTGAACCCCCAGCTTCTCCACCTGGTCTCCGCATCACGGCAATCAATCCTCAGCAGTCTCTCTCCCAAGACTCTCTCGTCATACTATTCGGGGTGGTGTACATTCCGAACCTTCCATACCTCATTCGGCTTGCCATTTCCTTCCATCGACATCATATCCGTAACCAGCTTCATCACCTACGCCCACTCGGTCCTCCGAATCAGAACATCCACCATCCACGTATACCTCAGCGGGATAAACTTCTTTGTCAAACTCCTGTCCGGAGCGCCCACTCCATCTATCTCTCACCCCCACGTCAACATGCTAATCAAAGGCCTCCGGAAAACGGAACCTCAGCTTCCTCCGAAACGATTACCCCTGACTTCCGACCTCCTTGCCCGTTGCATCCATACACTCCGTTCAGGATACCTGTCTCCCCACATCGATTCAACCCTCGAAGCCATGTTCCTCCTCGCATTCTTCGGTTTCTTACGATGCTCGGAATTCACATCCACCTCATCCATCTACGATCCTGCCCGCCATGCAAGCCTGGGCGACATTTCCATCCACTCCTCAGACACCCTCCGATTCAACCTGAAACACAGCAAAACAGACCAGCTCGGCCTCTCTCACCCCATTTTCCTCTTCCGCTTAGATTCCTACCTAAGCCCCTTTGAACCCATCCAGAACCACGTCAACCGCAGACTGCACCACCAAGCCTCTCCACAAGACCCGCTGTTCACCACAGAATCAGGCGGAGTCGCCACACGCTTCTGGTTCCATTACCATCTACGTCAAATACTATCCAAATCCAGGATTTCTCCGGAGCTATACTCCGGTCACTCGTTCCGCATCGGGGCCGCTTCCTCTGCCTCCAGCCAAGGGCTCCCAGACCACACCGTCAAAATGCTGGGCCGCTGGTCTTCTGGTGCCTACTTCAGCTACATTCGCAACAACCTCAGTGACGTCCATAGAGCTCACGTCCGCCTAGTCCAGTAACCATTTTGGGGGACGATAAGCAAGCAGCACATCGAGACAAGCCCCCACCCTGAGTCTCGACCTCCTGGGTTCCTAGCCACTCCAGCTACTCAACCAACCCCTTCATCCCTCTCCTCTCCCCTCGACCCCTTCATCCCTCTCCCCTCGACCCCTTCATCCCTCTCCCCCTCCGACCTTCAATAATCTCATTATCTAAATAAACCAACTTCTACACTCTATATTGGCGTGGACCTTGTTAGTGAAATGGAGTTTATAACTAAAGTTCAGGAACAGGACCACGCCTCCGTCCATACCAATCAACCACCTGTGCCTCATCCAATTCCTCCACCTGTACCTCTTTAACCCATCAACCGCACACCCTTATAAGCCCGTCCAACACCTCTCACACTCGTTTGTCTCAGTTCTCAACCCCCCCCACCCTCTCCAAAACCCCTTTCCTTCTCTCCCTCTTTCCAATGGGCAGCACGGTGGCCAAGTGGACAACACTGTGGCCTCACAGCAAGAAGGTCCTGGGTCCCAACTCTGGTCATCCCGGGCCTTTCTGTGCGGAGTTTGCATGTTCTCCCCGTGGGTTTCCTCCGGGCACCCCGGTTTCCTCCCACCATCAAAGACATGCACACTAGAGTTAAATACTTCCACCAAGTAACTGTCTTCTTTCTACCACAGGAACCAAAAAGGGGGGACGATAAGCAAGCAGCACATCGAGACAAGCCCCCACCCTGAGTCTCGACCTCCTGGGTTCCTAGCCACTCCAGCTACTCAACCAACCCCTTCATCCCTCTCCCCTCGACCCCTTCATCCCTCTCCCCCTCCGACCTTCAATAATCTCATTATCTAAATAAACCAACTTCTACACTCTATATTGGCGTGGACCTTGTTAGTGAATCTAATGTTAAACTCAGATAAAACTGAAATTATTGTTCTGGGGTCTAAGCACCTCCATGACTCATGATCTAAAGATATAGTTTCCCTGGATGGTATCGCCCTGGCCTCCAGCACCACGGTGAGAAATCTTGGAGTTATCTTTGATCAGGACATGTCGTTTAACTCTCACATTAAGCAAATTTCAAGGACCGCCTTCTTTCACCTACATAATATTGCAAAAATCAGGAACATCCTGTCTAAAAATGATGCAGAAAAACTAGTCCATGCACTTGTTACTTCTAGGCTGGATTACTGCAATTCCTTATTATCAGGCTCTTCGAAAAAGTCCATTAAGACTCTTCAGCTGATCCAGAATGCTGCAGCACATGTTCTGACAGGAACCAGTAAAAGAGATCATATTTCTCCTTTTTTAGCTTCTCTGCATTGGCTTCCTGTAAAATCCAGAATATAATTTAAAATCCTTCTTCTCACATACAAAGCTCTTAATGGTCAGGCACCATCTTATCTTAAAGAGCTCATAGTACTTTACTACCCCACCAGAGCACTGCGCTCCCAGAATGCAGGGTTACTTGTTGTTCCTAGAGTCTCCAAAAGTAGAATGGGAGCCAGAGCGTTCAGCTATCAGGTTCCTCTCCTGTGGAACCAGGTTCCAGTTTGGGTTCCAGGCAGACACTGTCTCTACATTTAAGAGTAGGCTTAAGACTTTCCTTTTTGATAAACCTTATAGTTAGGGCTGGCTCGAGTGAGTCCTGAACCATCCCTTAATTATGCTGCTATAGGCCTAGACTGCCGGGGGATTTCCCATGATGCACTGAGCTCCTCTCTCCTCTTCTCTCTCTCCCTCTGAGTGCAACCTCATCCCATTAATGCATGTTTCTAACTTGATTTTTTTCCCTCTCCCGTGGTTGTGTGCTTTCTCGTCCCCATCTTCTCTCCTCCTGTCGCTTCCTGCAGGTGTTCCTGGCTCTGGAGCTGTGGAGTCTGGATCTGTGGTTGGGAGTCTCCTGCTGCCCCCGTGTTCCAGCTCGACGCCCTCTGCTACAGTTGCAACTGTTGTTACTAGTCCTATTGCTATTATTACTGTTATTATTATCATTAACATTACTATAAATATCTGTACCATTTTTTATTCAGTCTATAGCAACATTACCTTTACTGGCTGTACCTCTGTGTATACTGTGTAGGCTGCCTCCCTCTGCTCTCTCTCTCTGTTCTTCTCTCTCTCTCTTTCTCTTGCCCTCTCTCTCTCTCTCTCTCTCTCTCTCTCCCCCTCACCCCCAGCCGGTCGAGGCAGATGGCCGCCCACCCTGAGCCATGGTTCTGCTCAAGGTTTCTGCCTCTTAAAAGGAAGTTTTTCCTTGCCTGTGTCGCCTACTGCTTGCTCTTGGTGGGAATTGTTGGGCTTCTGTAAACAACTTCAGAGTATGGTCTAGACCTGCTCTTTATGAAAAGCGCTGTGAGATAACTGTTGTTGTGATTTGGCGCTATATAAATAAAATTGAATTGAAGTGAATTGAAAATTGAATTGAATGAATCATTTGCGCTTTCAGACTACTCATATGTAACTGTACCCTAATTGTGTCCTCAAATCGAGTTTTTAACAGACATGCATTCATTTCATCAAATTACTAATTCAAGGCATAAAATTACCAGATTTAAGCCCTTAATTACTTTCCTTCAATTTAAAGGGGACACTGGCTTATTTAGCAGTTAACACCATTAGCATTCAGAGCATAAATGTTCCAGGTTTGAAAGCGCTGGATATGTTTTTTCTGTGCGGAGACTGCATGTTCTCCCCATGTCTATTAATCATCTGTGGGTTGTACATACTGTATATGTGTGCCAATAACTTACACAGGCAGTACAAATTAGATGTGAATTAAGACCATATCAGTGCAACTTCATCAAAAGTTTAGATTTTTTAGCACAATCCCAGATTTTCACTTTTCAATATCTCTTTGTCACATTTGCCGTACCTAGCAGCAGTTAAAGTAGGTCTTTTAAATCTTGCAGCAGCAGTGATTACACTGTAATAAAATTACAATAAAATTAATATTACTAGACTGTTTGCTACTGAAACTAAATCCCCATCAACACAAAATCCAAGGAAAACGATGTCACAGGACTGGCCATACTGACTGAATGCCAAGTGATTTCCAGCAGTGCAAAGAAAACAGAAATCTCAAACATTAGTGCTAAAAAATAAATACAGGGCACACAATGTACATTTTACATTTTTACCAAGTCTCCTGCTAAACTAGATTGTGAGTTTGTGTGTGTTTGTGTGTTCGATCGTTTGCATCCCTGCCAGCCTGATTATGAGCAGGCACGCTTGAGCACATATGTTTCTATATTTGCATGTTTATGTCTTGTGTGTGTGTGTGGTTTAAAACCTGTGATGGCGTCCCTACGTGTTATCCTGTGTAGCACAGTCTTGGTCCTCATTATCATTTCTCCCTGGGCCTGTTCTGATGTTCAGAGCCCCACCAGAGGGGCCTTTGGCTCGGTGGGAGAGGTGTTGGAGGCGGCCTGGCTCCGCTGTGCTCCTTCCTTCCCCCTCCGCAGGGTGCCAGGCACAGCGTGTACCAGTGGCAAGCCAAGCCTGACGATGAGGCTGCCTGCACAGCCAACGCCGTGTTTGAACAGGGCAGGGGGTTGCCACGTCATGCCGAACACACACATGCGGGAAAGGCCTCATTCCACACACAAATCACACGCACATACACATCTCCATAAGGCCGACTCCTGGTGGGTTCGACACATGTTTGGTAGATGCAGCGGAGGTGAGAGTGAATGTGTGGAGTCTAATTTAACTGAGTCTCTCTCTATCTCGCAGTTTGTGCAGGTGAGAAACACACAGAAACTTCCTGTTTCTGTGGTTCTAGAGAATTGGATTGAAATTTGTTACACTGAGTGCATTTGTGTTGTATTTGTTACTGAGTTATGGTAGATTCAGAAACAAATACAGGAGATGCAGTACACACATTCATTTAATTTGTTCTTTAAACAGAGAAAGATTAAATCTTTTACAAAGTTTAAAATAAAAAGTGACTGCAGTTCAGTGTTTTACTATCCATCTCTGTCATCCTTGATGCAGTAATTCAGTCTCCTCCTCCCCCTGACTTCATCATTTCAGCATATTGCGTGTTCCACATTAAGTTTTGATTGAGTCATATGTTCAGCTCTCAGGTGTGCCTCCAAACCATGAAATATTAAACGTGTGAATTCAAGGAGATGTCACATTCTGTGTTTCATCCATTATGTACACCTACACTACATTGTTGACTCTTTGAATTCTAATAGGTATGGGTAGGAAGAAGTAGTGCAGTCTTCATGTTGGCTTTACAACTTGTTCCCAGCATCTGTTTAGTTTGTAAAGCCTCAACTTTTTCGCACTGTTTCTTTCAGTCGTTTTCTCGACGAAAATAAAAAAATCTGGTGAATGTTAAAAATGTTAAAAGAGCATGAGGAAGGCATCCTAAAAATGTAACTGTGTGAATATTGGCTTGAAATGTGTTACCACGTGAATGACTGTGTGTCTATGTGTGAATGTGTTTACACGACCTCTTCTTTTTTTTTTTTGCTATCTTATGTTACATCTTTTCTCATAGCCATCCGTGGGAGTCAATCCCACTCAGTCCCAAATAAACTAGGGTCACTTGGTATCAGATATCAAACACTAATGCGTGCATATACTGTACATGCATATGCAGACTTACAAGCTCTATGAAGACATACAAATCACTGCAGCCCTCACATATCAGACTGAAACAACAGAAAGAGAACATGGGGTCTGCCTTAGTCCACCTCTGTTCTGCGAAAACAGCAGCAGCCCTCAGCGTCTCCCTCCACTCTTAAACTCTCCCTCGCTCTCACAGGCAGTCAGGGGAGACGGGGAGTTCAGTAGGGGAAGAGATTGGGTTACCATGACATAAATCTCCACGTCTCCTTCTCCTGTGTGCACATGAGGAGGGCAGCAGTACGACGAAGCTCTTAGCACCAGTGTCTTTGGGAATGTCGGCATGTTCCCTGGAGGAGATAGAGGAGATAGGCCTGGCGCCTCCAGAGGAGTCTCTCACCCTCTCTGCTTATCTCAGGGAAACCACAATAGGGTTTTGTACATTGGAGCAAAGCGAGGAGGCTTCAGATGGCAGCCCAGTATGATATGCAGGAAAACAGAGGGCTAGAGAATCACTCCCCCCGTTCCACACAATGACACGGTACAATGCAACACACCACATATCTCTAATAATGAAGCACAGCTCCATGCTCGCCCGACATATATTACATGCGCACTGCTTTTGCTCTTTGCACAGACCAGTCACAAGCAAGATGCAGTGTTTGTTGAGTCCATGTCAAATGTTTAAATAAAACCATGAGTGATTCTACTTTTAGTTTTAACTTGACCTATTTTAAAAGCAATGTTTTTACTTTTGAGGCAGTTAATGGTGTCTGGCAGTCTTCAACTGGCCTTTGAAATGCTTCCAAATGTCTTCTTGCCCACCATGTCTTGTTCAGGCGTAGCATAGAGAAGGTTATGCACATCACTGGCTCCAGTGTCATGCTATTACTTCAGATAAATGGCTGTTATTAATGTTAGCTGGGTGGTACAACAGGACAAGATCAGCCACATGTACCGCCTAAGCTACAGGGAATTAGATCTGGCTCAGTAAAACTCTGTCTACTAATCACCCTCCTTACAAATGGCCTGTTTGTTGCTGCTTAAAGGGACACAGGAGATCAAAGTGGTGATGACACATGCGGCATAATGACAGGCTGCTGTCGGCAAAACAGGAGTGGGTTTGTGTCAATATCTGTCACATTAACACGAGGAGCGCATTTCTGGAGAGATCTCCAGAAGCAGAGTCCATTTAGCTCGCATGGCATTGCACAACAGGACAATAAAAAGTTAACAAGTCATTTATGTGTCAGGTTTTGTGTCGTAAGGTCAAACTTTATCAATCTACAGAATACCGCAAGCCAATCACACTGAACTCACCATAAATCTTATCTGCTGGAAGCTTCACAACCTTGACGATTACAGAGGCCAAAGGCCGTGCCCTTTCATGTATTTTCTCGGGGCAGGTAAATTGGAGAGCCAGGAGCCGTAATAGGAAAAAGCACTTGAGTCCCCCTGACGAGGAGAATAGCAATTATTCTGGAAAATCAATTTTCAACCCAATCTTTCTCCCTTATCGACCAAGAGGCTCCTTGGAGGTACAGAAGGTGACAGGAAAATTTATATCCCAGATTCTATTAGCTACGAGCATTGAAGAGAGGCTCTTGTTTTTGTCAACACTCTGACTAGGCATAAACAGCTGAGCACATTCTGCCCTGCTCTCTTAAAATAGTCACAGTATATGAAAATCGATTTTTTTTTTCTTACTTTCCAGAAGCTTGTTCATCCTCATTGATTTAATGCTTGTACTGACTCAGTTTGCCATTAAGTATTCCATTTGTTGGATGGTTTAAGAATCGAAAGGGCTAGCATGAAAATGGACACTTCTATGGCTACAGTCATCTACTGAAATAGACTCATGCATTCAATATGAACTGTTTTCCATCCTCTTCTGAGTAGTTTGTATTCAATGAAATCTAAGATTCTTGAAATCTAAGTGTGTATGGGTGTTTATGTGTCCTTGCCTGCGCAAACACATGCACCCAGTGTCATACCTCTTTGTGATTATTCCCACAGTCTTATCAGTGTTGATATTCCTGCTGTGAAAAGCTTATTGCTCCCGCATTCTTTGCATGTCCTTCTCTGACCAAGATTAATCGTTGTGTTTACTCAATTAATACATCAAGCCATTATGTAAACTGGCTACAGAGTATTGCAGTGATCATTTTCACTGGCTCTCCATTACTTAGATTTGTTTTATACATCTTTTACTCTTTTGTGTCTGTCCATCTGCCTTCCCTGTTTTTCTCACTTTGACCCACTGCAGTTTTTCCATCCTACTCTTTTATGCTATTTGTGCAAGTGTGCCCATTAAACAGTGTTTCTGAAGACGTTTGTGTGCATTTGTGTGTGTGTGTGTGTGTGTGTGTCTTGACATAACATAGATGTAAATCACAAGTGGCAGTGCTCTGATATGGGCTAATAAAACTCCCTGATCTGGAAGCGCTGAAGGCCCCTTCAGTGTACACCCTGCAATGCAGCCCACTGGCAGTCCCCCACCAACCGACCAACCTCTTGCTCTCTCTCGCATACACACAAACACACACTCACAGACTTCCCCCCCAAGACTAGCGTGGGGCCATTTTCATGATTAACTATAACTCCTCAAGAGGAAATTCATTATATGTTGTCTGTTACACACTCATATGAACAAAAATACACACACATCTAGTCAAACACACATACATACACATGCTGTCCTCCCCTCCATGTCTTAATATCCTGACGCAGCAAAGAAAAAGGGGGGGATTGGAGGATTTACAGTGCTGATTCTGAGCAGTTGCATTTGCTTTTGGTTACCAGGGATGTCTGCAGGTTCAGCCCTGCCTCCCCCCTCTCTACCTCCACTTTGTCTCCCTTCTCCATCCCCTCCTCCCCCTTTCCATCCCTTAGTGGAGGATAAAAGTGTCCGGCAGTTTGTGTGTGTGGGAAGGGGGGTATTTGGTGAGAGTACTGACTGTTGAAACAGATGCCGGTATGTGTGTGCCACCTATGTCAACATGGCCATTCTCCGGACTCGATGCTGTTCGTAGATAGGATCCTGCCCACAGAGCCACAGAGTCTAGACTCCAGATGTGTTCACACACGCACACCCACACACACACACTAGGACCAATGCCAGTCCAAAGCAATAATTCTACCAGATGACAGCCGTTTACTTACATTCAGTTAGGTATGAATAATTATCCTTCTTTCCCTACTCTGAAAGAGATACTACTTACAAAATTGCAGATTTTCTTGTTTATGACCAACAGAGGACATCTTCACTGTACAGTAAGTGGGAGTGGAGTGCAGAAACACCCTATCATGATGACATTTGGATGTAGTTAGGCGGTGAAATACCATCGGCCACCATGCTCACTTTTGAACAAACACAATGAATCAGTTTGCTGCAACAATTCTACAAAAACAGCATGCACAAACACAGCTCAACAATGCTAGGTGATTCTTTTGTTATAAGAAACTTTATATGATTGCTTATAACTTTTGTTTAACATTTAAGTAGATATCAAATGTGTTGGTTAATTGTATTTTACATTTAAATAACCCCACTGCGTGCCTCAAAACTACACTGAAATAAACAGAAACATATGCTCACTGCATATGCTCAACACTGCTTTATTTAGACAGTTCTATAGCAACACGACAACAAGAGTGTTTTTGTGAAAAAGACACATGGGTAAATTGCAACTGTTATACAAAACAAGACTCGGGAAGAGGAAAAGTAAAGAGTGAAAGTGTTCAGAGCACAGATGCACCCGCTCTCTTGCTATCTCCTGTGCTTGTGGGTATACTGCCGATCCAGCTATTCTTGTTGGTTTGTTAATTGTTTGTCACCCACCAGGTGCCATCTGTCTGTAGTCCCACAGTCCCCGAGCCATGTGGGCCGGCCTGCCTGGCGCCTGCCAACGTCACTGACCTGCAGCAACCGTCCACACCTCCGTCACACACCTCCTGATCCGTCTGGGATAAATAGCTTCTCCCTCAACTTCTGTGCCGCCATCACGGCTTCCCAATCTGTCCTGTGTTACAGTGGGGGAGGGTGGGTAGAGGGGGGTGACAAGAGGAGACAGGGAGGGAGGGAGAGAGAGACAAATGAGAGGAGGGGATAGATAGATGGATGGATGGATAAATTAAGTCAGAACGAACAAGAGATAGAGATGGATGTCTGGAGAGATAAAAGGGTGAGATATACAGTTACATGCTTCTCTGTGCTTTCTGATCTGTCTGTTGTTACAAAGTAGAGAGGTTAAAATGTTGTACAGCCCGCTGCAATACCTCACCAACAACTGTCACATGTGTAAGTCCTGCATATAGTAGATGTTAAAGTAACACTTAAATGGTGATTTTAATACACCTGAACTGAAGATCTAAAATCAAAACGACAACAAAACGTCACCAGAAGTTAAGGTATTTTGGATTTGGCGCAGCATCGCCTGCACCTCACCACTTTAAGAGGTACTCTAACAGGCAAGGGAGGTCACCTTCACCTGGGCCTGATGTTGGGGCAGCTGTGTGTTGAAAAATGAGATCAGCTGCTTGCTCACCGGGACGCATGCGGCAGTCTGGAACTACCCAGGGCCCAGTGCACCAGCTAGCATACGGTGGCCCCAGTACAATAAAGACAGAGTGAACAGCCCCCTCTCTTCCAGCCTGTCTGCCTGCCTGCCATCCTGGGGCATGTTGGGTCACCTTGACGACTGGGCCCAGCGAGGGGAGCCGCACCCCACTTCGGGGCAAAGAAGGAGGCAGTATGGGTAATGAGGCGTTGCCATGCGAGTGGAACAGCTTTTGAATAACCCCATCCACACACACACACACACACACAGTATTCTACAGTACGTGTGTTTACAGAAGGGAGAACAGCTTGTTGGAGAAACCTCTCAGGAGTTCTTAGTCCAGAAAGGAGGAGATGCATGGGCATCATGGTGTAGGTCAGCAAGTCATGTGGTGAAGTGTTTATGCACAGAAAGCTTCAATAAATTAAAGAATAAATTTGATGTATGGTTTATTTCTGTGTCATGCAAAAAGGAGAATGCTGTACTCCTGCAAGTGAGCTTTGCTATTACTGTATGCAACACTGACAGGATTGGGCCCTACCATTCTTGTGCGATTCTCAAGTTTTAGGACTAAATTAACCACTTTCCCATGTCTTGTATTCAACCCCTGCTCTTCAGAATGAAATACTTGTGAGGGTTAAAGTGGCCACTGATCTATCCAAAACCAAAACCCAATGGACTTCGAAGTTAAGAAGAGCCAACACATCTAGCTGAGGAAAATGTGTAAATCAGCCACCCATAAAATGTTCATTTGAAAAGGAGGCGAAGAAAAAAAAGATTTTCCAGTCCATGCACGCCTTGTTATAATGATTGTCTGAGATGAGGTTTAATCATTCTGCATCTTGGTCCAATAAAATTAGGGAAGGTACAGTTTTCCCGCATGATGACTCAAGGTTAAACATTCTCTAATAGCCTAGGAAACTGTGTGGTATCCCATGAAGCCACTGGAATCCTAGGACTGGTTGAGCAGGACCCAGTGGGAATTTCTGACCACCTCAAGTCACACAGACACACAATCACAAGTAATGTACACTTAATCGCAAGGCGCATATAGCAATCTTTAGCAGATGCAGCAAGTATGCTGTTATGGTTAAAAGAAGTTTGGACATGCCTTTTTTCAGTAGCAGGAGAGAGAATAAGACAAAGACCAATCCTTAAAACTGGCTCATGGAAAGAACAGCAACAAGAAAGATGTCCCCTTAAGTGCAAATGAAATACTGAAGGTTGCTGACTACATAGGGATGCAACTGCTCAAGTTTGTTTTTCATTAGCTTGGCTTGTTTGAATGGAATAAACCTCCACACAGAGTTCTGCCTAGAATCCATGTCTTATGGTAACATAATCCAAAGTGGCTGCAGTACATAGGCTTCATTCCAACTTTTGAACACTGCATATGGGTCATCAAATGTGTTTTTATTTACCTAAAAGTGTTCCTCAGTGTATGAGTTTACATTGCTTAAGTGGTGAATGTATTAAACATGAAATGACTTGTGAACTTTAGTGCCTTATCTCCTGTAGAAACGTTCCACTTTATTATTCAGCTATTCCCTTTGTTTGTAGTTGGAAACTTTCCCTTACAAATAGAAATTGCTCAAAATCTTGGAAACCACACAGAAATTCCAGAAAAGCATTCACCATATCGGTATTAATCTATAAAACCATATTGTAGAAAAAAAAATGTATTATTTTAAAATTTTCTGAAGATGATGTATGATTTCAAGGTGTGTGTTCTTTTATTTTATTACTGATTCTTTTTTTGTCTGTCCCATCTGAATGCTAATAGCCCATCTCCTGCAAGCTTTGCTACAGATGCTGGCAGGTTTAGCCTGAAATGATTATCAGAGCCAGATCCTACTGGCCAGCTTTCCAGTAACACTCTCACATGGAGATGGAATCAGAGCTGGGGCTGAGGCTGAGACTGGAGCTGGCGCTGGGCTGCCAGGGGACGGACGCCAACAGGCCCAAGAAATTAATACCAGCACTGGGGCCTCACCGAGGTCCAACATCCAGCTCCAGCTCCAGCTGGAGTAGAGGAGACGAAATGGATGAATGGCAATGATGTCACGAGACAAGGTGGCTTGAGGGTTCTGCGCCACTGCTAGCGATGCCACACCTGGAACTAATAGCGGTCAATCATTGGCTCCTATTGATGAGTAAAACCCAGAGAAGGAAGCATAACTTTGCTCTTCTGAGAATTTGACTGGCAACTTCTGAGAGATTTGAATTTTCAGCATGGTAAAATAGAATAGAAAGTTCAGAGGGGATCTTGCATAAAATATATTCAGTCAATGTCATGTAATTTTCAATCAGCCATTTCTCTAGTTAATCAAATGGCATTTAGAAAATTGTTATTTTAAACATTCTCTTGCTGTGCAGCAGAACAACACAACACATCCTCAAGCCATCCTAACGAAAGGAAGGAGAAGTACGACAGTGATGAAGAGTTTAAGCTGAACCACAGCTTCCAAACCAAACCACAGCTTCCTGACATTTGTTGCACAGATCATATGAGGCTAAAGTTGCCAAACATTGATTCAGTTTGACACAACATATTAATCATCCTCAACTGGAAATTACAATATTATGAACTGTTGGACAAAACCTGATGAGAAAACTGACTTGATAAGATACAGATGACTGTGTTGTTTACATTGGGCTCGTCATGTATTTGATACGTATTGTTCTCTGTCATCTGGTTGAAGGGACAGAAAGGTTGTGCTTATACTGTAAAAACAATAAAATCACATCACAGTCATTCTGTCACTGCACATTTGAAAAGAGTTAAATGTAACCATCGCCTGTGTGTTTTGTAATGAGCTCTGGGGACAATCCAAGCAGTTTATATGCTGAAATCTTGATCCTGTGAGTCTAATCACAGCAGTGATGGCTTAAACATCAGGAAATCATTTACATTGCTTTGGCTCATGGGGAGTTTCAAAGTATCTCAGCAAAGTTATGACAACACAAGACTGCTCACACAGGCATGTACACACACACACACACACACACACACTAGCCTAACCCATGTTTATGTATGATCTGACTTAATATGTGGTTTCTTAATTCTTAAAAATATTTAATATAATTTTAAAGCTTCTATAGAAAATAGTAAGTGCATTATAATCTGCTTGACTTTATTATTCAAAATAACAGCATGTACGCCTGAGTTTTTTAATTAATTTGTAATTTCATAATGAAGTAATAAATAAGTTCTAAAACATTTTTTTACTGATAACTTCAAGCAAAAAGAAACAATCAATCAGCTCAGTATTTGTTGTAATACTAATAAACAAAGACAGATTCCGCTCAAAGAAATGAAGGGAAACATGTTTCAATACGGACGGCTGTTTCTTGTTCCCATAAATAAGTTATTCTCAGTTATGCCAAACCTGGAAAGCGTCCAACTCGAGCCATGAGACAACATATTTTGTGTGGGCTAGCTAATAAGGTTTGCCCCCAATGCATCTATCTGTTCCTGCCCTGGGGGAAAAACACTTTAAGAGTAGGTGGAATACATGTACATTAAAGGGAAACATTTATTTAGTCGTGGAAGAATGGAGTCATGGTGTAAAATGAAATATGACTGCAAGAAGAACGACCTTTAGCCAGCCTAGTTTACAGTGGGATAAAGACTGAAGTTTGCTCACTCACACTTTTAATGGAAACAGACGTCGAACATTCAGCTGGGGAACAGATACACAAAACAGCAGAGCTTCTGTTTTCTTTTTCCACTCCACTTTGCTTCTTTTTTTTTTAACCGCCTAACACTACCTGATGGCGTCTCGTCCTAAAACTGACCAGGCTTGAAATATGACAAGTTTAATACGTCCTACATCACCGTTGAGCACGACTGAGTTACTAGAGCAACAACTGGCCTGTCCCAGCCTGCAGCAGAGCCTGTGGAGCGGCAGTGTGAACATAACCCGTCATCAAAGGGGTTCAAACGAAGAAGGAGACGGAGGTCTGAAGGAGTTGGGAAAGCGTGAAATAAAAGAGTAAAGGAAGGAGGCTTCTCAGGTTTGCGCCAGACGGGCCTTCAGAGCAGCAACTCCGATGACAGGTAAAGGGCTGGTTGGTTGCTGCTGTTGCACTGTGGGTGGGTGGGCCACCAGGGGAGGCAGAGAGAGTGGAAGGCGGGCAGGATGGAGGGCAGACCTACCAGCGCTGTCACTGGCCCCGGCGTGTTTGGATAAGACCGATGGAACATGTGGGGGAATCAGCATGAGACATCACACCTGGAGGAATAGACAACTAAATCCAGCCCCCAATACAGCAGGCCCCGGCTCCACCAAGTCTAGCCAGCATCTGGAATGGATATCTGAAGATGCAGCCGTCTTCACAGCCCCTTCACGGGTGCTTCTCACTCTACCTTTGTTTTGTTTTTTTAAGTGCAGAATGAAAGGTTGCGGTAAAAATAAAATGAGAGTCTCACCGAGGATTTGTGTTTATGAATAAATGTTGTTTTTTTCCAAAGTCTCCCATCTGCTTGGCTTAACATTATTGTGCTGTTGGTAAAATAATACTTCTTAGAATTGCTAGACTCCCTTCACCCCCAATATGCTTCCGCTTGACTCCTCTTGGCTTTAACAAGTGTACAGATGCCAACAGTTTTTTGGTTACAGTAACTTCAGTCTGGTTCGCCATCTTTCAGCATGTTTCACTTTTCAAAGGAACAACACATCCACTTGTAGTAAAAGTACAGACTTTATATCCTGGCATACATTCTTTGTGTTTCAGATCGAAAAAAGGTCTGAAGCAACTCTTTCCTCACAACTGAGAAATCACAACTGGTATCCACAAAAGGTTAATAAAACAGCTACCCAAACCCATCAGGACACACCAGGAGAGGCATGATGTACCACAGTGTGTGTACTCTCCACATTTTGTGTGTGTGTGTGTGTGTAAAGGGTTTGTAAGGGGCCAACCAGCCGTGTTGTGACTGGAACAATCCCGGCCACAATGTTTGTTTACACAGAACCGCTCACTCACCCAAATAATCAGAAGCTGTGGGCCTTTCTAATCCCCACACAAAGTCAATGGAGCTAGGTTGAGCTGGCGACAGCCGCGATAAGATACTCAAACAGAGCCTAGTGATCTGCGAGCCGCAGCCTCTCCTTCCCACACCCTCTGTCCCCTTTGTTTCCTCTACTGCAATTCCCAATATGACACGGATTTTGAAGTTCACAGGTCGCATTCAGGAACGGACCTTCTGTTTGCTTCCATTTACCTAGCTGGTAAGTCATATTTTGGGGTTTTTTCATTCTTTTTCACATTCTTGCAGCTCGACATAGAAATCAAAGCAAGCTGCCGTGGTCATAAAAAACCAAAAAACACCCACTCGCTTGCAAAGGAATGCATTTTTGAAAAAAGTGTATTGTTATGGTTTTGGCTAGGTTGGTACTCGCTCGGCAAATCCTGGTGTGCAAGTGTGATTCTGTATGTGCGCATGTGTGTGTCCACTGATGGAGGTATGTGGTAAAACATTCATTAACATTCCATTCATGACCTCAGTATTATGTCCACAGTCAAGGAGAGCATATATTTGCCTTTCACACCTCTTACACGGGATGAGGGAAATGATAGAGCATTATGTGTGTCAGTGTGTGTGTGTGTGTGTGTGTGTGTGTGTGAATGAGATAGAGAGACAGAAAGAGGGAGAGAACGAGCAGGAGAGAGCAGTGGGGAGAGGGATAAAACACAGCTCACTGATACAACATAATCTATCTGGAACCATGTCTCAATATCACAATATTTCACACATTTACGTATCACAAATTTGGCAGTGGCAGCCTTCTCCTCAGATCAGTGGAGTTATTTCTGCCTCGTGTGCTGTATGCTGCAGGACCGAGATACAGTTTGCAACGGCACAGATGGGAGAGGCTATAGCTTCTGTACCACAGTATCGCATGCAAAAATGTTTGGTATGTTTTAACACAGATAAAGCTGACATATTCCGAGGCGTTTCGCAGACAATACCCATGAAGGAACAATCTCCCATCTGGCAGTGCAGTCTCTCTGAAATCCTCTCTGTCATGCTCAATGAGAACTGGGGAGACAAAACATTCTCTGTCTGTATATCAGCCCTTATCAAGGCTGTACCTTGGGCCTCGCTGGATATCAACAAAACATCACCCCTCAGGCTAGGACTTCTCAAAAAAGAAAAAGAAAATGCACTTTCTGTTATAGTTAGAATATATAAACATCTCTTCACGGGTTGGTGCTATACAGAAACAGTTAATGTATTCATCCTCAGGGTATGGGAATGGATAGCAGCGTAGCGGACAAACTTCTTAGCTCTCGAACCACATGTACAATTTCCTGGTTGGGATCAAATCGATCAACTTTACACTGTGTCCCCTTCCTTCCCGCGTCTCAGGATAGAAGCATTACTCTCTGAAGGCCGGGTTCGCCGCTGCCTTTATGAGAGGAATGTCAATGAAGTCACTGCTGTACTGCTTCTCTCCACATGATGGTGCAGAGGACAAGTCTCCCCCTGGACGGCATGAAAGCTGACATTTACCTTTAGGATCTTAGATGTGCATGGCCACCGCACACAGATACACACATACCCAAATACTGCTGTTTTTGAGGGAGGGCAGGGGAGGGGTTTCTGATCACTTTCAGCTGCATCAACAAAAGATCTACCAGGTAAAACATACAAATACACATACAAACACTTATTTGCCAATGTGAAAGTGACATGTATGTAAATGGTTTGGATTTCACAGGAAGTAAACACAATATCCAAATAACCGCTGTTAATTAATTATGTTTGCATTGTTTGTATTAAACAGATGCATATTTGTCTAAAGGCTTATATTGAGTGGGCATTACAGGGTAGAACGCATTCATGCCTTTGCTAGTTTCATTATAAATAAATTTTAATTATTCACAGCTGTATGCACATTGTATCTAAACGTGAGAATAATCCCCTGCCGTATGACGTTACTGTCCTCAGTGAACAAAGAGCTGTGCCATCCAATATGACATACAATATGTGTCTGTGCGTGTGTCTATTTGTGTGTGAGTGTGTCCTTCCAGTCTGTATGCAGTCACACCTGTACTCTCTGTCATGATGTTATCAGACCCTAAACACCTGCTCCACAGTCTAAGGTCACCAACTACATAAAAGTGCCTCCTAGCGCAGTCAGACGGGCATCTGAAAATACACTGTGTATGTGTGTGTGTGTATGTGTGTGTGTGTGTGTGTGTGTGTGTGTGTGTGTGTGTGTGTGTGTGTGTGTGTGTGTGTGTGTGTGTGTGTGTAAATAAAAGGGGCATGTTTTTTTGTTTGTTTTTTTTGCAGTCATTTATATGCAGCATGCAACTCCGCACATCACTCACAGGTGTCATACATCCCCGAATATGACCTGGGAAGGAGAGCTAAAGGGAGAGAAACAGAGGGGGTCGAAAAGACAGGTGGAGAGACATACAGACATAGGCTGTACACTCAAAAATATACAGCAACTGTTTTTTACAAAACTTTATGCATCCAAGTGACATGAAGTCTCTATCTTTATGATGACAGCAGACAGTAGTAAACACAATGGCAAAATACTTAAATGTACTATATAGACTGGAAAACAGAAAAAACAATTAAAACAAAATCAACACTGCTCAAAAAAATATATGCTGCCGAATTGCTGAATGATAAAAAGGTGCATTATAGTGAAAAATCCAGAAACACAAACCATCAATTGATTCAATATAAAGTTATTTGCAGGCCTGACGTAACAACTCGAAGATTAAAACAAATGGAACTCAGAGCAAATCCATATTGCAATTTTTGTCCTGACACTACCATTGGTACATATGGTTTGGCAATGTTGGCGGTTAACAGATTTTGGGAAGATGTCTTATGAATTATGTCTTATATTACTGAGAGTCCCACCCCTCACTCACAGTGTCTGCTATTACTTAACTGACGCCTGTACTTACTCTTCACCTAGATGTCCATTTTGCCCTGTTGGTTTTGGCTGATTCTTTATCGAGATCCTGGAGTATGTCTCAAGCATAAAGTCAGCCAGATGTTTAGGGTTTGGTGGGCAGAACGGCTAGGAACCCGGGGGTTGAGACTCAGGGTGGGGGCTCGTCTTGATAAAGCAGCTTGCTTATGAACCCCCCTGTGGTTCCTGTTAACAGAATTATGGATTTTTGCGAGCATGTCTTTTGATGGAGGGAGGAAACCAGAGATTTAACCAAAGGGGTTAAACAGGCTTATAGAGGCATGGGTGGATGAAATGAGTGGAACACGGGTGGTTGGATTGGAGGAATTGAATGAGGCACAGGTGGTTGAATTAGTAAGAGAGAGGCGTGGTTCTGTTCCTGAACTTACATATATATATATATATATATATATATATATATATATATATATATATATATATATATATATATATATATATATGTATATATATAACCATTGGATAAAGTTAGCATAGCATAGCCCTGATCCGAACTCCATTCAGAAAACAAACATTTTAGAAGTTGTTGTCCTGCTGTCTTGCTGGCAGACCTGACAAAGCAGTAATTCATATGTTTAACAAATCTGCATCATGTTGTAGTTATTTCGGCATCAGTTTAATCCGTTTATTGCTATTTAATCACAGCAAAATGTTTACTTTGGTTTCATACAGTTGTTGTAATGGCGAGTTGTGTTTATTCACCTTATCGCATTAAAATCGCCTTCTCGCGTTGTGTGTGAACACTTACAGCGAATCTATTCACGCGAGGAAAGCGCTCCGAGGCAAAAATTCGCGTTTGGTATGAAAACGGTATAACACTCCCCCGGTGCTCTGAGCACCCAGTACAGGCAGAGCTAATCTGACCAGTAGTTGCACAGCTAACTGAGCTAATAACATCAGCTAGTTAGCTAACTTCAGCAACCAGTAAAACTATCTGTCCATCAGGAAACTCTGTGAAAAAGGGGGACATCAGAAATAAAACAATAAAAATACTTTCTCCATATTTTTAATATTTCTCCATCAAATATGATCCAGTTTCACCAAAATCAGTTAAAAAAAGTTGTGTTTCTGTACAGTAATCAGTAGGGCCCGGTCCCAGAAACAATATTCCTTAAGCAGTATTATATTGAGAATCTTTCATTGGGCTCTAAATTAATACAACAAATTCACAATGAGTCATCAACATTTTCAAATGGTTTTCCAAATGGCAAACTCTTAAATATCACCAAGAATGCTACCTACAAAACACGTTTTTGTCATTGATGGGCCTTAGTGGTGACATAGTGCAAAGCATATAAACATTTAAACATGGATTTTAATTTCATGGCAACAGAAGATTTTGTTATTGTATGTTTCTCTAAAAGTACACTGAGCAGAAAACACATAAGGCCTATTGATCCTCGCTTTTCTTCATTTGCCTATTTTGCATTGAAGTAATCCAAAAGTAACAATAAGTAATCAGGTTACATTACTTTTATTTTGTGGTACTTACTTGGAATTCATTACTGATTACATTTTTAAACAAGTAATTAGTAATTGTACCGGATTACATTTTTAAAGTAATCCTCCATACATTTTTACAAAGGAGACTCATTATTTTCTAAGAGTACCAGGTTTTACTAAGTCTTTGTGACTGGAGCTTAGTCATTTAGAAGAATACTCCTCTCCAGCTAAAGACAGGCTATGATCCAGCTGATCTAAATCACTTTCTTTGTTTGTTACAGTCCAAGTCGCCTACGTTTTAACCGGAACCTTCATTTACAATGTGTTACTCATTTCAATTAAAAAATGTCGAATTACCTCAGCAGGACACCACTACATAAATGCTGCTATTTGTAAATTTGAATTTCAAGTCTTGCATAATAATAAAAATTACTTTTAAGCACTAATTGCCTTGAAATAAAAAATAATTTGTATGTATTATTAAACATACTGTCTCTATAGCCTACATGAAATTAATAATTTTATGTGTCAGCCCTATGTGTCATTTTATAGTACTAATTTGTTGATAACTACGTAATTACACTCAAGAAAAGTTTTCACAGTTTTACTTCTATGAACAAACAATACAGCAATTTTCCTATAACGTGCCTTCCAACATGCCCGACAATTTTGCCATCAGCTGTATGTACTTTACAGATAATTAATTGGTGAACCACAGTTATTAATAAATGAGGCAGGCCAGAGAATAATTTCCTCCAGGATGCAAGCAAACTGTATGAAAGAACTCTTATTGTGAAACAGGTTCTTAACAGGGCTGCAGGACATCACCGTATTGGTTGGATTACTGTGTGTAGATAGTGTGGGGGGAAAATAGCATTACATTGTTGTGCCTGTTGGTGTTTTTGCTCAGAAATACTTCCATTTCCAATCCTTAATGACAAACAAGAAAGCTTTTCTGATTGAAAACAATTCCAACACTTCAAGCCATAACAAAAATCATGACAAGAGCATTTTCACCAAAAGGAAGACATTTCACGCACTGGGAGCCTTTTGTGATATTTTCTCTCCCTCCCTCTTACCCTCCCTCTCTCTCCCTGTCTCTTGCCTTTGTGTGCGTAAATCATCTCTTCCCTGCGGCCTGTCTGTGATCATGTTGATGGGAAACAAAGAAATCATCTTGAATGGCACATTAATTTCCTCCGTTCTCCCCCTGCCCTCTGCCTAATGAAATCCCCTCTGCCACGGGGCCTGAGGAGCCACACTGGCAAACCGTCACCAGCCAGTAAATATGTTTACCTTGGAGCACTACGCTAATGGACTGTTTACTAGGGGGAGGCAGCGAGGGGTGTTACAGAGACCAGGCAGCACTGGGTCTGGGGTGTGTGTTCCTTAGACCAAATGACAGCTCCTTTGCCCCCCCTCATCAACCCAAAACCAACAAATCAACAACCACCTGATCTAGACCGGCTGTCACCAATATAGACTTCAGATGGAGGACCAAAAATGCAAAGAAACATGGCTGGATTACTCTGATGTCAAATAAAACTCAAGTCTCATTTGAATACAGTGTTGGCAAGAGACAACTAAAAGACTGTCTCCACACAAGGTTCAGTCCCTCTTGTCAGTAAGCCTTTGACATCCTTTAAGGAGGCCACTGGTGTTGTGACTCATTTACTACATTTAGTTTTACATTTCATTTTATAATGTTTGCCATACATCTAAGTAAAATAACCAGATGCTTGGGTCCAAAATGCAAACTAGATATCTAGTTCATTTTAAACCTAGCTTGCTGTCTTGGCAAATACCGTAGGCTCTTAATAAACTGACTGCTATCCAAGTCACTGAACCTCCACCTCAGCAAGCCTGTCCAGTTTTAGTATTTGTGGCGTGATGCTGCAATTCATGCTGGGCTTATCAGATAACCCTTCCCTCCAGTGTTTAATCCCAATACATGCAGGACATTGATCATGGGCATCATCTGGCTGAAGGGGAAACATGCAACTGCAACATGTTTCTTGCCTAAGAAAATTGTAGCCACTGTAATGACTTCTGGCATACTGCAGAAACACCAAAGCCACTGTAATATTTAAGTGTAATTCTTACTCAGAATCTGTAATCATGAAGCAGAAGAATGAAAAACATGAATTTTAATGGATGTTGAGGTTAGAGGTTAGACAAAATGCTATATCAAAAGCTACAAAGACACAACTAGCAAAGATATAAACAAGGTTGGGAGGATTACTTTAAAAATGTACAATTACAAATGTAACCAGTTCCGTAATCCAAGTACCACATCAAAAGTAATGTAACCTAATTACTTGGCACTATCTGGCCCATCATTGAGAAAAAAAAATTTGTTTCCTGGAAAATTATTTTAAAGTGTTGATGACTCCTTTTGCACTTAATTATTATTTAGTATTAATTTAGTGTCCTATGAAAAGCTATCTCAATTTTTATGACGCTGCTGAAGAATGTGTTTCTGGGGGCTAACCGGGCCCCACTGATAACTGTACAAAACACAACTTTATTGACTGATTTTTCTGAAACTAGATCATATTTGAGGGAAAAAATCTTACAAATATGGAGAAAATATTTTCTGGTGTTCTCTCTGATGTCCCCTGGCAGCTCTGTCTCAACTTCGTGATTTAGAGAGTTTCCTGATGGACAGATAACTTCAGCAACAAGTAAAGTTAACTGCCAACTGCTGCTGAGCTGCCATTACTTAGCATTAATTAGCTCAGCTAGCAGTGTAACTTGTTGTCAAATTAGCTTACTCTACCCGTAGTGGAAGCTCGGAGCACCAGGGAGTGTTTGTGTTTACCATAGACTCTATAAAGGTGTTTACACTTCTATGTGAGCACTTGAAGTTTTCAGACCAGGGACGATGCCTGATTGGGAACCAGAGCCAGCTGAGCGGGCAACATAACTGCTCTCAGTAGCTTCCCAGTGAACACGGCCTCAAAGACCAACTGGATAGTGTTGTAGTCAAGACCGCCCAAACCGAGACCAAGTCAAGACCAAGACTTTTAGGGGTTGAGACCAAGTCGAGACTAAGACCGAGTCAAGACCAACACCAGTTCCCCACATTACATGACAGACAATAAAATGTGGATCGAGATCATTGGTACTTCTCAAATTGATCTGAAAGATCCACATTCCCATTAAAACAATCAACGTAAGCATCTTTATTCTACACTCCTTTTTCATGCTTACCTTTGCGGGGAGGGGTGACAGTCGTTAACGGTAACAACACATTTTTAATTAGGGTTATTGGTTGCATTTGAAGCAATACATTTTACATCCAATCAAAGTTAGAATGTTAACAAATAAATCAGACAATGCAAAAGCAATTTATTGAAATATTCAAAGTTATGGTCTTGACTGGTCTTGAAATAAAATCCCGAGTCCTTAATGTCGAAGACCGAGACAAGACTGAGTACAAATGTGGTCTTTATCCCCTCTTTTAACATTGTTTGAACCATAAAGAAACTAAACCGTATCCACATAATTACTAAATATTACAAATAATTCAAAATGCATGTTGTGAAATTGTGGTGAAAATGTGCTCTTGTTTTGGAAATATAGGGTTTCTGTAAGATCCAGGAAACATTCAACATAATATAAATTATAATGTGTTCAATTTGATATTGATCTATCGATGCACATATTTTGGTGCTTTATATTAAAATGTTATTAAGTGTCAGGAAACTGCATGTCCAGTGAATTATAAAAGCATATATCATGTTATATGTAACACTGTTGAATCAAGAATGTTATTTGGCAGTGAAACCTGTAATATGACATTAAAAGACTGGAAGCAGGGAAAGGCCTGGCTTTGACTTTTCAGACGACCTCACTAGCAAACAGTAAAGACCTGGGTGCAGAAATTAAAGGTTATTTAGGGAAATACTATTTATTCAAAGTCAATTCTAAATGAAATGCCTCAAAACGGATTTATTTAAGCTTACCATTCATATTTAAAATGCTGCTTGACTTCTTCAGTGAACCTTTGGAAATACAATCAGCAGCACTAAGCAGTTGCCAGTCATCCTTGAAGGTCTTCCGCACAGAGTGCATAATACACTCAATAATCTCGTGGATACATTTGTCCCCAGCTCACAGCCAGACAGGTAGCGGAGTAACAGAGGTATAGGTCACAAACTACACAAGTGATGTGCATTAAATGCATGTCAGTGTATGGATGTGTATGCACATGCATTTTTGTGCGCACTTATCCACATGACTTAAAGTTCCAAGGGCAACCGCAGCAGCAGTCTGCGATAACGCCCCCCTGTCTCATCTATGGGTGTCTGGCGCCTGGTAGCATTATCAGTAACTGTGTGCCTAGTTGTGTCCCGTGTCCCACACACACATACACACTATCACACACAGAGGGCCCTGCAGCTGGTGACAGGCTGCTTCTCTCAGTCTACTGCCAGCCTGTTCAACACACAGCTCTCTATCCACCTCTTATCTTCATTGATTTCCTCCCCTGCCTCCAAACTTAGATATGCACTCTTTAAAAACAGGCCAACTGCAGAGTTTGGGCCCTGAGAAGGAAAGATATCTCACTACTTGGGTGGGGAGTCCAGAGTATTGACGCTGCTGCATTTAGCTAACCTAATTTTTGTGCAATTGTTCTGTAGGATTGGCGATATCTGCAGTAGAACAGGAATAAAGGTTTGATTTTGCTTGTGACTTCCACACTAAACGTATGGACTCACAGCAAGTTGAATCCAGCTGGATGAAAGCAGCTCGCTAAATATGCAGCTGGGGAGTTTCCTGTGATGTATGTGTTAGATCTACATTATGTCCATATATTGACATGGTCATGAATTTCAATGTCAAATGTCTCAGCAGGATATTGCTTAAGGCTGTGATTTCTACCCAGCTGAGAATGGAGATTCATATGCCCCTCCCCTTTACCTCTGCAACATTTCCATAGTCCTCCACTCTCCTCCAAAGTCCTTATTTCCTTTTCCCATGGTTCTTCCCTGTCTTTCTTTCTCCCATCTCTCTCTTTCTTTCATTGCCCTCTAGGGTCCTGCTCTTCTTTCCCACTCCACCTTCCGTTCCTGCCCCTCCCCCTTCCATCAACCCCCCCCCCACAACATACACACCCCTTTATGCCGGCAGACTCCATCGATTGATTTCCCCTCACTGTGACACATTTGGTGCAGCCGCATGTGGCCTATTAATTATATCCACAGCAGACTCTCGTCACGCTCCCCTTTTCCCAACAATACAACCCATCGCGCATGCACACACACACACACACACACACACATACAAATATGTATGCACTACCCTCAGAGCAAGCAACCAGGGGTCTACCAGACAACATCCATGACCCTTTAACCACTGAATTTGAGCGAGAAGCAGACAGGGAAGGGGGAGGACTCGAACCTGGAGCATTTGAGTGAGGCAAACAAGCAGTGGCAGTTGAAGTGAGGTTGGGCCCATGTCGCGTGTAATCTGGCTAACATCTGTTAGCCATCATGTGTGTGGCTCCATTTAAAGTCCAGAGTGGACTAAGAGCCCAAGGAGGCTCCCTGCATCCCTGCTCACAGGCTTTTAGCTGCGCTGCTCCAAATGTTTTCCTCTGCACAGACGGAACAAGAAAGAACGAGAGCAAGGAGAGAGGGCAGCGGAGAACGAGGCTGACACGCACTCAACAGAACACAGCAGCACTTAGCGCATCAGGCGGCTTTTTCCTCCATTGTGCGTACATGTTCATGTTTGTGCAATTCCCCTGCATGTGTGTGTGTGTGTATATCTGGTAAACAATACAGTAAGCCTTCGCTGCAGGCCTCTTACAGCCTCAAAATCCCTGGTTTTATATTTAGCTCATAATCACTATAATTTCCAAATTAGATACAGGCTGGCCAAGTACACATTCCTTCTGTACAATAGCCCTAAATGGTTGTCCTATCATCTCCGGAGACAATCTCAGGAGAGAGACACTTTAAATATTAGAGTGATATTCAAAGACAATCCATAGTGATGAAAACAAGCGGAGCGTGCTAAACAGCTGCTGTTGAGGATATTGTGCAAGGGAAGGGGAGGGAGACACAGATTAAGAGCAGATTACAGAGCCTTTCCCTCTAGGCCCTCCATATTCTGGACTGACAATGCGGTGGGATTGGGAGATCAACCTGGAGATTTTCATATGAAAAGATGTTTTCCATCAGAGATTAACGGCTGTTATTATTCATTAACTTTTTTTTCCTGCTTTCAAAACCTTGTTTAGCCTGCTGCCAGCACTGTGAGCAGAGTAGCAGAGAAATGACAGGAATGAGACAAACAGAACACAGGACACGTTCTGTGAGAGGAAAAGAGGAGGGAAGAGAGGATGGAGAAGCGTGTTATATTGAGAGGCATTTCCTGGCATGAAAGCAAAATACTCAGGACTATGCATTACATCTTACCATAAACAAAGGCTGGGGTTCATGTATTATTTATTGGCAATAATACTAAGATTGAGTGCATAGGACAAATACATTAATCATATGATCATCTGGAGTTTACACTTGCTTATACTGTATCTGTTAGTTTGTTTGTGTACACCCGCTGATTAAGATGCTTATTTGTTTGATCATTACTTATTGGGTTGTCCATACGATTGCACGTGGGTGGATAAAAATGCAGACATGTTGTTTGCATGTGTTTGTTTGCATGTGGTGCATTTTGTAATAACAATCATTGTTTTGAATGTTGTAATCTAAACTATATTTATGTCAAATAACAAAAAAAAATGGAATTTCTCATCAAAGAACCAATGAAAAAAAGATCAAAGAGAAGGAATGGAAGTCGGTTTCATGCAATATGCTCATGTTTCTTCAGCAAAATGTACTTGATTTAAAAAGCGAGAAATAATAAAATTTCAAACAGAGAAAATCAGCCCTACAGTGGAGACACAATTAAAATCCAAACCATTTGTTAATCCTATTGACACTATCTGATTCATTTTACAAGCAGCCAAAGTAATTATAGCGTCAGAGATATTCTTTATGGGTCCTTGCCGATTGCCATGCTCTATAATTAGAGAAAACACAACAGCACAGCAGCACCACCCGACAGAGTGAAGGAGGGTACCCCCCTTCCCTCCCAATGTCAGGAGAAGAGACCAAAAAATAAAATAAAAGAAATATATAACAAAATGGATAAAAGGTCCCAGATCCCCCCTGGCTATTGATCTCAGACCATGGTGATGCAAATGTGTGTGTTCCATTTTTGTAAGTGTTGCATCTGTGCATACATGTGTGCATGTGTAAATGCCTGTGTCTGCACGCAGGGTTGTATGTTAGTGTGGTGGTGTGTGTTCATAGATGATCCTGTGCCAAAGAGGAAAAATCCCACAGGGTGAATCAATAGATAGCGCTGGATAATGGAGGCCTGCTCAGACAGCTGTGTTCTGCCTCTCTCTCTGTGCCTGCCTTGCTGGCTGGCTGGCTGGCTGGCTGGCTGACTGAATGACTGACTGAGTGGATGACTGGCTGGCTAACAGGCTGGCTGAGGGACTTCAGTTAGCCCACGTAGCATCCCACTGCCAAGGCATCGCTTGCTATGTACTGGTCAATTGACAACACCCACTGGCAGCCCAATTCACACAATAATCACAAATACAGACGCACACCACATGATGTGCATGGGCAGAAAGATGATGAACACGCTCACAAATACTAAAAAGCATGAAGTTGTCATTGTCGTGGTGGTGCTTCATTCTGGCAAATGGACAGAGTTCCTTAAACACACACATTATGTACCTAACATTCAGAAATATACACATTACACATTCCTCTACACACATCCTCTTTTTGTTACATGTAAGGGTCCTAATGTAAATGAAATACAAGTCTGTGTAGGAAAAACTAAACCTTGAGTGTTCTGTTACATATACAAAACTATTCTCTTTGTGGTAAAAGCAATGAAAAACTCTAACTTTCCTCTGTTTGGTTGTATTACATTTTTGTTAGAACTGATCAAAGGCCATAAAATAAAATCTAAATAGCTAAATAATCAGTCAATAGTTTAATCAGCTTTTCTCCTCCCTCTTTTCTCACAAAGGTAATGCAGAGATCCCCGCCCCCTCCTCTCTCTGCAAGACTTCATAATCAATATCAATAAAAATAAATCCTTTATCTAATTTCCTTAAGTGCACCCTTTATTGATCTACGGTTTACGACTTAACAAAACATCCAATAAATATTAACAAGCACCCCAGCCCTGGTGGAAATTATCAGCAGATTACAGCCATGTATCCAAACATGAATGATAAATTCTCTCACAGTTTCCAGCCCCATTAAAAAGTATCATTTACAAAGATCATCTGACTGAAGCTTTCAATTAAATATCTGCTGAGAGCGTAAAGGCATAGATGATGAAACAGAGCCACAGTAGCAGATTTTCATGTAAGATTAAAGCAGGAGATAAAACAAAAAATAATTATGTTTTTAGATGAATTTGTACATCCACAGTCCAGTCCACAGTTTCAATGTTTATCTTCCTTCCTACACCCGTCTCTCCCCTTGGTTTGGAGGTTTCAGTTGTGGTGCCATAAATGATAAAGAGCTGACAAAAAATGCAGAGAAATACTCCTTAATTAAAGCGCCATGAAGGAAGACTGAAGGTTTCCTATTGCATATCCAAACACACACATATAACACACAAAGTAATACGGCTACTGCAGGCTTGATGTGCTGTGGCTAATGAGAAAGGACAGTGGACCACAGTTAACATGTCTCTTCCTCCCCAGTAAAAATGAGTTCATCGTTTCACATCATTATTCAAATCAAGCCCCTAATTCCTAAAATATTTGCATATATTAAAACTGGCTGCGTTTTTTTCCTTGCCTTAGGCTGATGCAAGTCGCAGTGATAGAAATAAAAAACAGTGAACACGCTGGAGAAATTATGCACATCAAATATAGTGCAGCTAAAGACAAAGTGGTGGAGACCCCGACACTTTAATGTTCCTGTGGGAATGTTTGTCACGGGCCAGCAGAAAGCTCACCTCTATTATTTATAATTCATGACACGTCAGACATTAACAGTCAATGTTACTCAGCTCGCTTCTTGCTCAGTCATCGGGGCAGACATGGCATGGTTCGAATGTGTCACATATATCATGTGAATTAATTTTTCTGCATAGCATTTACGGCCACAATTATTAACACACACAAGTACAGACAACTGGGCACAAGACAATGAATATGTAAACACATAAATAATACTAAGCTTGGGCTCAGCTAATGCTTACTTTCATGTTATGTTCATCTGTTGATTATTGTCTTGATTCAAAAATAACCATTGAGTCAAATAATAACAAAAGAATGAAAATACAATCACAATAGCCGAAGGTGACGTCATCAAACAAGTATGAGTCTTTACTATTATGAAATGGTTCAGTCGAAAGCTAACTATATTTCTTTAGATGGACTAATTGATCAACTAATCATTTCAGCTCTACACTGAACTATTTTTTCGTTACTTGTAATACAGTGCTATCCGCTAAGGCTGCGTATCATGACAAAATGTTCAATTACCAATACAATGCCTGAGTTTCTGTACGATACCTTTTTGAGCTTTCACTTTGAGCTATATAAACATTTTTTTTTCTACAGAACTACACAAGCAGCCATTCAAAAACTGTGACTAAATAAAATACCCCAAAATTGTAAAAAGCACTACTACTGCCTGATCAAAGAACAATTTCACTTTTCGGGTTACTCACATAAAAGTACATTAGTATTAGTAATAAAATGTACCTACAAGTTCTAATTTTGCAGAATGGCTCCTTTCAATGCTATATTTTCATACTACAGGGTAATTATTATTGATGCATGCACTAATTTTGGCTCATTTCAACTGCTTCATAAACTGTTTGGTAGTTTATGCATCATATTTTATAGTAACTAAAGCTGACAAATAAATGTAATGGAGTACATGTGTGAACAAGCTTAAAACAGAAAAACTCAAGTACCTCTAAATTGTACCATAAAGACAGTATTTGAGTAAACGTGCTTAGGTAACTTTTTAACTTTTTTTGATTGATACAAAGCCCTGTTTTCCATTTCACTATCGAAAATAAAATAAAAGTCACCATTGCTGAATTTGTAGAGCGACAGGAAGGAAGACATGGGACACCACGTCTCTGTGAGCCTGTAGATGCAGATCCACAACCTGATCCTCTGAATGGGGCTGATACTCAACACTGTGTCACTGTCCAAAGAGGTCAACAAAGCGCTGGGAACATATGGGTCATATTAGACCTACTGTGAATGGTGCAAGGGACACTGTACAGCATATTATCCTGAGCTGCTCAAGTGTGTGTCTGTGTGTATATGTGGACGTGTGTATGTGTGTGTGTGTGTGTGTATCTGTGTGTCTGTGTGTCTCTGTGGACAGTATGCTATAGCCGCATCAGTTAAATGGAACGTCACTGAACCATGTCACTGAAGCAATCAATAGACACAGACATCTGGTTAGTGTTGGTATGTAAAGTATGCGTGTGTGTGTGTGTGTGTGTGTGTGTGTGTGTGTGTAGGCGAAGGGTATTGTCCAGAGTCCTCTGACTCATGTAACATGGTACTGCCTTTGTAATAGAAGAGGAGAGTTCCTGTAATGATTTATTCATCACAACATCAAAGATACATTCAAGCGCAGGTGTCAAAACGCCCATATTGCATGTCATTTACACAGTGTCATTTTTCTCTAAATTTTTTCCCATTCTGAGGAGACCCACAGCCTCGCATTTCTAGCATTTTTCAGAAGTAGGCTGCATTACTTTTTTCTCAGCCCTGAGCAGCGCACTAAACGATGATTCACATATAGCAAACAAATAAATGAAATAAAACAAGAAGAACTGAAAAAGAGAGTGAGACCGCCCGAGAGACAGACACATACACACGCACAGATACAGAAGCAGAGAGAGATGAGTGCTAGTGTGAATAGGAGGGAGAGAGAGTATGCTGAATCCCACTCAGACCACCTGCTCATCAGTTCCTCTGGCACAACAGATACTGTCATTGTCCACACAAACACAAACAGAAACACACACGCACACACACATACTAAGCTCAAATATAAAAATCTCCCGGTGTGCTCACAGAAAGCCTTTCCCAGTCCCTCCCACATCAGATGCTGGGCACACAGACTTGATTTAAAACTGTTAGGTGCCATTCAATATGGGCTTGGTTTAGAGCCAAGCCTCGGACATTTCTCAAAGGTTCTGCTCAGTTACCTGCTCAGTTATTTGTTCCAGCATACTTCAGAAAAGTAGCCTGCGGTGTGTTTGTGTGAGCAGTGTCGGCTTCCTTACTTGGGCCTTGGTTTATGTTTTTTTTCATTGTTTGGTTGCGGTTGAGGAATGATAATTTGAGCTACTTCTGCTTAATTTAAAAAGACTGTTAGCGATCAGCAACAGACAGCGGATTCTGCTTGGTTAAAGGTTTTGCCAATTATTAGAAATGTCACAGCTGCAGCAAACATTTCATAAGACAGAAAATAAGCCAGTTTTGACATGTCAGGGCATTGGGCTAACACTTTTTATATAAAGTAGTAGAAATTATAAAGCAGGTCTTTCATTGAGAAAATCAAAATTTTGTCCCATAACCTTTTATTTTATTTCAACTACTTAATTTCGGTCTTATCCAGAATACAGATACTAAGTCAACAATAAACCTATAGTGAGGACCTGCTGATGTCAAAGTAAAGTGGGAATTTTTTTTAATAAATCAGGGAATACTGGACATATTTTAAAAACGGAAAAGAAAAAATCACCAAAATTTTTGGCTTGTTATACAGCAGAAAACATGGTCTGTCTCTGCAATACTCCAACACAATGCCTCCCCCCCACCACCTATTATTTTCCATTGAAGGGATTCCATTGAAGGGACAGGTGCAGCTATGCATCAGCCCTACCCCAGAGTGAAAAAGACAGTGTGCACGCATTCACACAAACACATGTCCCACAATCTATAACACACACAATCATATGTGCAAGCACACTCCGCCCCCACTGGCTGTGTATTGTTTGGTCACAGTGTATGTGTGGGGGGATACTCAGGTACCCAAGGTAATGGCACCTGGGGTTATTCAGGCCTAAATGGCAGCTCTGGCTACGCTGCAGCTCACAAAGTGCTTGTATGAGCACCGCAGAGACTAATGCGCCTGTGCACACAATGTCTCGCTCAACTACAAAGGACAGGTGTGTGCGTGTCACTAAATTGTCCCCCCGTTGTCTGGGCCTCTCCGAGTGGCAGGCCCTGTCCATTAGCCGCAATTTAACAGGATGATCAGAGTGCTTGAAAAGGGCCACATCAAACAGGCCTGGAGAATCCCAGGTGCCCGACGCAAACGCAGGCATCAGCAATAACCAACCCACTTACAGGCCTAATGTATTCTGTGAGGGAAATGAAGATGTTCCTCCTCCACCCAAGGCCCTTTTGTTCTGCGGTGGAGGGACAGAAGGGATTGTTTCTAAGTTCACATGGTGTCTGGGTGATGAGAGCAATGAGGGCAATTATCTTTCTGAGATGCATATTAATATTTCACTAATGGAAGGCTGATGGTCCTGTTATGATAAAGTAATAATATACTGTAGAGCGTGTAGAATACAAACGCTGATGTTAAGTACAAAGGCAAAGCAAATGCCCTGATCTCACACTACAATATTCATCTTACAGGTTGAACTCAAAATGTTTTAATCCAGAGCATAGCAGGCAAAGTTGTATATGATGAGGGATAGAAAATTATTAAGTAGATATATATATCTAATATTGTGTATTCGTATTAAGTCCCTCTTTTATTTTCAATAGGTGTAGACTATACAATTATTTTCTAAAATGTATGCAAATTTAATTCAAGAAAAACCCAAGCACTTTAGACAAGCAGCATTCACAGCAGTTGTACTGATAACTCATAAAGCTCTCAGGGAAAAACATGTATCAAGCTTTCATTTATTTTGAAAGCCTCCATCTTGTATGATATCATTTCTCCAACTGAATCTAGGGCAAGGCCCAAGCAGGACAGTCGAACTGGGACCAAAAGGACACCATGTCCCAAGTTACCTTGTTGATTTATGACCAGAAGTCTGCCCCTGTGGTGACCTCTATAGGTGTCACCCAGACAGGGACGTAGCACTCAGGCCGACATGACAAAGCTTCTCTACGAAGGTCATGCCCTGCCCTGCAGCCACTTTCTCTGAGACTCATCATAAGCCCCGGACACACTTCTCCAACTGCATTAACTTCTTCTGGGAAAAGTGTCTAGCTGCAGGCCGTAGGATTGTGACACTAAAGCAATCATAACCACCTGTTCATTGACGTGCCCAACTGTGCTGAAGTGCACCATGCTCCTTTTTTCACGTTTAATTCTGAGCCAGGATTTGTCATGCTTCTCACAGAGCTGATCCACATCAGCTCGCTCATCGGGCCTCTTTAATCATCACAAGCTTTAGCAGTTTTACTGTAATTTAAAGAAGAAATCAATGACATAAAGTAAGCATGACCGAGAGTAAAGGTTTGCACATGAAATATACAACATAAGCAAAGATACACACAGGAGCACCAAATCACAGAACACTAGACAATATTGTTTTTCTTTGAGGCAGGAACACTCATCACATCTGACTCTATAGTATGTGACTGATGAGCTTCAGACACACAAGCATAAAGACATGAAGACAGAGGCAGAGAGTGAGAGAGACTGGTTCCTTTTACACTGACAGGTGTGCAACACTGGCTGGCCCCTTTGAAAAGCATCCATTTCCTTAGCAACTGGACGTCAGCTCAATTCAGCCAGGCGATTTTAGCAGATGGCTTGGTAAATACCTTGCCATGTGTTCCTGAAGAGAAACTATAATGCATCATGACAAAACACACGCACATTCGCCCAAGCTCACACACCACATTCACATAATCCACTCCTCTTTATGCCATCCTCCCTCATCTTCTATTTAAGGCTTGCTTGATTTAAAAAAAAAAAAAATAGTGTTCTCATGCATATGTTTCAAGGTTTCACACTTCACTTTTAAGATGGCCATTCCAAAGTTAATAGAGAATGTAATGCACAGTCTTCTTTTGTAACAATCAACTCCAGCCAAGGGTCTCAATCCATTTAATTGCGTAACCATGGTTACTGCCATTTTGTACATACTGTAAAGAATACAGCCAAAGGTTCTTCTATTGAAAAAAATTATTCCAAGGGTAGAGAAAATGCAGTGCCTTATGAAATGCCCTGAACCATGGGCAAAACAGAATAGCTTCTTTTCAACTGTCACAGTGCAGAAATGTTGTGGATGGATGTTTCAATAGGCACTTTGAAGTTGAGAGGTCTCGATATGAATCACTTTCCTTTATTCCCTATTATTCTTTCTCTCTCTGCCAAACTGCTTTGACATCTCCATATGACATCGACCTCGCCCCTTAGCCTACCTTCTCCACCAGCACACAAACATTTGAATCGCCAACTCTCTCATCTTCAATATGCTTTTATTCTTGTACTGTTTTCTTGTGTTACTCTAATCTATTACATTTATATTTACACTTGTCTTTCCCATATTTATCTTTCTCTTCCACCTCTTCCTCTTTTCCTTTCTCGGACATGTATTGCAGCTGCGCAGGGCAGCTGGGACCAGCTGTACAGTTCAGTTCAGCTACAGACCCTGTCATTAGCATTAAGCCCCCTGAGTGGCCCAGTTCTGGGGCTTGTGGTCATTGTGTGTCTTTGTTAGAGATTGTGTGTGTGTGTGTGTGTGTGTGTGTGTGTGTGTGTGTGTGTGTGTGTGTGTGTGTGTGTGTGTGTGTGTGTGTGTCACTCATGCAACATACCAGTGGCAAAGATTTCTCTAATGGCTTCCATGTATGTTGTGTAGTGTCGGGTCAGATTATGGTGCTGCTCTGAAGGATGTGATGCACCAAACCTATCTCCTACAGAATACGTTCATATGTTATTAATTTACCAAATAATTTCTGGAAGATATAACATACATAATTGAACAATTATTTAAACACAATGTTCACAAATGATCATATATTAAGCCGTTAGTGTTAGGATTTGAGTTTTGTGCTGTTGTTTTTCCTGTGTTTATGTTGTTATTGTCTTGGTTTAGAGTTTCGTAGTCTTGTTTATTATTTTTGGTTCTTTCACTTTAGTCTTCTTAGTAACTGTCTTGTCTCTTATCTTAGTTCTTGATCCTGTACATTTGTTCATGTTATATGTATTTCTGGTCTGTCTTGTCTTTAGTCTTTTGTCTCCATGTTAAGTATAGTCTTGTCACCTGTTTGGTCCCGTCTCTGTCAGTGTACTGTTTTTGCTGTCTTTGTGTTTTTACTTTGGTTGATCTGTCCTTGTGTACTTCCTGTTTTATTTTGTTAACCTCCTGCACCTGGTGTCCTTATCTAGCTTCACTTGATTACCACGTGTCTCAGCTGTGTTGTCTCTCTGCTTGCTTGTCTCGTTAGTTCTGATTCTCCTCACCTGTGTTGCTCCGCTCCACTCGTTAGTCCCTGTATGTGTATATATTCTCCTCAGTTCTCCTCAGTCTTTGTCACGTCCTTATGTATGTGTTAGTGTGAGTCTTTTCATGGTAGAGTCTGCGTAGTTTGCGTCATCCGTTTATTTGTTCTGCACCTTCTTGGCCTTTCGGATTATTCTTGGTTTGTACTTTGTTTTTGGATTTTGCCTTTTGGATTATATTTTTGTTTGGAGTGCTTTTTGAGTTTGGACATTTCCGCTGAGCTCCCAGCGTAGCCTGTTTAGTTCTTGAGTTTCAATAAATCTTTGTTTGAACTGCACCTTCCTCGCCTCGCCTGCATCTGCATTTGGGTCCACACCTCTGTCTTCAGCTCACTCAGCCATTACTCCTAACAGTTAGTTACTGTTACTGTCGTTCAAGATTTCTTTTCTCACACTGTACATAATGCAGTATAATTATAACGGTGGCAGATTTACTTTTTTAAAGTTGTAATCAATTTTGAAATAAATACATCTTTGACAGAGGAAGAAATAAGCAGTCTTATGATGTCTAGCTGGTGACCATTGTTCTTGCTAACTTAAATGACAACAATGTCATACCCATTTTACATCAACTGTACCAAGCTAGGTAGTAAAGCTCACATTATTGTTTCTCTCTGACTTTGTTGAAAACACTGTCTCTAGCTGACCTCTTAATCCTCACTAGTTGATGATTCATTTTGAAGACGTGAAAATACAAAAACAGCATTGTTATGGTATTTTGGTGTAGAGTTAATAAGTCCCAGCAGGCTATTTATTCGGGAAAATGTAAGATCAGACTGCTATTTTGTTCTAAAATAACATTACTGCTAAACTTACCCTAAATTTAGGACTGGCTTCTGCACATTATGGAAGTGCTAGTCTAGAACAAATATTTTTTTCTTTATGTAAACTGTAACCCCATAAACTAATGTAGTTCCTGTTGTGTCCCTTGAAACAGCGTAACTGTTATTAAATAATATGTCAACTAGTGGCCTTGGAAGTAATGATAGGTTACAACTGTAGGTAGACACACATTTGACCCACATTTCACAAACACAGACGCTGAACAAACATGACAAAAGTATTTAAGGTTCCAATAATCCTGACTTTAAAAGAAAACAAATAACAATAAAAATACTAAAAATAAATAACCACCAGAATAAATAAGGTAAGTTTGACCTTCTCAAACTGCACAGATATCGCCAAGAGGTGTAAAGCAAAAAATCCCTTTGCTGAATGAACATGTGTAACAGAAAACTATTCAATTGTATTTGCTCTTAATAAAATAAGTAAATAAATAAAATAATAAATAAAAACATTTGTCAATATGGATACAGCCAGTACAGTACCTGTCCACATGTCTATGCAGACTAGGGATGGAGCTGGCTGGCTGCTGGCTGTCTGCGTGCCTGCCACTGCTACTGTACAGCATGTTAATGCACATGAACAGAGCTTTGTGTCTCCCTCCCTGCCCACTGCCTGTTCACCACTCAGCTCCCCATATGCCGCTCCCTTGCGCTCCTCTCATCCAGCCACTGGGAGCTTGATTAAGCCTGACTTGTCACCAAATTACACACACAAAGTTTACATGCATTCCCCTGCTCTCCAGCTGTTGCAGATTTGTTACAAAGAATAAATCTTGAAGCAGTTGACTGAGCAGGTCTGGGATGTCTGCCGCCTCATTGATAGGGAGAGATGGGGAAAGGGCGGGGGAGACTGAGAGAAAGAGAGACAGAACGGGAAAACAAGATAGACAGGAGGAGACTATGTGAGAGGAACCAGGTTGATTAAGAAATGGACCAAGCTTTGTTTCTGCTTTGATTGGTTTAATAGAGTGAGCAGAAAATATAGCCAAATAGACTGTATTCTCAAATTAATTCTGAGATCACAGATCAAAAAAGTACACAAATTAGATTACAGAAAACACATTTTTTTAAGGTTTTGTCAATAAAGTTGGGTACAACATTACAAATGTGCATAAGTGCTTCACAATGAAAGAAAAGGGTCGTATATAGACATGGTCAGGCAAGAGCTTCTGTTAATAGTGCATTGGCTGTCTGCATAGGCTGTGTCCACATCTGTTTGCACTAAAAGCAATTCAGAAGACAAATACTTAAGACAAATCCTTTAGTGTCTTGCTAAACATGCAGAAATAACTATTATAATAGTTTTAGTTGTTGCAATGATAGAATAAACAAGATAACAAATGGGCAGAGAAAAAGAACAAATCTGCTATATTTCCGTAGAATTGATTTAGTAAGTATTTATATTGGAAGCATGAGCTTATCCCACTCTATAAAAAGGTTATTATCAACTGTGTTTGGAAAATCTAAATTTTAGAACTGTACACTAGATTCAACTAGGAGAGGTTGATGGAAGTTAATGGAGATTTTTCTGAAGTCAATGTACTTGAAATCTTGACATGTTTCCTCTCAATATGCCTCTCTCATATAATAATGACACATGATTCTTTTGTCTTGTGTTTCTCCTCCATCTTTTTGTGATTATGATTTCTCTCTTAGATCATCTAAATGGCTGTGGCAGTAATTGCTGTGTGGGCATCATTACCCAAGAAAGCATGAATAAGACACAGTAATGAGCAAAAGCCTCAGAGCTTGCTAGACCGTTGATCAATACCATTAAACAATGTGCACTTTGAGCCGAGCTGCGTTCGAGAGCTCCGACACTCAAATGGATATTCCTCATAGCACTAATGGCTTTGAACTAGGCCTCCATTACCATGTATAAAACGCTGCCTATTAACATAATCAAATCTCTCTGTGTTTTTTTGCGTCAGAGATAATATGAAAAGACAGGAGGTTGCTAATGTAATTAAGCGTATGCTATAATTACTATCCCCTGATCACATGACCTCTTCTCCTAACAAAGCTGAATAAATAGTCCCATTACCCTGACTACTGCGTTGTGATTTGGTGCATTGCCGGTTTACATGTTGTCTGATGTTCGAATGTAAACAAGATGGCTACAGTACGCCATGCCAATTCTGCTTTTGGATTGCAATGCCAACATACCAAAAACGTAAACAAATATGTAAAATAACCCAATTCAAAAGCTAAAAAGCAGACTTTGTCTTGATTTTTTTAAAAATTCTACCACTAAAATCCATTTCTGTTGCAGCCAGAACCATCAGGACTGCAGCTAGAAAGCCATTATGATCAGTGGGTTTAATTACAAACATTTTAATTTGCATCCAGGGGCTCTATTCATCACATCCATCTCGGCTAGCAGCCCCGTTCTCCCTCCATATGCCCAATAAATAAATAAGAAGCTAAAAGAGATTCTGGGGCCCGAGAAATGATTACTATTTCACTTACAATTACCAGGATGATAATGGCTATTGTATTGATTGCTCTGCCCTTTGAGATCAAGGTCATATGAAAATGTAATCAAAAAAGCTTTGATAATTCCTGCTGAGCCATGAAATGAGAAAATGCAATAGTGAAGCCTGGCTGAAATGTCTTTCCTCCATTAAACTTGGCTGGCACGCTACACACAGTAAACATCAGTTTTCCCATGAAACTGAATTCTCTCATTTCTGATCCCTATTGTAACCTTTTGTGTTAAGATTTATTTCATGTAAATAGAATATAGTCTCTAGAATAACAGAGCTTACATGGGAAGACAAGGACATCTCAGCATATTTGTGCTGGCCCTTTTGTGTGCACTATAGACTATACGTCAGCTAGTGCGTGCTGTATCATCATTAACATGCGTCTTTTGTGTTGCTCACTCACTTTAATATGATGTTAATGCGATGCTGAGAACTAATAGAATGATTGATGAGGTCGTGAAACTGATCAGTGAAACTGTGTCAGCTAACAGTCACCAAAAGTACAATGAATGACGGAACGATAATGATCCTCATGACTGCAGATGGTTCTACTGTACGGCAGAATTAAACAATGGCCTCATAAATAACCATTTAACCCTGGAAGCATTTGCTGTCATTCACATTTTGAAGTCATTTCCACAACTCAAATGTGAAATTCACTCATTAATTCGCTGAGGCAGACGCTCAACCTCAGTATATCAGTTCTGTCAACTCATTAAAAGCACATTCTTTAATAGAGGGTTGTCCTAGAAATGAGATGTAGTTTGCCAATATATTAAGATTTATGTTGTTTGTCGTGCAACTACCAGTGCTTGCTGTGTTTCTGTAATGAAGATAATTGTTGCAGGTGATGTATAAAAATAAATGACAAATAAATCCCAGGCTTGTATGGTAAAAAAAAATGGATCCATATGTTTTGATGCAAAGCATTTCCTCTACTGCAACACTGAGGGATTCATGCACTTAATATATGCCAGCCCCAGCCCTGTGCATGCTTATACCCTCCAGACATCCTCCCCCATATCCCAGAAACCTCTGTGTGTTTAGGAATCAGGCTCCACCATGACTCTGCGTAGCGCCTGGGAAGATATCGCCGCACGTCCAAAAATTTCCATCAATGGCGGCTCAACTCCTCCGCAGCAACTCTCTGATAGGTTAATCCCTGTATCACACTTCAGCACCAGTTCACTAAGCGGCTTAAAAGGACACATTAGAGCGATGACAATGACCTGCTAATGGTGTTACATTTCTCTGAAGCATTATGAGCTATCTTTGTCACATTTATCTTATAATGAGATCTGTCAATTGGGGGGAAGAAGATCCCATGCAGCAGCCAAGGACGTTGATATTTCTCATAATAAATAATGACCTAGAAAAGGGAGAAAACAAACCTTGATCCCTCTCCCCTGATCTGTTTTCTTTGCAAGCGACAGAGCGGGCAGCCCCATGGAGGCCTTGGAGCTTGGTGTCACCATGTAGATTACTGGCTGCTGTGCAGACCCAAGTCCTCAGGGCCACCACAACACCCCCAACCACACCATGTGTGATTGATGACTGCCGGTTCCCATGGGCGTTTTATAACATTTCCTCAAGCAATGTCCCCTGAAGGAAATGTGCCATAATTCATCATGCTATTACTGTACCAAGTCCAAATAGTAATTTTGTCCCCTCTAATTTCATTATGGTGTGCATTTTTATCCTCCTGTATGCTTTTACAATGGGGGAGAGCACATTTTATATTCAAACTAAACAGCCAAGCTCAAATCTGGATTGGAATATATGCACCTCTTTTGTCCAAAAAATATGTTGCCCTAAAGATCACCAAAGAGTTTTACTAAAATTAACTGGCCGCTAAAGATCACTAGTTAAGATACTGTTACAGGAAATGGTATTTTAAAGAACCAAGTGCTCTCATCTAGAGATGTTTTCTGAATAATGGTTAAAATGACCAAGTCCAGTGGAACCTCCTAATAACTGTTGCTAAGTGAAGCATTCACAAGTGCATTTTTTAGATAATCATCAGCTGATTCATAATGTGCTGCACACCAATTTCCACATCGAAGCAGTGTTTCTGCTAAATTACCTTTTGGTCTAACCATTTTCCTTTATATTCCCCCATTTAGTTTATTCAAGTACAGTACTTTGTTTAAAATTGCACACGCTTTTTTATCGTAATTTTGATGATTTTTTTCAACCTTTTCTGCCGAGAAAAGTTTGAAATCTAAATCTGGAGTGGAGTGGACCAATATTAACACAGATTATCATACAACATTTTTCTTTATAAACCACATTTATTGTGTCGAAGAACACTAGATGCAGACACATAGGAGTTACTTAAACAACATTACGTAGCATAGCCCTCTTTCCACAGAAAGTTGGAGCTGTAACAAAATATTTATGTCGACACATGATGAAAAACTGTTTCATTTCTTGAAGATACACATAAAATGAGATTTTTTCTTTTGTTGAATAACTAGACTATTAGCTATAGTAGCTAATATTACAATCACAGATAATAACAACAGCTACATTGCACATTGATTTTCTGTTTGTTGCTAAGACTCATATTAACCCAAACCTTTTACACTCGCAGTCTAGGGTCTACTGTTAGCTAAAGCAGGAAACATTGAAAATCAGTTTAGAGGTAACTGGCAAATTATTTAAAGGTAGCTTAATAAACTGATGAAAAAGCTACTGAGAATAAAATGGACAATGGATATGATGCCACAGAACATTACTGCGGTAATTTACTCAGCATAAATCTTAGAATCCTATTTTTTTAATGCTCACAGAGAGTAAATAAAAAGCAGTTATTTATATGGTTGTGGGAGGAGAGATTAATGGTTGAAATGACCGAGCAAAACCATGTCAATTAAATTTTCTACATGTGTTACGTGGGTTACTGCACAGTCGCAATTAACTTTGCCCAAGCAACCATTTGGGGGACTTTGTTGTCTTGTTCTCTTTCAGACACACACACACACACACACATATACAGAATATACACAAGGTTAAGACAAGACACATTATCATTAGTTCTCAACATATATGTATGTACATATGTCAATGTTTTGTGAACATCCATTTGAAAAGCAACACATACACATACTATATGTACACACGTACTGACACACATACAGTCACACACACAGTAAACATAAATAAACACACTTACCCAGACAGTAGTATCACTGTCTACAACACTAATCCAAAAAGCACTAAGCTGTATTACTTTTAATTATTCCTGACAGCCTCTTGCTTTAATCTACACAAAGCACGTGCAAACGAGCTGTTACACTCTGCCTCCAAAAAAGGGGGACAGGAGAGGACGGCAGGCTGCCTGCCTGCCTGCTGAGAAGGCCTTCTCTGTGCATGACATGGACATGGGCTTCGGTGACCCGGCTGGCGCTCGCCTACGTCTCCTCGCCGGCTGAAGACTCTGGGGCCGCCATGTGGCATCTGCTGCCATGGGGCTGAGCATGAGGCTAGGGCTGGGACTGGCCCTCTGTTCACCAGGCCTGTCTAGAGCTGTAGCACATTTCTGGAACCTGGCGCCACGTTACCTACCAAACCAATTCTACAGAGAAAGTGGCAAGGTCACCCCTCGCTCTGCCTGAAAGACCTCCACCTGTCACATTCTGCTCGGCTGTCATGCTACACAGAGAGGGGTGGGGGTTGGAGTGGGGGCACTTTGTTCAAAATTCAAAAGGTAATCCATTGTGCACACTGTTTCCATACACAATATTATTCACTGAAGTAATACACCTAATAAATTAACAATGTGCTAATTATGTATAAAGCATTAGAGAAGAGATGTATTTTGTGATGCATTTGCAGCGTCTGAGTATAACCAGGCTTAGTCATCTGAAAGTGCAACATCTACTCTCAATGAAACCAGCCACCAGCTGACTATCATGATCTGTGTGACAACTATAGCTTGATACAGTAGGGTGACGCTGGTGATAGAACGCATTCATAATGGTAGCTATTCCCTGGTGAGGGAAGGGGTCGTGTTTACCCCTGAAGGTTACTTCTTGTAATCCTTGCATAGTTTATTCAAATAGTGCCCTAACCGGGGTCTCCAGGATTTCCCCCTTAAAGCAACCAAAGCATGACCTTTACATTTGACGCTTGACAGTTCTTCAGATCCGCCCAACCAGAACAGATTAATGCATATTTATGTGTTTGTTACAGAGCAGTGGATGCTCCTTATCTCTTGGAGAACAATAGACAGAGAGCTCTTTGCAGACACACACATGTGCACAGTATGCATCCATGATCACTCACATAAATGCAAGCTGACATCATTACCGGCATATTGAAGTTTTTTTTTTGACCTGGTAGAAACAAACAATGCTGGCACTTAACTTTGCTTAAAATATAGCATATACTTATAGTATGAAAAAGGCAGGTCGCCACTTTAAAAATGGTTGATCAGATTTAACAAAACAAACAAGAAAATTAAAAATCAGTTGTCACAAGATTACTCAAGTATCACTAAACCATTTACGGCAGAATCTACTTTTCATTGCTCCTTCCCAGTGTTAATGTATAAAGCAAGTGACTGTACTGTTTATACATCCTTGGTCCATTTTACACATTGGCACCTGGTCGGGGGAGGATGCCGCCAAGATAATCTATTTAGATTGGCCAGGTCATTTATCATGGTTGTATGGCCCCTCCTCAGATGGCAGTCTGACTGATCCATCCAACCAGAGTCTAAGTCCAGTGGCCTTTACGTCTGTCACAGTGTATGGATAACTGTGAATCTCTCCAGCCTGGACCGGGGTATAGAATTTTGCAGCATGTGGAAGGAACTGGCAGACATGTAGATTTCACCAAGTCAACATTATATTTCTTTTTCTCACTCAATGCCACTCCTTAAATAAGCCTATTCCCCAGAGGTTGAAAGCATCTGTATTTAAAAATATTTTGCTGGAAAATATTTTGCTGTCACACTCTGTTATGTACTATTATAAAAGAGTAGCATTTCAACAGCATGAAGGAAAATCAAAGATAGATGAAAATAGGCATGTGTGAGGTTCTACGCTCATAAGATTTCTTTCTTTAAATGCAGCAGAAAATAGCAGGGATATTAGCCCTCTTATTTCAGCTTACACTGTTCTATTTGTGCAACAGCAAATCATTTCTTTCCCTGCTCATGTTCATACAACCTCGTCATGCTGTGTGCATGTTTGTGTATGGTTCTCTGCATCTAACAGCGCTAGAACCATAGATGGTGAGAGAATGCATGTCAGTGTGTTCTCAAGGTCAGCTCGGTAAAGTTCAAGGAAACAAGGTGCAGCAGTCTAAACATAGGCAGCCTGTCCCCTCCATCTGATCAAGGTCTGAGATGAGAGGCAGGACAGAATTACAAAGTTAACCTCATTCCCTCCAGATAGAAAGCGCCAGGGAGCTAAGAGAGAACTAACATGCAGCAGCATTAGCACTGTAGCTCTTAGATAAAACATTAGCTACAGCATATTCCAGCAGAGCACCCTGTATGGTGTTCATTTTAAGCAGTGTTCGAAAAATTACACTTCTGTGTTGAAATTAGAGCAGGTATTAAATTAGTAGTTGCTTTAGAGATGCTGAAAAAAGACAATTAACAAATGGCTTCTAGTGGGAGGTGAAAGTGCACATCATATACACTTTCACAAAAAGCTTTTTCTGCAGAACAATTCTGCACCATTACCGAGCCACCCACTACCTCAGTTATTTGGATATAGTAACCTCCATGCCTGAGTACTCAAAGTTCTCTGGCGCAGCGAAAATCTAAGCGGCCACATGTGTGGGAGCGCAGAAATAGTGCACCATTAAAAGGTCCTGACTCACCTTGTTTTAAGTGCAAGGTCTAATTGCCAGCCTCTTTTCCAGAGGGCCAGAGCAGCAGCTGGCAGCAGGCTGTATCTACAGGGATGGCCATTAACGGTGGTGTAGCTAGCAAAGAAATAAGGCCTACAATCCTTGGCTCCCTCACAGACAGTCACTCTATTCTGAGACAGGCAAACACCACATGAGACAAATACACCAAGGCTGCCCTCTGTGACTTCTCACCATACATTTGACTCATAAATGGTGCTATTATTCTAGCTCCAGTTTGGTCAATCTTAAGTGTCTCCTATAAAAGGAGTCATTATTCAGTATGCAGCCCCCAGTTGTTTAGATATTTAAATTAGTAACACTTTAGCCCTGCGAAATTCAACAGAGACACATTTTTGCAAGATATTAAAAGTAGTGATAAAGATGAACAGTGGTGTGTTTTTTTCTTCTTCAGGTGATACATTGCTGCTATTAAGGGTTAACAGTTGTAATGGGGCTTATTTTAGACAAACAAGACCCATTTGTATTCAGTGCGGAGTACAGCATGTTCTTCAAGAGCTCTCTCTCTCTCACTTGCTTTCTCTTTCCCTCTTATTTTGCTTTACACATTTTTTTTCTTTACTTTTCTCACTGGGTGTGTTGGAGGTGTTTGAAGGTTACATGCAGTCAGATACAGATGAACAATGAAATGATGCATCTATGACAGATCGCTCACAATAGACGGGAGGCAGGCAGAGACACACACAAAGAAAAAGAAGAAACAAAGACAGACGCAAACACACAGTGGACAGTAGTTCAGGTTTTCAGTGAAGGCACAAATTATTTACTGTTTCAGGTTCAGTGTTTTGTGTGTCAGGGCATGGATGGGAGAACGTGCGGGGTGTATATTTACCCCAGAGCCTCCAGGGTTTTTAGCCCATAATTCATAGTCGACGCCTCCTTAGGGCACAGTTGACCACATACACGTCAGGAGCAGGAGGCCGTCCCACACAGTGCAAACACAGTACACTGTTGCCTTTCTTTCTCTGCTGGCCTCACATCGCAAAAACACCACGGCACGGAGGTGTAACTGTCTCCCACACTGGCTTGCTTGCTGCCTCACCTACATGCCCCCTCACTCAATAACTCTCATTGCCAAAACAGTAAACCTGCACAAAGCTTCTAAAAGAAGATTTCAGTTTCGGCAACAGTGTAAATGACCCCAGCTTAGAGATACTTTACACCAGCTACTTAATCTAACTTCTGCCACATTGCAGGTGGGCTGAAAAAAATCTCTTAGCCTGAAGAAGAAAAAAAACAGCACAGATTTTAAACCTGCGTATGGGGTTTAACAGTAGAAATGCTGAGACGCTGTCCAGCTGGCCTTGTAAAAGTCACAGGCACCAGCGAGGGCTAGGACAACGCCATTTGTCATAACGTCAGCAAATTCAATAATTAATGGGCCGTATCCTATCACAGCTCTCCAGTTTACCCCCCCCCATCCAGTCTCAGTCCCCCCGTGTTCAGGAGCATATTGTAGTCTCTCTCAGTGGTCTACTATGAACGTTTAATTCCTCATCATTAAGAGATGTCCAGTTGTACCCAGACAGTTATTTGCTTGCAATGACAAATTTACACACTCACTGTTCACATAGGCTTCTGGCGCATCCATCCCAGAGGCAGAGGCAACCAGCAAGTATTTTGGCACAGAGGGTGAAAATCCAAATTTTTCTTTGTATTAGTTTACCCTGCATGGTTCAAGAATTAATATTAGTTCTGAATAAACTATTTAAGCTGGACATCCCAATAAGAAAGTAAGAAAGAAAGTGTTTTTTAGGCTCTGAGAATGTAAATTTATATGCATAGAAACATGTCAAATGCATGTGTTTGCGCAGGTCTATGTATGCATGCATGCATGCATTTGTGCATGAGAGTCTGAGCGTATTTGACCCTGGATTTGATCAGCTGTAGCAGGCTCTGTGTTTACAAGGCTGAAGGAACAATGACTGTGTGATTAGGTGCAGGCAGGCCAACAGGGCCCGTCCCAAACACAGCTGGCACCAGGGGACTGCGAGGTGAGCTGGGAACCACATCCCTTTGATTAATGTGAGAGCGAATGTGGGAGACTGGAAGGATGGCAGCACTGTGCCCCGCTCTGCTCTGCTCCTGCCAAGGAGGTGCATGTAGGTGAAGAAGGTCCACCATTGGCCCAAATGTCTTACTGTTCAGTGTGTGTGTGTGTGTGTGTGTGGGTTGCGATACAGTTTACATTAGAAGGGAGTTATACATATTTTGCATGTACATAATTAAACCTTCAGTCCCTTGACCTTTCATTTCTCTCAGAGGTCATTTTGGGTTCACACTTAAGGTAGAAACCAGGGACAATAATTTGCCTGTTTCCTAATGTTGTCATGTAAAGACAGTGACTCTGACATTTGTTCCATGAATAGGTCCCAAGAATCTGCACAGATACAGGTTCAGAGTTCCACCAGCTACATAAAAAATTGATTACGTAGGGCTGTTAACTAATCGCTAGCTAGCTAATTTGTCAAACAGAAGCATGTTTTCCGTGGTAATGTCATGTAATCCCACAACTGTTAGGTCTCTCTGAAGTCTGACCTTCTGTACTGAAGCTAGTTCAAATTTACTTGTATGTTATTCTGTGTTCTGTGCTGTTTTGACTGAGACTGAGACATGGAGAAATAAATACTTTTGTCACAACTAAAAACATAGAGAAAATTGTTTTCTTTTTGCAAGAATGAAGCCCTTTGATTACATACAAGCCCTTCAGAAATGAAGCTACTTGTGAAAAATCAGTGGTTGAGCAAAGTGTACTGCCTCTTCTCTTCAACCATGTCCTCTCCTTCACCCTGTGACCACACAGTTCAATAGAGTAACACTTTTATGCGAGAATCTATGGGCACAATCACCAGGTGTGAAAATGTCAACCTCCCCTCCCTCGGTTTCTTTGTTGATGCTGACATTTAGCCTGATACCAGAGAGGGGGTTCACTATGGTACATCACATCAAAGACAACATACAATACAACTATATGCAGGGGCAAAACGGTGTTGAATCATCTCGTATGGACCCAATACTTTGTATTGTCACAAACCTTTTCAATACAAAGAAGCGAGACATGTTTTCTCCTTCAGCATAGCATCAGTGTGCTACAGCCGGCATTACAACTACCCTGGATGCTGTCTCTAAGAGACCACATTCCACTCTCTGCATCCTCTCCACCCCCTTTTCCCTTTCTCTATCCCTCTTCATCACCCCCCTCATCCTCCGCCCATCACCCTCTCCCCCAGGTGGCCGTGGGGCCGGCCTGTCTGAAATGTGATAGGCATAATCCCATTTAGCCTAATTGCATCTGCGGGAGAGCAGCCCTATGTGTCCCATCGTGTGCCTACCGAACCCCTTAGAACACATTATACACACATATCACATAGAAACCTCCTCAAAGCAGACATGTGGGCGCGCACACATGTGCGCGTGCACCGGCATGCATGTTCTTGCAGGGCTCTTGCGCATCACATGTACTGCATTGTGAAGTCCCTGTGCAGTTCTTTGTTTGTTTTTCCTCATCGATAAAATGCTCCAGAAGTGAGACATGGATCTCTTTCTCTCTCAAACACATGCCAGGCGAGGAGGCGGGGGGGCGGGGGTGTCTCTGCCCAGTTTGCATTAGTGCAGACGAGACAGAGAAGTCAGACAACCATGTTAAGATGTTAAGAGAGGAGTGCTACGGTATAGGGCCTAATGGAAAGACTAAGGGTTTAATATGTGCATGTGTGTGTATGTGTGTATGTGTGTGTCTGCACATGCATCTGCCTTAGGGGGGTTGTGGTCCAATGGGTGAAGGGAGATGATGCTGCTATAGGGAGATCTGGGGAGTGGTCCACTGCAAAAGGAGACATAATGAGACTCTGTTCTCCCAGGCAACCGCTCACATATTATTCACACTAGAGCGAAGAGGGCAGAGGAATTAGGGCCAGTGGCATAGCTGCACATTAATGATCACGTTAAGAGTCCAAATGGGGATCCAGTGGCATCTATGAAATCATCATTAGCGTTTTTCATGCTGTAGTTCATTTAGAATATGTGTAAGTATGTGTTAATCTATCATACATGCTGAAAGGTGCATTGAGCAGAATATTTTTCATGATATTTGGTCCACTCAAATCCTTTTCTATTCTATTCTAGTGCGTGTTCATGCATCTGTTTTTTATTGTGGCCCTTTTGTGGAGAGGCCGTGACATATTGAGCTCAAACAGGCCACAGATCAATCTGCAACACAAAGGAAATCAATGCCCCGGAACTGAGTTACTCCGATGGGTTGAGTGCAGATCATTCGATTTTCAGTTGAATGAAGGACCATTACCATAAAATCAAGTCTCCAGTGGTGGAATTTAGTCGCATCCAAGGAGTATAATAGTTATGTTCAAGATACAGATCATCACAAACATTGTTACTGGCAATGGATGATAATCAAAATGATGACTACTTCAGTTATAACAGTCACTGTCTGGCATTTGTATTAAATGGCATGCTATAAGTGAAACTAGGCTTGTGGAAAAATTCCATGTGCGTCATAATCTGTGAAATTAAACTATTATCTTGAAAATAATAAATAAGCCCACTCTGCAATGTGATACCACACAGAAAGACTGCCATTTATATTCAGGCTTTATATTCAAATAAGTCCCATACGATCACATTGTTTCGGCGACAGGGACAAGAGAACACTCTCCTGTTTTTCGTAAGTATGGATAAAGCTGCAGTGCCGGTTTTCAAATGAGACAGCTTGAGTGTACCTCTCCTATATGAGAATAGCCACTACATTACAGAATCTCCAGCTGTTCCTTTATTCCCTACTCAATCCAGTCATTAAAACTTTCACATCTTTTCAAACATTTGTTCAGTAAGCTGCCAAACCCTGCTCTGATGTCTAATCGGTGAACACAATTCACAAGTAAGAAAAAAAACAGGGACGGACGGAAAAATATGTAAGACGTGTGAGGCAGAGAGCTTGAAAGTAATATCCGTCTGCGTTTCCACATTGTAGTAGTGCTCATGTCTTCAGGTTATTTTAGACAACTTTCTTTCTCTCTCTCTCTGTGTAGTGTGTTAAGTATGCAGTGTGTGTGGATTTTTATGTACCGTACACGCAGACGCGCATGCATTCGTGACCTCCAGGTCTTCGAGTCAAGGTGTGTGTGGGTGCAAATTCGATTACACTCAAGTTAAAGCAATTTCCTGCGGAATTCAATTCTTGTCCTCCGTTGCAGGTGAGCTCCCCGCGGACGTCTGTGTCTTCTCAAAGAAATAAAGCACCTATAAACAGCAGCCTTAAAGGAGGAAAGGAGAGCCGAAATGCAATTAATATGCAAATTCAGGGGGAGACTTAATGGGGAGCCTTAACAAACATTCGTGTGTTGGGAGATAAGGCTGTTTTCAGGTTGTTTTCCTCTAACCTCTGCCTGTCCAAAGTCAAAGCCTTGGGGAGCTGAAACTCTTGAAAAGGCGTGGATGTTGCTGGTAATGGATTATTGCACTGGGAGAAGTAGGGCAGTCTAGGGCTATGTTTTGGAGAGCACACTGTTCGTCATGTCATTCAGTCATGCAAAATGGCAGTCAGCTAACTGAAACAATTCACTTTCGTCCTTTTATGTTATTCTGTGGCATTTTTTTTCCAGGGGTGAGCAATTTGCTCTGAATCCCATCAGAGTTTGCCATGAGTGTGGGGAGGGGAGAGCGGAGGAGAGGAGGATAGAGGGGAGGAGAGGTAGAATGAGTAGCCTGAGGCGGGAGATGGAGGGCAGCAGAGAGGGTGAGAGTATGCATTCAGATTGGGAATTCATTTGCCATTCTCAGGCACAGTCATACTTCAAGAGGCTTACGAGAGACATGGAGAAGGGAGAGATGAGGCCTCTGATGTGGAATGACATGCCTCATGATAGAAGAAGAGGAGAAAGAGGGAAAGACAGACTGCTATGAATCACAGTGATAGAGGAATAGTGAGACAGAACAGTTTGCAAAGGGGAGAGAGAGAGACGAGAAAAAAAAAGATGGACGGGTTTGGCCTGCAGTCCTATGGGTCGATGCTGCAGTTGAGGCCACAGCAGTGCTGTCTGATGGATCTAAGTCCCCGAGGACTCAACCCTCTTTTCATTCTCTCCATCCCCCTCCTGCCCCCACCCTAATGATTCATCCACCACCTCCAACCCCCCTGTGCCTTCACCATGATTCACACCCACTCCACGAGCTAAATTATCACTGCGGTCCCTTGGAGAGCTCCATCACTCTCCCTCCATCTTCGGTTATCATCAAACAAGTATATGAGCTGCGACCAGTGCCTGATTGCATTGAAGAGCCCAGCTCAGCAGTTTTTATGAGACTATCCGCATTTGAGCACACACTCAAACTCACACACCGATGGCTTTGATGGCACTTTTGCAGGAAGAGTTTTCCATCTTAAAATGCTTGAGTGTTTACAAGTGATGACGCAGAGTGGATTGAGTGGAGGGCAGTGTAATTCCACAGGCAGGACACTATAAATGTTGATTACATGAAGGTTGAGTAGAATATCTAATCATCAGGGATCCATTGGAAATCTTTTCAAACTGTTATATGACGTGGCTGCTGTGGTACAGAGCATGCCAACAACTCAAGTTCACGTTCCGCACCATCAGGAAAGTTCACAAACAGGATGATGTGAGTGAAAACAGCCATGATTATTTGTTGAAAGGTTACAATAGTCCGGCAGTTTTAAGTCACAGCACATTCCTGGGAGATTCTGGTGGATTGCTCTTTTATAGAAAATAGTTCAAATGAAAAAAGCCTAGCTAGAAAGATGTGTGGGTATCCAGATTAATGTTAACATGTTAACATTGGTTGTGGGAAAACACATTTAGGTTGTATTTTATCCAAGCTAGAGGCATGGCCCTTCAGTATGTACAGCGATGTTGGCGGGTCAGTCGGTCTGTCAGTTGACCAATTTGTTCCAGAATGAAATATCTCAACCACTATTTTATGGCTTGCTATAAAATGTGATATATCATATGAGATATAATCTTCCTTTAATAATCCCTGTAGGGGAAATTTAACTTGGCACACCAATACAGAGGGGGCGGCACGGTGGTGCAGTGGTTAGCACTGTCGCCTCACAGCAAGAAGGTCGTGGGTTCAAACCCCAGTTGCCCCGGCCTTTCTGTGTGGAGTTTGCATGTTCTCCCCGTGTCTGCTCTGGCTTTCTCCCACCATCCAAAGACATGCAGGCTAGGTTAATTGGTGACCCTAAATTGTTCTTTAGTGTGAGTGGTTGTTTGTCTCTGCGATGGACTGGCAACCTGTCCAGGGTGTACCCCGCCTTTCGCCCGATGCCAGCTGGGATAGGCTCCAGCCCCCCCGTGACCCTGTATGCAGGATAAGCGGTTGACGATGGATGGACACCAGTACAGAGGAATGTAAAGAGTTTGCCAAGTTCGGACTTCTGTACTTTAAAGCTCGGACTTGGCAAGTTCAGCCCGGGAGTACAAACTCTCAGGAACAGGAGCACGCAGTCAGTCATTCAGCAATTGGAGCAGCAGCGGACATTATGTCGGCTGGACCCGTTGGCGGGCGGGACCTGACATCTCCAAAAACGTTCTTTCTGGAGAAATCAACCACATATTTGGAGTTTAAACAACTATATTCCCGCATAGAACACTCTTAAAAATACTATATGTGACACGAGAACAACAGTATTATATGTTACAGTTGTGAGTTTTCTCGTCCAGCATTTACGCTTTTTGGCAGCGAAATGCTTTCTGGGATATCTGGCAATCCACACAAGTCACCACCGATGCAGGCTCGGTAAAACGGGCGGAGCGAGAATACATCCAGGTATATGGCCGCACTTGGCTAGATGCGGACTTTTTAATTGGAACATTAGTTGGAACTTTGGCTGCGAAGTCCACAAGAACACAAGTACAGACAAGAACGCATATTGAGAAACAGTATTTGTGTTCAGTGCTAATCAACAAATGTTAGCATGGTAAACATGGTAAACATTATACCTGCTACTAAACATCATTATTGTGAGCATGTTAGCACGCTGACATTAGCATTCACCGTAAAGCAGCGCTGCGCCTAAACACAGCGTCACAGTGCTGCTAGCACGGCTGTAGACTCTTGTTTGAAGGTAATTTTTCAGTGCAGAGAGTGGCACAAATCTCCTCCATGGTATTCCACATTGTGTGAGAAAGATAAATAAAACCCGAACTATCTGCACAGCTAGATAGAGGTAAGTGAGAAAATATGTTTATTTGTTATTTGGGTGAACCAACTTTTCCATGCACCCCCACATACACAAACACAGACCACCCTCCCTCTCTGTCACTATGCACCGATAAAGAGGGGATGATCTGGCAAGTACTGCCCCCATGATTAAAGTGTACTGCGCTCACCTGCCCAAGTCCAATCAGAGCCTGTGCTGATTGCAGCAGCTTGCTGGAGACAAGAGATGGGGGGCTGGGGGTGGGGTCGGCTCCATCGCTGGTGAAGTGACACTGTGGTGGTGCCATGGCAGGGCAGCAGGAAGCTCCAGCCCCAGGGAGGATCCAGCTCCGCTCTCCTCTCCACTCCTCTCTGGCCAGACGGGGTGAATCAATCATCTCCAAAGATGTCAGCATCTGCCCAAGCAATTTCAGATTGGAATAAATGGCAGATGGGGATGTTGTTCCCTCTGTTTAATCAGTTCCACCAAATGTGGTTTTATCTCTTATAAAATGAAACCATCTGTAGCACGTAGGTGTAAGGATCAAGTGAGGGAGGACGGAGGGAGAGGGTGACAGAGGGAGAGAAGAGAGATGTGTGTGTTTGGTGTGCATGCATATGTGCATGTGGACGTGCATGTGTATGCTTTTCTATGTGTGTGTCTTTTGCGTGTGTGTGGTGACGGAGGGCAGAGAGAGATGGAACACTGTGAAACAGAAGCAGAATAGTGGGAGTGAAATAAGAAGAAAAAAAAGAGAAGCACTTATCCATTAAAAAGAGGGAAAATGTAATCTTACTGTGAGCTCACACCTCCACTCTAATCTCCCCTTTCTCCCTCACAGGAGAACTACCCAGGGGCCATCACCATTATATCTAGACCCATCTATTTCCTTCTCCGCCTCCAACCAGACACTGGTGCTGTAATTTGGTCCCCCTATAGCCCCAGCCAAGGCAGAGACTTCCCTGATAAATCCCCTTGTTTTTAACCGGGGATGATAGTGTGTAGGCATTATAGCTCTCAAAGCTCTTGCCTCAGGGATTGTCTTGGTAACGCTTTACTTTTGGGTGGCCTTATTTAAATGTACACTAAACTATGGAAAAGTCTAAGTAGGGTAGACAGTGAAAAATCCTTTTCTTCCCAAACAACAATGTCAAGGCAAGCAGCTACTTCTGCACACTTGCTTTTACACAGTGTTGTTACACCCTCATAAGCACATTATGCACAACACAAGTAAACTATTACCAGGGTTCTGTACAAGGTGGAGAGAGGCTGACTGAGAATGGAGAGAAAGATACAAAGGAAGGAAGGTAGGTGGGGTGGGGAGAGAGACTGCGAGAAGTAGCTGTGACCCTCCGTGTGTGTTCTTCACATGTTCTGCCTTATATCTGTCCTTAATGAAAGTCTGAGAGGGTAATTCACTGGAGAATCTCCTCCAGCGAGACATTCTCTTAAATCATTCATAACTTTAAAAAGAAGACTGGCTAGGTGGAATGATTTTGCCAACAGAAAAAGGTCTTTGAATTGCACATATTTCCAAGTTTAATGCTCTTATTACACCATTTAAACATTAACACAAACACAGTTTAAAACACAAACGCAGATGACAAATTTGAGAGAACCAATTTGGAATTTAATGCAAAAATCACACTTCTAAATTATTCCCTGAGTGTCGACTGGAAGGCAGTCGACTCTTTTAGACTGCCAACATTAGGATTACACCCATAGCCAACAACAAGTGATGGGCAAACTGTTCTTTGATCATTTTCTCAGCCAATCATCAAGCCTTATTTTTCCACTTGGCAAAAGACTTGTAAATCTTAATTGTTTTAGATTCATGGCAATTATGATAATCAAAGTAAAACGGATAAATGCATACAGTATGTCAGTAAAGTTACATGCTAGTTTTAATGGTATAATAATATTAATAGTACTTACTAGTAATAGAAATTTGAAAGTGTTGGTCAAGAGTTGTCAGGTTTGGGAATATAGGCCTAGCTGCCTTTTGAGTCAATACTTTATGTCTTAAACTCACATGTATGCATGGAGCTTAAATCCAAATTAAGAAAATTAATTGAGATAGGGGTAGGAATAGGGAATATTTATGTGAATGTGTGCCATTTAATTCAACAATAACTAATACTATCTTTTACTCAAATTGTGCCCACTTTGTTCATTATAATTCTGTCATCTAATTAAAAAGCATTTAATTAATATAAATTAAATACAATGTCTACTGTCATTAATCCCTTTTGTGAATGAATGATTTCAAATTAGTTTCCAGATCTAACATTTCTGTCCACATCTTGTTAATGTGGACACTTGCTTTCAGTACTGTTGAATAAACCACTAAAAATGGATTTAAAAAAACAACATGTAAAAATATTTCTGAAATGTTTCAGCCTTAAGCCTCCCTAATCCTAAAGAAGGCTTTGGGATGTTCTTTAACATTCCCTGAATGTTCTGTACAAGACATTTCATGAGCGCAGATTTTCCTTCATCTCCTGGCTATTAAAAAGGAATTTTTATGTTCAAACACATAGGAACAGTTGTGTGTCATTTATTGTTATGACATTTTAAAACTTAGTGGAAATCACAAAGAATGTATTTAATACATTTAAGAGCCAAAATATGAATGGCAAACTTTTGTTGCAATTGACATAGTATCCAGGTCTTAGACACATGGCACGGCAGTAAACGTTCAGTTCATCAGAAATGTGGTTCCTTTTGAATAAAGACCTTTCTGTCTAGCTTCCTATTTTTTACTGTAGTTTTATTTGCTGAAGCCAAGAACCGTCAGTTGTTTGTTGAAGAGGCAGCGTAAAACTACACATCGTAACAGAGAGGAGACATGAGTCAGCTTTAGCGTAGTATTATGCCATTACCTAATTTTGCAGTTTATTGCTCAAAACACTGTGATAATAATGCAAAGACTGGTATTGATAAGGTACTGTTTATTTTTGTTATACAGTTTACAGAAGTCCTGCATCTATTCTCATAAATAAACTGCTTTAAAATTTTTAGAAAGCCAGTATTTTTAGTAAATACAGATGATGGGAGAATGTCTAATTTGTGTGTATTTCCATGTTGCAGAGGAAGAGAAAATACCAAAAAATGTTTCATATGATAAATATGATGGAGTACATCTCCCCACAACAAAAGGGGTTATAATTAAATTTTCTGCTTGGTTTTAAAAGGCTATCTAACAACTCTTCCTCCATCCTGCAGACCCTGTCCCCGTCGTGCACCCTAATGCGATGGGATGTATTGTGATACAAGCTGGGATCACCATTTGTTCCAGAAGATGACTTTGATGCACGCTGAGTGCTAAATGGACACAATGAGAGCCCGCTATATCTGGACAGCACAGTTCACAGCCACTTTATTTTCTGGTCTAGCTTTATTCATTTTTAATATTAACAGAGGCCAAAGCGGCCCCCAGTATTAGAAAGACAAAGAGACCCTCCACTACTTGCATTATAAATTGATGTCGAGTAAGGCATGGCCATTCCTCACAAATTATTTTTAACCCATGAATCAACACAAGGCAATGCAGAAAGCAACGCACTACGGATGCACATGAGCAAGAAAAAGTCATAGAGGATGAATAAGAAGGACAGGAATGAAACAAATATCATACAGGGAATCAATGTCCCTCTCTCTTTTACTCTTTCTGTGTTCTCTGTTCTGTCAGTGGGATAATAGTGCTTCAGAGATGATTTGTTAATTAGACTGTCTAGACGTTGTTCTTCAGTGCAGCTGGCCAATTGGAGATTGTGGAAAATAAGTGTATGTGACCATTAAAAGGATATCAGTCCAATCCCATCATGAGTGACAAATCACACCCTCTTGTATCAAAGAGTAAAGAGGGGATGAGGGAGAGAAAGGCAGGGAAAGAGAGACCAAGTGAGCTGCATCCACTAGAACCGATAAACTATGTTCACCTCACAAGGCTGGGATAATTGCTGCAGTAAAAAGCATTTCCATCCCTCGTTTGTTGTACAGTCTGCAGTGTCAGGAGGGGTAACTGGTCTGTTTGACAGGACAGTGTGGTAATCAGTCATGTACTGATAACCCATTCCAACTGGTCACAGAGTTTAAGGACAGCAGCCCGTTTGTGTTCCTCAGTCTGCAAATAGAGCCTATTAGCTGCTGCTACACAGTCAGACTCACGGTCTGAATAATCACCTCGTAAAGCCAGCCCTGTTTGTCCGTTGTGTCGTCCATGTCCGCTATGCTATTTCTATCTTTGCAGGACGAGGAACCAATTTGGGCTCCAGCAGGCCTTGAGACAGTCAGGTATACGCAGGCAGGGAGGCAGGAGCTGAACAGAACGAACAGCAAGCCATACATATGGATCAGGTCGACAGGCTGAGCATTAATGGCCTCCCTCTGGAATCTAAAACACCAGCACAGGCCAGAGAGGAGCTCCTGGGGGAAATCAGAATACCAGCAGCCATTCAGGTCAGCATGTACGTGTTCGCTGCGTGTTACAGCTCCATTTTCCTCCCCCACCCCTTGCAGCCAGACAGACAGAAAGCCTTTTCTGAGGTGATTTATACACTTGTATTATGTATTGAGTGGAGAGCATTGTTGACCGCTTTCTGGAATACAATTGGGTTTCTGTTGAGAGCGATGCGTACAAGGCTGAAATACGGTTTGGGTGAAGGGATTGATTATGTGTGAAGAAGAAGTACTGCTTTTGCTGCTAGAGGAGTGTTTTTACATCATGCTAAAATGATCATCGAATGTGAGGATTTTCTTGATTTTCTCTTATATAGACTCTGTACAGACTATGTTATTATTTGTTCAAACTATATTATTTGTAAGGAATATTTTAGACATTAAGCAGGTTTCAGACACATTACAATGCATCTTCCTATAGTTCTTAAGCTAGACTCTAATTTTTGAACTATTAAGAGCATCTACTAAAATATTGCATTATAACTTTTCCTGTCCCGTTTTATGTTGTTTAATGTCATGTTTAATGTAAAGCATTTTGAATTGCCTTGTTGTTGAAATATGCTATACAAATAAACTTGCCTTGCCTAATTTATGGTGGTTTATTCTCAGCCCAGGCTATATAGTATATGCTTCCAGTTCACCAGTGTATATGTGGTTGGGTGCATTCAAATACTGATACTGCCATATTTAGTATACCAGTAAAACAATTAATGTGCACCAATCCATATTATGTCAGATGCAGTATGCCAAAAGTTCATGGATGTCCTACTAGATTGATTGCATTTTACAGCATGAGTATGACCAAGAAGGTCAAAGTTTAAGGCGTAATGTTATGACAAAGTTGTATGACAGCGCAGTGGATAAGATGTCTACCTTTACTGTGAGAGACCCGTGTTCAATCCCCTACTGTGACATCTACCATTGTGTCCTTGAGCAAAACACTTAACCCCTAGTTGCGCCAGAGGCGTGTGACCTCTGACATATATAGCAATTGTAAGTAGCTTTGGATAAAAGTGTCAGCTAAATGGATAAATGTAATGTAATTATATGCATACCAAATGAAACAATATGTACTTTGTAAGGGTAGCTGCAGTATGTACTAAAAGTAAAAAGAAAAAGTTTGCAATTTGGAATGCAGAATGTGTACGTGAGTGACCTCCATTACCTGAGAGCTTTGATGTTTTTTTCAGGTGTGTGTGTGTGTGTGTGTGTGTGTGTGTGTGTGTGTGTGTGTGTGTGTGTGTGTGTGTGTGTGTGTGTGTGTGTGTGTGTGTGAGTGTGTGTGATTAAAGATTCTTGTGAACAATTTTTTGGAAAGTCAAACAACTAAGCATGTACTTCCAATGTATTTCCGGTTATTTACAGTACATATGAGCACAAGTATTTTCACTTATCTAAAACATCAGCAATTAAGTATTTCATACCAACAAGCGCAGGCGATAGGGAGATAAAAATTTCTCTACCAAGACAAGTTGCACTTTGAGTGAGGGACTTTATTGTTCTTTTTCTATTACTCACTATTGTTATATCCCTGGCCAGTGATCTTTCCATCTTAAAGAACCAGCAGTATGGTTGCAACACATGCAGGCTCGTTTTCGGGGACTTGTTGAAAGTCATTCAAAGAAATGCAGCAGCTGACTGACTCAGGGTTCAGCGACAAGTAAATCAAACCACCACATCATATCATAACTCCTGAAATGCTTTGAATATCTTGACTGATAGAGGGTGGAATTTTCCACTACAAGTGATGGATATTGGTTTCACTCAGTGTCACACTAATGAGAAACAGACTCTCTGTCACATGAAGAATCTTAGCAAAGGTGCTTTTCTCACATCCTCATAAATGTCAATCTTTTGTTTAATTTTTTTTTACCGCTTAACTCTGCTGTCCCGTATACGTCAGAGTTGACAGAAATTGAACCCATTTCATACCCCATCAAAAGTGGTAGGTGTTTTGAGGAGAACAAAGGGCTTTATCCGTGCTAGTTAAAGAATGCTGACAACGTGACTGGCATAAGCAGGACTTGTGACCTTGCTGAAGTGCCATTCCCTCCCACACGGTCATCATATCAATACTGCCTATGTTCTCACCACTCAGACTCTGGTAAGCTATGGCTTGTGACTAGGGCAAGACATTGGCAGCTATAATGCTGTGTTATCTACCAGAGAAATGACTGTGTAACTATCACTGCATTGTTACGGTGAAAAGAGCTAGTATCCTTTGAATGAATGAGATGATATTTTACACTACAAAAGTCCTGTATCGATCTATAAATCCATTTTGACTGCACTATGAGAGCTCACAAGAACAAGAATCCTGTCTGTAATGGCATCAAGAGACAATTACCGGAGTAGCTCAGTTTACTGAAAACAAAAGACAAACAGTGAGAAAAGCAAAATACAGACCATTCTACTGCTTCAAGTACATCTAGATTAGACCAGCAGAAATGACTAAAATGTGCATGTAAAAATGTTAATAAGGGCAAAGGAGCTCAAAGTAATACTTCACATGTCTACGGACCAGAACAGAAATTGCTTTCTGACAGCTTCACAGATTGGAGTCTGGTTGTTTTTTTGGGGGGAAGTCAAACTTTAGAAGACAGCGGGTCACATTCACAAACACTGTTTGAATTCCAACAATGCAGAAACATGAATTCTGTGTCAGAGTAGGTTCTCCCTGCTCCACACTGATAGTTGTGTGTGTGTGTGTGTGTGCACATCCACACCTATTTGACTCAACACATCTCATCATAGACTCCAACCAGTCACCCCCTTTCTCCTTACTCTCCATCCAGTCATCCATTCCCATCATCATGCTTCTTTGCTCTGTCTTTATTGCTGTCCATTGTGTGTGTGTGTGTGTGTGTGTGTGTGTGTGTGTTTGTGTCTGCTATATATGAGGCAGGGATGGTTATGTCTTGACGAGGCAGCAGCAGTAGCAGCAGCCTGTGGAAACAAAGGCAGGGTGATTTATAGCCCCGTACTGAGAGCATAAATCACACCTGCAGCGCCGCGCCTTTAAACGCCCTGCGTCCTGACAGCATTTACCTTTTATAAATGATTGGGCTGAACCTCCCATGGAGCCTGAGACCACAAAGCTCACTCACTTCCCATCTAACTCTTCCCTTTGTTTCACCTCTCTCTCTCCGTCCCTCCCTCCCTCTGTCTCATTTCAATTTTTTCTCCCTATCTATCTCACACGTCATTCTGTCTCTTTCTCCTGCATCTCCCTGCTTCTGCCTTCTCCGTCTCTGTCTAAACTTCGCCCTCCCCCTTCTTCTCCCCTCCATCCTCCTATCTGTCCCCACCATGGCTTCTCTTTCTCCATTTGCAGGGCATGATGGGATGCTCCCAGTGGCGCCTCACTTTGCGCTCACCCAGTGTCTACGTCTGTAGGGGATATATAGCAAAAGCTGCTTAAAAGGCGGCAGCACTGCCACCACATCCACGGCCGTTAAGGAAATGAATGTGTCAGTCTTGGCCCTATCTGCCTTCCTCATGACCACTTTTGTGTGTGGCAAATACATAAGGGGGGAGGGAGGTGTTGTGGGATAAACGGCATACACATACACATAATGCCACACCTGTGTAGCATGGAGGGAGTGTGAAGCAGGGAATACACGGCCCCAGCTGCAGGAGTGTGGCTACAGATAAAGGTGACGTCTTGAGGCCATTACTTATCCAGCACAGCGGCAAAGGTTTGCAGATATTATACCTGCTGTCTCCACATAATAGCTCTGGGTTGGGAGCCACACACACACAAACACATATGGATTCACACACACGACATGGTGCACATACACACGCAAACAAAACAAGCAAAAACAACATGGTCTACAGACAGGCCCACACAAATGCATACACGCAAATTTATACACATGTTCACGCTGCTAAATTGCAAACACACACATATATACACACAGACACACTGTGTGATACCTCGCCTCACTGAGTTAAAACAGATGAAAGAGCTGGTAAATGAAATCTGACTCAACAGTTTAAAATGCAGCACTGCAGCACTGCGAGCATCAGTAGAACAAAACGACAATATTTCTCAAGGCTGCTACAGTAACCACCAGCAGGAGTATCCAAATAAGGATTTGTTTTAAGATCTCGCTTTTCTAGTGAACACTGCATGTTGCCCGGTGTGGATGTGTGAGAAAGAATGTTTTCTGCATAACATAAAAATTGATTTGAGTGTAAAAACATACAGTGTAATGTCCCCTGTTTTAGAATAGTGGTAGCACTTTAGGTGCTCAATATCAAAGTCACAGCCTGCTACTCAACTTAATTCTACAACAGTTGCATTTGTCAGGCTGCAAAAACTCTAAAAAAAACTCTAAAGTGCACACCAAGTGAGATGTCATTTCTCTATAATTGAAGTCAAGTTTATTTCCAGAGCACAATTAAACACAGCGTAAGCTGACCTAAGTGTTGTACAAAAAAGAACATTAAAATAAGAAGTAAAAAGTAAGAACTAAAAGCTAAAAAGTGCCTAGGTCATAAACAGAGATTCTATTCATTCTACCAATTATAAAGCATTTGATGAAACAGGTGCATGGTTAAACATTCACTATTATAGTTGATGCTGTTTCAACACATGAGAAACATACATGTAAACAAAGTACCAGTATTAGTTCTCAGCAACTGAATAGCTGTAAAGATTTTCACTAGAAAGGGAACATCCACAAATTCTTAAATGTGGGAAAGTAGACTAAGTTACATAAATTATCTGTTTTTGATTTCCTGCAAATAATGTGCAAATTTATCATATGAAAAAAGTGAAATCACTGATATTATTTTAACAGGGATACATAACACAAATTCTACAATTGTAAGTGGAAATCAAATCTACAACCCACTTCCACCTTGAACAGAAACCATCTCCTCATGTCCCTGCTAAAAAATGCACAGTGGATTCATACCATCCATGCATTAGCGCTTCATTTAGTCCCAATTCCATCTGTTAAATCCTTACACACTTGATCTTCTCCCTCTAGCGCGGGGTTCTCATACAGTTCCAACTTTTCATGGCAGCGAATAAAAAAGAGAGACCCGGACAGACAAGATGAATCGAAACCCAGCCAGTCATTTCAGCTCCAGTTTGAATGTGACAGTTGTTCTTTGTATTTGCGTTGGACGGTCTACAGTGGAAATGAGAGATACCCTGCAAATGTGAGCTATTCTGCTGCCAGGATGCCGGTTGTTCTACTGTAACTGAGCAGGAGCCTGTGTGTGTGCAGAAAATAAATACCAGCACCCTCGCAGCGAATAACGCTCTGCAGATATCCACAAGGTCTAAAGAGTTTTTTTTCTATTTGTAACTGACAATCATAGTATATGTTTATTGAAAGAGACTGTAAATGGCAATGCTTTATGAATTAGTAAGAACATGGTTAGGGGCTTTATGTTGTTGGCAGAAAGAGCAGGGTTTTTTTTTTTTCTACCCCGACTGTAATTTAGACTGTTATGATGCTGATCAACAGAGAGGGAGATGAAGGGCAACGGCTTGTCATGGACGTCAGCCGGAGATTGACAGTTGTGACTTTTTTTCCCTTTGTGGAACATATGAACCAAAATGACTCACTCTGTAAGTGAGACTAATGGTTATGTTCGGCAACAAAGAGGAAAAACAAACTCAGACGTTCCTTTCCTCTGAGAATGAGCCAAACCCCCGGCGGAGGCTAAGAGGCTAATGTTTGGCTGCTATTAGCATGCCCTCTGTTAGTCTTGCAGAGAGGCCTTGCATGTAGCGGGCCTGACCTCCATGTTGAAAACTACGCCTCGACACTGAGCAGGGCGTCCACTCCCCTGAACCTAACCTCGCTCTGTCTGGGGTAAGGGATAAGTAGAAGCACCGGTTCACTGTATTACCTAGCTACATGCACACCCCACCTCCACTGTTTTCTGCCCTAGGTTAATTGGTTTGGTTGTTGCCCTAGGCTATGGCGGAGTCTGTGGAGGACTTCAAGCCTTGCAGTCACTAGGGCACATAAAGCATTCAGATGGTATTAATTAACCATTCATAAGAGGCTAGCCCCTGCCTGAGGTATGTGTTTACCTCATTTTCATCACCCCCAGAAATATCTCCTTTTATAGTTACTATAGGCTTCACCTCTCCACCTTCATGAGAAAAGGTTTAACTATTTCAGCTATGCAGTCATATTAATGTCAACCTTGCCCAGGCTGGCACAAACATTCACACAAATGACATTTTTTTGGCTCTGGAAAAAGAAAATATGTTTATTTGACAGATCTGTCCAAATGAAAGCTCAACAATTTCACTTTGCCAAACCCCCATGAAACAATAAAAATGGGCAGCACAAAACATGAAGAAATGCTGAACGTAGCTGGAAAGGTATGAAAATATAACCCTTTGATGGCTAAATCTGATGCTGAGTAAAGGCACCAGCTATCATTTAATGAGATGGTTTGCCTTGAGATAAAAAAAAAGAAAAAAGGAGTGAAAAGGAGTGACTCTTCTTAAATCACTCTTTCTCTAAGTAGTTTTTGGCCTCTCAGGCAGTAGCCACTCCTGCATGAGTTAGGAAAGCTTTTCCGGGGTAATGAATACTACCACCATGCCATGCAGTGCTGATTTTTAGGGCGGGGTAACAGCAAAGTGTGCCCTGTCAGGTCATCTTAACCTCAGCCTGTGCCATGTCAGGCTGAGCTCTCACAACCCCGCAACATTTAGCTCACAAGCAGCAGGAGATCATCAATATGACTGAAAAATGATTGTAACTAAACCTCGTAATGAGCACACACACTGACGCCTATATATACAATCATATCCACTCTTGCACTGCAGCAATAGCACAATATTTGTGTGATAACGTTGGCTGTTTACAATGAGTTTCGTTTCTCCGCTGCCTCCTCCTCCTCCTCTCACGCTGCACCTGCTGAAGTCTCCAGCCCTCTGCTATAGCTGGTATACATTATGTGGCTCAACATCACAGGTAAAGAAATATATAAATAAATATAAACACTGGCTCTGGAACATGTTTTCTACCTCCCTCACCTCCCTCCCTCCTCTCCCCTACACTGAGAAGTAATGAGGGGCTACCTGTAATTACAAGCAGCTGCTGTCTTCCCTGACGAACGCTAATTGCCAATAATGATTTTGGAGAGCTGTAAAAATTCACCGGCTGACGCTCTCTCTCTCTCTCTGTGTGTCTGTGGTTTGTAGAGGCAGAGGAGAGAGAGAGCGAGAGAGAGGAAGACAGAATCAAAGGAAAGGAGAAGAGAGAGAGAGGAGTTGGTGGTCTTATCCTCTCCCTGCCTGTGTCACAGTCGGGAGTGCAGTTAGCTAATTTCAGTTGCTGACATATCAGAACCCTCAGTCGCCTGTTTGCCATCTCTCTCCCTCTCTTTCTTTCTCACCTGTTTGCCATCTCCTTCACGGGCTGATAACAGCTTTATTAGAGCTATAATGTGCAGGTGGAAGTTTAAAGGTCCCGTATGAGCACAGCGAGGAACAGAGGGGAGTGTAGACGGGAAAGGCTTGGGTGAACGGGTGAGGTGCCTAATAAGCCACATGCATAATTAAAAGACAACGATGCCACTAATTAATGAATGCTTGCGTTTGGCTGCGCGTTGTAATGGACACGGCGTCAGCGTGTGAGAGCCTGTCTGAGGGAAATTGAATCAGCCCCAAAATAAGGGAGAGGAAAACCGGCGGAGGTAGGGGACTGCTGCCTCTCAGTACATAGCATTCAGCAAAATGTGTGATAGTGTCACAAACTCTTCTTTCGATAACAACTCTTTACTTTTCTCACATGTCTCATAACTTTTGTATTTATGGCGAAGACTCTCATGCTTATTGGTTCAACTACAGACTGGTTTGCCAAATCTCCATGAGGCATACGGCCTTGAATGAAGAGCACTGTTATTGAGACTCAGACCACGCAACGCTGATCGTCTCATTTCCAGCCATCTCTATGTTTCTTCTATCCACTGGCACTGAAAATAGGAGGCTCATGCTTTGAAAAAGAAAGGATAAAATAGCGCCGTCCGTGCTTTTCATCTTTATCTGCTCCAGGATTGAGTGTCTGCTTGTCACAAAAGATAAGTGTTCAATAACGGAGTGAACAAACACGTTGATAGGGCTGCATCACTGCATGAAGTCCACACATGAAAGAGTTTGTCGGTCACTTTTACAGCAGTCAAACCCGCCCACCTCTGAGCTGTTATCAAAGACATTATAAAGCTGACAACAATAAATAAATCAAGAGTTCCCACCATTCATGAAATGCTTACAGAGTGGCCTCTCAGAGCAATCATCACAGAATATGCAATTAGCCAATCCCTTTTATCTTATTACCTAAACTATTAATACTGTTTTAAGTCACTACACAGAAACTGTATGATAGGGATTTATACACAATAATTTTTTTTGCTTCAAAAATTATTTTCATTCTCTGGTTTGAGCTTCGTATTTTTATCTTCTTATTGCTTTTGTCTGTTTTACTTATTTGTAAATGTAATGTCTTTGAGTTTTGGTGTTGGTCAAAACAATACAAAGGCGTGACCGTGACGAAACAAGGGTGAACATCCTTCCACTGTTTTCTGACATTTTGCAGAGTAAGCGAATAATCAAGAAATAACCGTCAGATCAACAAATAATATTAATAGCCTACTTGTATCTTTTCTGTCATGAAACAAGCACATCCTACTTCTGTGTCCACCAGTGTTGATTGCAGTTCAGAAAAGGTGTTTTCTAAATAGAAGTCTTGCACCCAAACACTCAACCTGTAACAACATATTTTTAAAAAGGAAGGCTGGATAACAGAGTTTTGGAGAACAGGGTTAGGCGACTGAAGTTGGGTCAAGGTGTCTGCAGTGAAAGTGTCATCTCAAATGTATTGGAAATGTTCAACAGTCTTCAGTCAGAAGACATTTCTGTGAAACCCAGTTCACAAGATAGACATTACTTTAATTTAAAAATCATGTACAGTGTTTTAACTCTCAAAACATTTCAAATTTCATACATTTTCATTAGTTTTCTTTCACCACAGTTGCCTCTGTTCTCTCTCTCTCTCTCTCCCTCAGTTTGTATCCACATTCTCAAATCACACTTAATTCAGTCTGATTCTAGCTTCCACATTCCTCTCTATACATTCTGCAACATTTCCCAAATACTATTCTGCATCTCCTTAAATCATGATACTTAAAATGATTTGTCCCTGTTATAATATCTGTGTAAACCCCAATCAGAGAATTAGCTTGGCAGGTCTAAAATCATTCTTTTTCAGATAAGACCTTGCTGTCTGACTTGGTGCACAACTTTTTACAAAACAAATGTGAAGTCGCTGTTTTTGATTTCATCATGTTTTTTCTTACCCAACTGATTCCCATCGTCAGCTCAAGATTCATTTAGGATTCACAAAGCATTCGAATGACCTGCTTCGGTGACTAGAACATTGATTTTTCAAATCAATTAAACACAAAATATTTGTTTTTAAATGCTGTGATTATTGTAGAATGAGAAGCACTTTCACATCACTTTTATTTGTTACAGATGCATTATGTTTGATACCTTTCCACATTTCTATGATTCTATGTATTGTTATTGTTTTAATATATTTAATTAAATGTAATTCACTCATCACTCAAAGTTGGATTATCAAAACTAAATTATATAAAAGGGCAAAACAGAAAAGGTTTTTATACCAGATCAACTAGAAATTGCAAGATGTTAATGTTCTTTGTAAATCACATATGAATTTTACATTTATTTTACTGCTTAGGCTAAATTGAAAATGAAAGGGCCTGTCTAGTAGTTCATTTCTGACATATATTTATTCACTCTCTGCTTTGATCAAGATCTGCTGGTTTTTATGGACATCTGTGGTTGTGTAAGAGAACTTTGAACACCCTGAATGGTGGGAACCCCTTGCAATAAAAACGCGCTTAAACAAGCGCTTAAACACATCTTATCTCAGCTGCCTTGAATAGTTTACATGTTTATTGTTGTGCATTCATTGCTCTGTAATTATTATATGACCCTGAGTTTCTTCTCGGTGGAAAACAGTAATGGCATGGACTCGTCCACGGAGAGTTTTTTATGTCATTTTCAAAAGGAGAATATTACTTGGAGCTTTTGGGAGGCAATAAAACAATATGATATCACACTGTTTGATTGTCTCATTACATTCATTTGTAACGTTGCACAATACCCAGCGGCGGTATCCAACTTCTTACCTCCATATTCTCTTTCTTTAATAGGTAAGCACCCTGGAAAAGCTGCTAGTAATGATTTCATTGTTTGAAGAGCTCAAGCAAGATCTCCTCTTTGAATCCATTGGTGTCATGACAATTCAGAGTAAATTCCCGACATGCAAAAGACATTATCAAATTACATTTTCAGATTTAGTTTCATTTTGCCTTACAAACAAATTATCAGATTACAAATTGCTCTTATCCTCCCAGAGTGACTATTAATATTCATATTCTGTGTAGAGAAAAATGAGTTAACAAATTAATAAATATGTCAGAATTGCTGAAAAACACATAAATACATGACTAAATTTGTAACATTCAAGCAAATTCCTTCGTCTCATACAGTGTGTGGATTTATTTGTGTAGGCTCTCGCAAAACTCTTAACAGCCTGAACCAGTTTAAGAATATTCCCCACAGCCCGCTACTTTGGATTTGAATATGGTGCCTGGTATTTGGTATGTAATAAGGGGCCTGCAGCCTTTCCCTCTCAGTGAGCAGTAAGGGCCTGTCTTCCTGATAATACCATGCATGGATAACTGAGTGAGACGCCATCAGATACTGGAAGCAGCGGGCTTAAGGGAAATGAAATTTATTTGGAGGCAAGAGAGTGAGGGCGGCAAGGAAAATGGCGAGGATAATTGAAACGGGGAGCGTTCAGTTGGGGAGAGAAATTGAGATGTTGTCACCAAGTCCTCCTTATCATCATCACGGCCACTGTGCAAAAGCAATTAAAGAGTCAAAAAGAATATCTGGAGTTATGCAGAATCCAAGAGAGCAGAACGCAAGTCAACACAGTGCCCCATGCACACAACACACACACACACACAAACATACGCCCCAAAGAAGAGGACTGGAATGACAGATTGAAGTTGTTTGTTTTTCCTGATATGTTTCAGTCTCCAATCTGACATTACAATGCAAGCAAGAGCTTATTACAGGCCCACCAGGTTTTCATTAAAGTCAGACTGAAATTAGGTTTTGATGATCATTGATCTCTACAGCATGGACATGTCTCTAACACGTGTGTGCAATTATTTAAAAATAATACACTTTTTTTGTTGCATGTTTTCATGACAGATCTGCATTCCTTACATGGACAGCCCGAAATGGGATTTCACTTGCACAGTTAAAAATAACAATTGGCTGAATTGAATTATGTACAATAACGGATTAAGCTGATGCCAAGTTGCACTCACTGCGATACCATATGAGAGACTGCGGGTGCAATTTGTTTTCTTTTTTCCTCTTTTGTCTGGTTTTGGATGGATATAATGGTATAGGAAAAAAAACTTAGCTAAAAACAAAAATCCCTCCTTCTACATGGCAAACTGTTGGCTGTTTTCAAGATAAAGTCCATTCAGTTAGAGTGAAAGGTCCCTGACTGTCAGAAGTAGAGTCTATTCAAGATTTACCTTGGCTAAATAAATGATCAAAAATGCCCCAACAAGTACAAAGAATACTGAGCGTTTTTTTTATTTTTTTTCACAGTAACAAAGGGAGCGATAATAAGGGTTTTACAAACTCACATATTCCCATGTCTGATTTTCATGGATATGCTGGCATACCTCAATAAGCTAAATCTTGTCATTTCCTTTCTCCAAATTGAATTTCTAAGGGGATTTAAATGGGCCAACTATGAACGATGCCATGGGCGAGAATGCTCAAATTACCAACAATGTGGAGAAAAATGGGTCTGAAAGCAGACAAGAGGCACCAGGGGGTTTGAAGATGTCGGTAGACTGATGCACTTTCAGAGACAATTCATCAAAAGCCTCTTCTTCTCCCACTCCACGTAAGCCGGCCACTTCTTTCTCCTTCGCAACTAGTTAAAACAACCTGTCTGATGATCCCTTCCTGTTAGAGCGAGACCATCTTTCGATCAGTCACACAGAATTTTTTAACTTCAACCAAAAGCCTCATTGGGAAGAGACAGTGGGAAGAGAGATAACACTGCACTGCAGAGAAATAAAAAAGAAAGAAAGCAAAAGATAAAAGAAAGAGGGAGAGACTGGGTAAAAAAAATAAAAACGGCTGGATAACAAAGAGAGAACTGGAACGAGTAGCGACAGAGAGAGAGAGAGAACAAGAACAAGGGAGCGGGTGAGAGGAGAAGAGCAGAGTGGCGGTGGCTCAGTGGGGGGGCCCATAGTAATGAACAGGTGGTGGGGGGAAGAGAAGGTTAAGCCTGTTTCTGTGGGTGTCGCTGGAACCCGCCCCGTGCTGTGTGGACAGATGTGTGGACGGGCCGCTAGCTAGCTCTCCCTGTCTCTCCCTCCCCTCCTGCCTGGCCGGTGCTGCCAAAGCCCACTAGCCTGTGCTCAAAAACTCACTCATTTATCTGCCTTTGTTCTTTGTTATTTTTGGACTCGGACGCGGCAGCGAAAAATTGTCTCTCTCCAAGGAGAATCACGTTCCCGTCTCCCCGTCTCGTTAGCTTCTGTCCGTGTACGATGCACAATAATGTGACATTTGGGAACGCTGTGATGTTTAGTTTTGTTGTTTCAACGCGGATTTGGATCTTGTCTGCCTGTGGCATATAGAAAGAAAGATTAGGAGTGTTAGTTGCTTCTGTTTGAAAAGCCAGGTGGCTAAGGGAGTCCCAGACAGGTACTATTCTAATGAACACACACGCTTATACTGTTGTTGCTTCAGGCCTGTTGACAACCAGAGAGAAACAGGATGTTGTCACTCAGACCTTCCACTGGGTGTGTGCATGTTTCTCGCGAGTGAGTCATTTGACTGAGGGCTGTGTGTGACAGGTGTTTCCTTGTTTGTCTATCAGACTGGTTTTACATCGTCGGCTCAAAGGCAATGAATTTATTATTTATCAATAGGGGACCCAGTGGAGAGAGCGGAAGTTCAAACTCTCAAGATAATTTAAGCAATCAAACTGTCATTTAGGTCTGAAGGCATTCTCTCTTTCAGAATGGGAAAAAAGTGCAGAAAGTGTAAAAGATGTGTGTTTGTGTGTGCCTTTCTAGGTGGAAATCACCTGTGTTGGCACAGCAGAGTCTGTATTTTGTCAGTGCATAAAGATCTGGTCTGCACCTGTTGTCAGACACACACACACACACACAAACACACTCGCACCAGATGAAAATCAGTTGACAGCATGGCCAGCTTCATCAGATGTGCCCACTCCTGTTCCGTTCATTAACGTCCAACCGAAGGCGGCTGGCCTGGGGCCTACAGCTAGTCCCACTCAGCTAAACAGCACCCCCACAAAGCAAACACGGAGAGAAAGACAGAGAGAGACACACACTCAAGCAAAGAGAAAAACAGGCAAACAAAGTAAACCATTAAAGATTATTTAACAGAGTATGTGAATGCAGCTGGCAAAATAAGAGCGCGCCACAGCGAAGAGAAAGACACATGCAGGCAAACCGAAACTAGCGTTCACCGAAGATTGGCGAGCACAGCCACAGCCCTGGTTTGGAGGTCAGCTGGGAATTTTGGATTGGCGTCGCCTGCGTGACGCCCACGCGCTCTGCCCGTTCTCCCTGGGATGCCAGCGCCACCTGCTTACATTGTGGATGGCAGCTTTGGTGCCCAGCAGGGGGGCTGCATGGACGGACTCACAGACAACATGTTTCGGCTAGTTTGTTTGGAAACCTGCGGCCCGCCCAGCCAGAGAGAGGAAAACTTTGGGAGAGAAGGGTGAGAGAAACAGAAACACACAGAGAAGGATTTTTCAGGAGTTTGCCACATCTCGTTCGGTCTCACTATCTGACTGGTGAGACTTGCGACAAACATCGACCTGAAATGATTGGCAAGTCAGCTATAGACTGATAAAAATCCAAGAGCTGGGATTTTATCGGGCATAGGGATGACGATGGCATCTAGCCATGTTGACGGGCAGGTTTATCATATAATCATACACAACCGGCAATATCTATCTCAAACCAACATTATCACACCATATGAAACCATCTGACCGTTATAGGAAAGCTGCTACTGCTTTGGCCAATATACACAGCAACAGTTGAAACCTGTGGGACTGAGAGAAAGAGGCGATTTCCCAAAGCCTCCCACTGAAAGTGAACTCTTTCTCCACCATCAGCATACAGAGTCAGCAACCTGGCATGACTCACAACAAGTGATACAACCCTAGAAGAAATAAACATGACATAATCATCGCCGGCATCACCGCCTGCACCCAGCTTTTCTGTTTTATCATCTACCTACTTATACCGTATGAGATGGGTGAGAAACAGGGGGGTTGCTAAAATGCACGCCCTATTTTATGAGTTATTGGAAAAATATTTGAGGGCAGCAGTGTAGCATGTGTATTTTTCTTGAGGTAACGGTGAAGAAGGTGTGGGCAAGAGTAAGCGAGAGAAGAGAGTGACGGCACCGGAGGGGAAACCACCTGCGGAGGAGAGGAGAGCACTGGGGCCGGAGGAGATGAAAGGGCGAGGTTTTGATAACTTCCTTTAAAGCCCCTCCAAAGTATCCCGGAAGACACACACAACCACACACTTGCTATGTCTAGAAGTAAGCATCCGGTGTCAGAGGAGTTTCTGAGAAGGCACTCTGAGGTACATCTGATGTTTTTTTACTCCACTTCACTCTTCTCTACAACAGAACGAGATGTTTCTTTTGTTCTTCAAACGACACCCAGACAGGAAGCCAGGGCAGAGATAAAGATAAACTAGTTTCCTTCTTCAAAAAAAAAAGAAAGCTCCTTTCTAAGATGTCATGGTTTTAGTACTCCTACACAATGTCACAGCAGCCCTTAGCAATATATATTTAGAACTCACTCAACTTATGAAGGAGGATGGAGGTGATGTTTGGGAACTGACAAGCAATTTAAACACATGAAAATGCTTTTCATTTCGAGGATTGACCTTCTCAGTCATTTACTTCATTTACCGCTTTCTCTTGCACAGTATCAGTAGTGGTAATTAAAAGGGAATCTGGGCAGTTTTAATTAAGGCCTGAGTAAGAGCAGAGAAGAGAAGAAGTACTACAAAATGCCCTTCGTACTACAAACGTACCCTTGATATTTATGCACATCCATGATGTGCCTAATCAATCATTAATATTTAACTGGTTATATCCTCCTCAAGCTCATGCATGCACACATCCATGCGGAGCAGTAAGGTCAAAACATTCTGTAGGCCTCAATTATATATGGAAGATGATGCTTAAGAATCTCTATCGAGCTATCTCTCAAATTTAAATCTGCTTTATTTGTATGAATGCGTATGAACAATTTAATGTATGAACATTAGTAAATCTAATGATAAATGCATGATGATAAATGATTAAATGCAGTATAAATAAATAATAAATAACAGTAATAGGTCAATTGGCAATATAGGATACTGACATACCTGTCATGGCAACGCCACTCTGGGAGTAAAAGTTGGCGAGAACGACATTCTTGCTTAGATTTTGAAAATCTTTTCAATGATTTTTTATAGGGGTAAATTTCTTATAGCTGTTTATAAAGCATGCATTAAACAAATGTAATTTATTGAGCTTGAACGCAGCCCAAAATCAGCTACTGTCTATACAGTCAATGAGTCCCTGGAACTAGTCCCCAAAGTAGCGTTTCTGTGTCAGCGTTGTCATCGCTTCCAGCAACAGGTGTGCTGGAAGCCTCGGGGATGTTGACACGTACGCAAGCATAAACATGCAAATCTGTACAAAGCGTATATATAGAGCATGTATTATTGACTTTGCCTTACAGTTGCTGCTCTAGAAATAATATTTAGTTATATAAAATATTAAAATATTCAATTCTAATCCTATTCTGAATTTACTTTTTTTGAATAATGTCATCATATTTTTAAAGCGCATTTAGCAATGAAAAAGCACCAATAATCAATATCAATCTTTATTGATAAAGAACCAAACCCATAATAGTAGTAGAATTGATCAAATCTGAATAACACTACAATTTGTCAAAAAAAAAAAACATTTAGGAATTTTGATTTAAAACACAATCAACATCACCTGTAGCTGTCACAAAACTGAGAGAATATGAGAGAAATCAGTATTGATGGTGGTGGTTCACTTTCCTCAAACACAAATCTAGTCTAGTTAAACTTTAATCCTGATTATTTAACGATTCATGCGTTTATTGTTGTTGTTAGACAGGAGAGAGGCTCAGGAGAGGTAACAGCATGCAAGCAGCAAGGCAGAGACTAGAGAATGTTTTTGGAAGCTGAATAAGCAGCGTCATCAAGTCGGCCATCAAGAAAAGCTTCAGTATATCTTAGCATTCTTTGTCATTTTGCAGAATGTGTTTATTATTCATAATCTGTGAATGCAATTTCCCAGTGACCCGCTCTTTCTACATTTCTTTCTCTCTCTTTCTCTCTCCTTCCCTATTAAATTCAAATTTGCTTTATTGTCATTACTATAAATATAGTATAGTAGCCAAAAGTTGTACTGTATTGTAATGTTTACAAGGATTTTACAATGTACAAAGTATAATAATCTAGAATCTAAGAGAAAAAGACAATGGTATACACATTACTACATATTATACTTAAACAAATACCTGCAAATAAATCATCAAAAAAATAGAAAAATGTGTATAGGCCTATGACACGTTATAGTTTGATAACTGAATGCAATGATAATGTGAGAACATTCTCCCTCTCTTTCTCTCTAACTCATATCTTGTTAACTTGCTGCCAATGGTGAATGTTTGTGGTTTTAAAAAAACAAACAAGAAAAAACATTTGTGGTTTCTGTCTGTCATGAATCCAAGCTGCTGTCGACACTCTCTGGGTGCCGTTTTAACTTTCTAATCTTCCCTTTCCGTCCCAAAGGCACAAAGTCAAATCACGAGAAATAAAAAAAAGGGAGAGAAAGAGGGAGAGAGCGAGAGAGAGCGAGAGTGGTCACACCACACAACACCGCAGGAAGTCTTCCTCCAGTCAATCATAACCGTCAGCCTACTCAGCTTCCTGCGCAGCAAATCTCATTTGCCGCCTCTGCTCCCTTGCTGGTGCAACTATAAAGGGGGATGTGGGGATAATGTGCATTATTACTTTTATCCAATGTAAGTGAGGCAGGCCAATAATTGCGCAATGTTGGAGTTTTATTGTTCCCAGCTGCTGCGATCATTACTAAACGTCAAGGAGATGCAACATTTCCTGTCAACTTAACGACAGTAATCACTTCCCTCTCCCTGTGCTGCCTCTCCCCTCACTCCGCTGAATACTCTGCCACCCAGCCCAGCCCTGCGAGGTGCGGAGATGAGGCTTCTTCATCATCTTTATTGGATTCCTCCTCCAAACCAAATCATGGTAAACACACACTGCATCATTTTCCCATATTTTTTCATATAGACTGACTGCCCGACTGCAGCTGCTGGAATTACTGGCTAATAATAAACTTCTCTGTCCGTTCTCAGAAATGTTCCTGAGTGAGTTACTGAGCCCGCTGCACTCCGGTGCTTACTTTCGATGCAAAACCAAAAAATCTGTCATGATCAATGTCGAGGAGCTTGCTAACAAGTTGCCTCTCTCTCTACCTCCCTCTCGCTCTCTCTTTCTGCCTCCCCTCCCTTTCCTTTTCCCTCTCTGTCAGACAGGTGAATGCCCTGCAGACAACACACCAACAGGCTGACTTCACGTTCTGAAGGTGTTTCTGGGTTGGCGGAAGCTTCACAGGAATCAAAGCTGAAGTGAGAGAGAGAGAAATAGATCTGAGGGAGACGGTGAGGTTGCAGTAAGTAGCATGTAAGGTTGCACACAGAACTGTTTTGATGAAAATTGCCAGGATTTTTTTTATCATCAGGGAACGATTTCTTCATAGCGAATTGCTGAGATAGTTTCCCTGTGGGTTGAAAAGATTTTTTTGTGTATTTGGTGCAATAAAAAAATAGCTGTATAGTGTATTTTCAGCATTGTTAGCATTGATACCATTGACTTTCGAGCATGATGACTTTACAAGAAGTAATTATAGAAAACAAAATTATGTGTGGGTGTGTTTACACACTTGGTCCCCAAAAGAATGCCATTTCAAAGCTATTCTGAAGGAAACGTCCTCTGAATTTTTCTTTTTATTCTGTTTTAATAGAAATATTATCAGAATCAGAAAAATCTAAAATACTTTTGATCCCCGAGGAGAAATTATTTTGTTCCAAATTGCTCACTTGCACATCAAAGTACTAGGAAAAGAATAACAATAGAAATTTGAAGCTGAAATTAATGTACAGTATTTTACAGTATTAACAGAAGTGTAATGATGAATAGTAGTAGTGAATAAAGTAACAATGAGTACTGGTAGAGTTGATGTGGAAACTAGACAAAGTAACCAGAGTGTTGAAGCAGAATACAGTGCACATTGAATTCTAAAACAGACAATATTGCATATTAAGTATTAATTAAGTATTAAAACATATAATATTGCACTATATGCAAAGTATTGCAATACAAGGTCCAGTTTAATAACTACGAGTCTGTGTGTCTGACACTCTGGGGGAGGAGTTAAATAGTTTGATGACCATTGTTTGACCAGCATGCCATGGAGTCGGTGGGAGACATTGTCCAAGATGACATGTAGCTTGGACAGCATCCTAATCTCTGACACTATCAGCAGAGAGTCTATCTCCACAACCACAACCTGCGGATCACTTTGTTGAGTCTGTTCGCATCCACTGCCCTCAACCTGCTGTCCCAGCATACAACAGCAAACAGGATAGCACTGGCTATGAGGTCTTTTTTCAATGCATGCAAAAGATACTGCATCTGACAACAACAAATGGGCTCTTCCCACCTCAGCCGCACTCACGCAGAAATCTAAACATCTCTACAGTATATCCACATGTTGTAGGAAAGTGACTGGATATCTATCTATATCTACATGTGTGACTCCCACCTACTCCTGAAACTGCTGACAATCTGGTGTCATCTCTAATGCATCTGGGCTGCTGCGGATCTCAGCACAGTGCACGGCACCATACACCGGGATGAACATACGTCAGTGAGCCACTTCCACAGATGTCATCTCCGAAGGTTAACACACCCGCACACTCATCAAATGTAAACATCCTCACCTTTTCACTCTTACACATCTTGTTTTTTTTTGTATTATAGTACGGCGGGGGGGGGGGGTATCTTCCTCGCACAACTAAACATTCCTCTGCATTCCCTGCCTCCTCCTCCGCTTGATGCGTGTGTTCATTCTAAACTTTGCCTGGCTTTTGATCTGAGCCGTGGATAGTACTCCTGCCTGCTGCCCTGCTCCCAACACCCACATATGGGGTATAAAGAGAATTATTCATTGTTTTCACCACACAACAAAAGTGTTTGAGCTCAAAGAGCAGCTGCCTTCACATAGTTAATTTAACATAGCTGGGGCTCCAAGCCGCACTGATGATTGGAGGTGTCCTGTTCATTGCCATTCCATGACAGTGGAGCGCTTATTAAAAATAGATGGTGGCGAATATCAGCCAAAAGCTTGTGAATTTACCAATTAAATCAAGCATGGAAACAGAAGCCCAAGAGTTTGCAATTGCACATAAAGAGATTTGCACTCCTCATCATGAAAAATCTTGACTCTAAGGAACTTTTACTCAGCAGGAGGGTGTTGTTTCTTTTAATCTCTTTTACCTTACAAGGCAAAAATTTATTATGCGGCTCAAAGAGTTTCCAGACAATTTTGTGGAACTTTGGAGTTTAGGAGACTTACATTACATTTTCGGCAACAATTTTTTTATTCAACAAATCGTTTGAGTCAGTTCTCAAACTAAACCGCCAAATATTTGCTGGTTCCAGATTCTCAGATATTAGGGTTTACTCATTTTCATCATCATCATCATCATCATGAATTTAATATCCTTTTTTTTCTTTTTTTCAGTGATAGTTGGTCCAAAAAATCTGAATATGTCACTTTGGGAAGTGGAAAACTGTGATTGGTAGTGTACACTATTTTGTGACATTTTATAGACTAAACAATTTATTGATTAATCAAGGAATTGATTTGCAGCGCTACAGTATGTAACTTGAGTTCTAGAGCCTGAATTGGCAAACTTTAATTAATTCCATCAAACTGATAGCTAAACGTTTTTATTAGGTCAGCATGGATTGATGTGAAATGTGTCTTTGTGTGTCACTGTAAATCACAGGGAAGCACCCAATTTAACAAATATGGAGGACAAGGATTCCAACAAATAACTAACTATATGGATTTAAATGGGTTTAGGAGTTCCTACAAGGAAATCTGTCTGGATGTAAATAATGGCTGGCAAACTCTGCCCATCGATGTAACTACAACATAATTTCCTGACTGTCTTATAAATGGATGGGTACCTCTACATGTACTGTCTCTTTGTTTCCACTATATTCAGCACCAGATTACATAGTCCTTTTCCAGGAAACTTCATTGAAAATTGTCAGTATATTACGGGAACCATATATATATATATATAGATGAAGAACTCTGCCTCTCTTCTCTGGGCTAAAGAGAACACAGAATACCGCTAATTAAGAGAGGACAGGCAGTAGCTGGTCCTAGTGCTCATCGCTGCAGTTCACTGCTGTGGAGAGGAGAAGCAGCTAAAAGCTTGTGCCAGATCTCCTCATGCACCACTGATTGCAACTACTTGGCCTGATTTTGGCCTGGACTAGCCCTCAACTATTGTGTCCCAGCTCACCACCCAGTGCCCAGTGCCCCGTGCCTGCTGCCACTAGCCCATTATTCTGAGCCCAGTGCCCAGTGCCCAGCAGTGGGTTGACCTGGAGTCCCACAGGCTTTCACCCAGCGCAGAGGAAAGCTTTGTGCCAACAGTTAAAGATGTGCAGTGGTGTGCACCATCAGCTGCAAGAAGTGATCACCACAATAACAAACAGTGATATACACAGTACAGGGAGCCAGTGGTTATTGGCAATCTGGTTTCAAACAAAGACTGAAAAACTAAACTGGAGGGTTATATCCTAGATGGAAAACATACCTCGCTCTTCATGAGGAGTCACAGGATTTGAAAAGAAAAGTAATATTATAAGACAAGCTTGCAGCCATTTTCTCAAACTGTCAAAATAACGCAATACTTTTCAATAGATGTGATAATTGTGCATACTGTCAGCTGGAACAGCAACCCAGCCGTGACTTCAGTCCATCACAGAGAGCCAGTCAGTTGCTCAAGCTGTCAGAAAGTTTGCTGGTACACAATCCCAGCAAGGAAGAATCTTGTAACTTCACTTCTTATTCTGTTCCTGTGCCAAACTCCTTCCTGAGCCAAACTAGGAAATGAGACTCTCTCTGAACCTGGTAGACTGAACAGAATGTGAGAATTGACAGGTATGGTAGCGTCTGCCAAACTGTGATGCTTCCTGCCTCTGCCATCCCATCGCATTCAGGATCAATCTCCATGACTCACTGAGCTCATATCCACATGCCGTTTCCTATCAGCTGGGAAGTTAATGTACAGGTTAATTATCCAGGCAACTCTGTTTGGAGGAAACGTAGTCGGAGCCAAGTGTGGTTTGTTAGGCCAGCATTGTTGTTGTCATCCGTGATTTTCTCAACTTACCACTCCTCTCAGCTCGTGATAAATCAGTCAATAAAGAAATGCCAGAAAGCAAGTACCATTTGCAAGGCTGGTGACTTGATGGCCTGGACAAATGAAGGCAGATGTTGTAAAATCACTCAGCTGGTGGTTATAAGTCCACAGTAAACACCAACAAATCAGCAGCCAAATACTGCTTGTGTAGAGAGTGTAATTTGTCATCTTCACCCTAAAGAAGCCACCAGCACTCAAAGACTCCTGAGACATTACCATTTCATGATTCACAAATCAATTTTCACACACACTATGAGGCCGCCATTGTCTTCATCCATCTCAATCCTGCCACATAACCATCAAGTGTTGTAAGATCACCAAGCAAGGATACAGACACTTCCATCTTAATTTCTGTTAAAACCAAGCGGGACCCTCTGTGTCTGAAACGTGAGGCCAATGCGGAAGGGTGTTAAACCTGCATTATTTCTAATGACCAGCTGGGGGCAGCTCCATTGGTTGCAAAAAGAAGTCCAATTCCATTAGAAATAACGACAAAATGATTTATTATCTCAGTAAACATTTTCCTGATGAGTTAATGATCTCAGTCGTTAGTTTCAAGTCTTCAATACTGCATGATGTTCATTTCGTAAATTATCGTCCCCTTTAGAAGAAAACAGACAAAAAGCACGGTATGCTTTTGGGCGGGACTAGCTTTTGATTGATAATTCGCTACCATGGCAACCTGTCAATCAGGCTGCACTGTGTAGATTTAACCAGGACCATTGAAAAGCTTGTTAGGAGTCAGTTGTACATTCTGTTGTAAGCCTATTTTTTGCTACCCAAAATTAGCATCCCGGTTTAAATACAGTTAATGTGAAAAGCTAGCCAGCTGTCTCTTCCAAATACAGTTACATTCGGTCCCTGGTTGCAAAAAATCAAGATGGCCATGGCCAAAATGCCAAACTCATGGCTTCAAAAACCAATGGGTGACATCATGGTGACTACAACCACTTCTTTAATCCAGTCTTTGGTTAAAACTACAGTTTCCTTTCTCTTCTTAACTCTCTGTCTCTACTTTGCTCCCTTTGACCCGTTCAACTCCACCATTCCTCTAGCGCTGGGCCTGATCTCAGCTCAGTGCTTCACAAAGCATTAGCCTGTAGATGAAAGGGGGTCTACAGCAGGATTAGGGAACTGTTGTACATGCCCCAATGATTGAGGAATTCTCTCCTGCCCCACTCAAGGAAAGGCTCAAACACTTCCAGTCTGGAGCAAAAAAGACGGCACTCTCAGATCTGGACAGCAGCAAGAGGGTCTTACTGTAAGCCTCATGTGAAAATGTTCACGTGCATATACTTTGGGGCATTCAGATACTGTATGCTACAGAGATTGACCATGAAAGAAAAAAGTGTTCAAAAGAAATGCATATAAAGAAAATTAACAAGTAAATGAATGTTAATTTTTTGTTTAACATTTTAGTTTTATTAAATAGAGCCTCCCGGGGATCTAAACTTCAGAGAGGTGACCGCTGCACTCCCTGTAACACTAGACAAAGAAGTGTGTAACTGCTTTTCCTTCGTCTCTGTGAAAGGACTTTGATGATGCCACATTGTCTACATCAACTGGCAGGGTGGTTGAATTCTTGTTACGGCTATCCTTATCTTACCATTAAACTAAGATCTGTAAGAATGGGCGTAGCTGTAAGCATGGCCAAGCCTTAGTAGACAAACCCTCATTAAGATGCAGACACAGAAGTATGCTAATTTTACCCTACATCCTAGAGAAGTAAAAAGACAACAAAAAGGGGCTTCATTAAAAAGACCATGCATTATTCAGAGAGCAGCAGGCCAGAGGAATGGCTTAAGGCCAATTATCCACTGTTGGAATCTTCCCCTAACTGGCTGCTCTGAGCTCAATGTCGCTCTCCTCATATATATATATATATATATATATATATATATATATATATATATATATATATATATATATATATATATATATATATATATATATAATATGGCCAAGAAATCAGGCCCGATCACGGTGTTTCAGACTCAATTGGAATCAGACATTACCTCCTGATCAGGACTCGGATCTAAATGTATATGTATATATACAGTAGATGTGCTTTGCAAACACTGTGGCACTTTTATTTTTGTATGTGTTTATATGCCTGCTGGGTATTTTAAGTTTAGGTGCTATTTGTTTTTATCTTAGACTTTTTTTATATTTACTGTTGCATTAAAGTCCAAAAGTAAAGAATTTATGTTATTTATTACTATCTAAGCTATCTCACAGAAGTGCTCTGTTTGTTATCAGAGTTGTTGAATGTAAGTATCGGATTGGGACTCGGTACCGATAGATACTCAAAATCAAATGACTTGGACTCGGACTCGAGGGCAAAAATACCTGATCGGGACATCCCTACTTAAAACACATTCATAACAAAATGATTGCAAATGTCCTGCATCTTTGCAGTAACTGGACAGATATATCTAGAAAATCTTTGCAGAACATTTATGTACATTTTATGTTTATGTCTATGTGTGTATAGAAATGTGTGTAGTGTTTTGAATGTGGTTCTACTGTAAAACTGTAAACTGAGTGTAAGGCACGAAATGTTCTTATATTTTACAAGAATTGGTTCAAAGGGTTGGTACATGAATTACAGGTTATGGTCACTGTGTCTCTGGTACCTGTTTTACTATAAAAACAGAGAATAACTGTGTTGCAGCGCTGAATTTTTTTTCAAAAGTAAATTACTGAATGCAGTGATATTGAAAAAATAAAGGATACTGATGCATTTTTTTGCAGTTTTGAATTCATTCTTGTTACAAATACTCTAGTCAGTCAATAGAGTGAAAATATATTATTCTTATAGTTTTTCTCAGTCGCTTTGATACATTTCTGGAATCATCCTTAATATTTGCAAAACTATTTGTATTGGTCGAGTATGGCTAAGGTTTGGATGACGATTGAAAATGCACAACACTGAACTTTTTCTGTATGGCATAGATCAATTTCAACAGAACAAAGTTATACTTTGCAAACGATTGGACAGGATTCACAGTGATGCTTTTATAGTGCTTCCTGTTGTTACTGTTTTGTAGGTCAGTGTGTTATGAGTGATAATGTATTTTTCTTTCTGAGTGAGAATTGTATAAAGTGTTTTGGTGGTTTGAGTGACTTTTGGCCAAGATGTATGCTGGTAATGCAGACTGTGTGAAGAGCTTTGAAAAAGTGACTTCAGATTTGACCATTGCATCTTAGCAATTGAAAAAAAATTGTATTGAAAGTTTATTTTAGCAGTTAAGTCTTTATTGTTTAGAGGATAAGGTTACTTAGAAACCTCTTTTGTAAGGGAGGCCTGGCCAAGCTTAAACACATACTGTAGAGGTCTGTACTGCAGAAAGAAGTCTTGTTCAAAAGATCTCTCAAGTCATCCACATGACTGTCAAATAAGATGATATTTTTTAAAACAGATTGCATTTCCTTGTTTTATCATTTATGTGTATGCGGCAATGACAAACCCTTGATAAGTTCCTTAAACTGGTTTTGGACTATCACTTGGATTGTGATTAGTTACTGAACTCTGCTCTGCACTATGTTTTACCTCAATATCTGATAACACGTGAACTGGTTTTCTCTTCATATTACAAAGAAAAAATAACACATTACTCTTTGGGGCTAGTATTTACATCACACAGTCTGCTATTTCAGGTTTTTTCTTTCATTTGTAAGGTGTACACTCTTCACACTTAGCCAAGAACAGAGGTCAACTTCCTTGTGAGTGTATGTGCATGTGTGTGTGTAAGATCTTTACATGCAGAATAGACTTTCATTAACACTGGCAGCAATACCTCTTGAAATTCTCAAATTTTCTCCATAAAGCATTCTTTAGGTTTCTTTAGGTTATGCTGGAAAAGAATTCACTGCGTCTGCAAACTTTGGGGTGAGGGATGTGTCAGTGGGCAAGTTCAGATGGACAGGAAGTGGAAGAGAAAACAGGAAGGAGGAGAGTCTGCGGCTATTGGACGTCATTGCCAGAACAAATCACACAGCAGACGGAGGCTGCAGTCAGAGCACACAGCTGCTGGGACACAATTTATTAACACTGGAACATAGGGAAGTGTGTGTGTGTGTGTGTGTGTGTGTGTGTGTGTGTGTGTGTGTGTGTGTGTGTGTGTGTGTGTGTGTGTGTGTGTGTGTGTGAGTGAGTGAGTGAGTGAGTGAGTGAGTGAGTGAGTGAGTGTGTGAGAGTGAGTGAGTGAGTGAGTGAGTGAGTGAGTGAGTGAGTGAGAGAGAGAGAGAGAGAGAGAGAGAGAGAGAGGAAGTCATGCGCCAACAGCCTGTCCTTCTGTCAGTCATCCTGTCACAAGACTTGCACAGTGTGTCCCATTGTGGTTGTGTGCGTGTGTGTGTGTGTGTGATGCAGGGGTTTATATGAATCTGGTTGTAGTGTGGAGGTAATTCAACTTGCACCAATCCAAAGCTGTTTTCCAACCGTCTCCTTCACTTTAGACAGATTCTTCCAGTGTTTCCAGTTGCATTTAATTGTCCCAGCAAGACCATGCGTGTGTGTTTGTGTGTGTGTGTGTGTGTGTGTGTGTTTATATGTAGAGCCTGGGCCTGCTCCTGGGCCTGCTCAGTAATGAGAGAAGACAGTGCATCAGCAACAGAACCCCAGACCTGTCTGCTGCGTTGGAGACATATGGGGTGACCGAGCATCTGAACCCTGCTTGACACACACAGGCGCTCACACACACACATGCACACACACACAGGCGCACACACAGGAGTGCATATGCATGCATGCTAGCTTGTACGCACACAAAAACACAGACAAACACCCCAGGGACAGCAAGGGAAGGGCAGATGAGGACATCTATCTCACACTCACCAGAGGTTACACTACCCACCAGAGGCACAAACAAACCCACCCCCTTCTGTCTTTTTCTCCACGTATGTTAGCATCCAACTGGTTTTATGCACATTTTGACTGAAATCTGCGGGGAAATTACATCTCTACTTGACATCTGTATCTCTACAAAACTGAGGCTTGCCTGAGATTGAAATATTGTTAATGAGAATGTGATAAAAGGATATGGAAACAACTAAAGCACTTTGAAATAAATAATGACACACAACAATGGTCGTTTGACAAAGAAAATTCCAGACTGAGGTTAAAACCAAACCTTGGATACAGGTGCAATTTTAAATATATATCTTTTTGTTACAGCTGTGGAGTGTTCATAGAAACATTTTTCTTCTGCTGACTTTTTGGAAATTTGCTTCAAAAATGTGCTGCGTTTGAATGGAAATGCACCTTCTGTCTCTCTCACACGCAGACACACACTAATGGGGCTGCGTACCAACCCAGCACAGTTGTCCTAATTGACTGGGCACGGGGGTCCAGAGCGTGAGCTTCTGCCAAATACATGTAGACTCAGAGGCATGTAAACGTCAGCAGTGTCCCCACCACCAACCCCAGAAGGCTCAATCCACACAAAAATCCCAGGTACACCTGGCAAAATGGCTTTTATGCACACGTGCAGATATTTTCCGTACCGAGGAAGACAATATTGTTCAGGTTGAAACAACTGAGTTCATGTGAGTTTACGCATACATACTGTACATTAAAACACTCTATCTTAACACTCTAAAATGCGCCCCCAACCCTCCGAGCAAGTAACTTCAATTAGTCCTCTGAGATCCCCAGTGTCCTGGATTCACAGATAAAACTGAGAGGGAGAGAGAATTCCTGCTCCTATCCTCCCTTCCAGGCAATTTTCAGCCAAAATCTGGACTGACGATTAAGTAGGATTATGTGCTCTATAGCGAGGTTTTTGCGACAATCATGTCCTGTGCTCAAACCCTGTGAGAGGATGTGAGTGTACAAGTGTGAATGTGTACGTGTGCGTGATAGAGAGAAAGAGAGAGAGGGAGAGAGAGACTCCAAGAGAAAGAGAGAGCAGAGGAGAGCGAGCTTTTGTTCCAACTGAGCCCCTAATTAGCCAGGCTAATTGAGCTGTTAATTGATCTGTTGTCTTAATTAAACATCTCCTGACGCTTCTTTGCTCCTTGTAGTTGGGAATCTGAGGGATATGGATGTGCGTGTGTGTGTGTGCGTGTGCAGGAGCATGGGACACAGAGGTAGCTAGCCCAAACAGATGATGATAATCTGAGTGGGCTGATGACTCCATTAGACACTTAGGCTTGTTTTAGTTTGGCGCTAAAGCCGTCATTATAGATTTGTTTGGGGTTATCGTGGCAGTGAAATGCATTTAAAATGGACTCTGATTACATTAATCTATGCACGATGTACCCTGATAAAGCTCCCGCTTTCAACCAAATCTGTTGACTGACAGGCGAGGACTTTAATCACTTAACTCAACCAAAATCTGATCCTTTAGTTTGACCCATCAGTTCCTTTGCAGTGATTTTTAACTCACCTTTATCAGTTCCATCTGGAAGCAAGTAAGACAGAGCAGAGAGAAATTTCCCTACATTAAAATCATGCAGCGACAGAATTAAAATGTCACACTATCTTGATAAAGAAACCAAGCTGAAGAAGCGCAGTGGAAGAGATGTGTTCAGTGAACCACTGTCAGTTTCATTTAATTTCTTTCAAGCTCTAATTGCTCCTGAAATCAAGAAGGTTTATGCTAAACTGCAGTAAAAAAAACTGCAGTAAAAAAATGCAGAGTGGATAGTCATCTCTCCAGCACGTTTTCTGACACATTTCTTCCAACCAACATGGACACTATCTGATCAATTTACGTTAATCTATTTGGGAGAAAACAAAAGTTAACTTTCATTGATACTAAATATTGTCTAAACTGTTTTATGTAAAGGACCCAATGCATGCAGTAACAGCTAATGATGATCTAATAGAGTTTAGTAAATCTCCCACTTTTTTGATATCTCAGGCGGTAAGCAGCTTTTAATACAATCATCACAATCACTGGATTTCATTCATCACTGCTTCCTCTCATTCTTTCCACTCCATGTTTTCTGTGTCCACCTCTCAGGAGAACAGGAGTTGGAGAGCTGTCAGGTAGTCATTTTCTCTCACAGTAGATACACACACACACGGTTGTGTTAATATCTGGAACATACTGTGTGTGCTGTATATGTTTGTGTAGATGTGTCTCCACGTGTGTCTGTATTCCCGCGTCCAGGGGGAGGATGCAAAGCGGAGACGCTAACTTTATCATCTGCTTGGAGGGGCGGTGGCAGATGGCGCTTTGGGGTGCTTGCGACACCGGTGTTTCCGAGCCGCCTGGGGAGCACATGAAAGACAGGCTTTGTCGCCAGTGCAGCGACAGCGGGTGTCAACAAGGATGTGATGAAGTAAGACCAGTGGCATGAGAAAGGGGGAAGGAGGAAGAGGAGGAGGAGGAGGAGATGGGCATCATGAAATATAGGCTCCGAGAATGATTAATTGAGTATGGTAATGGTTAACCAGCATGGAGTGATTTTGTCTTCCTCGGAATGTCGCACTGATTAACTGAAGCGCTTGACTGAGCTGACCCTTGTGCTCAGTGGGAGAATGACAAATTTGGGTGGAGTGTAAAGCACAACCAACCTCTCATTCATTTATGTTGAGAAACACTTTTGATTCTGAGGTCTCCAAGACCTCAACAAAAGGTTCAACCACTTTCTGCCAAATGGTTACACTGGTGTAAGATGGTGAAACCATACTATACAAAAACAAAAAAACAGCATGATCGCCTGGCAGCAGAAATTCTCACTTCCGTTACTTTATAAAAGATAAATATAAAAACCTGAATTTTTGCAGGAACCACCAGTTATTTACTTGTGAGAGGAACATTTTCTGTTTTAATCAATGTGCCTTTGCCTGGGCTTTCAGTAATCAAACAAGCCAAGCACACCATGGCAGATGTCACGTCCATACTCTGTGGACTATTAAAGAGGTTACCATGGCAGCACAGGGTGGTCAGACACTGACAAATCTATTATAGCTGTAACCACTGTATGCCGTGTTGGGAACGCTTTATGAATTTAGATGTGTGAACCTTGTGTGATGAATAAAAAGCATAAACCCATCAAAAGATTCAGACTATTTCTATGGATTCTGCAAAGACCACAAAATGCCACTTATTTTTAAATATTATGTGACGGTTTTTCCTGGATCTCTAAATCATAACATGTAAACACACATTTACACCCTCATGTGAGGGCCACAAGGAATCCTCCCTCCACTGAGGCTGCAGTGGTCTTTGGACCACCGGCTCCCCAGAGATATATCTTTTAACTCCTCGCTAACCTCTAACATTATGTTTACGGGTTGGACTGGGTTACAGACTACAGAGAAAATCCATGTCAACTCAGATGTCGGTGTTCAAGACAGGCTTATATAGGTAAATGCACGGAAGTTGTCCCAGGGCTGCAACGCTCCACTGACAATGTTTCAATCTTAATTGAATCTTTGTCAGGTCATATCTAGCTGTATGATTTAGAACTTCCCTCTGTGTTGTACCCTAAGTTATCAGAGAGCAAATAGGATTTACCATCAGAGAAGGAAGTGCAATACATCAACTTCCACATCAGCACGGTGAAAGACTATGTGGCAGCCTGCTAGTGCGATGCTGCACGCAAAACTGTTATGTTTTATTGACAGTGACGCTTACACTGTATGTTTATGATAGATATGACCACAACTGTAACTCTTTGCCTTCTGGTTTTCATCTTAGGTTTTAAAGATAGCAAAATGTCAAAGTGTCAGCAATATTTCAGATTATGAACAGTTACTGCTATAGCCAATAATTCACTCTGCTACACTGTGTGAAAAACAGCAACAGGCCAAGTGTTATAGCTTGATATCAGCTGTCCTCTCGTGTTAGGGCAGGAAGGTTCATGCTCCGGCATTCTTCGCACTTAATGTAAACAAATTAGCTTGGCATAGGCTTAAAGTGGACTCCTCTGGAACACATTACGTATGTCAAAATAAGGCTCACTAAAAGGTTTTCCAGGTTTTTTTGCTGATGGCTCATGTGCGATAGTGGGGATGTGCCTGCAGGATTCGGAAAAGAGAAAACAAAGATTGGATTAGAAGGAGGCAGGGGCGGCGTTAATGGAACACTGATTGATCAATGCAATAAGGTGTGAGGTCAATCGAAGTTCAGGCTCACTCACAAGTATCTGGGGTGTCACTCATGGCAAAGGAGGATAACATGAGTCAGTGAGACAGATCAGGTTTTGGGTAAAATGGGATGATGTGTGTCTTGTAGGTGTATATTTGAGAGTTTAGTCTGCTATAGGATTGTGTCCAGGGCCAGTCCATTAATAACGGAGTTGGTCCATGCAAGACCACATGGCCGGCTGTAACCGGTGAGTGGGTGGGAGGAGGCGGAGTAAACAGGAAGTCATTATTCCACTTCCTGCAGCTGCTTTACACCTACTGACCACATGGTCCGACTGGAAGAAATTCAGTAATAAACTCAATATTAACAGGTGTTCTTCTCCACAAGCACAAACACATGCACATGTTTTTTAACACATGCCTCATTTAGGGTGTTTTTTGAGGGAACTATTTTTGAGTTTGCAAAAAAGAGGAAATATCCAAAATTACATCCGTTTGCTCAGATGAGCCACTGAGCTAAGAATGGGAAAGTCCATTAGTCTCCAGAACAGAAGGACACAAGTCCAAAATGAGTGTGCATATGTGGGTGGAGTGCGTGTGTTTGTGTGTGTGCGCGAGCATGTGTGTGTGACTGTGTATGTATATGCGTTCATGGCGGTCTGCCTCTATGCGTCTGCTTGTGATTGAGTCAGGGTGCATTTCTGTTTGAGGGAAACTTTGACAGCCTGGCGTCTTTGTTCTAAAGTTCAGACAGGGAAGCAGATGGCTCTTCTCAGTGTGACTTAGCAAGCTAGCTAGCTGTGGAGTGCAACTTCACCGCCTCTGGTGGTACCACTGATATTGCTGTATACAAGGCAACAACCAAGCTATAAACTGAGCCTGAATCAGCCACGGCCAGCCAGTCATTTATTCAAACTGAAGAATTGAACACTATGTCACTAAAAGAAGGTATAAAGGCCCCAATAATGTGGAAAAGTGGTAAAATTAAAGCAATCAGGAACAACTACGTATTCCACCAGACCTCTGTTATACATGAGGGTCACTGGAAACAGTTACTCTATCAGAGGACATATTGTTATGTGACAGACTTTATTAACTTGAAACATTTCCAATGCCAGATTTATTGGGCCACATTTATTGGATTGTTTCTAACTATAAACATACTGCTTCACCAACATAATCAATAGCAAATTTAACCAACCGCTTCACTAGAAATGTATCCTGGTCGTAAAAGCTCTCTACTTAAACAAGGCTTACTTGAGGTTGTTCCCTTTGATGGCAGTTACTACTGTAAGCCACATGACTGTGATCAGCTGATCCACCCCCCCCCCAACCCAACCCACAGAGACATTGTTTCCAAATAAAAGACTCCTACCACAGAAGTCCAGACCTCAAATTCCTCTCCTTATTTGCAAAACCCCAAACTTTATCTACAGTGGCAATATTCTCCCTCTTTTACACTCTCTCTCTCTTTCTTTCTTTCTCCCCCTTCACAAGACGTTTGGTCTTTAATGTATTTCAGAGAACATCTGCTAACTATCACTGAACCTCGTGGGATTTCCATTTAGCCCAGTTAATTACTCTATCAAGCCAGGTTCATTATCATATTCCTCCTCTTAAAAATGCACCCAACACTGTGCCACTGTGTGTGTGTGTGTGTGTGTGTGTGTGTGTGTGTGTGTGTGTGTGTGTGTGTGTGTGTGTGTATAGGTGTAGGTGTTAGGGTAAGTGTGTACCAAGGCACATCCACACACTGTTGTAAGTGTATGTGCATGGCTCGGTCTTAAACACATTCCTAATTGCAAGTGGTTCAGCCATAATACTCATGTTAATGAACCAGAGCTGTCTATAGGAGACGGCTCTAGAAGTCAAGTAGGGAATCTGTTAGTTTGCCTCTCTGGGGAGGACAGTGAGCTGGTATTAATCTTGATGAACAACAGCCCTGTGACTTCTGCCTGTCTGTGTCATTCCCTACAGAAGTTAGTCCAGGTGACTGATGGGGCAGCCTCTTTGTCTCATAGGAGTAGTATGCGAAGGGCTTCATTTGACAATGAGACACCCATTAAAAAATTTGACCCTAGCTCTTAAAAATTGTTGTTAGTTTGATGGTTAAATTAATTCATTTTTTAAGTGATTAATGTGCCAACAGGGAGCCCATGCCAGCTTAAAAAAGACACACCATGGACAGGCTGTGAGTCCGCTGAAGCACTACTGACCACTCTTACCTTAAAATATTATTCTCATTCCCTCAAAAACTTCTCCGCCCAAATAAAAAAGTGTGTTTCAAAATGTACAAGACTGGCGGGGTGTGTAGTTTAACGAATGAGGAGACATTTTTCACCCAGAAGGTCAAATTTCTCCTTCAGGGATCAATAGGCAATCACAAACAACAAAAAAAGAATAGTACATCAAGGAAACGCTGTCTTTCCAAATATGTATGCTTCAAATGACGCCCTTTATAATGAGTTTACTGTCGCATCATTTATAAAGTGCTTCCAAGTGAGTGACTATTGTTTTGTTTCTAGAGGTCACAGGATTTAAAGCATCGCCAGCTGTTCTGCTAAACAACCATCAAAAGAAAAACAATCACAGATCCATCTTCTATAATGTATGAGCTGGAAGCTTGGCAGGATCAGTGGAGCCATCTAAAAGTAAAAGGTTCAAAAACAAGCTTTGACCCCCAAGGCTTTACAAATACTGAGAATGAGTCGAGTTGACCTTAAATGCCTCTATACACCTAAATATGTACCAAAAAGAGAAAAAGCTCTAAAAATGTTTCTAGTGTTCGCCTGTCAATACTGAAGTCATCATAATTAAGCAATAATAACTTATAACATTGATGAGGTGGCTCATTTTACAGCGAAAATGGGCCATTTATTAAGGACAGGTTTGTATGATGATCCTTTTTTATGTTAGTTTTTGTCAGGCTTTCCTTAAAGTTTGGGTGCTGTGCCATCTCCACTCTGCTGTAACACCATCTAAGTTAAATCTGTACTCGTATGCAATTTTTACCTACAGTAATTGGTTTGTAATAGACTTTTTCAAATTGATTTGAATTATACGGGAGTTCTGTGAATGCCCTGCATTTGTATTACACTGTAAACACTTTCACTTCATCAGCTGTAGCACGAATCAATCCCCTCTCCAATAATTGCCTTTCCATTTTGATTGTGAAATCAGCACCCACACTGAGAAGCTTTCCAGTACATACAGATTGGCTTCCTGTATATACGAGGGTCTATACGGCAGTCAGTGTTCACTGAGTGCAGAGCAGTGAAATCTACCCTTTGATGAGATTAGCTGAGTGGTGTACTTGAAATAACCTTTCATGCGCTGCCATTATTGTATTAATCTATTCTAAAACAATTTGGTTGAATTAATTAGGCCCTACATATTTCAGCAATGCTCACAGGCTGCCTGGAAACAGATGGCTCTGAGGGCGAGCGTCTCTCCAACGAATGTGTACGGCTGAGGAGTAAAAGGGAGAGAGAAGAGAAATGGGAATGATGAGAGGAAAAGGGAAACCGGGGAGGTTGGGGAAGGGGGGTGTGAAAGGAAATAACAAAGAAAGCAAAGAAAGATACGTCGTCGACACCTACCTTTACCTGACAGACTGACGCGAGAGAGACAGAGTCAAAAGATTGAGCAATGAGAGACTGAAACAGAGGAGGGAGAAAGTTGCTTGGGGTGTCAGGTCCTAATGCCTATCAGTTCCACTGTGGCTGACGTGGAGATTGGTAGCTTAACAACAGTTGGGCGAAGAAGGCTATTATCTCCATCCTACAGTGTTCTGGATGGGTTCAACCTTGAACAGCTTGTAGATGATGAGCCTATCCATATGGTGTTTAAATCGCTCAGCGTTTCCTAAGCCATTAACCTTCAGGATACCTTGCACTTGTCCCCCACTTTGACTGACAGCTCTGTGTAGATTTTATAAAACATCCCCACTATTAAGTACAATTTCAGGCGTGTATAATACACTGAATTATATCCCAGCCACATACATCAGTGGTTGCAAAACTTTTTGGATTGTGATATCTTAAAATAAAGTGATGCCTAAAAGTCAAAGTATGGAGAATTTTTAGAAAACAAGTAAAAAGTTGTTAATTTGATTTAATTTGCAGCTTAATTTGATATCACTTTTTTATCAGGTGAGCCCAGATTTATCTCAACCACAGGCTGGAAACCATTAGCATAAACAATTTCTTAGCGATAGTTGTGATGTCAGTGTTGGCCAAATTTCAAAATCACATTTTGTGTGGTTAAGATGTGCGAAGATCCTTGCTGACTCACAGGCTGAGTTTCACTTTCAAAGGGACCCGCAACAGTGCAAAGTGGTGAGGACAGTCAAGATGTTTTACAGACTGTGGCGTGTAGATTTAAGAGCAAAGGAACTTGAGTGCTGAAGTGCCGAGGCATTTACAAGCTGCTGCCACATTGAAGGACAAGTTAATGGGTAGCAGAGAGGAGGTGGATTATAATGCACTCTGTGGCACAGGTCCAGGCGGGTGACTTTTGACTTTTTAACAGGAATCTCAACCTTGCCAATGAGGACGCCCACAGAAAAGGGAGGACAACAAAGGAGAGAAACTGACAGCAAAGAGGGAGGGAGGAAGTAATGAAGAGGTGGAGAGACTGTAAGAAAGATGATACAGAGGATCTGAGGTTAGTTATTGTTGCCACAGAGTGCTTAGCTCAATCCAAGTACACCTCAACTCTTGTTTCAAAGTTTGGGTAATGAACATCAAACCTCTGGCACCATCTCCAGAGCCAGGAAAATTAAAGTTTTCCAAACTCCTGACTTGGCAGGAGCTGCAGCAAATGATCCTTTCACCTGAAAGGGAGGGAGGGTGACGTTGCAGTGAAAGTAACGTCATTGGAGGAGCTCTCTCAAGCCATTTCAGAAGCAGCTTGAGCTGGAAACATAACACGGGAAACAAACCATGGAGGATGTGACGTTCCAGCCTCAAATCTATTATATGTCATATTTCTATGACACAAGCTGATAAACTACAAATTACAATCTCACATTACCCTAACTGCCCTCTCTTTCTCTGGCAGTATGGCAGGCTGTGTCTCCTGCCAGTGTCTCTTCTCTGTCCGCATCACTATCGTTTAAACTAACACGGACAACCCACTGCCCAACACGAGTCAGGCAGAGTGATCCCTTGTGCCTGCTTTTATTACCTTGTTGACACCAGCTGCTAGTTTTTAAGCACTTTTAAATGCTGAGTCTGAGTGGTGGCTCAAATCACAGAATTAATGCCGTTATTCCTGCCCAGCTTTCTTTTTGGCAGTGCTTTTAAGCCCCAGACTTAACAACAAGCCTGGGTTTTATGCATTCAGACAGCTGGTGGGAATAAGGCAGTTGCCAGTGGTATAAAACAGTGTGAGTGTGTATGTGTGTGTGTTTAAAAATGTGGTCGGCGTGTGCCTTCGCGTGTGGGAGGGCATCTGAATATTAAAAACTGTCTTTTAAAAGTTGCTTGTCCGCAGTCCAAATATTAAAATTGCACATTTGTCACATTGGTCAGTCTTTGTAAACAAGGATTTATCTCTCATGCTCAGTATTTGGCATTAATAAAGGTGATTAAAATGCGGTGGAAATGTGACATACTGGAAACCAAATGTTGCAGATTCCTCCTTCCTCCTCACCAGTTTGACACTTAACTTCCACTCTCTCCACACTGGCACACTTCATTACTACTACGCCTGTGTGAAGTCACTCGCCACTTCTTGCACACCACCTCCACCACCACACAACCACACTCATGAAAGTGTGCATTCCCGTGTACCCTCCCCCTCCCCTGCACACACTTTCCCTCACTTCACACACACAAACTAAGCAATGCTATCTAGCAGCTGTACCTCTCCTTATGTGCAGAGAGTGTTGATCCCAGTTCTTTTCTCACACACACTGAACATATGTCAGTCAGAAAAAAGGCAGACTCTGTATTCCTTCTTCTGAATAAAAAGTTTGCATCTCTTTTTGTACACCACGTCTGAATTCTTCTCTGCCCCCATGTAGAAAGACCCCAAGTGATCCGCAGAGGTGACCTTGGTGTGACTGTGTGGATGTGCGTGTTCAAATATGTAAGCATGCATGTGCGTGTGATTACAAAGGGAGGATCTGAAATGCCTTAGGTAAAACAAATACAGACTCTGATAGATGCCAGCAACACCTGTCTGATTTACATTTCCTAATTGCAAATGAATTACCAAAGAAACATCGCACCAGCACCGACAGGCAACACGACACAGAGACGAGTTCTACCTGAAGGGGAAAGTGTTTTTCGCAGAAATATTTACAGGAGGCTTAGAAAACGTCCACATAAGCCAGCAGTCCCCTGAAGTCTGTTTGAATGTATATAGGAATGCAAATGTATGTGTACATGCATTAGCAACTGTGGCATTTATACACAAGCTTTGACTCTGCAGTGTGAGACAGCAGAAACAAGTCTGGTTACAATCTTTTGTGTACAACACAGAGCCCCTTCTACCATTTCATAGGCAAGTTGCACAGCAAAGTTTTCCTGAGACTCATGATAGTCATGTCCCTCGACTACAGTGTGACTTTCTGCTCTTTGCTGTATTTTAATCATGTATACATCTACTCATTGTCTTCATTTTATAATTCATTAAATGTAGAAATAAGATAACAAACATAGGCTTATAATATGACTTAGATATGGCCAAAAATGTTATCACAATAAAAAATGTTTTGATATTGATAATTATCACAATCAATGCCAAATCATTATTTCTGTCAAGTTTAAAGGCAGATTTGTGTTCCTAAGTGAAATTTGAACTATTCTCTATGGTCAGAACAAGATCAACACTTCATGCCAAACAGTGGATAACAAATCTGTGGTAGGCACCTCAATAAAACAAAATAAATAATAGAAAAAGTGCTAATTTGTTTGTGATTCAAATGAATTAATTTATATTGTAATTTATATAAATTATATTGTTATTGAGAAATCAGGATAATTAGCATTATTGTTTTATTGTCCAACCCTAATATGACTGTAGTATAATGTTCCTTAAAGCTGGGGAAAGGCAAAATAGGAGAACTAGCAAGAGGCAGCTAGATTTTGCAATCTACCTTCAAGTCTCTCTCCAAAGCCACTTCCCCAAAAATATTTTTACAAACACAGTAAGTGCACGGGCAGAGTGCATGCAGGTAGGTAGGTAGATAGACAGGCAGGTAGGAAGCAAAATAATTTCATGCGGCCCATGCTTACTACAGTACTGTGACAGCCACCTAAACTGGGTTTTTTCATTTTCGTGTCAGAGCATTTGATTTATTGATTGCTGTTGGGGTGTAAAGACAATTTCAACACGTATAACAAATAATGCTTCTAAAATAAATTGCCCTAGGCCAGCTTTAACAATCAAATAATCATGACTAACAATTATTTTTATAATCAATCATTCTGCCGATTATATTCTTGATTAATGTATATAATGTGTTGTCCTTTTGTGTCCAATCAACAAGTCAACCAAATACATTCGCTTTATAATCACATAAGACTAGGTTTATTATTTATTTATAGGGGACAGTGAATGAACATTGAAACATAAATGACAGCTAAACATCTAAGATTAAAAAGAAAAAAAGTGCTACACAAAGGTGGGAATTAATGTTGTGTAGCTCCTGTATGGCCATAAATTCTATTCATCACGTTTAAAACTCAAAGGCACCACCTTCCCACTCTCAGCCGACACCTGAGGTTAGAAGTGGTCCTGAGGTTCCAAAACAGGTCCAACAGGTTCAGGCTGAAAGCCAAACAACCTGAAGGCCCCCTTGCCCTAACTTCAGGACAACAACAGCAGTCAACACCTGTCCTGATGATGTCATGCTCTCAAAGGTATCCCATCCTTGCCTGAAGCCATATTCAGTTCTTAAACTCCCTCTTTTTCACCTCTCCCTGCCCTCTCTGAAACTATACACTTCCTGTTCCCAATATTCACCACTAGTGAGCATCGATGATCTCAAATACACCTCAAAATTAACGTAACATTCCATTTACCCTAAAACTGAGTTGAGTTGTTAAAGATAGAGCAGGAAATGACAAAACACTGATAAAACATCAACAAGAGTAAAGAGAGGAAGGTCAAAAGGCTCAGGTGACACAGGCGGATGTGGATATTTGTTGTGCATGCACATACACGTACAGTAACTACGTGTCCACTCAGGCATGTGTGTTTGTGTGTAAAGAAAAACAGAGGGATGAAAGTAGAACAGAAACACACGTTTGTTCCTTTTATCTAAACTTTTCTTGTTTCTGAGATTAGAGGTGTGTTGCGGTAGCGAGCTGGTCGTCTTTGATTTGGGAGCATGGCGCTATCACCGCCGAGCACAATGACACAACACACACACACACACACACAACCCAAGCAGCGGGAAACAAGAGAGGAGCAGCTGTGAGTTGCACTCATCAGTTCAGATTGAGGGAGACACAGGCAGGCTGGTAAACAGACACAGATGTACGGAGCTGAGCAGAACAGAGAGTGGGAGAAAGAGGAAGGTCACCCTTTCACAATGGGAAGGTAGCAGCAAAGTCAACAACACTTGCTGCATGACTAAAGCTACTGTAAAAAAAAATTTAAAAAAACAAGCTGGTCAAAGTGGCAAATGTCTATTATTTTGCCATTGTTAAGTAAAAGCTTGCACTATTATTTTGGTGAAAATATGATTTTTAAGTGAATAGGGACTTTTTCATCTGACTTACACAACATTTCCGCAACAATGGCCACAGCTTGAACCACTGGGATGCTTCCACATGTCAAATTGTTATCATCCCTACTCATGTGACACACGCACACACACACACACAGCTTTGTCAGCTGTTGCCTCCCCTGAGGGTGACACCCCACCTGGGAGCTCAATCCTGTCAATGCTCACTATCTCAGTTTCCCTTTCAGTCTAGTATGTTCTCTCTCTTGTTACACCCATTCCCAGATCCCCCACCCCACCACCCCCCCACCCCCCAGGGTCAGTACTACAGTGGCGTGATGAGGGATCATTCTCTAACATGAAGAGAGTGAGAGTGAGAAAATCTACTTACAGGGATTAAGAGAAGAGGGGGAAACAAAATGACACCTACCTATTGTCACCTATATTTTGTCGCAGAAAGGATGGCTTAAGTCTTTGTTGACGCCTATAGAGAAAGGACCATGAAGAGTTCATGTTGAGAACTTTACCTTCCCCAAAAGTGTATTTATATATTTTTTTAAATGAATCTTTCAAATGTACCGTCACTGCGGGACAGACCAGGGGTTGGTGCCCTGCAGTATTGTTGGTTGGTCAGTCCAGGTTTGACAGGCTCTTCTGTATCAGAATAAAGCACAGTATGTCAGTGGATTATTATACGTTTCAACTGTAATTTCAAACCTTCTCACTCCCCGTGGACTCTGTTCTGACAGAAAAAAAAATCACATTGCCATGTTTTCATAGAAAGTGAGATGCTCTGGAGTGAACTCCATGAACTGCCACCCGCTTTCCTTGTTTGCATTTTTCCCATTTCTTAAAGAAACAAGCCAGTTGTTACTATGCGCTGCCACAGTTACAAACAATTGCAAACTGTTACAAATACTTCCAGTGAAGGCTTAATGATTGTAGCCTCCAGGCTCCAGTAATGTGTAACCAGTCTGTGGTAAACATTTACCTGCAGAACTGATCAGGCATTAATGACTGATCAGCACCTGGAGCTAAACCATTCTCCGGTTCCTGACTTAACATGCTAATAAGTTGTCCAGGTGTGCGTGTATGTGAGCAGACACACAGACACACACCCACACATGCTGGGATGTTTGTAGCCCGCAGGAGGTAGAAGTAAAAGACCACCAACTGAACAACAGACCAGGTGGGGAAATCAAAGAGGAGACAAGTCGGTCCAGCAACTTTTATCCTAAAAGCAGCCAAACTAAAACTTCAGGGGGCTGAATATGTACTCTTTACAGCTGCTGCTAAAAACATCTGAGGCTCTGAGAGACAAACATGTGTGCAGTGTTTCTTATATGTTTAATCCATTCCATACAATAAATAGATGCATCTGCACCAAATAATTTTTTGCAATTTCAAAAGTCGTGAATGCTGAATTTTTAAACATCTTGTGTGTGACTTTCCTAATGGGAAGTTGGGGTGGCAGTGGCACATGGTGGTAGCAGAGCCCTTTAAATAGAGAGTCGCGTCATCTCCGTTCACTCCAATGGACCAGTTTTTCACAGCAATGGCGGATCATGGAGCGTCTGAATAGTTCCCGGAAGTTAGCATCAAATGCTAGCAGCGCAGCAGAGCAGCAATAGAAAATGCTATCTGGGAAGCATGTTTGAAAGGTAAGACGTGTAAAAAATGAGATTATATATTTTTAGCAAAAGTGAATTAAGTTAACATGTGCAGTGAAACATGTTAGTGGATTTCCCCACTAAATTAGAAGATTTAGGGACATTAACGGTTAACAAATTAACATACTGGCAATGGATAAAGTTAGCAGCAGGCAATATAAACAGGGGCAGCCTATTAATTTATTTTAAAATACGTATTTTTGGGGGTGGTATTTTATTTAATTTAAATATATTAGTGGTGCATGTATGAATAAAGAATTTCAAGACGTTATTAATTTATTTTGGGGGGGGGGATTTACCTCTAGCACTAAAAGTAGTAAACTAGCATGTTATAAAAATAATCTTCATAGTAAACATTAATTATATTAGAGCAGTAGACTCAGCGAGGTGGAGGAGAAGTGATGCTAAAGAGTACTGAGTGGACGATGGTGAGATAGAAAACAACACATGATTATACCATTTATTCGAAATACGTATATATACTTCTTATGCTTTCTTTCCCTTCTCTCAGTGTCTGCATCTCGTCTTAGCTTATGAGCTTATTTTCCACACAACTATTCAGGTTTATTTACCCACATTAATACATCATAGTGGCTGAATGCACCATATTGGTGAACACTCAATCCTTACTGGATATGTTTACTCTAATTACATAATTACTTTGTACAAATTCATATCACATCATCATCAAAGTTCCTGTATGTAAGAACTGTTTGAAACAAAACTAACAACTTATACAGTAACTGATGCCAACATCAGCCGCAAAAGCTGTTCATGAAGTTCCAAAATTTAACAATCCATAACTTTCTCAATCAAACCTGTAGCCGTTTACAAGAAAGGTTGAATTGAGAGCAACTAGAGTTCTTCTGAAATGTCCAGATGCTCCCGAGTCAACTTTTCTTGGATAAACATGACCTGAATGAATCTTTATAGGTGTGTAGCTTTGTCTAACCCTTTCTCTTGTTCTCCCTCTCTCAGCACAAGAATCACAGGGGTTCAGTGGAGCCTGAAGATTATCTGTCGTGATGTTTCAATAAAACAAAATATAAAGCCAGTGATGTTTTCTTTCTTTGTGGAAAAAGTATTTCACATATTTTATTGTTAGCCTCTTTAGTGATTGTAAGGACGCTCCTGTTGACCTGATTCAACCATTTTTTCCTCCTCTCCACGTCAGCTGGGAAACCAAATGTTCATGCTCATTTTTCTGACAGACACAAACCACTTGTTTTCTAAGTTTATTGGAGATTTATTAAATTAATACATAACGGTCATTGATAGTCACCTGTCTGTTCTATCTGAAGTCATAAAGATTAGTCAGTAAGCTCAATTAACCCTGGTACCATGGGATTGTTAAAAGGTACGTAAATCTCACCTGAATTTTAAACATGTTTGCAACACTTTCCAATGCAAAAATGTCCACAAGGTAGGTGATTGTAGCTGTTATTGTCAAAACTATATGTCCTCCTTTTAAAAAAATAGTAATATAACTACAGTTACATGTCAGTGTGCTGTACACATATTGTAAATCAACGCATTTGTTGTATAAATTACCAGGAATCACTTAAAATCGCTGTTTTGTCGTTTCTCTCGCTCATTTTGAATTGCCCGCCTAGGACTTCCGGGAACTATCTGCAGTCTCCATGAACCATGTGATGATGTAGCATTTTGGACCCCCGCTGAAGCAACTCTCTCTTTAAAGGGCTCTGGGTGGTATGGTGCAGTCCTTCACTTATCAGAAGGCATGGACGCCATATAGGGGAAAAGTTAGGACAATTCCAAGGGCCCCTGACTGACAGGGGCCCCAAAAAATGATTATAAACTAATATCAAATTATATTATATTATACATTATATAAACCATCATCATCATGGAGTATAAATATATTTCGGATATAATAATAAAATTAATGATCTCTTTGTTTTTACTTGTTTTTGGCAGTGAAAGTTAAAAATCCCCATTTGACCAAAAAGTAAACCTCCATATTGACAGACCACCCCTCTGTATCTGCATGAAATGGTTTGGTCCTGCCTCAGCGCACTGATCAGTGAGGTGTTTAGTTGCAGTCAGTAGATGTGCCAGAAACACAGTGATAACAATGTTGCCTAGTAAACCAAAATCTGGTTTTCAAAAAAGGAAAGAGAGAAGAAAGACAAAAGAAAGGATGTAAATCTGTAACCCAGTTTTTCAACAAGAAAAGTGGGCAGCCTTTAGTCTGTGAGTGGTGTTAACTGTTGGCTTAATGTCCCCAGTGAAATAAGCTAGCTAGGTACAGACTAGTGTTAGCCTACATTTCATCAACATTTAATCAGTGCAGGGAAACGTTTAGCAAGAGATTCATATTAAATCATTGTCCCTGCCCCTTTTAGCAGACTAATAACAGTCAGCAGCAGCCCACTCTCCCCATAACTGTAGCCTCCCTGTCCCAGTGAGGAAGGTGAGCAACACTGTGTTAATGAGTTAGCATCATTCCATGGAGGCTGTGGAGAGTTCTCTGTCTCTCTTGCTCGTTTTACCATAACAAAAAAGACAATGAATTATTTCTTAATAACAGAATATCAAACACAAATTAATTTCTTACATAATGGTCATATGAAATAAATAAAATTTTAAAAAACAATGTCCAAAAAACAATATCCTGTCTGGACTGGATGCTGGACAGCATCTTACCACAACCTGCATGTAAGTTAGACTATATTAAAATAATCCAGTTTGATACGTTGATTTAGATTGAGTTATGGCCATTAATGACAGATACAGACTTCGTTATTCCCATCATGAAGGGCAATTTATTTGAGAAGCAAATAGTGAACTGCATCCTCTTGTGCTAATACTAATATTGAACTACAAGAAGCCAGTCACTTGCAAGCCTTTAATTAGAGTTATGTAAAGCTTTTGATGGGACAGTTAAGTCATAGAGAAGTGGTGACAACAGCTGTGCAGAGGGGGTCCAATTTGATTTTTTTGTCATGGGGCCCAAAATTCCTGGCGGCCCCCCTGTCAGAAGGTCAGTGGTTTGATCCCTGGCTTCACCAGGCTGCATGTGGAATTATCCTTGGGCAAGATATTGAACCCCCAATTGCTGAATCTATTTCTGCTTCACAGTGTGTGACGGAAATACTAGAAAGGCTCTATACAAGTACAGACCATTTACCAAGTTAGCTCATGGATGCAATGCTGTTTTGTGGCAGACAAACTGCCATCTTATTAAATCAAAGTGACTTTCAATAGATACCACTTAAAACTGGATTACATTGAGAAAGCAATGACGCCATTACCTTCAAAGTTAGGGAAAGATCATACAAATAAAAGAAAAGCCAACATTACTTGACTGTGAGGAAATGCTGCACATGCCCATCCGCCAGCCCAACCATCACAACCTTACTTTCTCAATTGCTAAGGGCGCACTGCTTCGTGCATTGGCATTGACACTGCAGAACAGTCCATTACGAGTGTATTTCCTAGGGATATTGTGCAGGGGCCACCGTAATTAAATTCTCCACCTGTGAGCAAGTGAACAAGTTACACAAGTCAGCTGAGAGATGGAACTTTTCCTTCTTTATTCCTACCATCACCTTGAAAGCAAAACAGGCATTGAGACTCTGGTGGACCCACGACATATTCTCATTTAGCGGCTCCGCTGTTGTGGGATGTCATGGCTATTAATTCTATCTGAGCTTCATTAATCCACATTTTCCCATCCAGCCCCCCTGTCCTTAATCATCATTTCAGCCTTTGCCAGCATGGCCTCTGGTGGCCAAATACATCTAGGGTCACAATGTGTTCCCTCAGCACTCTGGGAGTTTATGCACACATACACATACATACAAAACACAGATAATAAAACAGGTCATCTATCTCAATCACACAGTATTGGACCCATGTCATTACATTCCCTCTCACTAGGATGAAGTATAGAAAGTTCCACGTACAAATGTACACTCACAGACAACTGCTACAGTGCATAGACTAAAAGTGGCAACACTTTGTGACATCGACTAGACCAAATTCATCTTGTATGGCACTCCAGCGTGAAATCTGAAGACACTGAAGGTCAATCAGCGGTGAGGGGAGAGGGAGTTCAAACCAGAATCAGACAAGGAAGGCTTCAGAAACGCTAGCTGTTAGAAGAAGAAAAAAAAGAACCCACACTGGCAATTGAGTGGTGGTGAAAGAACTGACGACTATCAAGACTGTCTTAGCACAGCTCAGTCCAGGTGGGCGATTGGTTAGAACCCGCTTATTGTTCCAGCAGATCTGAGCTGTTTATCCTTATCTGAATACCAAACGGTTCCAATTTGCTGCATGTGTGTTTGTGTGTGTGTGTGTGTATGTGGTGGTGCAATGGAAACTGGAGAGGGTAATCTGATGGAAATCTCTGAATGTTCCTCTCCCTACTTGCTAAAGGTTAGCCTGCTTAACTGCCTGTCTGCTGAATGGTTGCTTGTTATTCATTCAGAGAGACAGACAGACAGAAACACTTGAGGGAGCGGGTGCATGCATACGAGAAAATCAAGATGGTGGTTGGTTGTTTTGTCAGTTTCAAATGGGAAAAGTAATATCAGTTTGTTTTGCCTTCTCTGTGGGATCTGATTAGGGCTGTAATTAGATTCGATTATTTTTCAAGTCAATTAACGATTATTTTTTTCGATTAGACGATTAATCTAACGACTAATTTTGTGTTTTCTAAAGAAAACAAAATGTTGCCTATTAATTGATTAAAATACCAATTTATCCAAAATTAATATCAAAAACATGTCTAATCAATAAATCAATATTTTCGTCTTATTAAGCACATTAGAATGACAATAACAGCATATCTTAAAATGAATCCAACTTCCTCTTCACTGATGTGTTGAGATAATAACAATAACAGACATTAATAGGCTACTTTACATAAAATGTTTCTGACACGGATTTATTTCAATATTGAGTAATGCAGTATGATAATCGCAGGCAAATATATTTCTGCATGCGTGTGGGGAAAAGAAAACAACTGAAACAACTCACAAACAGATAGTCCCAAACGTTAGATGACACACGGTGTAACGTTACATTACCATGACAGCAGTTGGGTAGAAATTACTTTTAACACGAAGGCAATGAAGAAATACTTATAAAATACATTTTAACTGACTGCGTGTGTTCGTGCTGATAATGTGCCGTGCTTTTGTGGAGACAGAAAGTAAACACGATTTGAGGGCCTGCCATTTCCGTCTAGACAAAGTGCACCAGGATACTTTCGCTTCACGTGTTCATGCTGCTTCACATATTCATGGACAGCAGTTGTGCTGCAGTAAAGCTCATGGAGTTGTTGCGTGTCTGTCTAAAATACTCCCAAACTTTAGACAGTCGAAGGTGCGGTCTTGTCCGGGGGAATCCCTGCTAACACCGGATGCAGTGATGCTTCAACACACATAATGTGAGTCAACATATTTACATAATCGATTAATCGCCCCAGCCCTAGATCTGATATTGAAAAGGTTTCCCCTCAGTTCATGTTTGACTTTTGACTCATCAGATCAGTTGGCCTTTGACCTCCAGATACTTCAGCAGTACATGTCAACAAAGTCTAACAACTCTGCCTACCTTTCCAATTAGATTCTTCTTTTCTTACACACAACACACACACACACACACACACCAGGACAAGAAAATCATTCAAACATATGTAAAAGCCATTTCACCTCTGTAATGCAGATAGCACATACAGTGAGAACACAATGGATGGGTGGGTTGGAGGGGGCATCTGTCTGCATCACAGACTGTAAGCACATAGAATAACTGTCACTGAGCACAGCCAAAAGCTCTTAATATTGGGACAGAGCAGATGTTAAGAGTAATGACAGTGGAGATTACCCAATAATTGTAGCAGCATAAATCTCATTTCAGAGGGGGGGGGGGCAGGGATGGAACAAAGGATGAACCATAGCTAAGGCAAAGAAAACCTTATTATTGTTTGTAAATGTAAAAAGAGGACTATTTATACGCTGAGCTAGTTCATTCAGCTATTTCTAAATGTTTATAGCCAGACAGCACATCTAAAAAAAAGAGGGCAGAAGCTTCCAGAAATAAGTCCCTGCCATGTTTTGTGGTGGTGGTGGGGGGGCAATGTGGCTGTTAGTGTTTTCTGTGTTTGGGAGCTAATCGCTGTGATGCAAGCTGCCGCCCGAGGCCAAGGATAGTGGGGGACCCGGCATGTAAGAGTGTGATGACACATTTCTCCCTAACATCCCTCAACTACGTCGTCCCCCAACCTCCAGCATCAGGCCTTCAGCAGCATCCTACTTCCTCCAGCCACAGCTCAACAAAGCCCCGATCAGGGGCCCTGACACCTGCTACACCAGGGAGGTCGAACTAGAGGGTGGATGGATGGGTGTGTGTATGTGTGTGTGTGTGCGTGTGTGTGTGTGTGTGTGTGTGTGTGTGTGTGTGTGTGTGTGTGTGTCCCTCTTACTTGCTCGGTTGTCGCCATCATTGTGTAATAAACTTTATTCAGTTAAGCGTGAATTATTGTTAATTGAACTAAAAAGTAATTTTCTTAATTGAAACAGAGTGGGGAGGGGCAGACCAGATTAACGACGTAAAAGTGTTTCTCTCCCCCTCTCTCTCACTCTCACTCTCCCACCATCTTGAGACTTTTATCTTGTCTAATTCTTTTTCCCATTACTGTTCTCGCCATAATTTTTTCCCCATCCTGCAACTGCAGTAAAAAGCCTATAATCTACTTAGCCTTGCACCCATCTTTAAATCGAGATGGGGTTATGCTGAAACATTTCTGAAGAACCGTGCTGCTGCTCTGCCGGCTGCACTCTAAAATGCTTGGTTGACAAAAGCTAATAGCCCTTTTCACACGTACATATTGGCTGGTGTTAACCAAATAGATGGTGTTGTCATTTACAGAAGCAATGCCTTATGAATGTGACCATTCAAACACAACCACCAATACCATTTGCCAGAATTTGGAGGAGTTATACATCAGAGCAACACAGTGTTGTGCATATCCACTGCTGTACTGCAACACCTTTGTTTAAACAATATGCACTTACGGACTTTTAGCGTTAATGTTGCTACGCCAAATTGTCCTATTTACCGTCATAGGAAACAACTTCCTATTCATACGTGCCCTGTTATGTGCCCGCATGCATTAAAGCAGCTGTGCATTATCCACACCAAAAGCAATAATACATGCGCCTGCACAATCACAATCACCCATACACCCTGCAAACTCTGTTGCGTTCAAGTAAAGCCGCAGAGGAAGGCAACTGGAGCGTCATCTTTATCATGTCCCTCTTTGAAATCTCTGTAAGAATGTTAGTGTAATGTCCACTGCAGACAGTGCCTTTTAAAGGGAATACAAAACTGACTGTATTAAACTGACTGATTTTTGAAGGGGAATTGCAGGATGAAAAACATGTCAACATTGCAATATATCTCGTTTGTTCGCTAATATAACACAAATAAATTGCATATATTGTAATTTTAACAAAACATGACAGAATTCATAGAATTCACAGAATTCCACATAAAACCACCAACGCAAATATTTTTATAGAAAGGAAAGTCATCATTTCCTAGTCTCTCCACAAACCTCATCCGTAATGCTCTACAAAATCTATGTGGGAGAGTGAACAATGCCGCAAAGAAGGGGAGCCATGTTTTGGCATTCTACCCACATACCAGAGCTACTGCAGAGCTTCAGGAAAAAGTCACATTCCTGTAAACACGTGTGGAATTACCAGGGCAAGAGCTCCTGGTCACCAGCCTAGCCAAATATTATCGCACAGAGAACAATATCACCCCCCCAACACAGCAGCTATTGGATGAGAGGGAGGAAGTGATGTATATTGATTTTTCATTTGTGCCTTGCTGACTCTGCTGACAAAGAACCAAACCACTTCCAGCTGCTAAACCTAGAGAAAACAACCACATTTTGCTGAACATGACTCAGCTGTATTTGGTCTCTGAAATTTGTTTTTTTCATCAAGCACTTCTGCTGCTTTGCAGTCACAATTGTGACTCATGCAGTTGTAGAGTAGCTAAATGACACTGGCACCATTATCACAGTAATATTCCTCTAAAATGATTAGTACATTACATGTAATCTAACCAAATGAGGCCTACAAATGACATAGCTGCACGTGCTAATGAGATCCATGTACACAATAAAATAAACATTACCCATCTATTCCTGCTGATATCTCCGCATTAACACATGACCTTTGTAACATGAACATTCTTGTCTAACAATACAGACCGTCCTCCACTATTTGTCTATCTATAGAGTGTGTCTGAGCCATCTAGCACCTTGTCAGTCATAAAAGCAGTGGGAGAGGGCGGAAGGGAGAGGAGGAGGAGGAGGAGGAGAAGGAGGAGGAGGAGGAGGGGATAAGAAGAGTGCCATTACCAGTGTTCTGGACCCATGTCTTCCTAGGGTGAATAATTACGTCTGACATGTCGTGAATAGGGAGGGACATTATCGCAGTGATCCTCTTTACCCCCTCTGTGTGTACCCTTGCACACACACACACACACACACATACATACACACACACATTAAGGCCCCTCTGAATGATTTAGGGGGTCTGTTAATAATGCAAGGACTCCTAGAGCTAATTAGGTAAGTAGCAGAGGGCGCCGGCTGTGACGCCTCATCTCACTGATACGAGCTGTAAAGGAATGAAGCATCGACTGCATGCATATACTCATACACAGAGTTTGGGTTTATGTTTCACTACACACCACCCACCCCACCAGCCCCTAACCTCAATAATAGCCCTGATTATTATCAAAAGGTATGGATAAAATTTGCACTTATGATTAAGCTTCATTATTGATCACGGAAATGAAGGCCTGCAGCAGCTTCACTATGGTACTTCTTTAGTTTGCGTGCATTATCAATTATTAAGTGGATCAGGAAAGGTAATAGGTAACAGGCCTGCAGGCTGTGGCCCTTAGATATTTTGACAACCAGCCTCAGAGAGGCTGAAAAGTAACAGGGATCTGTGTGCTCCAGGAAAATCAATAGAAAGTGATTATCTTGAGAGGGAACAAGTGGAGAGCCAAGGTGGGCCTTGTCACGTGTACAAGCTCTCTCTCTCTCCCTTTCTCTGGCGCCATAGCTGTCAGCCCTGTAAGTGCAATGTCAGGGTGATTAGAGAGCAGCACGGCCCAGACAGAACACAGCCAACCTCCAGACAAGCCCTCCAGAGACGCAGCACCATAACAAACCTCAGCCCAGGGTCAAGCCTACTTTGTCAGCCTCCCTACTTGCAAGATGAGCCCCTTCAGTGCACAATCAGGAACAATCTTGTGAAAGAGATTGCAGGGCCAGTGATTTTAGGCTAAAAGCAATTATATTTAAAGGATTGATTTACCCAAGTCACAAAAACACACATTTTCTCACTTCCCCCACTGCCATGCAGATGATTTATTTGCCATGGTTTTAAGATATAGAGATTTCTGCCTCTACACCAATACTGTAGAGGTGAATGGAATTAACTACTTTCTACTGAAGAAACAGTCACAGTTAAGACTGTTGACAGTGTTTTCTGTGGATTATAGACTAAAGTGATGGAGGTGATCTTTCTGTAAAGTTGCTGCTGAATTTTTTACTATATTTTTGCAACGCTGTAAATTAAAATTTCCATTCACTTCCATTATACGTATCTCACGTTCCATCATGCACATAACTAGTTAAAATGATACTATTTGCATGCTTAGAAAGCATGTTTTTTGTAATATGGATGAACCATCCCTTTAATATAGAAGAGAAAAACTGCATTCCAAACAATGGGTTGAATAGTAGTAAGTACTGTCAGTACCTAGTTACTAGTTCAGAAAATGAAATGTTGTTTGTTGAAACATGATTTGATGAAGTGGCTAAATAAGAATTCTACTTGGTAATGTAACAGGTTATGATATGGTAATAATATGATATGGTAATGATATTTTTATAAATGTGGGAGGGTTTAGTTTATCTTATTTGTTAGCAAAAGAGCACTTAGACATGCTAACAGTAAGTTCTATCTCACACAGGCTCCACCCGCTACTGGACTCTTTGGGTACTACCTCCTTCAAACACACGCACGCACTTGCCCACTGAAATTTTATTGTTCACGTAGCTGACCAGTAGGACGTCATTATCGATATGCGCATGATGTATAAATAGCAGTGTCCCTACTGTCTCACCATCTGACCACCTCTTCAGAGCTTCAGGGCTCATCGGTAGAGGGCTCTCTGGGGTTACCAAATCGTAACTTTTGTTGTATCTCACATGGGCTCTGCTCTCTACTGGACTCTACGGGTACAGTGGGTGGAGCCCGATGACACAGCCGCAACAAGCACCACACCAATCCGGTCAAAACCCAGACCACCACATCACCTTGAAAGAATGGTGGGCCACCCCTGAGAAGGCCATTGGACCGATAGGGGCTTGGCCAGACTATTAACAACTGGACTGCTCTGACTTCTCAGGATCCTGGATCCTGAAAGATCCCTCGCTGAAAGACCAGGAAGCTTTTGCTGTTCTGCTGGTCTTCAGCAGATTTGCTCAAAATTGTTAAGTCACAAAATGCAGACAATTTGTTCACAGTATTAACCAATTCATACATTCATGACATGTCATTAACATGTCTGTCTGGTTCATGTGACGTGAACATTAGCAAGGTCTGATGAATCAATGGCAGTCTACCCATTGATCCTTGAAAGAGGAGATACGGTGTTATGGTGATTCATGGTTTACTACTATTTCAAACACACTGAAATAGTAGTAAACCATGAAATAGTAGTAAACCAATTTAATGTCATTCAAGGCATGGTGTTAAATTACAGCAAGGGTTACACTGTGGTTGGATTACTAGCTTGCTTTGCATCTCTTTCATCCACTAAAGTAAATGTAAATGCTCCGTATTTGAATAGTACCTTTCTAGTCTTTTCGACCACTCAAAGCTTTTACACTACATCGCATTCACCATTCACACAGATTCATACAGTGGTAGAACACCCACAAGGGGCAATTCGGGGTTCAGTATCTTGCCACTTTGACATGCAGCCTGAAGTAGCCGGGCCAAACTTCCGATTAACGGGAAGTTAATCGGAAGTTTGGGGCTCATCTGGTGGATACCGCATCTCAGTGGCTTAGGCTACACTTGCACTGAATACTGTTAGCATTACCAATCTTGAGCTAATAAAAACCAAATATCTTTCTCACCCTCCACAACTTAGTTGCTACCTATACTGTGAACAAATGGACTGCATTTTGAAGGAATTATTGTGGATTAACAATTTTGAACTAATTTGCCAAAGACAGCAGCACTTAAAGCTTTACGTAGAGGGATACATGAAAAACATCATCTTTAAGTTAAGCCAGCTGTTCTCAAACTTTTTCTATCACGTCCCTCTTCAGAAGCCAAAACAAGTTCACGCCCCATCACCCCAGTAAAAGTGGATTTAATTTTTATCAATCAGAAAAAGATCATATAATGCTTTTTGGCGTTTTCCCTCTCCTTTATTGAGTTATATACCTTTTTTTGTTCATGGAATAGGTCATGGAATAGGTCATTGAAAAAGCCCAAATTCCACCCTAAAGGGAGTTCCCATCTCCCACAGAAAACCCTGCTCTGACCTGCATGAAAACAGCTTGTTTGTAATCCATTCTTTTCGTCCACTTTCTGCCAATGTAACAAAAAAACACGATCATAATGCTCACGTAGCAACTAGTCACGCCCTCAAAGCATCTGCCTGCTGCCTCTCCTCTCCATTCCAAACACTAGCTACCCTCCTGGCAATCAATGGACATAAAGTTGTTACTGTGATGTAGAGACAGTGCACAGTTTTATTAATTAATGTTGATTAATATCTCACCATTCTGAAACATTTGCTCCAGTCCATGTCGCTGCTAAGGGGAACCAAATCCCTACTCTGCTTCTGATTGGCTAGTAGTCGATAACTACGTACTGCGCATGTGTAACTCCCAACAAAGATCTTTTAGAAGTGAGATGCATCACTCCACAGCTAAAATGGAGCGTTCAACACACTGGGTGAAAATGAAACCATGTAAACAAAAACTGGTGCAATTCCTAAATAAAATGATGAACCTGAAAATGAGCTTAAAATGACCACTTTAACAATACAGGCGACTGAAATAAACAAGATTCAGGTTAGCAAAATATCCTTACTAGTACTTGTGTTTGTTTAAAGCAGGAAGCATGCGAGTAGTATGTAGCTGCAATACCGGAGGCTGCAGTTTCAGGACTGCAATCCTAGGACCGGAACTGCATTTCTGGGACCCTTGTTTACTTTGATACTGCCAGCTAGGTAGCTGGCTGGCCAGCTAGTTAGCTATGGGCCAAACTCGAGGCTTCAATACAGCAATCCACAAACCAATGGGTAACATCACAGTGACTACGTCCACTTCTTTTATACAGTCTATGGTTTGTCTATGGTTTGTTTATGTCACCACATACCACTGAGCTAAGCCAATCAGAGGCAGAGTTGGTCGGGTCAACTCTTTGCTATAGTCGGATTTGCCAATTCTCTTAAAGGCCACTGATTGGCCCAACAGCCTCCTGTAGTTACACTTGACCAAAGACTAAGAGTAAACGGAGAGTTTAATTTTAATGTCAGTCTGCATGCTAAGCTTCCCTTTTAGCATTAAGTCCCTGAAATGTGCATCTATTGAACAGCCAGCAAGGGGCGACTCTCAACATGGCGGCGCCCTGTCAGCCAAGCTCAAGGCTTCAAAATGGCAGTCCACAAACCAACGGGTGACATCACGATGACTACGTCCACTTCTTATATACAGTCTATGGATATGACCCTCTGTATTGTTATTTGTATTGTAGTGTTTTTGTAAAACATTGTGTTGTTAATAGAGTATTTTTTAAAATTGCAAAACTCTTAGTTTGACAAAAACTCTTAACTTAATGTCCACTTAATAGCTTTTTCTGAGTTTTCAACTGCATTTGTCAAAAGTGCATTATGAAAACCAACTAAAAAAAAGGTAATGAGTAGTGAGTGATTCTTTTATTAAAGCAATTTATGCTCAGAGGTTAACTAAGTTAATTAAACCAGAAATAAAATTATGATAACTGACAACAATAAAGTATAAAGTTCCAGCAATCAGGAAACCAAAACAAAAAAGAAATATTACAAACATAACTCTGTGGAAACTACAAAGTATTAGTTAGCTTAAGAAAATAATAATAGAAATGGTAACAGCAGTCACTCTATGGATTGTTGTTGTGTCTTGGGCGACATCCACACTACGTTTTCGTTTTAAAGCGCAGACCTTTTGCTACGTATTCACCTGCTGTCTTCTTTGCCGAATCTTATGTTAACTGCAGAGTAAACAAACTGCTTCGTGTTTACACCGGCAAAGGCATGCACACATGTACATGGATGGCCACATAATGTGCGTTTTCAGTCATTATAATAGATCAATTCTGATATGCAGCAAAAACACTGGTGTGGACAGAGATCATTTAAAACTCTGTTTTAAAACAAAAACATAGTAGTGTGTACCCTAAGTTTGCCAGGCAACAACCACTTTAGCCAGAGACACGCTAGCCAGAGAGTGGATGGTGCTCTTGTAACTTTTGTAATGCTGGAGAGAGCTACGTTGGGTGTGTCCCCCTGCTTCCAGTCTTTATGCTCAGCTAGGCTAATCACCTCCAGGCTCCAGGTCCATACTTAAACACACATGAGAGTATTATAAATGACCTCCACTATTCTTTTAAATCACAGCCTATCAATTGTCTCAACTTCTTTAAAAACTTTGAGAGTTAGATAACCAGTACCCCTACAAAAATGTCTGTAACAGGACTATTATTTTGGATATTATTCTGTCATGGAGGTTTGTGTGTGTGTGTGTGTGTGTGTGTGTGTGTGTGTGTGTGTGTGTGTGTGTGTGTGTGTGTGTGTGTGTGTGTGTGTGTGTGTGTGTGTGTGTGTGTGTGTGTGTGTTGGGGAGGGGGGGTACAAGGGTACAAGGATTCTGCCATATAATCCATTTTTTCACATTTTTCTTCCAAGTTCAATGTAGCGCACACTTGTTGACAGATTGCTCATTAGTGTGACACAAACCTTCAGCACCGTCTGCAGTTACTGGGGTTCACCAGTTCTCTCGAATCCCACAGCATAAGGGAAAGCTATAGCTTGACTGTACTCTACCAGTATGTGATAGCTATGGCCTGGGGGTTGACAGTATCTAATCACAGTCTCAACAGGTGAGGAGAGGAGACAGCCTAGACAGCATGGCACCACATGGAATTCCTAAACTATCATAATGTAGATCAACACACAGTATCCAGGATTTATGGCAAATACATATTGCACTCTACTGAGATACTAAATGAAATAAATAATGTACAGTACATATTTCAGCACATATCGTATTATAATAAATCATACTACAATGTGGACACATTTACTGTCCCAGTCTAACAAACAGGATAAAATCCACAAACATCTATAACAAATGCAAGACAAAAACCACAGTGTTCAGGCATTTGTTCAAATGTACACAAACATTATTGCATTCATCGTTATTCATTTACAATGTGATGTTCCTCAGCACAGCGTTTGAAGTAGTATAACCTCGTTCTCACCTCGCCAGAACAGAACCTCATCAGACATAAAAGCTGTCTGAGGGGGCAAAAGAAGCCAAACTTCCCCAGGGGAAGGAAAAGCAGAAGAGTGGGAGGAGACGGAGGAGACAGAGGAGGAGAAGGAGGAGGATGGGTGTCACTGTCTCTACAAAGCCCTGTTATCCTCTAGATATCAAAGCACTGTACTCTCCAGCATAAAATATTGTCAGAATGATATGACTCATCAGAGGGGGAGCTTGTCCAGTGCCAAAGTAAAAACAGAAAGAAAGAAAGAAAGAAAGAAAGAAAGAAAGAAAGAAAGAAAGAAAGAAAGAAAGAAAGAAAGAAAGAATTATCATTGTAAAAGGGGGAGGGGGATTTAATGTGGTTTTGGCAGAGCATGGGCACGCAACAGCGTTCTTAAAAGATGTTGTTGATATCACACAAAGAAAGCATTATGTGAGGTGAACTTCATGTCTCAGTAGTGAGCAAGACAGAGGGGCCATGAGACAAAACAACTGAATGTTTGTCTCCTTTCACACAGTCACCAAGATTATGTCTACAACACACCCAAATGACAAATAAGCAATATGTGGTAACTGCATTAAAAAGTGGTAAATACTAGTGTATTGTTGTAACTTAGAATGATAGTAACTGACTTGTAACTTGTTTCTAAGGCACGAAGTGTTAGCTCTCTTCTCCTTTTTTATTTGCTCTCTAAAGAGGAAGTATTTAGGATGTAGGCCAGATGGGTACACAGCGCTATTGTATGGTTGACAGAGAGATGACCTTGTTGCGCTTGAGTGTGTGTGTGTGTGTGTGTGTGTGTGTGTGTGTGTGTGTGTGTGTGTGTGTGTGTGTGTGTGTGTGTGTGTGTGTGTGTGTGTGTGTGTGTGTGTGTGTGTGTGTTTAATCAGACAGAGAGGGGGGATTAGAGACCAGGCACCTGGCAGGTGGAAACAGTCTGTACTCATCTGATGCCCTCCTGTCCTTCTGCGCTCTCTCTCTCTCTCACACACACACGCACATACACATGTAACTTGGTCATAACCATACTACGGTGTGTACAACCTGAATTGCATCTTTGTTTCAGATTGAGAGGCCCTGCAGTGAGTGGCCCTGTGGCAGCCCCCGAAAAGGCAGAGAGTAGATAGAGACAGACGGAGACAGAGAGAAGCAAATGTCTGCTTACTCAGAACATACTCTTCAGTGACATTCTACTGTAGGCTGGGAGTTTCCTAATTTTAGAGTGAACTACAAGATGGGAAGAGACTCTGGGTCTCTATAATGTACTTCAGTGGTTGCTAACCTTGAGCTCGGCACCTCCGCAGCAGGTTGCAAGATGAATCTGAGAAGTTGTGTGATGATTAACAAAATAGGAAAGTTGAAAAAACATACTTGTGCTACACAAGGTTATGCATATTTTTCATACTTTACTGTGATCGTTGCTCTTTAATATAGAATTATTGGATAACATTACCCCTACAAGTTATATCCTTCACTCTTTGGTTTACTGTAAATGGTCACAACTGGTAAAGATGAAAACCAGTGACAATGACTCACATACATTGCTTAGTTTTAAGGGGTTACAAGCTAAATATCATATTAAGTGCATAAATAATTTATTTGAGAAATAATTAGGCTAAACAAGAATAGTGTTAACAGAGGGAATGAACCAGAAACATGTGGCCCAACGGACATCTGAAGAATGCAACGCATAGTGACATTACTGACAGATTCAGGCAATGTTGTATGTTGTATCAGAGGGCTATGAAGCTAGTCTGGCCAACAGGCCTGTTCATTCTCCATCAGTCAAAACAAATGTGAAGCTTCATTTTGGTCACAAACCAGCCATTTTGGCAGTGCATACATAACCATTTTGGTCTCATTTCTTGCTGTAGCATTACATGGGCTTCACCTCTTATGTGGAAAGGTTTATGTGGAATTCCTTGCTAAACAGTTTTGCAAGGTAAATAAAGCTGGCAAACATCAAGCTCAAAAATCATACAGCTCCATCCTGACTCCTGTCAGCATTCCCAAAAGAGTACTAAGCACCCCATCTGTTATGGCCTGCTCTAAGATAGTAGCTCAAGTGGAGTCATCAGTGTTAAGTTAAAACAAACAGTAATTACCCTAATTAAGATCTGGCAGATTCCTTTAGATTAATAGTAGCTTGTACTACATACAGGCAAGGATCAGAGGAGAGAAAAGAGGATTAGAGAAGGTCAAGAAGAGGAGTAGAAAGGTGGGAAGAAACAATTCAATGAAAACTATTTTTTAAAGGAATGAAAAAGTGAAGAGTAAAAATTGGTTGACGATTAAAAAGCAAAATGGGATGGGCTGTGAAAAGACAAGGAAGTTATGAAGAAAGGTAAGGGAGGACAGGGGAGAAAGGACGGGGGGAGGGAGGGTGTGTGTCTGCGGTGCTGGTGAAAGCCAGTGATCGAGGAGGGCTTTTTTCGGCTGCACCAGGAGTAAATGGCTCTGCAGGCGCCTGTCACTCTGAGGGCCAGCATGGGACGATCAGCGATGATGACAGGGGCACGGCCCTGTGTCAAGATGCTGAACCCAGCTGTCAATCAAACCACTCTGCCCTATGGGATGACACGGATGGGCCTTAATCCTGCTGAAGAGAGAGAGAGAGAAAAGGACAAGGAGGAGTGATGGAAAACCAGGAGAGAGAAATTGGACAGGGAGAAATGAGTAATGTATGAGAAAGTTGTTTGCAAGCTGATTATTTATGTAAGGAATGTTCTGATTTCATTTATCTAAAGATATTGGGGAACACAAAACCCAACAGTTGTGTAACCTCATGAAGTTTGCGCTGTCCTGTAAAAGGCAAGTGAAAATTACAGCAATTCACTTTTCAATTTGAGCTTCGTCATGGAGCCATCTGTCTTGGGAAATGAAATATTTGATGTCCCTCTCCTTAGTAGGCAATATGACACTGTATGAACTTGTTATTTGACTGCCTGAAAGGCCCATGTGAGTCATCCTCCAGCTATCTAGGACTGTAACCCCTCAGGCCTCCAGGGAAGACAGAGGAATGACCAGGGAACCAGTACATTAGAACACAATAGAAAAAGAGACGCTATCCCACAGTCAGTGGAGCTCCAGCAAGCTGTTTTCAATTAGCCCTTGCTGATTCTCAGTGTTGGTCTACCGCATCATTTCAAGTAAATACAACCATAACTTAAAGCCACAATGTTTGGTTTGGCCGTGAGGCAATGTGTGCTTCTCTTCTTTCTCTTGTCAGTGGTAGCCACTGCAGAAGTCCTCTTACATGCATTTGTGTTGTATCTATCCTTCATTGGTACAGCAGACAAAGTGTTTCTTTTTACAGTGTTTTACGGTGATGTAATGTTACGAAAATGTAACACAAAACTAATTCACTCAACTGCAGCAACCACCAGATGACTGGAAAATGCCAATGCCCGGGGTGCGATTTGCCAAGGGGATGCGTGGGATTTCACCCTTTCTGGTTTATATATCCATGCCTCAGCTGAAATTGTTTTATCCCTGGTGGGGACAAAATTTACCCCTCCCTGAGAGTGATCAATCCTGCTTCACTAGTGATGCAACAGATACAGAGAACAAATATGGCAGTGTTAAAATCAGAATAACCTGTTGTTCTGTACACAAAACATTAATTGCTTTATTGGTATAGTTCAGCAAGTCTGTATAAAGCTGTTATACAAACAAATTATATATATAGTATAAAGTTCTTTCAGCTCCATGACACTTGATGTAAGGATTTGTCTGTGTCAAGTCTGAAATATATTATCTCACTGGTCAAAAAAAATGCTCCTGTAGAAGCTTAATCCTAGTTCCAGATTTAATCACACATTCATATGTTCTTCTTCTGCTCTCAGGTGACCAGTGAAAGAATGGTGGCTGGTGCCTGGCAGCATGCACAGATATCTGTCAAAGATGACACATAAGAAAAAATTAGTGTAGAGGAGATTTTTAACAGTTCATACACATACCTCTAGACATACCAGTCTGGGTCACAATTCAAGAGGGTAGACAGGCCAAAACCTTTCATTTCAAGAACAGTGTCTGAAACCTGTCCTTTATGTAAGTGTGTGTGTGTGTGCGTGTGTGTGTGTGTGTGTGTGTGTGTGTGTGTGTGTGTGTGTGTGTGTGTGTGTGTGTGTGTGTGTGTGTGGCATGACAGAAAGACAGACAGGTAGAGAGAGAGAGACAGCAGCAGAGAGACAGTTAGAGGCAGCTTTCAGGGGACACTGTGAACCAAGAGAAAAAGCCAATGATCTTTCGAGGCCCAGATGTACAGTGTCCCTGAGGTGATCAGAGCTGTGACCTGACACTCCAATGTCCCAGCATGCTCAGCAGATGTGGGTCAACTGACATCTGTTTCTCACAACAGCCCAGGCTCAGCTCAGCTCAGCTCGGCCCGACCCAACCCCACTGCCATATTCATCCTAATAACCACTCCCATAATCACCAGGGATTATTCTAATATTAGTGAGCGTGCGCACACACACACACACAAGGACTGCTCTGATTAAGGTATAGTGCTCCATATGGTTTTTTGGAGGGTTTTTTGGGGGTGGATTTGTATGTTTTTAGCCTTTCAGTGAAAAGCCTTGAAAAAGCCAGCTTAGAGAGGACTAAAGAAAGTCCCTGCATAAATAATATTGGAAAATAGCCTGGATAGTGGGGGTGTGACGGGGGGTCATGCTGGGGTGAAGCGTGGACTGCCAGCAGAGGTGCTCTGACAATACAAACGCATCGTGAGGCTGCTGCGTGGATATCTGGCCTTGAAGTTAGGCGTTGAAGTGAGACAGCAGTGTGCTATTCTGCCTCCATAAAGGAGGGATTAGGAACCACTGACAGGATGTGTGAATCAAGATGGCACACTCACCCCACAACAGGACTAGAAAGAGACACGGCAGGGGGCTGTCAAGACAGACCCTGAGTGAGCTTGAGGATTACCATATAATGATGAAAGATGATGAAGACTGATGAATAGATTGTTGGCGCTTTAGCAATGGGGGAGGGAGGACGACGTGCTTCTGTGAGGAACTTGACATTTCGAGTGTGGATGCCAGAGCTTAGGATTTCCAGTGCAAAGAAATACGCTGATTTGTTTTTTCAGCTTACTTTACGTAAAGCATTGATTGCTTGTTTGTGGATTTTCTTCAATGTAAGCTATTTTTCTTAATTTGCCATGTACGACTATAAACTCATTACGTTCCGAGCATTCTTGTTCTACACGTCTTTCTTTTTGTGCTGTGGATGAAATCAACCCTCCTCCTCCAGTTCCCTTTTTTCCACCTAAGAGGTCTATTTGTGGAAGTCATGGCCTGCTGGTGTTTACGATTCTCACTGGGACCCTACTGCTGGTGTTTTTTCCCCGCACACACAAACATGCACACAGTGCCTTACTGCTGACACTCAACTTCATTCTTTGCTGCAGCTGCATCTGTTGTCACCATGGAGACCTTGTTTATTACTTAACCCCCACACACACACACACACTCACAAACACACACAAACACACACACACTGTGACAGAGAAATAGGCAAGCTGCGTCTCCCTCTGTGTTTGATTTGGTGTTATAGGACCCATCGGATCACAGCCCCAAGCAAGCCCTGGCCGATATGCATAAACACACACAGCAGTTGGCCTGGATGGATGCAGCAGGCCCATGCTAAACACAGAGCCATAAGCAGCACACTACCTAATCACCTCCAGGCTGGTCTGGATAATGACATTTGTTAAGGCTTTGACTCAACCTGCGTGAGTGAGGAGGCCAGTCTGGCTACCTTTCCTCTCACACATCACTGATATAAATAGAGAAACGAATAGCCATGTAATCGATGCACAGCATAGCAGCAAAAGCATCTTGGTGGTGAGGCTTAACAATGAAAGTGCAAAGTGTTGGGGGTGTTCATGCATACGTGTCCACACGTGAGTACACAGGGCATTGGTGAAAGGCCATCCCGCTTAACAGGCGGCAGCATGCAGGCAGGTTTTTTCACGAGACGGGGAATCTGTTATGCAACATGTGAGAGCCTGCTAATCTTGCCGAACAGCCTGCTCCTCCTGGCCACCTCTTGGCCCGCACACAACACAAATACACACACACTCGCAAACCTCCTGGCCATCTTTCTAGCCATGCATGGCTACACACCCAGGTGGCCTTAATGGGTTTAAGAGCAGTCGGAGATCCTCCTGCGCTTCTGTCCAGACCTGAGCCCTCCTGTCTCTGCATGTGACTGCACAGGAAGACGTGTGCGAGGTCAAGGAGCCAAGAAGTCAACAAAACACACTGTATTGGTAGCCTTTTTAAATTATAAGTGAAATGTGCAAGCTTTAAATAAATTGCCATTTGTTGATTTGGATTGACTTTGGATTGAGGTAAAAGAGAGCGTACGATGGCCAGAAGGGACACAGAGAAAGGCATTTAAATGTTATTATATCATAACGTTTTGGCAGTGTGGCTGACACTTATTGATTGATCTGGCATTTGACACTTGGCAGTTAATTTTGGACCTGTGTCTGCAGCTCCACATCTGAAGTAAAGGTCATTAGGTGACCTATTGAGGTCAGGTGGCTCCACTCACTAAGCTAACTCTCGGAAGCATTACTCAGCTTGTTAGCATATGCTGACAGGCTCCCAGCTGAGTGGCTCAGCCTGTAACAGACGCACACATGCACATGTACACCAACACACCTATATCAGCCACGAACACACAGCCAGAGGTCCTGTCCAAGACGACCTCCAGGGGATAGACATCCTGCAGTCTGCTCGTTTCTGTAATTCCCTGATCTCACATGTGCTACTGCATAAGGCTCATCTGATGGGGACTGAAGTAGAGCAAGGCCTCAGTATGTTATTATTCATATGGTTTGATAGAGGAACAATTCAAAGTTCAGCTTATTAATCAGGAGCTTATCATTATTCTGTAATGTCAAGCTTCTTTCCAATTAATTCATCCTTTGAAAAATGTGAATGGAACTAAACTCAGTCGCTCTGAGAAGTCAGCAAAGTGAGAGAAGTGTGAGAATATTAACTAGTAGCCCAAACTTGTAGAGCACAATCACTACAACACTAAGAGAGCCTTTAAAAGTGGCTTCTTATCAGTAACAGTTCGAGCTTGTTCCATTTGTGCCCGCAGCATTTTATGCCATTTGGCCCCTGCTCCATATTTGTGACAGCTTTGATGTGCTGCGAGGCTTCAGGCCCACTCTGCATCCACAACTACAGCATGGCAGCACAATAAATACTTTGATAACAGCACAATCTTTTAACTCTGGCAAAAACAAATAACGAAACGGCCCTTACAAGAAATCTTTTGTCGGGGTTTGGTTCTGGATTCGTGAACCGACCAAAACAATTGGTTCCAGATTGAGACAGGCTTCTGTTCTCCCCAGGGGGATGGTTTAAATATATCAGAGGAGAGAGAAGCAGGAACAACAGTGGAAATGGTGAGAAAGCAATTGAGAGGGAATGAGTGAAATGGAAAAGAATTCAACCATGGTTACTGTGGGAACATTTAAATAGGATGGATGGATGGATGATAGATAAAGTGTATACACTAAAACAAAACTTTTACAATTAAAATGGAAACATTTTTAAACAGTATGAAGTATTCAGGCAATAAGGCTCCTTTGTGAACTCATACTGTCTTGCACCATCCACTTTCACCCCTCCTCTGTTAGAGTATAAACTGCTCCACAAAAGAGGCGTGGTTTGCAAGAATGGTACATCATGTGAATGAATTAAGTAACCTTACTGTCACGTTAGCAACCAAGCAAACGGTTAGCAAGCTAGTTGGCTTGGCGAGCTTTTTTTCTCTCTTCGGTAGTTCTATTTATTCAACGTGATGTTATTCAACACTGAGAACAAAACACCGGGGGGAGTAAACGACACAGCAAAGAGAATATAGAAAGATGTTGAGAGAGCTATTGTAACTGACTAGCACTAGCAGGTTCTTGGTTTCTTGAGGGTAGCCAATAGCTCACCATTTACAGTAGTTCACCAACTAGCCAAGTGTGTACAAAGGGTAAATCCTCTTTCGTCAGATAAACTAACATCTGCCTGCAGAGTAGACTGTACCAGCCTTAAACTCTACACAGCTTACTATGACTATACAACACTGTCCTTTGTGCTATTTTTGGAATGCTCCATCTGTATGTAGACAGCAAGCAAATTGGATGTTCGAGGACGAGGGGTGAGTGTGGGTGCATTCTTGGGGTTATGTAGGGGGCACTTTCCATCCCAGACGTTTAGTTGATTCAGCCCTGCTACACTTACAAAAAGATTAGCAGGAATTTCCCATAACCCACCTCTGCACCCACTCTCAACATTTACCAAGCTTACTTTCCATGGCGTCTTAAAGGACCAGATGGCATGTTGCTGCGCTGTGACCTTTTTGTATACAGTCTACGGCCTATTTTGTTTTGTGTTTGTAGCTTAGAGACAGAGACGAGATGAACATTTTTTTGATGTTCATTATGTTATAAGATTCTCAATGATCTCTTTCTCTTGCACACATACACACTCATTCTCTCTCTCTCCATCTATCTCTATCTCTCTACCTCTCTCTCTCAAGTGGGTGCTTCATTCTCGAGAGGATGTACCAAAAAGGACCTGGCAAGGGTTTGGCTAGGGTCCAGCTGCCTTCACACACACACAGGGCACACTTAGTCCCCATCTTGGGTGATTACATAGCCTTTCAAACTCATTTACACACACTAGCAGTCAAGCTGAAAACTAATTTGTCTCAACATACACAAATACAAGAATGCATTCATGCACTGACACACACACTTTCTCATCACCCACAAGCATAAACCCAATATCAAAAAGAGCAAGAATAAGAGAGGTGGTCCAACGTAAGAACAGAAAAACAACACAAACACTCACACACACATGCACACTCAACCACATATAAAGCATAGTAGCCATGTCCAATCTCAGTTGCAAATGGCGATAAGTGACACTAATTTGACATGACAGTTATGAATTGTAGTATCAAACAATATGAATCTAATGCCACAAAAGGACACTGTTCCTGTGGTGGATCACAGGCATCAATCAACCACTCACCTTATGGTTCTTGACGTCAAACTCAGATGCCATTGGATGATAAAAGAAGAAGTTTCCTCCTCCATCCTTCTCTTCCTCAACACCTTCCTCCCTCCCAGATTCAATACCGCACCCTCAGCCATTAGCTGAGGCTGTACCTGTTTGGTTGGCTAATTACTCATTATCTGAGCTTGTGCTTGTGGATTTCTATGTGTGTGTGTGTGTGTGTGTGTGTGTGTGTGTGTGTGTGTGTGTGTGTGTGTGTGTGTGTGTATGTGCCAACAGATGCAAACAGGAGACAGGCACACACTTGGCATGACGGAGAATGCTGTCGACTGAGCATCTATGCGGGGCGCTGGGGGAATGAGGACACAATGCTGCTGTGACATACAGTTTGTGCTACAGTTTGGGCACGTAGGAGACAGACAGATAGACAAACAGAAAGTTCTCCAGTTGTGTCCCAGTGATGGGTACCAAGAACATCTGACACCTCTTCCTGTTTGGACATCAGGCCCCTAAGGCCATGCACAGCTGGGGACGGGACAAAGCTCGCTCCCTCTCTCTGTATCCACACACATACACACACACACACACACTGTGTCGCCTATAAGGTCCCATATATTAGCCTTGATGGTGACACATTCTCCTTTTCATGTGTGACTAGCAACCCATGGTCACATGAAGGATCTAACAGCAGCTGTGAGAAACACACAGAGGAGCATCTGTATATACGCTTGGGTGTGTGAATATGTGTGTGCATGTTCTTGTCAGTTTAGTCTGAGCCAAACAAGTTTCTTCTGACATCACCTTGTCATCTCCGTAAAACTACATTATCCATAAAATGACTGTGACAGAAAAAAAGCAACAAATCAGTGTAAAACCACAGCTGCATCTCTGAGCAGAATGAGCCAACTGTCACAAAGTATTGAGACAAAAAAAGGCAAAGCAGGGCCTCGCACCTGCTTTGTTTAGAGTTGTTGAAACAAAATGTGAAATTTTCTTGTATTGTGTTCGATTTGTTTGAGTTTGGGAGGTACGAATGTGCAAACGAAACTGGTACTTCCAAAAGAGCTTGAGCTGAATCCGTTGGAAATACCCAAATGCCACCACTGTGGGCATAACAAATCACATGATTAATGACACTAGACTATGTTCTACAAGATATATGCTGTAAATTAAGGGAAATATTGATGCCAAAACATGCTATAAAATTTCAGACAATAGTGTACTTCTAACTTTTGAAACATGACAAAGCTCCCATGCACAGTGAGGTCCATAACTGAGAGAATGGCAACCAGTGGAGACTCTGAGAAACAACTGGTCCCAATCAAGAAATAATCTGGCACATGATCCCATGTGAAATGGCGAGTTGTTGTTTTCACAGTGCTGGCCCATGCCCTATAAGAGTAGGCTGCACATTGGCTGATCACATTCTAGTTTCTGTAATTTTATTATTTATTCCATCCTGCTGGCACAATATATCTATAGATCTAGTTTTGTAGCCCAGGCCTCTATGGTTAAGTTTAAGCATGGGGAGCATGTGCATGGCATGCTAGCCTGCTAACAAAAGTAATTTGTGGTATTTTAGTATGCATACATTGTCATGTCATCATTTAAATTGTTAATGGAATAACCACTTAAACCACCAATTCACTTAATCCATCCATCCATCCATCCATCCATCCATCCATCCATCCATACATCCATCCATCCATACATCGTCAACCGCTTATCCTGCGTACAGGGTCGCGGGGGGGCTGGAGCCTATCCCAGCTGGCATAGGGCGAAAGGCGGGGTACACCCTGGACAGGTCGCCAGTCCATCACAGGGCCAATTCACTTAATAACACATTAAATTAAATACATGTATTGGTTATGTCCAATTTCAATTAACCAAATGCTAATTGCATTAGTTCCCATCCATATCACATGCTGGACAAACTGCCAAACTACCATGTTCAGTATGTACAGAGATTTTTTTATTGTTTCAGGGAATCGTCTTTTTAAAGAAAAAACAACGTATATTGTATATATTTCCATGTTAGTAAATTGGTATAAAGGGTTTTTCATTGTTTTTACATAGAAATGTAATTTAAATTACTTAATTGATTGTGAACCATTTCAACTTTGGATTGTCTGTAGGAGGAGCCTAGCCAAGCTTAGCCAAGTCTAGCCCAGCCCAGGCTTTCTGTTTTAGAATAAAATGTTTAACAACCTAACATGGGTGTAATGTTTAGCTGTCCACATATTTTGTTCAGGGGTCCACATACTTTTGGCCATGTAGGGTTTTAACTTGTTTGGGTTGCAAATTGTGTGTGTAAACCGATAACCAGCTGACTAATAAATGTATGTTTTTCTTAAGTGGTAAAAAAAATCACAGAGAATGCAATTCAGATCATATAGCTGCAGTAGTAATAATAATAAACTCTAATTTACAGTGGCCTAAAATTGGCAGTTTGATTGCTTCAACAAGCTTACATCAAGTACACTAGTTTCATTTACTGTGCACTCATTGATCCAAAAGGTCTTTCTCTCAAAGATCATGTTTTTTGTGAGCCTATTCTCTTTAGCTTTGCCCATATTGCTAAAATAACCATTGGAGGTGAAAGTGAAAGTGAATATGGCGCTTCAGTGAAGGGAATATGGGTGCTCTTGGGTGTGAATTACCCTGATCTGACTGGAGTACTACTACACGTAAAAATCTTGCCTAGTGTGGCTTTAACAATATACGACCCTTATGATGCTTGTCTAGATTTACAACAGCAGTTCCACCCATGTTCTTGTGTCAGCAAGCTTCGGTACGGTTCTAGCCTTGGGCACTTTAACATTTAGCAAGGCGTAGCATTTTATCCCAGCCACACAAGGTCTGATAAGGGAGAAGACATGTGGTGCATTAGTGTGGAATCTTAGCCAGCTATGCTAGTAATTCCTGCTTTGATATGAGCGAACCTGAGGAGGACGAGAGAAATATCTTAGCCAGCTATGCCAGTTAAGCTAGCCTTGATATGGGACTAGACATGTGTGGGAGATAGAGGAAGAGGCAGAGAGACTCTTCTCCTCATCTCTGGGCAGCAGGATTAGAATGTTTACCCGCTAATGTCTTTAGCTACGCTGAAGCAAGAAACACAAAGACATACACACTCTGATACACATAATGTAGATACTGTACATGCGAAAATTAAAGAACAGACATGTGTTGTATGTGCATAATTTCATGTATATACACATAAATACACACACACACACACACACACACACAACATTCATATAGATCCAGTACATTCAGCTGGGCTGGCCTTGCTTTGTGTATTTGTGAGTGCTGAGGTCTGCACCCATCTGCTCCTTGTGTGTGTAATCTGCCTCAGACAGGCTACAGCGCTTAAAGGGGCCAGACTGCAAACACTGCACTGGGATGAGACACCTGCCACAGGGCTAAGACCAGAGCCCTGACGCACAAACACACACAGATGGAGAGGCCACAGTTACCATGGACAAAGCAGTCATTACTGCCTAAGCAGTGTGACATTCAGGTGCTTCTGTACTGTTTAAGAACATATTTTCATTTAGACTTGTGTATTTCCTGCGGCGTGTGGATTTTCTGTCCCTATGCTGCAACTATCACTTCCTAATTGGTTGGTATTAATCGTCCATGGAGGAGGCACATTTGACAGTACAGTGTTCATAATGCTCCTGGTGAGGAGGGAAAAATCTCTACTTATCCTTGTCTTGAAGTCTAGCTTTGAGCATCTGCTGTCAGAGTGTCACGTCTGAATTTAGCAAATGCCCAGGCACGAGGTGGCTGCGTTCTAAATGCCCAATGCTCAAAGGAGTGTCTGTCGTGCCGCGGCTCTGCGTGCCAAATCAGAGCTGGCTAGGAGCTCCCTATAGGCGAACAGATGGCCATTACTATCATTTATAACTTATTAGGGCCTATAATCCTACCTGCGTCAAACAGGCCCCGACGCTTAGGGCTGGCTCTCGTTTTTTTCCCATTTTTTGTACCTCATTTAAAACAGTTCTATGTGCCAAAAAAAGTCCTCATCACGAGTTTCTCTTTCTCTCTCTGTATTTTTAATCTGTAAACTGCGTGGTTGACACATATGTGCAGGATAATATGATATAGGGTTATCTTTCCTTTAAATCAACAGTCAACAGATTGCCCAACGATGGTGCAGAGCTGGAAGCTGACAGTACTGGATGGAAATGCAGGCACAACATGCGGTGTACAGTAATTTTCACCAACTGTAAAGGAGAGTCATACACAATAATATTTATTTTCATAACACGGCACTGTTTTGGCCTATATACTGCAATCATGGCAACAATAAACAACTCTTCATTTGAAATCACATGTTGCAAGCCCATGTTACCAACTGTGTTAGTGAGTACAGGCACGCCCAGGACAGAGCGATCATGTTACAATTATTTGGATGGATTTTAATTACATTTACATTTACATTTACTCATTTAGCTGACGCTTTTATCCAAAGCGACTTACAATCGTTTTACATGTCAGAGGTCGCACACCTCTGGAGCAACTAGGGGTTAAGTGTCTTGCTCAGGGACACAATGGTGGATGGGTCACAGTAGATTCGAATTGAAATGAATAAAGTGCTGATGGCGTACCACAGCAACAAATCACATTCTACCAGATATCTGTGTCCTAACAAAGTGTTTCCTCCTACTTTGTCAATCTCTTAGTCTGGCTCCATGGAGGCAATCGTCAGTGATGCCTCACATTCACCACCCAAGCAGGTGTGGGCATTGACGTTTCTGCTGTGAACAGGCTGCATCTGTCATGTGGCAAAGCAGAAATAGCTCCAATCAATGTCCCCCTCGGACACACACACATACACATGCTACGCTTGCACACACACCGGGCACCAGCAAACAAGGATCTGTGAAACAATCAAACACTGCGTAAACCTCTGCAGCCGGGAGTGAGGGCGATCGATCAGCTGGTCACATGCAGGGAGTCGACACAGCTGTTGTATCCTCCTTGAACTTCACTCGGGACTTCAAGATAATCACAACATAGTTAGAAAAGGTGGGAGAGATCATGAAACCTTTGACTCGATGTCACACCTATCATCTGTCGCCATTTTGCAGCGGTTACTTTGTTGCAGCCATTTTGTGTCCCCGCCATTTAGCACTCTATTGGGCTTCAGCTGGGGATGCCAAATGGCACGTGTGAAACCCCCAACCCCCACCATCATTTGTGACCGTTTGGATGACAGACAAATAGATGGGCAGACACGCAGGCAGACAGAGAGACAGAAGGAAGGCAGATGACTGGCTTTGATGAGCTTTATGGGGATGTGTGCGGAAAGACAGACAGACAAATGTGTGTCAGCAAATAGACAGACAGATAGACAGACAGAAGGTATATATACATGTGTGTTTGTGTATGCGTTTGTGTGTGTGTGTGTGTGTGTGTGTGTGTGTGTGTGTGTGTGTGTGTGTGTGTGTGTGTGTGTGTGTGTGTGTTGTGTGTGTGTGTGTGTGTGTGTGTGTGTGTGTGTGTGTGTGTGTGTGTTCGTGTGTGTGTGTGAGCGGATGTCAGACCAGGTTGTGTGTTCTTGCAGTGGCAGAGATGAGAGGGAGAGAACAGGAAGCTGCTCTCCTGGAGACAGATGGACTGCCATGCTGTGGACACACACACACACACACACACACACACACACACAGTGACACACAACAGTACAGCCAGCGAGAGAACATATCAGAGCACGACTGCTGAAAACAGAAAAACACACCAACATGCTAGCCTAAACAGGCGTTACAGACACACACAGCACATTTGAGGAAAAAGGAATAAAATATGCAAATAAAACTAGACGTGCCAAAGTTCACTTCATAAGACATTATTACTATTAGTTGTATATATTGTCTCTTAACTCTACAGAGAACCTCTTCCTGTGGGTTAATCAAGGAACTGTGCATTACTCCACTGATTCATTGCAAGTTTCTTTGCATAAAATCTCATCTCAACTTCCTAAAATGTAGTATTCACATTGAATGCAGAGAGATGCTCACTGACGAACATACATGACACACTCACGCTCAGAACAGGTGTTAATGCTGCCAGCCTCAGGTATGTGGTGACAACCTTCTCACACCCAACTTGAGAGCACTGGCGGATCTAGGCTACGCCAGGTTGTCACACAGGATGTGTTGTGTGTACACACACATATACACATTCTGCTCCTTCTCTCCACTTTTCTTTGTCTTTCTTTTGAACAGAGACACACAGGAAAAGGAAGGAACAAGAGAGTGAGGGAGCGAAGATGAGAGTCTACACAGACATCGACTCCAGCAGCGACAACAGCAGTATCACACCGTGTGTTAGGGTGTTTCTGCGTGTGTCGCTGAATGTGTGTGCGTGCCCGGGCGCGTGTGTTAGGTGTGTTTCACAGGATTGCCAACACATCTCCTCGCAGCGAGAGCCCTATAGGAACAGAGACATCTGTGGAGTGAAAGGACGCCAGCTTGCATGGCCGTCTCTGGAGAAAGAAGAAGATGGGAGGAGGAGAAGATGAGGAGAAGGGAGGAGAGGAGTAGGAAGAGGAAGAGGAAGAGGAACGGGCAGGAGGATGGAGGAGAGTCAGCAGGAGCTATAAACCTTCTCTGTCAGCTGATAATTAGAGGCTGTCCCGTATAGTTTAGACAAAGATGAAAATGTTCAAACAAGTTGCTCAATTGTGTCCTGATGTAAAACAAGTGAACATGGCAGTCAACTTTAAATCTTTCCCAACTTAAAGGGGAACTTTGTTTTTGTTTTTTAACATGTCCCTCATTTAGGGTTCCTAGCCCGAGTGGGCTGGGAACCCGCAAATGTAAGGCATCGTGGTTCCCAGTGCCAGCGGAGCTGGGAACCCTATTGGAATCGCTATGATTTTTATTATTATTTTTCCGTACGTTTTTACCTAATACCAATACTGTGTCCTAGACGGTAAGTGCTACACATGCAAAACTCACAGGGTAGGTTCAGACCCATGAGACGATGGCAGGCCAAAAAATTCGCACACTTCTACCTCTAGGGAGCACAATAAGCAAAGGTCTAGGGAGCACAATAAGCAACTCCCTCCAGAAGGCAGATAACCTTATATCCACGCGTTCGGGGGATTGAGCTGAATCTCATGGTATAGCCCATGCCCATGTCTGCCTGTTTTTTTTCGCAAAAACGTCAAAACTGCAAAACCTATTTTTATTAATTCCTCCGAAACCGCAAGTCCGATCGACACCAAACTTGGCACGGATAATCTCTGGACCAAGCTGAACAAATTTTGCAGAGGAAATTTTGATCCAACTAAAAATCTCCCAGCTATAGCTAACAAATATTTGTGAAAAACCCTATAAACAGGAAATGAGGTCATATCTTCGCTTTGAAATGGCCGATGAACACCAAATTTGTAGCATTAATGTGGGAGGCCCCCCTGAGGGCCTGTGCAAAAATTGGTGCAGCTCGCCCCTAGGTCACGCTATTTAATTTAAAAAAATTGTTCCTCTATAACCACAACTCACATTGACATGAAACCAGAGCCGAAGTGTTCAGCATGGTCCCCTTACTACAGGGACCAAAGTTCACCCAAATATACCCATAGGTGTTGCTGTTATTGCATTATTATTAAAGACGTAAAAAAAAATCCCATTGATTTACATGCATTTTATCTCCACAACCACAAGTCCAATTGACACCAAATTTGGGTCGATTGTTCTCCATGGGGCCCTGATGACACCTGAAAAATTTGGTGCAATTTGGCCTAAAGATGGTGCTATAATTGAAGCTCAAATACTATTACTTGGAAATCAAATAACACTCCCATAGACATCCATTAATTTAAGATCTCCATAAACTGTTAGCCCCTTTCATTTATAATTCTGGTCATTAATTCCCATGGACAATAAATCATGGCGATCCCGGGCTGACTCACGCACCCTCTACAGGGCCAGGGGGGCGGCTTATGCCGAGAGGCTTGGTCCCCCGCTTATAAAAGCTTGCGCTTCTAGTTTTTAATTTGTTTTTGTGTGTATGTGACTATTTTTTTTAAATTTGTCTAGTATTAAAGTGAGAATGCTGCAGTCAACAGCAGCAAGACAGGGCTGCAACGTAATCCTTGCAGGAAATTAAGACAAAGTACGTCCACTGAAGTGCTTGTTTTTGCCATTAACAGGCTCAAGTTGTTACTATTAGTGTCCCTACACAGATAGACCTTTTTTGAAAGAATAAGATCCTTTTTGTTTAACCAGAAACAATCACTATATGCCTCTAGTCAAAGCCACCACACTAAAATAGTAATTTTTCCTCTCTGGTGCACCACAGCCTCTATGGGTTAGATTAGAAAGTCACACAATAACACAAACAAAGAACCAACCGAGGCAGCAGTAGGCTGGCAACTCCTGTGTTCTGCAAGGTAAAATTAGAGATCTTATCAGTCTGGTGGCTTTGACCACCAGACTTTGGCTTTGACAAGAGTGATATAGTGAAACAAAAAGATCTTACTCCATAAAAAAGATCGATCTCTGTATCCTTTCCTTTTCGCAATATATATTCTTTGTATTTCAAGACTGCCCATGAAACAAAATTAACTATTGGTTATTCCATAAATTTAAAAGGTTTCTGTCACACACGCACACAAAAAAACACATTCAATTACTTTTCAAGATCAACATTCTATCACTGTTCTTTGATGCCATACTCCTGACCTACCATGTGAAGTTGATAATGATCAAGCTGAGCAATACACTGCAACTGCATGTGATTTTGTAGTGATGATGACTTTGAGAACTTAAAGCCATAGAAAGACATAAATAAAAGTATGCCTTATTAATGATGAATTATTTTGAATAAGAGCTTCTGTATGATCTGTACAGAATAAAAAGTACCTCCATGGGGGAAAAAATTGTTTAGAAGTGCCCTCAGTGGATATGATCAGATTAGCAAATAGATATTGGAGACATTGGCCTTCTTCAACAATTCATCCTTAACCCTGCAGCCAGGGACACCGCAAATGGAGTTGATGACAATACAAGCAAATGTCCTCCTTGTGTGTACAAGCAAGCGCACTCAAGCAGATGTGCACCACAGGCCTTGGGAGTATAAGCCAGGGAACAGGACACAGGTGCACCTGCTCTCTGCTCTCAATGAAAGGTCAGCCAAATTCAGAGAGGGATGCAACCTTCCAGTGTTTGTGTGTGAGCCAATAATAAAAAGCTGAAAGTGTGAGAGAGTGACACATGAACTATTATGGTAAATCAATAGTCTGAATATGTACAATAAATATCTATTATGCTCTATGATTTGCAGAATTATTGCTGCAGAAGATTCCCTGCAGCTCATGTTCACCTCAGTGTTTTTTTCTAAATAGCCATCATTGCCACACGTGGCTCTGTGTTGGTTGCCAAAGTGCATTTCCAGCGATCTGAGCAGGTATACAGGAGAAAACATGTGCAGGCGGACCGGTGCCAGAAGAGACAGAAGGTCCGCAATGATGTTTCACTACATAGATTATGCAGATACCGTGGTCAGAACGAGGAACAGACAGAGAGAGGGGAACAGGGAGAGGGAGGAAGAGAACATGAGAATCAGACAGAGATCCGGAGAGTAGGCGACCGACAAATACAGACAGAGAGAGAGGACAGAGACAGGAGTGAACACAGAGAAGTGCAAGTGTAAGTATGAGAGGGAGAACATGAGAGACAGAGAGAGGGAAGTGAAGCAGGGAGGGGTGTGTGTATGCTACAGCTGGCAGAGGGATTCCCAGAGCCAACTGCCAGTGTAGTGGAGCTCCTTAACAACTTCACAGGACTCTCAGAAAGGAGCTTTAAAGTGGCCACATGGCCTGGCCAGCACAGCAGAGCAGAGCAGCAGGCTTTTCTGGGGCTCTGCACACACACACACACACACACACACACACACACACACACACACACACACACACATACATGCACAAGCATTCATACACAAACAAGCTCAAACAAGACTCAGCCCGCCAGCTGCTGACAGGGACAAGAGTGTCCAGAGTGATAAATCTGTGAGTGTGTGTGTGTCTGTGTGTGTGTGTGTGTGTGTGTGTGTGTGTGTGTGTGTGTGTGTGTGTGTGTGTGTGTGTGTGTGTGTGTGTGTGTGTGTGTGTGTGTGTGTAGAAATAGCAAAAGAGCAAAAGCCACAGCATCACATAACAGTCACAGATTTGCATGAGAAAGTTACCATTATATGCTTGTCAAAGCTTCTTCGCCAATACTGTATTTGCCTCAGTTGTACCTGCAAACCCTTTCATCTGACTCTTTGCACAAAACAGAAATGTAAATTCCTACAACTGCTGTCCTCCTCCACCTCCTCTGTACCTACAGCACGTCTCCAGGAGTGAAAACATGTGGTACATGCTGTTCAAGCAAAGCAGCTTTGCTTTTTCGCTGTTTGATTCCTCCGATAACAGCAAGAAGTGGCTGATAATCAAATGATTTCCACGAGTTAAGCCTCCTAATTTCGGGAATTGCTGCTTGATCCTTGAAATGCCAGTGCTTGGTGCAAAGTAGAAATTGTTTCTTTTTTGTCTTTTTTTTTTTGCTCCTTTCCTAGGCTCCATCATCATTATCCCTCTTTTGAGCTAAACTTTGAGGAAGTGATGGAGGGGGTTGAGAGACAGGGGAGGAGGCCAGTGGATGAGATGCCATCACACACCCTAACTCTGTGTGTGGTGGGACAAATATCTCCCTCTCTTGCTTTCTCTTTGTCAGACCTGAACTAGACGCTTGTCTGTCTGGATCAGCAAAGTATATTTTCCAGGGGTTATCCAGCGACAAAGGTTTTTCAGTCAGGCTCGCGGTCTTTCCTTTTTTTCCCACCATCACTATGCTAGACCACCACTATACTAATGGTGGAGCATTAGCATTTCAAGGAGCCTCCATTAAGAAGGGCAAGAAAAGCTGCTCTCAGCGGGGGGAAATCCATTTTGTCCCAGGCTCCAACATCTGCTGCAGCCGTCCCAGCCAGAAGGACGCTCGGATAAAGCCGAAGAGCCCTCTGATTTACTGTAATGACAGACAGACAGATAGACAGGCAGAACAGATGACCATATGCGGAAGCAAGAGAGAAAAAGGAAAAGACAAAAACAACTTCTGTCTCACTGTCTGTCATTTTTTGGTGCTTTCTGGTGGTGGTGGTGGTGATAGCGATGACGGGGGTCATGGGAAAGGCTGGTTACCAGATTAAGCACTGCTGGGTAAAATCCTTTACGGCCAAAGTAGCATGCAAAACAGAAAGCAGTAGAAATAGAAGGTCATAATATCATAAAAATAGTCATATAACAATGTTTTAAAAGAAGTGGTGAGAAGACATCTGTGGTCATAATGAGAGCGACTCACAGGCTGGTTGTCATCTGGTGCTGCATAATGGCTAAAAGACCTGGACCAAGAAGAGAAGACAAGTCAAGGAGAATGGTAGAGAGGCAGACGGACAGAGGGATGCAGGGCCTTGATCCCTGCCCCATCTGTCCTGCTTCTCGCCGCTCCCTCCATCTCCTTCATCCCTCCCTCTAAGGTGGTCTCCACTATGCTGTGGTCTAAACCTATTATGTCCCTCTACATCCTAAAGCCTAAACAGCACGGAGGTGAGCTGAATCACACCCTGGCCAGCTGGGAGTTGAAGTTTTAAGCAGATGGACAGACATATATCCAAACTGGGAAAACACCAGCAGAAACTTTTTTTTTATCTTTGTAGTAACTCATGTAATGTAATGACACTCTGGCCTTCTAATGACAGAGTATTTTGCAATTACATGACCGTTTCCCCCACTCAAATAGAGCGCCTGTGATGTCATGGCGCCACCGCACAGATATTTTTTATGTTCATCTGCGTAGAGCATGCTTGATAATAGCACGTTCTCACAGATGAACACCGCAGCAGTAGTAGCAGACGTTTAACAACCTCTGGATTGCTGTGACACAACACCACACCACTGTGATGGATAACGACCGTTACCGCAAACTAAAACAAAAAAATGCACTCCAGCTGATAAACACTGTATTTTCTATTTTCACAGCTGCATATCTGACTGTTTGGCTGGGTAACTCGTGTAAATTCATCTGTCTCTGCTCTGTACCATCCTCTAGGAGTGAAGATATAGATACAAGGTGTCTGCTGGAGTTTAAACAGATGGAGGGCCTCATCTGGGAAGGCCTTTTTAAGATTTTACTTCTCTCCCTAAAGAACACAGCCAAATATGTCTGTCTTAACAAGCCATTTATTCTCATATTCAATCTTAAAATCTTGGTTTCATTTAGGGGCAGAACAATACCTGCTGTTAGGGAGACGTAATTGCTTCCAAAACAGTTTCACTTCAAAATGCGGGAAAATGTGTTCAAGATATTACTTGACCTCAGGAAAATCTTGAAACAATTTGATACATATTGGAAACAACTGCAATGATCTGCTAATTAGCTCTTGGAAGATCGTTTTCTTCGGTTCTGGGGAAAAAAATATGATTTTAATGTTCTAAATACTAGATTTAATGACTTAATTAAGATTTGCTTTCACTGTGCACGCACACACATGTACACACACAAGCTGCTTTGTTGACCAATCAAGTCTGACAAGATGACGGAGAGACGATGATGTCATCAAGCCGAGCCAGTGCATCACATCAGCTGCTGACCCCGGTGATGTCGCCTGCGGTGAGCACCTGGCTGCTTTCACCACAAGAGAGCCATTACATGTCAGAAAGGCGTTTAGAGCACACAGTCGTTATGCTTACACACACACACACACACACACACACACACGCACACACACACACATACATACTACACACACACTAAGCCAGCAGCTGGTATGCAACTCCAACTGGACAAAACAATAAAACTTGGAACATCACAATGCATTGGATGCTACAGAAACCTGGTCAATTTGGAAAGAGCCCTCACTCACTGTCTGTCTGTCTTCCTCCATGTCTGTCTCTCTCTCTGTCTCTCTGGTACCACCCAGCCTCGGTTGTGATGCCACAGCTTTCGTACAGCACCAGTCTGATTGATGCCTTTTTCTCTGTGTGGTCCAGACGTAAGTCATCCAGGCCACTTGCTTCACTCTGTTTACTAGTGGATTTCCGTCTTACACACAGACACACACACACCTACACACACACACACACACACACGTCATCTCTGTCTCCTCAAGTCTGGTTCTGAGCTCGATCACTCCTAACAATTATCTTTGGTGTTAGCTCACAGATCGGGCACCTCAGAGGGGCTGTTACAGACGAAGCACACGCTGGCCTAAAGATGTGTTTACAAGAACTGGGGGTAAAGTGTGTGTGTGCGTGTGTGTGTATGTGTGTGTGTGTGTGTGTAAGAGAGAGAGAGAGAGAGAGAGAGAGAGAGAGAGAAAGAAAATGTATGAGAAGTAAGAGCAGAAGGCTAGCTTATAGCGTGCTACAGTCAGCAGCACTTTAAAAGGAAGGCTTGAAGTGCTCTTCCCACTACCGGATCATGTCCAGTGTGTACACACAAAGACACACTACAAACATGCGCACGCACATACGCACACATACACAGAGCCAGATGGACAGCAGTGCTAAGGCTTAGTTTAATGACAAAAGGACCCTCAATCTGGACACGGATTTATCACTCACTTTAAAGTCCATCTGCGAGAAGTTTGGACTGAAAACACAACTGCACAATCTCTCTGCCTTCCTCAGGCTTGTGTTTGAGCAACTTAGCAACTCTCTATCTGCCTCTCTGCAGACCACACTCACACACTTTCCCACACACACACCAAGTCCTATACCTCTCTGCATCCGTAACATATCTAAATGATAAATGTTTGAAGATGGGAGGGGGCAACTCTTATTCTCAGCCCAGTGGTGATATCATAGAGGCATGCAACCATAGGCTTTTATTTCTTGGGTTTAGTGGTGTCCAGGGGCCTGGCAGCATGTGGGGTGGGGTAAGGGGAAGCTGGGAGGCAGATAGACAAGAAGAGTGACAGCACGGAGATAGACTAGCTACCTATTTATAGCCTGGGCCATCTGCAGAGCTCCCTCTTGTCTTTGGTCATCCTGTTCACAAAGGCTTGGAGGCAGATTCCAGCAGCCCAGCGCCCAGCCGCTCCATTCACTATTCATTCCAGAGCCGGCAGCACCATATGGATCCGGCCCCACTGCTGGGCCCTGGCCGGCCTGTTTCTCCCTCTCTATCTCTCTCTCTTCAGATTGACGTGGTAATGAAGCCTGGGTGGCTTGCAAAGCGCTCTCCTTTCTTTTTCCCCCCCTCTTTCTCTCTGTGTCTTTCCCCTCTTCTCTCTCAAAGACGCCGGGCTTGAGCATGACCGGACACCCCCTCCTCCTCCTTCCCTCCTGTTCTCTTCCTATTACTCTCCCTCCTCCTCCTCCTTCTCTCTCCTTCTGTCTTTCTTTATAAGCAGCCCAGACACTCTTCTCTCCTCCCTTTACCCACTCTCAGACATTCAAATGATCTCATTTCATTCCCTGACACCTGCAAAGAGCTAACGTGACCTTAAGTGGCCGAGATGTTCTGTTGCCTGTCTTATTATACACATGTGCATCTCCATCTTCATCAACACTGATGCATTACGTTAATAATTTGAAGCAGTAATGAGTCAAAATGTCATTTTTATTTAAATCTCTCACATGTCAGCACAAACCTGGGATACTCCCAGACCACATCCTCATTTTTTCAGCTCACATCCCCCTTCCAACTTGACCATCTCACTTCATTGAGACCAAACTGGCAATAAAGCAGAAATGGAATCAGAGAAAGGGGATTCCACACAAGGAAACTGTTAATGATGCTACAAAGCGCAGCCCCTTGGGGGAAGTAAGAGGACTGTGAAACTAAACCCAAACAGAGCTTCTGTCAGCCTCCCTCTGTCCCACTTGTTCCTTTAGTCAGCAGACAAATAGGAAACTGCAATGAAAGGCTTTTTTACAGCTCTGTTAGTGACAGGACTGTTAACTGGTGCACCCCTGTCTGTGTGGTTTTGTGAACTTTTACCTCTGGAGACCTCAATCTGTCAGGATGAAACTGTCCACAACTTTTAAAACTGGCAGACAATTAAAAGGGCAAATCTAATGATATTCCATAGGTTTTTTTTGGCAACCAGTCACATGAAAAAGCCAAAACCAAAGCATTGCCTGTGTAGCAGATACAGCTTATTATTATGGCTTTTATAAGCTTACTGCTTATTCCTCTCAATGCCACAGACAACTACTGTTGTCCAAAATCCCATCATTGAGGCGCATTATTGCACAGGGTGACGCATTCCTTCATAATGAAGTTTATTTTAACACCACAAACATTGTCGTGCTGCCATAAATACCTGCTACTGCAGCAAATCCCAACAAAAAGCTCCAAACAAATCACCAGTAACAAACACCATCAGTTCTAGAAGGAAACAGGAAGTGCTAGGAAGTCTATTTAGTAGTAGCCTATTTAGTACATTAGACTGTTTGATAAAAAGTAACACAAACTGTAACTCTGACAGACAAAACTTGGCTTTGGTTTTAATCCCACCTGCCACCATATTTATCAAACTCTGCCAGCATCAGGAGTTTTAGCTGCTACTTTCAGAGGGAGAGGAAAAATAACTGTGGCTGTGTGTATTTCCTGTGGTCATATTTTTAGAAGATAGATATTGTTAAAAGTACATTAGCAGTCGTAGGTACCATTCCTCAGCTGTAGCGTGGCGTTCACCATTGGGATCTGTGGAGCCTGAGGCCTGGGCCAGCCTAGTTAACCATGCATGCTGTGCTGGGCCTAACCTAATTAGGTGCCATCCCAATGTCAACACTGCTGCGTTCGGTGCCTGATAAAAGACAAGCCTTTTCTTCCTCCACTCACACTGTGAAAGGGCTACAAAGAGCCGGGTTAGAGAGACCCTACCATCTGCAAGCTCTGTGTGTGTATTCGTATGTGGGTGCATTCTGTCATTTAGCTTTCAACTTTGAAACATTGTGCGGTGAAATGTAGGGGAAAAAGCATCTGCAGGTTCTGTTACCAGATTCTTTATCTTAACCCGAAACTGGCAGGAATGATTGAGTATTTAAATCAAATTTATAGCCGCTACCGTGAAAAGACACCATCATGCTACCTAACATAATCACTACCATCTTACTTACAGTAGCTAATGTACTTCACAAATGCAGCTACATACAGCTGCATCTCTTTCAGTTCCGATTTCATGCCATGTGTATTTGCTGAATCCACTCCCACCTCTTCAGTCTGTGTGCACTCTTATTTCATTTTTATTTTACCTCACATCCCCAGCATCATTAACGCAAGGAAACATTTTGCACAGAAATCCCAATTAGGGTCGATCGAACATGGCTCCTCGAGCACAGAGGCACACACATACACACGCACTCAGTGTTGCCTTTTTAATGTGTCGTCAAACCATCCACTAATTCCACTTATACAGATAAAACACTCTCACAAATAGATTACCTGCTACATACGATCCCCTCTTTCACTGTGAAATTGTGGCACAGAGCCACATCCTCCCACTGCTTCGTAGTCCATTAAAATACAGATGAGAGTGTTTTACAGCCTGGGCCAACAGCAACGCCTCCCAGCTAATCCACCAACAAACACAAACATCAGATGAATTATCTGTAATGGAGAGGACTCTGTTCTGGCACTGCTGATGGAGAAATGAAACAAAACATGAGTTTATTTTGGTAAATATTTGGATTTCAGTTTGATTCTGCTTTTCATGTACGTAATTAGCTGGCAAATATAGATCTGTATAGAAATCCTCGCTTTTTCATCAAGGGGATGTTGGTGTCTTTAGGTGTGCTTCCAGCAGCTCTTTTCTGAACCGCTCCATGCGTAAACTAAAATATGAGAGGAAAGTTTCTTCGCCTTCAGCATTTGAAGAGTTTGTCAACTTCAGCTTCTAAAAATGCACTTTAAGAAGAGAAGCCTCCATCCATCCATCCACCCGTGGCCACTAGCACACTTGACAGTTTCACTGGCTCAGGAGCCAAGCAAACAATGCTGCTCTGACAAGCGAATCTCTCCCGTGTCGGAATCTCATCTACTTAAAGCACTATTTATTCAGCACACATCCTTTTAATGCTGAATCTTGGCAACGGTGCATGAAATCCAGCACCTTAATTCCATTAGCTTGTTACTCCAATAAGTCCCAATAATCTAAAGCTAACAGCAACATATACACAGACGCTGGAAATACACGAGCCATAGCTGCTCCCTCTGGGGTATTTTTAATAACACTAATAGCCTTTAAAGGTTGATTCATTCTACTGATATCAAAGTAAATGGCCACATTAACCTGTGTTGGCTGGGACTAACTGTAGTGGAGCTTGCCATAGTGAGGAAGTGCAAACTGGTGGCAATATAAAACACAGCAGGTTTTGAGGGTTTAATATAATTACACCACAAAGATGTAAAGATGCCATAGCTAAAGAAAATTGCTATTCAAATGATTTTTCTCTCCCGCTGCTGCTTAGTTTCCCACCATCCTGACTGAACCGCCTTATGCTTGATCATAGTCCACACCCAGGGCTGAATCTATTGTTGATAAGAGACTGAAGCTTCTCTTCAAATGGAGCTTAGCAAGTGTCTGTTCAAAGACTCTTCATTTCAAAAGTGACTCAGCTTTTGTTAGTCACAAAGGTGAAGAGGGTACTTTAAGACCCAGATGCCCTTGGTGGGAAAGAACAGACAAATTGGTAAAAGTGAGAGAAGGCGGAAAAGAAACTGAGAGAGAAAAAAGACAGAAAAAAGACGCGAAGACAGCGCGAGACAGATAATCTGAGAGGAGGGAGAAAGAGATGGTAATAGGGATGTTAAGAGCGTGCCAAAAGAGAAAGGCATGAGAAAGTCTACGCTGGTAGGTCTGATCCTACGTGAGCCGATGAGATGGGTGACGGGTGAGGAGGGGTGAGAGATAAGAGCCAAAGAGGATTAGGGCCGTGAGAACCTTTGTTGTTGTGATCAGTTAAAAGCACTGCCTCTCAATGATCCATCTGACCACTTCAAGGTGCTTACAGCAGCAAATCTGCATGTGAGGGACGACAAGACACCTTCAGAGGGACCCATGCAAGGCCACGTCTGCAGCGACTCGAGCAAATTTTGAAGACTTACTAAGCCGGGAAAAGCAAACACTGTTAAAAATCATTCACTTTTCACCATATATCTGGTAAGAATTATAAACTATAGCGGCGTCAAATAGTCTTTTCTTTTCACTGAACTTTTTCACTAAATACAGCTGCCTGCTGTGAATGAAAAAGACACAATGAGAGCAGTGAGAATGACCCAAAATAGTAAAGTTAAAACCAAAACAATGAGTTAAGAGACTCCGAACAGTCCAGAAAGCAGAGAAGAACTGTGGAGTTAAGTGATAATTATCTATGGGTTTGTTACTATGAGTGAACCATTTTATATACACATAGTTATTTGATCCATTGTTAATATAAAACTATTGCAGCTTTAAATATGACACTGCTTTTAGATCAAAATAATTAATGAAGGATCCAGTATTTTCCCAGAGTTTTATTCCTGGCAGCACAGAGAGTGCACTGAAACAACGTTTAGACCTTCATGTTGGAAAATAAAATGGCGACAGCTTATTTTACTTGTCCAATAGCTTCCTGGAAAGAGTCAGCAAATCTGGTACTAATTATGAGGAGAATAAAGACAATCAGTTATTTGAATTAAAGTTTAGTTGTGTTGACTTGTTGATCGTGAGCATTGTCCAGAGTCAAATTCCTCATGTACACATACCTGGCAATAAAGCTGATTCTGATTCTGATTCTGATGTCCAGAAGAACTTCCTTGGCTGAAACTATCAAAAAATCTTGCACACCGTTGATCACTCACACTTTATTTAAGACATTTTGGGACCAAAACGTTGTAAATAAATTGCAAGTGACTGAGAGTCTGCAGGATTTATTTGGCTCATTGTTAGTCAAAGTTTTTGATCTATAAGACTCTTGGGTGTGTGAAAACTTTGTACTTTGTTAACTTCAGAGGAATTTCCCTGAAAAAAAACATTTTGAAAAATCGATTAAAACACTTGCATAAACTAAAATAAATTTTAAGAAATTTAACAATTTAGAGTCTTTCTTTTTGGTGTCTGGTGGAGCCTTTAGGGGGACTTTGATTTACAATCTGAGTATTTCTAAAATCATGTCTATGTCCCTGTCCTTTAAATAGAATTGCCTTTGTACTAATTGTAAAATAGTGAATGAGAGATTGAGTGAATGACTTTGGGCACAGCCCCAGTCTCGCCAACATGTGATCCAGTTTGGAGAATCTGGACTTGCTGGTACACTACATTTTTCACACTTTTTCTGTAAACAATAAATAACGCTTCAAAGACAGTGGAAAGCATCTTGGCAGGAACTCTTTTAAGCTGCTGGCTTAGAATAGAAAATATTTAAGTGTTTTTCTGTCGTTTTGGCATTTCAGTGTGGATGCAAGATTTTTATAGAATGATCAGAAAAATGCTGGTGGGATTAAAAATATATGACATACTCTTCGTTAGTACAGACATTTCTTTAGTATGGCCATGTTTATTAAAGCCCACAAAAGCAGCAAAAGACATTGTAGCAACCTTCTATCATCTAATATTGGAGTTAAGAATGTGTGCATGCCTTTTCCAGCACATATATTATACCTTAATACATGGTAGCACCTAGCAGCTCATAGCCTACCAGTGCAGCTCTCCAAACACCAGATACATAATTTACCTCAGCACAAGCATGGGTGGTCAGAAGTGGCACAGGACAGAGCAATGAATCAGCCAGGGCTGTTCTCTCTTTTCACAGAAACAAGTGTGTTTCCAACATTAACTCTCTCTTCCCTCTGTGCCGTATAAATAGATAAAGATTGAGTAAGAGCGAGATGATGTGGTCAGAGGGTTTAGGGTTATAAGGAAGTGGGATCTGCTGCAACCAAGAGATACAGCAGAAGGAAACAGAGCACTGTTGAGGGGAGAGCTCAGTTCAAAATGTTGACCTCTTATGTTCCTGCTCTGTTATGTCTGCACAGGGTTACAATAGTGGATCATGACCCAAACACTGTCATAGTTAAGGCCCATGAACTTAGCCTAGTTATTACGGAAGTGCTTACTAAGAGGTAGTGGTGGGCATAGATTAATTTATTAATCTAGATTAATCTCACTGTAATCTTGAAATTAATCTAGATTAATCTAGATTAAAATGGCTCATTTGAATTCTGCCAAAGTCATTCAGAATATGTGTGCAAACGGGTTTCAAGACTACAAACTGCTTGAGAAAGCTGTTCTACTATGATAATTGGTGATTGGTGAAAATAAATCATGTTCAATAAGATGGCTGTCGGGGTATCAACAGTTACTGAAAGCTGTAGTTTATACTGTTTATTAGCACTTCTGTGTACTTGTGACTCATATAAAGTGCTGTCCAACAGCTGTCTGTGGACGTGTTGCTACAGTTAGTGTGAGTAAATACCGCACAATGCGTTTTTTAATCAACCGGCGTATCAATAACTAACCTGGCTAGTTGTAAACAAACAGCTGGCCAGGCGAGGTTGTAACAGGAACACCGTCAACTCGGGTGTGATGTCATTCCCAGCTCCGACCTCCGAGGTAAATTGAACGCAGCAACAGCTGCATCCATGTTAGCACGTCACGTTTGATAATTTCACAGTTTGCACACACACAGGTTCGAAGATTTGTTCTTGCCCCTTACAGTGCAATTCGGTATGGAAGCCCATTTCCGCCAGTAAAATAAAAAATAAAATGAAAACTTAGCCTGGAGAAAAAAATAAAATATCAAATTAAGTCAAAATTATGAGATACTAAGTCAAAATTATGAGATACTAAGTCATAATTATGAGATACTAAGTCAAAATTCTGAGATACTAAGTCAAAATTCTGAGATACTAAGTCATAATTATGAGATACTAAGTCAAAATTATGAGATACTAAGTCATAATTATGAGATACTAAGTCAAAATTATGAGATACTAAGTCATTATTATGAGATACTAAGTCAAAATTATGAGATACTAAGTCAAAATTATGAGATACTAAGTCATAATTATGAGATACTAAGTCATAATTATGAGATACTAAGTCAAAATTATGAGATACTAAGTCATAATTATGAGATACTAAGTCATAATTATGAGATACTAAGTCAAAATTATGAGATACTAAGTCATAATTATGAGATACTAAGTCAAAATTATGAGATACTAAGTCATAATTATGAGATACTAAGTCAAAATTATGAGATACTAAGTCATAATTATGAGATACTAAGTCAAAATTATGAGATAGTAAACACAACAGTCAAAGTAGGAGCTCTTTCAATTCTCATATTCAGTTGACTGACTACTAAGTGTTGTAGTATCAAAAGCAGGATATCACTGACATGTGAGGTGATTTTTGAGACACTACAGCCTTTAATAGTGTAGTTATCCATCCATCCATCTTCATCTGCTTATCCGGGTCGGGTCAGGGGCAGCAGCTCCAGCAGGGGACCCCAAACTTCCCTTTCGAGCCACATTAGCCAGCTCTGACTGGGGATCCCGAGTGCTCCCAGGCCAGCGTGGAGATATAATCTCTCCACCTTGTCCTGGGTCTTCCCCGAGGCCTCCTCCCAGCTGGACGTGCCTGAACACCTCCCTAGGGAGGCTCAGGGGCATCTTTACCAGATGCCCAAACCACCTCAACTGTAGTTATTGAATATTAAAAATAGGCCTACCTAATATTAAGTATGCAAAGTCTTTCTTCCCCAAACTAAGTGTTGCAGTATAAGCAGCAGTATATCATTAATGTGTAAGGTGATTTTTGGGGCACTACATTGTATAAGTGTGAAGTTATTGAATATCTCTGCAGAATGTGTTTTCAGCGCTGCACTTTGTAGACGGTCCCTAGCGACTCGTCTCACAGCCAGCTGCACGTAGAGACCAATGTTATTTGTGTCGTCAGTAGGAAGACTCATTTATGTGAAATTTATGTTCTTGTAGGTTATTGTCTACATAACTATGATAATAAAGAGGCTCGCTTGTGTTTTAAACATGTTTTGCTTATGAGTTCTGTGTCAAACTGAATATGAGAATTGAAAGAGCTGCTACTTTGACTGTTGTGACTGTTTAGTATCTCATAATTTTGACTTAGTATCTCATAATTTTGACTTAGTATCTCATAATTATGACTTAGTATCTCATAATTTTGACTTAGTATCTCATAATTATGACTTAGTATCTCATAATTTTGACTTAGTATCTCATAATTATGACTTAGTATCTCATAATTTTGACTTAGTATCTCATAATTTTGACTTAGTATCTCATAATTATGACTTAGTATCTCATAATTTTGACTTAGTATCTCATAATTATGACTTAGTATCTCATAATTTTGACTTAGTATCTCATAATTTTGACTTAGTATCTCATAATTTTGACTTAGTATCTCATAATTATGACTTAGTATCTCATAATTTTGACTTAGTATCTCATAATTTTGACTTAGTATCTCATAATTATGACTTAGTATCTCATAATTATGACTTAGTATCTCATAATTTTGACTTAATTTGATATTTTATTTTTTTCTCCAGGCTAAGTTTTCATTTTATTTTTTATTTTACTGGCGGAAATGGGCTTCCATAATTCGGCGAGGTATACATCTGCGCTAAGATATCAAGCTTGCGTAGTATAGACCCACCTCCCAACCCAACTTTGAAAATAGATTAACGGCGATATTTTTTTTATCGCCCGATAAGAGTCTCACGTTAACGCAGCACGTTAACGCAGCACGTTAACGCCGATAACGGCCCACCACTACTAAGAGGAGATTCACACAACAGTACACTAAAATGGGGTGGATAACACAATCTTGTTAAATAGCGGTTAGCTGTGACTAAATATTTACATCCATTACTGCCAGGTGTAGCTGCTGCCTAAAGCTAATGTAACTGAGCTAACTGACAAAATGAGAGTTAGTTTGCTAACGTGACCTGTTTAGAGTGAGTAAAGAAGTAATAAGAAATACATTATGGTTGACACATATTTGACAATGATGTAAACTAATAACATTTCACAATAATAAAAAACAACAATAACATATTAGGAAGCTACCCCAATAATGTTAGCCTAAATGGCCTATTAACATTAGCTAGGTTAATAAAATATTTCCCAACTTGTGTGAAAATCACAATTCTCCAAGTATAATGATATGAATGAATCAAAGTTACTGTATAGCTTCATTAAGCAGGGATTGCATTAAATATAAAATTTTGCCTGAAACTGTGTGTGTAAGAGAACTTATTGTTTACATAGTTGATTGCTTTTGATTGGACAGTGCGATAACTATTATGACTTAAGTCTTTACTAGGTAAGACATTTTTAATTTTAAATTAAAACCAGATTTAGTGGATCACGAGTTTAACACTAGCTTGTTGCTTGGAACTTAGTAAGGACTTCACGCACAAACTTAGTGATGGATTTATGAATAGCTGGTGCATCTCAATCGTGGTGTCTAACAATGTACACACTCATGTACAGCACTTTGGACAAAAATCAACAGTATATACATAAGAATTTATCATATTTGTGATGGGTGACAAAACAATCTCACCAAAACATCTTTTTAGTAGCGGTTCTGGTGCTTTCATTCATGCCACATGATTTTCTCCAGATGGGTGTTCCAAAGTGGGATGGAATTATATATGTTCAAATTTTCCCTTTTTCTGGGCACTTAATGAACTTTTCATGCATTTGGCTTAAAAATGTGATGAAAAGCTCCACTACAGCTACTGAATGGACCCTGAGGTGAGACTGTTCTGTCCACTACTGGCTTCAAGGTCAAGAGCAAACTTTCACTTGCAAAACATTTATGATGATTTTATTGAAAATGGTTTGCTTTCACAACATTCTTAAACAATCTTATTTTTTAGTGTTAAATACAAAAAAATGTGAAGAGGAAGTTATCAACAACATATGCAAGGGTGAAGTTTGCTGAAATGAAATGCTTCAGAGTGAGGCCACAAGCCATATTCTTGACACACACACACAAAACCGTGTTACCACAGAATCCAAGAAGTCTCAGGCCAAGGTGGTATCAGAAGGTAGTTTCAGGTCTCACATACATTCTCAATTCCCCTTGGAATAGAGGAACCCGGCTGCCTGCACACTGGGATTGAAACGACACCAACTTCATCAATATACCCAATGACGTTTCTGTTAAGAGCTGACAAGCAAAGGTCCAGTGAAATGACATTACATTGTTACTGCAACTGTTACATCCACCGCGACTGACTCTGTGGTCACCAAATGTTAATGTTAATCATTTTCTCCAACATAACTCTCTGACAGATAAAGTACCCTAACTTAAGGTAACTCCGAATTTACACACAGACACCACCTCAACTCCATTGTCCCACAACATAAAATAAAATCAGATTTCAACAATCATTTTGTGACAATACGTTTAACTACAAACCACACTGTCATACTCCCTGTGTGAAAGTGGAGATATGCACATATCTGATTACTGGGGTACAGACTGCTAGCTGCAGTGACAGCTGTGCCGCAGTGATAGGTGGGCGACACAGCAATGTTAATGTGTGATTGTATGCCAACGGGCAATATTGCCCAAAAGTTAAACTGCAGCCAACTTTTCCACACTGCCAACTGGTTGGTGGTTGTCACGCTGGCCAAAAGATCCAAGTTGTTCAACTTTAACAGAAAATAAGTGGACTTTTAACAACTTTGGGTGACTAGTTGCTTGAGTTTTATACATTATACAATAGTTGTAGGGTAAAGCAAGACGTATTTCTATGGCTCAGCTGTCCACCTCCATCCTCTACCTCCTGTCTCATCTCATGCAGCCAGCTGTGTGTTGTAGAGCAGTGGTGTGTGCAGGGCCGAGGAGGGCCGGCCTCCAGGGAGGCTTGGAGTGGCCACTCCACGGCCAGCCTGGAAAGCACTCGGGCAGCCATGGTGCCTTTGTCTCCCAGTCCAATCTGGCCACCTCATCTCTCCCATCCATCCATCTCTCCCAGCGCTTTCTGCCTGCCCGTGTGCTTGCTGCAGCCTCTCACGTTACAATAGAGCCAGGCCTTGATGGCTGTTGCTCAGAGAGCAGAGAGAGTCCCATCTGGACCACAGGAGAGACTGAAGAGAGGCAGGAGGTGGACAGAGAGGAGGACAGCAACAGACCAGATGTGTTTTAGTCCAGGCCAAAGACTGCTTACATCAGAGCTATACTTTCTACCTTGATGCAGTGGTTTTTGATTTTCAAGATGCATTCCAGACAGATGAACTCATGCGAAATCTGTGATTGTGTGTGTTCCAGGCAGAGATTTTAATGATCATAAAACGTGTCCAGTAACACTCAGACTACTTTGAGAGATCTGAACTGCATTATTTCATGCTAATGAAGTTATGCTGGCTAACTACATAACTTTTTTGTCCTTGCGACTGCATTGGAGCTGAATGGTGTAGTCAAGTAGTCAATAAGTTCATCAACAGAAAATTAATCAGCAACTTTTTTTTCAACTATTCTGTAATAATTTATAGACATCAAAAGCTCCATATTAATCAAAAAACAGTTGGCTCATTAATAAATACTGGAAACAATTTTGGTTGCAGGACCAGACTGTATTGCAAGCATTTTAACATCACTTAATGCGATATCAAGTATTTTGTAGGCACTAGTGGTACGTATTTCATCTGTATGATCAGCACCAGTCCCCCTCCGTTGCATTTCCTGACACCACATCACTGCTGTTTGGGGGTGTATATAGACCACGCCCCACGGGGTCGAAGCTGCTACAAGAGTCGCTGCACCACTATATGTGTGCACTCCTCCACGCGACAGGCGCGTGGCAACCCAGCGACAAAGGGTAGAGCGAGAGACTTCTGATCTGGGACGGTGTACGGCTGCTGTTACTTGGAAAGGACCTGGACTGTGAAACAAGCGGAATTCATTCATGTGTTTTGCGTAAAAGTGCGCGGTTTGTAGCCTACATGCACGTCCAGATTTGGTAAATGAAAAGTGTAAATCAAGGCGAGGGAGATGAAATTAAGTGGAAAAACAGGAGTTAAATCATGTCGGTGTTCGCTCCTCAGCATGCTCAAAGCGACCTTTAAGGTGTTTTTAGTCTTCTGAACAGTTCGTGGTAGTTTCTGACCATTAGTAGTCGCAGGGTATTACTCGTCTGGCAACCTTTTCTACAGAAAGTCTGCATTATATTTTGTCGTTTATCTTGCTAAAACCGCGAGGAAAACTTCGTTTCTTAGTGGCCAAGGTATTTTCTGTCATAATCATTTTTGCATAACGAGAAGCCAGGTCAATCATTTAAAATCAGTCCAATATTTACTCAGAGAAATACGTGCCGCTGCAGGGCAGAGGATCAACAAGTTGACCGGAGCGCAGACAGTCTGACGCCGGGGCAGCAGGGCGCACTTCAGCTGGCCGGCAGCTCCGCTTTGTTTTCCAAACCTTATCTCCTGAACCCAAACTAACAGGTCGCTGACCTGGAAGAGAAGGGGGGGATATGTTGGCTTCTATTTGCTCACTGCGACTGAGTGATGCTTTGAGGGTTGGAGGGGTAAAATAATCTTTAGGGATTTTTTTAAACGACTTGTGGCTGCTTACTTGTGCGTGGGCTGCATGGGAAAAAGTTTGGATGTTTGGTCACAAACTTTTTTTTAGGTTCCCGCCCCTGAAGTTTGGCATATGGCTAAAGAAAAAATTCACTTGGCCAACCGTAAACACTGGCAGCCTTACTGTGTACAGGGTCAAATTTAGCTGAGGTTGGTCATCATATGGCCACATCTGGAAACAAGTATGAAACATGTCTCATTCAGAGCAGATCCAGTCCTCCCTGAATAAACAAGATGAGTAAAGATTTACATTGACTTGGGTTAAACTTAAGTTTCACAGCAGGAGTTCAACGTTCTTGCAGTCAACTGTAACCCAAAATGAGTGAAACTGTCTTTCAGTTCGGTTTCTTCCACTTTCTGACAATCTTGAGGCTTAGCCAAGACTCGTTCTAAAAAACCCTAGGCCTACTGATGGACAGGGATAAAGACTAATGGGTTTTAAAAATTTCAGAAAATATAAAGAAGTTGCCATTCATTTGGCACCATGAAGGAAAGATTACCTTACAGCAGTTATTATAGTAAGGAATTTGTGGATTTCAGTGAATGAAGAAGTAGCCTATTTTGATCATTATTTACCTAAGTAGGGGGGTGCCTAAGGGGTGTGGGATGGCGCAATGGTTAAGACGCCCGCCTTTGGTGTGAGAGACCCAGGTTCAATCCCCACTGTGTCCCTGAGCAAGACACTTAAACCCTCAATGTCAGAGTCATGCGACCTCTGACATGTATAGCAATTGTAAGTCGCTTTGGATAAAAGGTCAGCTAAATGAATTAATGTAAGTAGCAATACTGCAACATATTGACTAAACAGGCTCAGTTAGCACACTGAAAATGTTCTTTAAGTGTACAGTATCAAAAGTATGGCCATTGTTTGTGTAATAGGCACATCTGGTACATTAAACTAATGGATACTTATTACTGATGCATTAAGGTATAGCCTTGCCTAAGTAGCATTTTACTGTTGTAGTTGGTAGGACTAAAGGTAGGCTAGAGCTCAATCGAAGTGTAGGCTTACATGTTCTTAGTTATCCAAGGCCTAGTTTAGAAGTGCTTTAAATATTTAATAAGATCATTGCTATTTAAAAATCTTATTGCTGTAAAGTTGGAACTACAAACACATGATGGGGTCAAAAGTAGACTAATATTTTTCTCTGTGAGTGTAATGAAATGGAGTAGGCTGAAGTAGGTAGGCCTATCTTAAATAGGTTAAAGTAGGCTACAGTGAGGGAATGCAGCGGCCCCCACCAAAGAAGAAGAAGAACCTTGCAGCGACCTTAAAACCTCCCCGTTTCGGCCCCCGGGTTGATCAGCTGAGAACAACCTCTGATTGACAACCCCGAAACCCCGTGTCCATGGAAACCGCCTCAGCGGCGCCGTGAGGGTTGGCTCAAGGGCTGCTGTGAATGGGGTGACGTCACGGCGCCGGCGCCAGAGAGTCTGCTCCAAAGGCAGCGCGAGAGAGGGGAGAGAAGAAGGGAAAGAGAAACAGGGAAGGAGAGACAGGCAGGCATGCTGCTGCTGCTGGTGGCGGAGGTTCACTCAGCTTTGTGAGCACCGACGTGCTCTTGCGCCGATTCATCACCTGCCTGTCAGTCACCAATCAGGGGCGCCGTGCGAAAGCTGTGGGAGCGAAAGGAAGACGGAGAGAAAATGGGAAAATCCTATTGCACCAGATGTGGACACAGACTGCAGGAGTTCCAGAGTATATTTGAAATGCATAAGAAAACAGGATCTTCAGACAGCTAAAGGAGAAGGTGTCCGCGCATGGTGAATAACCACGCGTAAAAACAATGACACAGATGGTGTCCTGCAAAACATGTAGCTTACATTTTCTCCGACTAGTATCCCGGACGCAAAATCATCATTATATAGATTCTTATAGCCCAGATTAACATTCTTTGTCTTGCTAACAGTAATCCAGGGAAGAACAGCATTCTTGTGCCCCTAACTTGCCTCTGCAGCCTGTGCCCATCAAGATTATTGAGGCTTTTACGATTTTCTTGTCTGTGTCTTTCATCTGAATTGTCATTAAAATAAACCTAAAACATATACATTAGCCTATGATATTTTCCTTCTCTTCATCCCGAGTATTCTCAGTGACCCCTCTCTTCGCCTCTTAAAAAAGCATTGATTTTATTTTAAAAGTTAAGCCCATCACAACAGTCCACAAATGCCCCCGGGGGCAATTAGTGCAGCATCTACATCCTCCCACCTCCAGCTGAAGAATGAAGCGTGTAATTCCTACAAACAAATGGCTCATTCAGAAAACATTAAAGTGTCAATAGTAGTTAATCACCTCTTCACGTGCTCGGATATGAAAGCGACATTTGAGGGCCATGACTAAATGAACTCTGACACACAACATACTCAGGTGACAATTAACATTGAAGTGCGGGGGACCTCGCTGATGCATTTAGATAGATACGCACACCCACTTCAAAAACAAACAAATATGTAGGCTACAAGGCTGAGTTGGGTTAAACTACACGTCTCACATGGTCCACACACAAACCCTTTAATGCCTATAGGCTAGTTGCCATATTTGTTTAAAGGGTAATAAATCATTATAGGAGTTGACAGACAACTTTAACGCAGTTTTTCATTAAAGTTGTGCGTTTATTTTCTGATCCGTTCTGTTGCACCATCTCTAAAATTTTGAAAACACAATGCACAATTTAAGACACTGCCGGTAGTTGTGATTATAGAATAGAAAACACTAAGGTGCGTAAAATTACCGAATACTAGCCTATATTTCGGACAAAATAAACCCCAAACTTTATTTTCTCGTGCATAAAATAGCTACACAAAAAACATTTGTCTTAAGCTGGTCTGACCATTTTCGTGGTGGAAGCTGTTTCAGTTGCTCACTCAAACATTTCTTTCTCAGTTGACTATTCAGTCTCAGAAACTGGCCTTCACACCGGTCCGGGCTGGAGTGAATTAAGAATCATCAGGCGCGCTTGATATGGTCCCTATCATCACTGCTCCACACCTCCAACGCCACACATGTCTCAGAATGAGTGATGACTGACAAAATATGGTTGTAGTGTCTGGAAAATGCAGTTGTTCGATTTAAACTCTTGCACTGTCGCACATGTGAACGCATTTTTAAAAAATGACTGGAACCCTTTTTATGTTTTTTAAATGCACCAAATACATTTCTGCTTCTTCATCTTCATGACAAAACCACAGGATCAAAATGATGATTGTGATGCCAAAAGGTATTGGCGCGTGCTCACACTTTGCCATAGTCAAATTGACAGCCATGCGAATCATTAATTTTCTTGATCAGAAACAGGTAAGGGCTTAATTTTCCAAATTGCCCACCGGAGCTGCTGAAGCGCCCTCTGGGTTCCGCCTCCAACATGCGTTGCCACTGGTAACGAGGTGGAGAAGGGGAGGGATTTGAGCAGGATAAGCTAATAGTAGAGCTGAACGGCGTTGAGAGATTCGGAGTCCCCGACCAATCAGCGCGTTGGACCCGCCTGCGTCGCATGCCCAGCCTGCTGCCTATATAAACTACACTGACAGCTTGGTGAGCCAGTCTGATAGCTGATCGTCTGGCAAATAGCAGGACTTAAAAGAAGCAAGATATCGACACACACAAACCCTCTCGCTAAACTTAACACTGACAAAATGAAAGCAATAAGCCCCGTGCGATCCTTCCGGAAAAACAACGCGAATTTATCGGAGCACTCCTTGGGACTCTCTCGGAGCAAGACCCCGGTGGATGACCCGCTCAGCCTGCTGTACAACATGAACGACTGCTACTCCAAGCTGAAGGAGCTGGTGCCCAGCATCCCCCAGAACAAGAACGTCAGCAAGATGGAAATCCTGCAGCATGTCATTGACTACATCCTGGACCTGCAGATCGCGCTGGACTCCAGTGTCGCACTAACCAGCCTGCATCACCCTGCGCGGCCGGGGCAGGCTCCATCCAGGACCCCTTTGACCACCCTCAACACAGATATCAGCATCTTGTCATTACAGGTAATTACACCGTAGCTAAACAAGGGTCATAATTTGGGGAAACGGAAGGCTGGTGTGGTGTTGAGGATATTTAGTGGGTTTGTGTTCGTGCGCATAGCCAGAGCTCCTTTTGTAGCCTATGCGTAACTCGCACAAAATGGCTTGTTGAAAAAAGAAAATGGCATGTTATATATTCCTTTTGTACAGAATCAAAGGAATGAGATTCGACCTACATAACACTGTTGCAACGCCCGACACCTCCATCGGTTGCAGCAGTAAAGAATTAACATTTGGTTGGTTTGTTTGTTTGTTTTCAGTCCCCGGAGTTGCCATCAGAGCTGATAACAGATGACAGCCGGACTCTGCATCGTTAAAGCGGTAAGTAGGCTGTCCTCATGTCTGCTGCTGCATTCTGTCCAGGGCGTTTAGGCTCCGCTACATTCTGTCTCCCAGTCTGCTGGAGCAGAATGGGCTAGAATCACCATTTACCAATCCCATTTGTTCCCCGCTAATGTGGCTGTCGTCTCGCGTTGCAGTAATAGTCCCAATATGTTTTGCATGAGAATGCGCCGCCACACCGAGGCATCAGTTATGACGAGGGGTGGACAGTTGGCTTGACTTGAATCCAAATTTGATCATATGAGTTTTCTTGTATGTATTTTTTTAAAATCAGCATAAATGTAGCCACAATGCCAAACAAAGATCACATCATGGGCTTCTTCTGGACTCCAATGTGTCAGTAAAGTGACCCGGATTAATCAAATAATTCCGTGACTCATTCGCTGAGTCCAAAAGACATTCCGCTGGCTCACATTTTTGGAGTTTGGTGGAATAAAATGGGAGATATTCGCTCCAGGCTGCTCGGGTTACTGTAGATAAGTAGCAGTCGTCAGGGTTGTATTATACCCTCTTGTGTCTATAATGAAGAGCATCTGCAACAGGAAAATAATGGCTGTTTGGATTACTGCTACTACGATGTCTGCACATAATTGGTACAAGAAGTGGGTAGGCGCCAGCTGAGCGGCAATTACGCTGATTCTTCCCCAGATTGTAGGCTGAAGTTGTGCGAAACGTGTGTGTGTGTGTACATCTGGAGCGCAGGGTTTGCTTAGTATTGGGAGTGTTTGGTTAAATGTTAAAAACTGCGGCTTCCTCCCTGGCGCCAGTCTGTCCGGATCTCTGCCCTGTTTGCATTTTCTAAACACGCCTCTCTTTCTCAATCTTTTGCAGGTGTTTGGTCAAGACGCAAAAACACACACAGGACCTGGGGAGCAGGACTTTCCCCCCCCAACACCCTCCAACCTCTGTCCTTCAGGCCTGGATTTTTTTTTCTTCTGACGCTGAAATCAAGAGACTTTTGCTTATTATGGGACAATCGTATGTGATGTGTTTTCTGTTTGGACACTTCTTATTTAACTTAAGACTTTTTTTAATTATTTGTGGGTCCTTTCTGGAAATGGAAGGCGCGTTATATTCCCGACAGTGGGAGGAAAAACGAGATTATTGTCACAAGGATTATTCCCCCACCCCACCACCCCGCCCCTGTCCCTCTTCTTGTTGAAGTCTTCGCTTTTTTTGCGGAGGTGGGAACGTGAAATAGAAAAGACAACTTGGTTAGTTACTGTACAAAGTTTAGTCTAGTCTTGTCAGAATTGTTGGCACATGAAGGACTGGACGTTGTTTAAAAAAAAAAAAGTTAAAATGAAAGAATGAAACCGTGTGAACTCTTATCGGGAGTTTAATCTTGTATAGTTGCAGGAATTTGAAACTTCTGCAAAAGTGTAATGTTGTACTTAATTATGCTGAAACTTTTTATAAAAGTAATGTAAATTGTACCTTTTTATATAAAATAAATCAAAACCGCAATTTGAACATGTTTCATTTCGGGGGTGTGGGGACTGGGAGAGAATGAGAATTCAATGTTGTCAGGGGTTCAGAAGACACCAAACCTGTGCGTAAAACCAGTTTCCCAGCTGTGCGTCCAGTTGGCTTTCTACATGAGTGTATATGGACACGACCGCACGGTGAACATCTGATGCACTTCACAAACAAATCCCACAACAAAGTTTCCTTATTAGACCTGCCCTGTGACCTGTAATAGTCTAAAATGGTCAACACTCCCCCCGAATCTAACACGACCTGGAGGCACACAATTGCAGAAAAGCCTATTTAGTGTGCACTGACTGCACTTTTACTTCCACGCATGCTATGTAAAGTAAATGGTTTGGCGTGACAGCCCGAGCCATTAGGTGAACCGTAGGCTGTTTTAAAAACAAAAGTAGGCAATTATGGAAACGTAACTTATGGTGAAATTGGGCCGGTGAGGCGTTAATCAATTCTGAAGAAATATTCAATTTATTAATTTGTGCAGTTATGCCTTTTCATTTTGTATTTATTTTAAAACAAATTTGAGGCCTGTATGGCCTTCCATTATATTAAGTTTGCCAAATAGCCTACACCTCTCAAAACGGGTGACCTCTCGTCATGTGACAGACCAAACAACACTGGGGTCCAATGTTTGACTTGATCAGTCGGATGGAATAAAGCAGTGAGAGCACCTGGTGACAGGAAACTTTGCTGCTTGTCGCCAGTAAAAAATGACCAGGTAGCTGTGAACAAAGTGAACCAAGCTATGGGCAGACAATTCAGTTACTGCCAACTATTCTAGGGGGTGAAATTAACCGGTCTTCCCAAATTATTATGCAGGAGGCATTGTAAAGGTGGTATGAAAGCTATAGATGACCCCTGGTAAGAAAGGCAGGCAACATGGGCTGTTGAGTGACATTAGTACCCTGTACAAAGCCGACTGTCAATCATCGTCTCACTACAGTGCAGCATGGGTTCTCACCACATACCAGCAAACTAAGATATGGACCCACATTTCATGATTTTACCCCATGGACCAGTTTATGGGATCGTTCATGGTCAGGTATTTAAAATCAAAAGTCATTTCTGAATTCCTTAACTAAAATTTATTTAAAGTTGAAGGCAAAATCAGCTCGGAAACCTTCTCAAAGGATCCCTGCAGGTCCCCTCACCAGACTTTGAGAGTTACTGAGCTCCAGTTGTTACCCTCAGTAGTTTATAATACTGACAGGCAGAGCCCGTGACGCCTGCCTGCTAGCACGTTTGTATGGAGAGTGCGCCATCTATTGGAGAATATACATCCTGTCACTGACGCACTCCCTGTGCATGTCACCCTCTCAAAAGATAAAATATTACATAGTTATACATTCTTAGATTACTTATTCTGGTTTATTTAGAAGCTAAATCCTGGGGCCCCGAGGCTTCACTCTACAAACAGCTGATTTTCCAGCACAAAAAGAGCAGAAAAGAGAAAACATGGAACCAATTTCAAGGGTTCATGTAGCGAAATGTTTATTGATTCACAGAACACCATTTCACAAGGACATTTGGTGAAGACAATCACCGCTTTGGAGACCATTGCATGCACTTCTTCCATCACAGATACAGCAAACAACACACTGCACCACTGTTTACAATGCCATCTATTTTAAATAAGTCAGAAACACAGAAACACTTTTCAGTTGTGGCTACATTTCCTGAAAAACACTTTTTATTTTGGTAACATATGATGTTCAACACAGCATCACAAAAACACACTGTTTCCATAACAGCATCACATTCACACGAGAAAGAAATGACACTTAAACCAGCCAAACACTCAGGTAGTAACATAAAAATAAATTAAAACAATCCCAATTTGACCTGACTGAAGCATTTTGGTATCATTAAATTAAAATGTAATTAAAAATGTGTCTTTAAAGTTGCCATTTTTTTGTTTTTATTAACCAACTACCTAATGCTTTTGATGCACTACTTGATTCACAACAACACTTCCTAACAGTAGAACAGGTATCTACTCTACTTCTTTGGAACACATCACGACACCAACAGTACAATAAGGTTACCAACAACATCTAGAACAACAGCCTACATGACCCTCTTCAGAACAACAACCAGCTTCTCAGAGGACACTCTCCCTCTCATCTCCCAGGCTGATGGTGCGCAGGTTCTGGTTGTGGATGGTGGCAGCCGTGGTGTTGGCAGTGCTGCTGCTGCCGGGCATGATGATGACAGCTGGTGAGACGCTGATGCTGCGGGAGGTGGTGGTGGACTCTGTTCCCGTGATGTTAGCCGGCTGCTGGTGGCTGTTGTTGGTGTTGGTGTTGGTGGTGTCGTCAGGGCTGTTTGTGTTGTTATTGAGGGTGGTGTTGCTGTCGGTGCGGTTGAGGTTGCTGACCCTGCTGGACGGCCACCCCTCATCTGGGCTGCTGGCCATTAGGCTGGCCTCGGACGGAGCCTCGGAGCAGATGGACATGCGGGCCACCGCCGTGTCCTGAAGGCCGCTTAGGCTGCTGGGGAGGAGGCCTCTCTTCTTCACCAGGCCCTCCAGCTCCAGTTCAATCAGGCTGGACTTCAGTGCTTCTCTCTCTGTGTAAGTGTGTCCTTCAGCTTCATCCAAGGAAGGGTCAGAGGAGCTGTCACTGGAGCGCATCCCTGAGTCGGACGAGTCCTTCTTATCCAGGAGGATTTCGGTAAGGAAGCCAGGCTTGGTCAGCAGCCCACTGGGCTGGGAGTACAGAGCACCACCCTCTCTGTGGAGGAGAGGTGTGGTGTTGTCAGCTTCTTCTGGGCCAGAGTCTTCATCGTTGGGCAGCTTGTGGTACAATGCCCCAGCTCCCTTCTTCCTGGTACCTGGAGTCCTGGAGGATGCGCTGTGGTCCAGCTTCTCATCTTCTTCACTGATGGGGTCTAGGAGCTGGGCATCGGTCCCCGAGGGGAAGTCTGTGGCATCACTATTCTTGGAGCTTCTCTTGGTGAAGGACTTGCGGCTGTCTAGGTCAGCTCCTTCCTTGGCCTGAGGAGAGGGAAGAGGATTCAATGAGAAGAAAATATACAGTATCCTGTGCTGCTGGCTTAGAGGCCTCTGAAGAGGGTTTCCTGTCTCTCCTTTATGTGCCAAGAGAAACAAAACGTATAAACCAATAATTAAGAAACTCAAGAAGGAGTAATCTCCCCTTTTCCAGCACAGAATAAGACTTTTGCCGCTGTACAGGCCAGAGGAATACAACATTTAAAAACACAAGTTTAAAAACAGCATAACATATGGCCTCAGAAACTATGTCTGCACAAGTTAATGACATCAGTTACCACAAGGTATTTTTCTGTAATCTCACAATGGGAGCATCTACACCGATTTCACTCAACTATTTATGCTGTCAGCAATGCAATGACAGAAACTCAAAAAGTTTGCTTGTGCCTGTCCACCCACCCCTTTGTCCTCTGAGCTGGCGGCCTGAAGGAACTGTCCAGGGTGGGGCTGCACGGGCCTCTCTCCCCCACTGCCGGACATATCCAGCTGGGCCATCTGAGCGATGTACTCCCTGTAGGCATCACGATACTCATCCTGCTGCTTGTCTGTCAGCTTGCAGATGTCATTAGAGGATTCCTGAGAGTTGAGGCTGGACATGCTTGAGGTGCGGAGATTTGCCACCTGACAAGATGTGAAAAAGGTTGGATTGGTGTGCATACATCTATGCGAGTTTGTTGAGGAGTATATTCATGTTAAGAGTAGCTGCAGAGTGAGTGTATGGTTTTGAGTTGATAACCTTAGCTGATACCTGAATATAATAAATATAAAAATGAGGCAGATACAATACCACTTAATTACATTAGTAACCTTTCAAAAATCCATAACATAAGACTGTAAATAGAGTGGCAATGAAAAGTGGTATATTTTCAGTGTTGGATGATGTGAATTTGAAAAAGATCACAAAGTGAGATCCTATAAAAAATAGCAGTGGAGCCAGCTGTCTCTGTGTGAGTGTCTCCTCGTGTCTCAGACATTTTGTAAATTGGGAATAGGAAAAGTGAAAATAACAAACAGGGAGCCCCTTGACACCTTTTGGTGCACTGCAGTGTGTGTATTTTTAATTCTGCCATGTACTAGAGCACCATAAGCTTCCTCTGCCGTGCTCTCTTTTTTCACTTTAAACCACATTAATGTGAAACCACCAAAGTCACTAACACACTGGCTTGGTGCAGAGGACTTGTGACATGTGACAGTTTGGGGGTGTGTGACCTTGCGATCCCATTTGCGAGTGTTACCCGCTTACAAATAAGCTCACACCAGCAACTTTCATACCTCTTATCTCGTTTCATGTGTATATGGGTGAGTGTTAATATGCATACACACAGATCACGTCTGTCTGATCCTATCTGCTGTTGTGGTACATTTACACTAAGCTCCTGACAGGAAGACTGACCGGCCAGTGTGCGTTGTTGCTGTGTCTCAGAGGCTCCTCCAGCCCGGCTCCGCTGAGCTCCTCGAAGCTGAGGTTGAGGCTGAAGGCCGCTGCTTCATGCTGGGCCCCCCCAGAGCGTCTGTTTGGCTCCCCGTGGTGCATGCTGCTGCCCTGCTCGCTAGCAGCTCGGGACTCATCCTGAAGCAGAGCCTGGCTTTCAGCATTACGCTGTTCCATCACCTGGGGAAAGACATCACAATTTAATATTTTGGGTCAACAAGTCATTTGAGTTTTGTTTCAGGACACAGTGGCAATCCTAAACATGTTTTTTAAACCATGTGACATACAAAACAAGTATGATAGACAGCAACAACAAAAGCATGTGCCTGCGAGAGTGAGCTGTTCATTAAGTGGAGCTATTCAGCTGTCCACTCCTCCCCAACAATAACCTCCCTTCATTCAGATATTAGTCAGCCATCTTGAACCAGATGTCTGTGCTGGCTGCGTCCTGGCAACACAACACTGCTTAGTACACGGAGCTGTAAGGCCACTCCACCTTCCAGCTGTAAAACATGACCAGTCCAGGGCTCTGGATTATTAGGAGCACAGACTGACATCTGATGAAGTGGTGCCGGCTACATGTGTTAGAGAGTTCAGCCACAGCTCAGCCGGCTGGACTCCTGGCTGACTGACTAGCGCCCTTCTCGTAATACGGATTATAAAATCTCCATCCCAATATCTCAGCGCAGCACAAGATGTTGTATTACGAGATGCTGTCTTGCTTCTTTTTGGAATAAACAAGAGATGACATATATCAACAGGAGGGCCCTGGCAGGGCTGAGTGTCTGCAGAGTATCACAGAGTGAGGAGAATGTATGCTATTATAAATCTATTTCAGGCCACTACTCTAGAGCAATAAAGGAGTTGTTGTTAATGGTGTTGGTGGACTGATGTTTTCTTTACCATTTATGTCTACTCTACCGCCCACTTCTTTTGATTTGAAACAATAAAATCTTTTTTTGATAATATTTAGAAAAATATATATCACATTTAAGAGGCTATAGTAAAAACACTCCGAAAGAGAAATTTAATCTCACCATTCCCCTGAAGAGCTGCCAGTCACCAAAGTTCATCTCCATCTCTTTCTTCAGCTCATCCAGGTTGCACTGAGACAGCACTCGACCATTTATATTAGCCTGCAATGGAAAGTGAAGGTACTGACTGATTAGTTCACTGACTGATGGAGTTCATATGACTGATGGAGTAACATATACAGCGTTGCATCCAAAAAAACCCCAAAACCGTCAAAATGGAAAAGCAGAGCAGAAGGAACTACATGGTTAAAAGAAGCTACACAAAGAAAACAAAATAACTGAGATAGTTTCAGAAAAAAACATTAAAAATGTTTGTTTTTGGTTAAAATAATCTATCATGTTAAGTAGAGACTGCATGGATCAAATTCTGAATGTCATTGACAGACGCACCTTCTTGATTGTGGCGTTGTACTGAGGCAGCATGCTGGGGTCGACTCCATCGATCTGTTTGAGACGATCACACACCGCATCTGTGGTCATAGAGCTGAGCATGACCGCAGGAGATACCTACACACACACACACACACACACACACACACACAATTAGAATATATACAACTTATTCAGAATGTTTGTGAGTTAAGGTTATCAGGGCAAACTCACACCTTTAGGACACTGTTAGACCTCATCAAACTCATCGCTACTTACACATCGATTAGGGTAAAACTAGCAACAATTCCTGGCAAAGAGACGTGCAGGGTAGTTATAGTACACACATAGGTGCAAAACTGCAATCCCACACAGTAATTGTATCTATCAGTCACACAGTATAAGTGTAAAAGTAAACAAAGCTGCCAGCCTATTCAAATACACGGTTACCTACTCTTATTATCTTTCACAGTGTATATATGCACGCAAAGTGTGTGCACAACACTTAAAGGATGGAGTCTGGGAGTCTGGGAGTTGCATGTCAAGCCGAGCCGTACTGTAGTGGCGGACACCGAGCAGCCACAAGGCCTGAAGTGACTAATACCAGTGGCCTGTAGCTGCTGTTTAAGGCCTCACACAGAGCCAACATGCCACCCGCTGGCACAAAAACTAAACAAACCTCATCCACCATCCTCAACCGACTCCCCTCCCTTTCTTCACTCTCTGCTTGTCTTTATGAACCCTCACTCTTGTTTGTTCGTTCCTTCGTTCGTTCCTTCCTTCCTTCCTTCATTCGTTCCTTCCTTCCTTCCTTCCTCCCTTCCTTCCTCCCTCTCACATTCCTTCCCTCTAAGCCTCCTACACTGACCTCACGCTCGCTTTTCCATCACTCTGTTTCTACCCATCTCTTCCTCCTCCTCCCTCCCTCGTCATCTTTTGCTCTCTCTCTCTCGGCTATTAACACCATTAAGACGTGGCTTCAGACTAAGCCCCCCGGCTTTGTTTCTGGTTTCGAGGGAGAGAAGAGCAGAGCTTAGTCGGACTTTGAGTGGTTGTTAAACAAATAAATAAGCAGCTCATACCATACAGTACACAATAGTAGGTGCCAACTTTCTGTAGTGGTGGGCAAGAGGATGAATGCTGGCACTCAGGGAGTTTAGTAACTGTTTATGTCCACACAGTAGAGGATTTACTAGAATGAAACTATATTAGCAAATCTACTGAACTACAACAGGACGTGAAGTTGTGTTTTTGCATTTACTTTTAAGTGATGAGTCTATATATCGCTTTCTACAGCATGCTTGGTGGTTTTAACCGGTAACCAGTGTGTTAGAAATGAGGTAGAAATCCATGGAGGATGGAGTTAAGGGTTGGATGCAGAGATGAAAGTAGCCATTAAACCAAGTGTGTACCTGCTTTAATTTGTAAGGCAGCGCCTTTAAATGCTTGATGAGGAGACAAAAAGAAGCAGACGGACAAATAGTCAAACAAAAACACCTGCAGACATTTATAACATTATGAAGCTGGGGCTGTGCCTGTGGGGGGGGGGCAGAGGCAGAAATTAAGCAGAAAGACACTAGCACACATGTTGAACTCATCATCAGGGGACATGAGAGACACTGACAACGGAGCAGACGGACATTTATCTGTCCACAGCAGGGCAGGAGACGGCTCCTTCAAGCACGTCAGGCTGGAAGAGAAGAGGCTATTGGAAGTAGAATTATTTTACAAGGAGATTTTGTTTTTGCTGCAGTCAGCAGGCATTTACAGTCATAATCTTTGCAGACAGAAAGGACTGCGGACAAGACAGAGACAGAAAAATACTCAGTTAGAGAACGAGATGTCTCTCACTTTGTGTAGAAAAAGCAGAAGTTTCAATTCAAGGAAGGCCCTGAATACGACTCCTCGTATTCAGACGGCAAGCGTGTGTTCTAAGAATGTGAGCGAAAGCGTAAATGTCTCCATGTATGTGTGTGTTTGCGTGAACCCTCCCAGTGTGTGTGTGATAAGACTGTAATTACAGCTGGGCTGAGCTCAGGGCTGGGCAGAAGGATGGGGAAGAGGAAACAGAGCTCTGTGAGGGAGGAAGCGTCTTGGTAAGGAGATAAGCTCTACCAGTGCTGGGCTTATTGTGTGTGTGTGTGTGTGTGTGTGTGTGTCGCCAGCCCCCAACAGTTGCTCTGATGATAATCCCGGCCGCCCGAGGAATCCATACTCGCACTTATATCAGCTAGGCAATTACACTGGGCTAGGCCCGCTCACATATCCAAAGACTCACACAAATGAGCGAGTGTGCACACACATCCACACTCACAGATTTGCAGGAATACAGGCGCATGTGAACTACACAAAGAGATCATGTGTGAACCAAGAAGGGATAAGATGGGCTAATGTACATCGAAAGGCTAGAATGGGATGAAGCTGAGAAAAGGAAGCTATTAAGAACAAAAAAGAGAGTAAACATTTAAGACAGTCATGATGGCTTAAAGAAAAGGCGGAAGATCGAAGCAAACATTTAAAGACACAAAAATACAGACAGAGAAGGGAAGGGACATTAATCTATATTTAAATCTTTCATACAGCTCCTTTAAAGGCCTGCTGGCAGTGCCCTGATAAGTGGCTTTGTGGAGCAGAAATCTCCCGAGTAGTGTTATCGTCAAATTGTTCTAATAGTGGCTGCTTTCTCTGAAAAATGTGTGAATATCTGGGTGTAGACATTCAGTTCTTGTCAGTGAAACTCCATGCATTCCTGAAGTGGGTTAACAACACTTTTATGTCCATTTTGTAAGTGAATGGGAACTGTAACTGTGTTATATTTACATATGCTGACGTTTGGAGGTCAGAGTCACACCGGATGCGGCATAAGTATTTATTGTAAGCATTCTGCAGCGAGCAAGTCTTGTGACAAGTGACAAGTCTATATTTGATCTCTCTGCTTTTGTAAACCACAGCAACAAAGTAAGTAGTCCGTCAAACATATAGGCGTGCAATTTATACATGCAACGCAAGAAATGACAGATGAGGTTTAAACATCAAGTCAACAAGCAGATAATGACGGACTAGTTGCATATTTGCAGTGCTTGATGACTGCAACTACGTGTTACCATGGTAGGTTCAGAGGGAGAGGAGAGGAGGCCTTCTCTGGCATCCTCTGCAATAACATCCTGACATGGGCAAAGAATGGAGACAAAGATTGCATAGAGAGAACGGCTAATAAAGGTGTCGACTAAATTTATGGAATAACCTTTCACTGCTTCCCTTCGCTCTGGTGTCACAAAAACTAAGAAATATCCCTGCTGGTGTTAGGAGCTGGACAGCACACCATGAAAACAGGGTGCAATTAAAATGTAATGGTGAAATGATGAAAGGGAGACAAGGGAATGGAGGAAAGAAGTATGTAAGAGAAGAGGAAGTGTTAAAAAAAAAAAAGAGGTCAGACTTTGTGGTGTGTTCATGTAGTAGGTCGATACAATGGACCTGACTGCAGATTAAACATTAACTGATCTAATGGCACTATATCCTGAGCCTTTGTAAGTTTAATTTTATTCATATAATTTATAAGAAAAATGGGACAATATCTCCCTTAACTGGTACTGGAAACTTTGAATACCTCAGAATACATTTTTTTAAGAAGAAACAGAAACCAACTATTTAAACATTCTGTTGCTGTAGCATCATATAAATACAACTACTACACCTAGTATATATGTGGCTATCATTATGTACTGCGATAAAGGCACGTATCAGATGGATCTAGCTCTGCTTCTTTACTTACAAGTCCATTGATGTTGTCCTTAGGTTGACCAGGTTGTTTATTGGAGGGGCTCGAGGATGAGGGAACATGGTGGTAGTAATGCCGTGGCAGGTGATACACATGGTGGGGGAAATAAGGCTATGAGGGGAAAGGAAGGAATGTGGAGAGGAGGTAAAAATAAAATGAAAATCATACGTGGGAGGTCGGACACACAAAAAAATGCTGCGGGGAAAACATACTCATTGTTTGTGCTGGTTATTTAAAAACCATGGTCATTGGTCATATACAAAGACCTGTTAACTGCACAGTTTAGTCAGGTTTATCTGCCAAGTGGGTTAGTGCAATGCTACATTATAACGTGCAGAGGACTGAGCAGATAAATTTAGAAAGGTTATTTTTTAAACCAGTGTGGTTGTGCAAATTGGTGAGTGTCACTCAGGAAGCAGGAACTATTCCTTCTGTCGCTGTTAGTGGCCAGAGATTCTAGTTTTATTGAATGTAGTGAAGTTACTTAACATTTACATGTTTTATTTTTAAATTATCAAGTTGATCATTTTCTCAATTGGCTAGGATTTTTCTACATTAATACCACATGAAAGTTATTATCTAAACGAAAGTCCCTTTCCCTTCTCACCCGGTTGTAGAATGGATGCTGAGGGCCAGTCATCCCACTGAAGTAGGCACTGTGGGGCTGAGGAGGCAGGGGTCCAGCGAAGGAGCCCGTTGGCGAGCAGGCGGCAGACTGCTGGCCATAACCTGACTGGGGACGGGGCATTGCCTCTTGCAGGGGCAGCGTGGGATAGGTCACTCCTCCCATGTGCATCTGCTCCCTGGCTGCACGGACATCTAAGAGAGGGTAGCGCCAGGGGGAAGAAAGAACAAGAGAGGGAGAGAGAAGGAAGTGTTTATCTGCGATGCTGATGATCATGTCTTGGCTATGACTATAAAGACCCTTCAGATCCACCCACGCATCAATAATTTAAGCCTTATTTCATCATCTCATGAGAGTTTAGACAGTTGTGAATCCACAGAGAAAAATACATATCAAACAATCGACGTACATAAGAGAAAAATTCCTTGATTCTCAGAGCAGTGCAGGGAATACAACAAGAACATTGTCCCAGAACATGTTCTCCTTATCCAAACAATTAAATGCTGAGAAAACGGGCGCAGATATTATGATTACAACGATCTGTTTCCATTTTCACCTTTTCACTTTTTAATACTGATACTATACTGAATATTGAATACTGAAAAAACATTTTCTGTCTTTTCCAAATGCCAGCCACATGATGACCCCAGCCCTTGCTGTCCCTGACAAATAAATGCACTGATGTAAATAAACAAAGCGGACCATGTGAACTCAAACACACTATCACATAAGCCACAACTGTTTTTGCATAAATCAACTTGACTTCGAGAGAAGTCGAGTAGGAGCTGAAGAGGGGAAAAAACTCCCAAATTAAAGTTAAATAAGCCTGCAGACAGAACAGAGCGGTTCTGTGTTGCTGGCAAGAAAGTACGAACCAGAAACAGAAGCAGGCACCAGAATGTCTCCTGGTTATACAAGTGGCTGCTGAATGACACGCTGAGTGAGACCCAATCCAGCCTGCGAACACAATGGGGGCCTTATGATGTGAGTCAGGCTCATGGGCGGGTATCACTGACAGCAATGCCCACTGGCTGGCCACAGGACAGTGGGCACCAAGTGCCGACTGGCCACGGAGGGAGAGGAGGGAGCGGGATGACTGCGTAGGAGCATTGGTCACCTTCTGCTCTCTGGGGAAAAGTGTGGAACTGAAAACGCCCACACACTTTTGAGCACACACACACATACAAATAAAAACATGCCCTGTGGATACATTTACACACCAACACACTTTTAGGACAGGGGTACCAGTACTTTCAGACTAGACGTCTGCTTGTAGAGCTTGGTCAGCTACGCCCTCCATGACTCAACCTTGGCTCAATGGAACAGGCTTTGTGCGTGTGAGTTTGTGCGTTTTCTGTTGTCTCATAACACTATGATGCAGCAGCTTCACACTAGGCGTCATTGACACTCCTGTATAGGCTGAATGGACGCTGACGCACGGTGGCAAAAGTACAGCGCCGCTCTGGCTTAGAGTTTGATACTGATGCACTATTACGTCACTGTAACTACACACTGTGAAATTTGGTGCAGTACTGGAGGCAGATTGGTGACAGCGAGTGAAAATATTGTCCTGATCCCACAGTGCTGTAGTGGATCCTGCTCGACATTTGATTGTTTGGAAATGAGAAGCAAGCTGTGGGTTTCAGAGAGCCCCTGCAGTGGGCGATTTTAGAGCAGACCCTGCTGCAATGTTATGAGTAATGTCACTGCCAAATGAGCTGGCAATGAATTCTACACATAGAGGACAGTTCTTTGTTTCTCCATGCTATTGTACACCCAACCCTTTTAAGTACTTTAGACACTGACTGTGCTCTCACACACGTTGGGTGATAACACAGTCAACATCGGAAGGGCTTGAGTCACAGACAGACCTCCGCTTTGTTTTGTAACCGATATGACCGACCCAAGTTGGCTTTTAACCTATTGGACAGGTAAACTAACATTACTGCAAAGCATTTAAAATATATAGTGATTTTGGGCTTTTGGCTCAAGTTAGATAATGTTAGCTAGCTAACGTTATCTAAATAGATAATCTTATCTTAGCTAGCTAATGTTATCCAGTGCAAAATACTTTAGTTGTATGGCTTTCATTACTTAACCACCTAACACAACCCATATTACTATACTGTGTACCAACGGTGTTGTGTCAAAATGTTATACAAATATACAGTATAGATGTTTCTATACTATATTTGTATATAGGTGAGTATTAAAATGATGTGAATCACCTGATGTGGCTTTCTGACACAAGACCTTAACTCAACCAACCAACTTGTTTGTTATTTCTGAGGCTTTAAACCACATGTTGTTGTCATCATCTACTGGTCTGTGGACTTCCGTTTTGAAGCCTTGAGTTTGTCATTTTGGTCGTCATCATCTTGGCTTTCGAACAAGTGACAATATTTAGATGAGAAGGTACAGCTGGGAATACGCATTGCTACACCTGACAGTTCACCGTTGTACCAACTTGTCAATGACAAGGTAGCCATGTCCTAAAGCATACCCTCCTTTTTCATCAATTTTACTCTAAATGGGACCATAATTTACAAAATGATGTATCACGCTGTATCGAAAAAGACATGAAACTTGCAACTGAGACCATAAAACTCATTAGGAAAGTGTTTACTGAGGTAATAAATTTGGTGAGTAGGGCCATTTTCTCGTAGACTTCTATACAGTTGGACTTGTTTTTGCAACCAGTGGAGTTACCTTCTGATCTAGCATGCCAAATATCCAGTCGGTTGACTCAACAACCACATCCAGCCAATGAGAGCAGGCAGCTGGCAGAGCAGGCAGCTACCTTTTCACTGGAAAACACTTTTTACTGACCTCCAGTTCTCTCAGTAGCTCAGATGATCCCTGCTACCTGCGTGTGCTAATCCATTCTTTCACCCATATTTTTTTGTCTTTATAATTGCTATCTTTATGATAACATACAACAGCTATTATGTGTGTAGGATCGCTCATTTCCTGTTTCACATTTCATGTGTGTTTTCTTAACAAACGTGGTTTGGAGACCAGCATTGGGTGACAGAGCAGTTGTCAGCTTGAGAAGCGGCGGCCAAAGGCAATGGCAAGTTGTGTAGTCTGCATGAGCCTTTACCAAGACAGTTTATGCTGGTTTTTCCCTTCAAATGTTAAGCCATCTGTACTAATAGTGTGTATGAACCTGCTATGATCTCCCTCAGTTTGGGGTCCAGGTTGACGGTGCAGGGCAGGAACATCTCCACATCTCTGGCAGTGAGGACGGGCGTCCTGGAGGAGAGGAAGACCTCAAAGCTGCGGACGTCTCCATCGATCTCCAGCAGAGGTTCCACGTCCTTAGTGGTGGGGATGTTCTTGGAGATTCTTCAGACAAAAAGGAAAAAGAGAAGGGTGTTTTAGCGGGAGTTAACATAGTGAAAGCAACATGATAAATATTCACAAATATTAATTTTAATGATTAGGAGAACACAACTATTTGGTTTTTGGAACTTGGAAATATTAAAGAAAACAAGTAAGTATACACATGCAATATGTCAGTGTACACTTAGTTCTTACTGCAAGATTATTCACAGTAAACAACATAAAGCATCACATTCTGATGAAAAAAGAAAAGAGGAAATAGCAAGCAGTACTGTTAAGATTGAAAAGATATGCAACGGTCATCATCATCATGAGAGCAGAGAGATAACTGGATTTAGAGAAGGCAAGATAGTGAAAGGGGGGATGTTTGAGGACAGATAGAGTGAGGGATGTTATCTTTTCTCAGCAGAGGAGGAAATCTGAGAAGATGACAATCAGGGTAATTTAGCAAGCAGCAGACGGAAGCGCGTCATGATGCGCTGCTACAGTTAACGTGATGTTTGTTATCACAGGCACCAAGGTATACACCGTGTTTGGAGATTGTTCCATTACTGTGTGATACAGTTTTTCCTGTCTATACTGCAAAAAAACAACACTGTATTATATCAGATTACAACAATTTACAGACACTGTCTTCAAAAACGGCACAAACCGTGGCACCATAACACACAAACTAATGCTTAAACCAGTAGTGTAGGAGTGGCAACTCTGAAATGATGAATACTGAGCGTGAACACTGAAGTGTTGGGAAGGTGGGAAATCCAATTTCAGCTGCACAAGGTTAAAAAAGATATCAGTTTAATCAAGGACAGCGTAACATGTGGCCGAGGCTACAAGAAAAGCAAACACCAACAACCCAGAGCAATCAGTACATCTCGTTAATCCCATCATTCAGACATGAAAATATGAAACTCTGAGTGACTTATGACACCAGCCATTCATCACCAGAATGTGCCGCTCTTATCAGAGATATGAGGAGACTCCAGCAGGGAGCAGACATTTTTTTCATCTCCGCTTCCATTTCTCAACCTAACCCTTCATCATTTTCTCAGTGGATACGTTTCTCTCCCTACATCCTGCCATCCTGCTTAACCTTCCCTCCTACCAGTTCAACCCAAAATCACCCTCCTCCTCATCCATCACCCGGTCCGTGTACTCGTATGCTCTGCTGAGAACACAGGCTGATGAGTTGGGTTTTTCCCTGCGCTCGATCTGTTTTTGAAAGTGAACATAGCCTGGCCTTTCCGAGACTTGATTGGATGATTAGTACCATTGCTGCAGCACGCTAGCTAAGTCAGCGTGAGGTCAGCATCAGGCAAGGGTTTAACACAGCACCCATTTAGGCAATAGTCTAAACTATCAGATTACCTAATCCAGTAAACAAACTTCAGTTGCCATACCTCACCAATAGGTGGACAAAAACAAGACCTTAGAAGCACACTGCAATCAGTTACGAGTTACGTAATTTCCGTGTAAGGCTTTTAGCGGATACTCCAATCCAGACAGCTTACCGTGAGTGAACAGGTAGGGGTCCAGGACAAATGGCAGATGATGGACACATCTGCAGTTGCAAGGCTCAAACTAGTGACCTTGTATTTACAAAACATTTCAAAACAAATGTGCTGGCAAAAAATACAAGGATGTGGATGTCCTAAAGAGGCATTTTGAAATTCTAACTACAAGGTGAGTTACACAAATGTGCAGATGTTCCCATTTCCATCAAGAGTTTCACTGGAAGTCTGTGACTAATTTCAACCTTGAGCCAAGCCCCACTTACATTTCCTGTAAATCTTAAGGTGGCGAATAAGTGCAATCTAAATTACTGACACTAAATAAGTGTTTTTGCATCTTTGCTCCAGTCATACACCTCTCCCAATCCTGTTTGATCCTCCTGCAGGGATTCACTTCTCAGCAGACCAGCCCAGGTGAGTCACCCCCACACACAGTCCCCACCCAAATGCCAGTACCGACACACATGGACTGAAAGGAGAGAGAATAGGCTTTGAGCGGGGAGGACATAGAGGCACAGCTGGGCTCCAGTGGACAAAGCCCTCTCAGTGTTTCTTCCATTAGAACCTTTAACAAGACCCAAAAGGTCAAGGAAGCTCCATGTTGGCACAAAGATGAACCCCCGCTCATGTGACCTCTGCTGGGGAGGATGAGTGGGACTCTGAAGGCACAGATGTTACCTGCATGCACACACATAAACAGCACCAGTGTGCGGCACTGGTACTGACTCAAATGATTCCATCGACAAAAACAACTGAGTAATGTCCACCACATACACCTGGCCAGTGAGGATTGGGGACACTCAAAGGCACAGATGAGGGGTCGGGTGTGTGTTTGCGTGCATGTGCAAGTGCATATAGTATGTGTGGGTGTTTGGTTCCTTTTCCCATGAACTGCATTAACCCGTATACAGACTGAGAGAAGCCTGTGCTTTTCCCCATTTCCAGCTGGCTTAACTGCTGTTTATTTGTGGGTCTGCAGACACAGACCAACAGGAGCCAGTGACTCACACACACACACACACATACACGCCACTTTTGCTTTATAGAGAACGCCCTCCAAAGACTTTCTAAGGAATCTTGAGAGTCTTTTTATAGGACACTCTAAAATAACTCAATGGTGTGTACAAACTCTCTGGTCGTACTGTACGAAAATTGAGAACGGACGTTAATAATTAAACTCTTAGACCTATCAAGTAGGTGATGTCAGACACTTTTGGATACTTCAGATTTTTATTTCATATATTTATTATAACCTAAATAGGTATTTAAGTAGATATTTTAACTGCTAATTAGAACTTTAAAAAGTTCAAAAACTTATCCATTTTGGTTATTATGAGTCAGTTTCCTGGAAACTGACTCATAAGGAAAAAAGGAAAAAGTGCTACATACAAATAAATCCTTCATGTACATTGCCCAACAACAATGGCACACAAGAAGCTAACTATAATTGCACATATTTTGCTGACCTGTGTGTTTGCTCTGGCCTCCTGTGGTACACTACAAGCATGCAGTAGCACAGATGCATCTTCTAAAGACAATTAGGAGCTGGTGAGAAGAACAAATCAAGGACATCAATCTCTGAGTGTTACACCCAGACAGATGGAAAGAAAAAGGGAGAGCGCGAGAGAGTCAGAGGTCCGTTCCTGACATTCCCAGCTGACTGGTCAGACATGTCTGCGGGAGCGGCTGGCCAGACATAAAGTGGAGCTCACACTTCAACACCGGCCTTGTAAGATAATTGGTAAAGATCAGAGGGCACCAAACGTGTAAGCGGATGGTTGAAAAGGAGAATTATAGAAAAGAATAATGGAGGAAGGAACAGAATGACTGTAAAACTGACAGCTGATAGTCCATGAGAGTGATTCTGGCCAACATGCTGAAATGCATGGTGTTACAGAACAAACAGTACCCATTAACATAAAAAGCAGTTTATCAATGAGGTTTGCCACTTCAAATGACATCCTTTGCAGTTAACTTAATGATGAGTTGTTGGCATTAGCATTAAGTAATTGACACAAATCACGTCAGACTTAGTCATCCTCACAGTGAACAGACGAGACAGGCAAAATGAACAAAGGCTTTTTTATCAGCAATCAGTTGCCAAATGACAAGATGGATGCTCGGGTTGGGGTGCCAAAGAAACCGGCATGCTACTTTCAAGCAGATCGAGGACGAGTGAGATAAAGGCCGTCAGGCATCCCGGCAACCATTCCTGCACAATGGGTCCATTGACAGGACCCAGCTTATAGCTGCAGCAGTACAGGCGCTTAGGCCCAACCACTCTCTGTGTGGCGTGGCCACTGGGAGCTTTCTGAGCTTATCCAAATGCTAATAGGTCCCAAAGCTGACTGGAGCATAGCCTTTCTTCTCCTCTCAACCTCCCACACGCTGCAGCTGACGGGAATGAGCAGAATTCATCTCTCTATCCCTTCCATCCGCTATTTGGGTGCTGAACGTATGAATGTGCCACTTGACTTTGCTTTACAGCTGCCCTCTGTGCTTACAGATGACATGCGCGCACACGCCACAAAGAGGTGGTCTTGCTGCCAAACATTTCCATAAAGGGGCCCAAAGACAGAGAGAGATGCCTGCAGAACAGACAAACGCCTGTGCACATTGTGTTTGAGAAGCTCAAGAGTTTCAGTGTCAGACAGTGTGTGACCAGTACGACAGTGTGTGGGTGAAGAAGTTAACCAGGCCCAGGTCCGGCACATTCCTCTCTTGGTCAGAGGCATGTCAGTGTCGCTGGCACAGCCTCTGCCAAGTGTGTGGATGAACCCAGTGAGGCCCTCTCTGGGAAAACAGTGGACAGGCGGACAGACCAGCAAGTTGGCGTGTGGACTCACAGCATCAATGCTGAGAGAGGTTTTTGTTACAGTGGAAGTTGCCAAAGCCTCCACCACCCCAAAGGAAGAGGGGGGGCAAAAATATGTTTTCACTTTAGATGACGCCATGTTCTTTGTCTCCTTAAAATCCAGGCGTATTTCCTTGATTTGAATCAAATGCTTCAAGTAATGTGGACACCCTCTATCTCTGCTTTCCTCTCTGTCTCGGAATTTCTCCCTTTCTCGATTCCTTGTCTTGGCAGTGCCAACTGACAACTTGTGGCAGCGTCTGTTTTCCATACACATTCGTGGCAAAGTTTAGTCCAATAATTGAAACTCTCTTGTACTAAGCTGGACCTGTGCATCCCAAAGCAAACCACAGAGACAAGCAGGCTAATGGGAAACACACCAGGCTGATAAAAACCAAGCTGCTTTGGAGTGAGCGGCCTCCCTTTCAGACGAACTCAGGACTTTCAGTGGTTCCCTGAAATGTTGATTAAACTCATGTGTAGCGACGAAATGGAGCCTCCTTGTTCCAGACCCCAAAAACCTTAACTGAACCCTCCACTCCAAGTAACTAAGGCCTCATTCTTGACAAACAGTAAAACACTAAACCTCAGCTTGGTGATTTACGCATAGGAGGAGAGTTTGGAGCATCCTAGGGCCATGGCAGAGTTCGTTCATTGTGACACTAATTGCGCCACGAAGTTCATATCAGTGCATGTGGTTGTTTGATAGCTGCAATGGCCGGTTGATAGGCCATGTGATGCAAAATTAAGTAGGATGGACTGCTAAAGCGAAGACAAATGTGCTCTTCTGCAGCAGATTATACATCTGGAATAAGTCTGTTATAGAGCTAAAATCCATACAGCGAGTGATGAATGTGACAAATAAAGCTTGGGATCCTCAGGCTGAACCAGTAATCCTCCAGTTAACTTAAAAGAGGGGGATGTGCGCATCAGAAATAAGATGAGTGAGGGATAGGAGAATGTCAAAGAGCACACGAGCACAGCAGAGAAAGAGCAAGACAAAGAGTGCATATTGTATAGCAAAACAGATTTTCTACAAAAGCTTCTCTACTCAAATTTGTGTCTGAGCTAGGGGCAGTGAGGAAAAGCCTCTACTGATTATTAAGAACTTTCTTGAGAACCTGAAGCACATTGCTCGAAAACCCCAGCAGACACATCTGACAGTTAAATCCTTGACTTATACAGGGGCTGGTAGCATGATCATGTGCCAAATTAAAAGCTGCTTTAAAAGCAAAGAGAGGGAAGAAAAGGACTGTCATGAACACAGAGTGGATAGGCTCCATCTTCAATTCACCTTCTTTGGGCTTGCTAATCGTTCTTTGCCATTTCAGTGTGGTTTATACACACATGCGCACACACCCTAAAAAGGGCCTGACCTCCATTGACTTTGAAGGGCTAGGATGTTAACATCAGTTAAGAGCCGGATGTGTGTGTGTCTGTGTGTGTCTTTGTGTGTAATTATCAAGTGTGCCGGTGGCTCCCACGGCGGCAGAGTGGCAAATCTCGTTGTCCACTTAAAGGTCAGCGCTGACCCTCTTGCAACCCAGCGATGCTATTTATAATCATCTCCTAACCCCACCCCACCCACTGTGAGCGCAGAGAGACAGCAGAGCAGGAGAGAGACCAGCAATAATGTTCAACACCAGAGTCTCAGGATGATGTCTGCTTCTCAGCCCTCCACTCCTTTCCCTCCATCTCAGTCACATATAAATGTTAAATCCAACCCTGCCGTCACTGATGGACGACTCTATGACTAAAGAGCAGAGGCCACTCAAAGGTGTAGCAAAAGGCTTTTATTGCATTTGAAATGATTCTTTATGCTTTGTAGAAAAAGGGAACAGAGAAGCTCTCTTGTTTCAGCCCAATTAGACTAATCCTTCAACCTTGGCTTACAGGCAGAAATGAAAAGGGCTTTAAGGATTTTCTAACAAAGAATGCTGCATGACGTGCTTTCCGTCCTCACGTCGTAGCCTCCACACACAAATACACCGAGACGCATAAACAATCAAATGCTCACTTGTGCGCGTACACACACACACACACACACACACACACACACACACACACACACACACACACCTCCTCCTGTGTCACCTGTACACACTGGCTGTGGCTGCCATGGTGTTTTTGTGTTTCTTTTTACATTTTGAGCAGCTCAGCGGGGGTTGAGTGGTGGTGGTGGTGAGGTTGGCTGCCTGCAGCTGATTCATGCCTGAGTCACCACCGCCAAACACCTGAGGGATGGAGAAACAACAATGCAGACCGGGCCGACACACACACCCGCAAATGGAATCAGCAAAGGACCAGTTTCACCGTATAAGCAGCCATGTGGGACCCAAGGGACATGTGCATGAATCTGTGTGTGTCCACCACCTGGACTATCTCACTTTGAGCAGCCGCATCACCTGAGGCTTTCAATACACCAGAGACGTGAACACACCAATGGCAAACCCGTCTAGCAGTAATGGTGCTGGTATCCGTTCTGATCCTCTACAGTATTCACACATTTTGATTCCTTTACCTCGTTTTACCTCCTGAGACTGGACTCTCTTTTTAATGCCTTTTCTCGTCAAATCCCAACTCTGTCCCTTTTCCATCTTTATCTCACACCTGCCATACTTTCTTTTTTTTTGTCTCCGTCTGTCTTTGTCTGCTAGTCAGTCAGGTGATCTGTCAGCACGCTGGTGTGAAGAATCAATAGCGGTGTCCTATCAGCGATGGAGCCAGAGCTCTACTGAGACATAGGTGGCTTCACACCATGCCTTTATAAATTCACACACATCTTCAAGCCTCTTGGCAAATGGCAGCGCAATGAGCAATGGCATTACCAGTTTTAATTTGTCTTTCACTGGAATGGGACAATGGGCTCCCAAAGTGGAGGACACAGACAGAGAGAAAAAAGATTTTTGAGCATTTGCCGTACATCTAGATGATAGAATCTGTAGTAAATGCGACAGGAATTCACATTAACAATAGGCAGCGTGGCAAAGAATAAAGACTTTTTATTTGAGGGCAGGAAGGGTTCAAAAGTATTCATCATCAAGAAAAGAACAGGATCTTGCTATTTTTTTGCAGCAAGATATTTAAGAGCTTATTAAAGGATTCTACATAAAGGGAATCACCCGCATGAGCTTTGGAACAGCACTTTTATCCCGGCACATAATTGCAACCAAATTACAATAATTGTGCCAATTAAAGTAATCCTGAATGAAGAGAGCGTCATCTTAATGTTTCAGTACTTGGGATAAGAGTCTCTCTAATTAAGACTGAATTGCCTGGCTACATATTCATTCAAAGTGCGATTAGCGAAACAAAAAAAAAATAATAATAAAGTTTTGAAGTGTCCGAGAAGTGCCTGGCTCTAGTCACGTCTCTGACAGGGAGGATTGTTTGAATGCAGGGTCAGGCTGACATAAAAGAAGGGTAGAGAGGATGAACGGATGAGAGGAATAGTTGATTGTTCACAAGCTGTGGCATAAAAAGTAAAAGCATAAAGTGCATCAAGATTTGGAGATTTGTTTTAAACACAAATACTGCCAAACACAGTAACACTGCAATGAAAAGCACTTCTAAACACTACAATTTTACCTGGCAACAATTTCTCTACGGTGTTCTGCTTCCTGCACTGTGTGAACGTGTGTGTGTGTGTGTGTGTGTGCATAATGCGTGTTTGTGTTTGAACACAGCCTGCATCTCAGGGCCTGATTAATTACACTGATTCTCAGAGGAGTTGGGGGTGGCATATGTTCCTGCACTGGTGTGAGAGATAGGTGTGTGTGTTGCATGTGTACCACACTCACCATTTTTATGTGTGATCAGAGGTGCGTGCATGCAAATGTTCAATCCCAAACACTTGTAGTTGCAAATAGTGTTTGTATGTGTGCGCGTTTCAGTTACAACATGCATCCATTTTAGAACAATTTGTGAATGTGTGTGTGTGTGTGTAAGTGTGTTTATAAGTGTATGTTGGGCAATAGTGTGTGTGTTTGTGTGTATGTATGTGTGGGTGTTTGTAATCAACAGAGGATTCAGGTGCAGCGCCAGAAACACACTCCTGAGTGCGGCGGGGGCATCCTGGCACAGACAGGGCACCAGATGTCAGAGCAGTGCAGGAACCTGCTCAGTGGACCAGTGACACTTTTATTTTTTTTATCTAGAGCTGAAAATGGGATCTGGGCGTCCAGGAATAAACTCTCTGAGGGGCCCACCCCCATACATCATTAGGTCCACATATGATAACCCTTCAACCAAAACACAGAACTATTTCCCTTTCAAACAAACCACCACTGTAGAGACATTAACTGACATTGTTGCCTACAGACTACAGTCCTTTAAAAGTCCTTGAGGGTTTGTCCAGAGATATGGGAGCTGAGATCTTAATTAATCATTCTATAACATTTTAGAAAACAAGTGAAAATGCCCATTACAATTTCTGAAAATACAATCTGACATCTTCATATAGCCTGTTTTGTCCAATCAAGAGTCTAAAACCCAACGATATTCAGTTTACAATCATAGAAAACAATGAAATGAAGGTGGAACCAATACTTTTTTGTTTGGAAAAGAGTAGGATTTTACAAAAAACAATGTTTAGACTTGTACTAAAAACAATCCCTCTCAATCATCACTTATGACCCACAAGGAGTGTGTGGCGATGTTTATATCTGCAGAGACCCTGCCCTCTGCTTCAATTTTCTTATTTTGCTGTGTTTGGGACATTTCCAGTTGTCAGCCTTTGGGCAATGGGTGTGTAGGAAGCTACGAAAATGGAGGCCACGGTGTCGAAAACATCCAGAACCTGTACTTGCTCAGTCACTTGAAATCACTCTACTGAAGAGCTTCCACTAAATGGCTAAATGTAATGTAATGAGTCTAAACAACATCAAGGAAATAAAAAATACAAACGCCCATTAACAGTCTTTGGAAATGGCAGAGCTGCTTTAAAGCAATAACCATGAAGCAGGAGCTAAGTTAGCCGCAGTCATTAAGTCTCTAATGGCAGCTAAAACAAGGAACGACTGACTCCTGAGAGGAGATGATACTAAGAAGGAAGAAATGATAAAGCTGCCTGAGGAAATCAGGTCAGCAGAATCAGTGACCTCTTTTAAACCTCTTCTTAAAAACATACTTTTATCTGAGAGCATTTTTTTTTAATTTTACTGACTGCCCTTTTTCTGGTTTAATTTGTTTTATGAAGCACTTTCAAATGTGGGTTTAAAAAATGTGCTCTATAAATAAATAAAGAAAATAAAGATAGTCACAAGGCCGCAGGCTCCAAATTCAATTTGCTAGTGATGAAAAAAACAGCATTCGATTTTAAGGTTGTTAATTTGACGGCTACAAATATGAGCGTCCGTCCAAAACGTTTTTTTGTTCTGTTTCTTTCAGTGTGCTGGGGAGGCCATCGTGCTGGCTCACTGCTCGAGGTGTAATGTGTTGTTTTCCCTGCAGAACTAGTGAGACAAGCAATTTAGTTAGTTGCTTTGTGTGTGTGTGTTTGTGTGTGCATGTGTCTGTGTACACTTGATTGCTTTGAGCCAATATCTCCTACAGACAGTGCCATCTTTGTTATACAGTTCTTTCCCCCTGCTACCTTGCATTAGTCTGGGCAGCTCCCGTTCTTACCGTTAATGATAGAAATCGCTGAGGTTATTAACCGATTACACATTCTCCATCAGATTAGGAAGGCTGTACCCGGCTCAGTCCCCGCTACAGGAATTAGCGCTACACATTTCTCTTCACGCCGTGTCCTACAATGACACTTCACAGGCCTTCATGGATGCTTGTTATTGCCAGGCAAGTTGCTAAAAGCAGCTTTTAGCCGTTTTGAAAGCATGTGTGTTTGTGTGAGATACGAGGGAAGGTGGGCGAGTGTTTCTATTTTTTTTCTCTGTTTTCTAGGAGTGCAGGTACATGCCATAGAGAGTAGCTGTCACATTCATCACTGAGAGGCACTCTGGGTTACTCATACAATATTCGCCCATGGTTAAGTAGTGTATGGGTTAATTTAGTTTCACGTTAGAATGCTAGGTAGGGCATACAGTCTAAACTGAGACCCTCTCTCGACACTGAGCCAAATTTAAAAAGGCGATGATTAAACCTGCATTTTATTTTAAAACATATTTTGAGACTTACCTTAGCTGTACAGTTTATCTAGATATAGTACAGATTTGACAAAATATAATATTTCTCATGCTCTGTGTACTGTGGCCTACTGAGCTGTAGCAAGCCTTACAAAGAGGAGAGGAAGCGCATGCTGCCTTGTGACTAAGATACAGGGCGACAGTTGACCTATAAGGGGCTGACTCACCCCCACGTTCACTTCACCACTAATATATTCACTTAGTAACGCTCAGGGGATGTGCAGTTTCGCTGCATAAAAATGGTTGAGCACAACAACTCGAACGCATGTTTGCACACTAATTAAAGCACACAGAATTTACCAAAAAAAGATACTAACTGTAAATAAGATAAGGGAAATGGTCCATGGGTCAAATCTACGTTACAAAATAAGATGTGATATGTGAGAGTGTGTGCACATGTGCTGTGCATGTGTGTATTCATATAGAGTGCTGTAAACAAAAGTAAAGAGAAGCGGCTATCCATTTCTCAAGCAGACAGACAATCGGGAGAAGGGGCCTGAGGTTCTAAGAGGCCAGTCAAGTGCCCATCCATCGCTAAGGGAAAAAGACTATCTCATCCAGAACAAAAAAACGACCTAAAGAACCTCAGATCATAAGAAAGAGGAAGAAAAGAGTACACAGACGGAAAAGAAACACAGACAGAAGCCTGAGTCTTATCAGCGGCAGATTAGTGCAAGAGATAAGGCCTCTAGGCAAGGCGTTGTGTTTAGCCCGTTTGAGGCTTCCTGTCATCATCATTAAGGCCGCTTCTCCGACGGCCACTGCAGAACAGAGCAGCCATTTGGAAAGATAGCCAGTGAGAAGGAAGATAAAGAATGACAGGACCTTTGGTCAAAAAACAAGATGATGGCTATATTAAGTCTAATGAACAGTGTGAGCCTCAATCCCTTGCCATGGTAAGGGCACTTGAATCCAGGCCTTTCAATGCAGAAACACTGCAGAATTTCATGGCTGTCCTATCATGCAATTATTTCTCCCAGTTTCATTTTCCACAATAATTATGGTAAAACATTTCCTCTGGGGTATCCACTATACTTAAACATTCTAAACATATGCAACAGAGAAGTGTAGTGACGTTTTGTACTGTGTACTGATATTTTTCCACCAACATTAACAATTATAAAAGGCTTACATCATCACATCCAGCAAAATGATCGAGTTACAGCCTTGCTTCACATCTAATACCTTGTCCTCCCCTCATACTGTACACATCCCTTCTAACACTATATAAAAAAGGGAGTAGGTAATGTCTATTGTCCTTTGAAAAGCAAACAGCAAAAACCTAGTCTAATGAGGCAGTGGTTTGCCTTGAAGACGGGGGAGGGAGGGTTGTCTGCTGAATCTAGCTGGCTGACTGGCTGACAGTAACGGTCTGTGACACTTCACTGCCGCGGGAATTGTAGGCACTAGTGTATTGTGACAGAGTGCAACCTTTAAAGGCCAGCGACTGATGCACAACAGCACCCAAACCCAGCAACTCAGCCTGTGTCGGTCTGCTCCTCTTGTCTGCGGTGAGTGCGCCTAAAAGCATCCGTGACCACACACATGCAAAGGCATGAGCAGTCATACTGGATATACACACACACAGAGATACAAAAATGCTTCTCACACTGCTCAACGACAGCTCAAAGGAGCCCATGCGTCGAAAGTCTCTTGTCCGGTTTTAAGGAAACGTGTCCCTTTGAAACTGGAGAAGTCCAGACTATAATACAGTCATTATTTTCCTTGTATATTATGATCAATTACAAAATCTGTCAGTTGCCAATTAGTGTGGCACACTCAGCCACTGGCAGAGTGTGGACCGAAACTGTAGACTAATGTAGCCCACATGGAAAACAAAATCCTCTACTGCCACCTGCTGGTCAAAGTTACTTATATCACTATTTTGAGGAGAGACAATCAACAAATATGATTATTATTATTGACTACAACTGTTAAAATTATGTTCCGGCTTTTTGATCTCTTCATCAGCACACAGAAGCAGAAGAAACTGTGCAAGTGTATTGAGGAAGCCTGTACACGTTGTAGATCAAATAAGTAATTTAAAAAGGGGTGATCTATCTGTGTGTACCTCTCGTAGATGGTCTTGAGTGGGACCTGGTCGGAAACTCCCTCAGTCTCTTCCAAAAACAGGATGATCCACGATGTCCTGTAAGGCCACTCTTCAGTCAGGTTGATCCATGACGCCAGCCGGTCCCAGTTGAAGATGATCTGATTGGCCCGCAAGAGACGACCTGACAACAATGGTGCAGAGGATTAGCGTGAATTAAAGCTCACTGGTCTCCTCTTCATCCCACTCTACTTGAGAAAACAAACATGTCAGGACTGGGCATCCTCCTGATCATGTCGATAAAATAATCTGTTCAAAGTTTTGGCATTAAGGATAGAGAAGTGGGCTTGTACCTGTCACAAGGTTGAATCACAGAGAAATGTCAGAGATGATTTTATACAGGTTGTTGTTACATGACCTCTTTCCACATCCTGCAAGAATCTGATATAATATATTTACAGTATATCTGATATGTATAACATATTGTAGTTCAGCCACGGATACATACACAAGCTGGTCAACGTCAAACTGTTTGTTTCTCAAATTGCTGCTCGGTTCTGTTGCCCTTGTAGAATCTGTTATCAATATTGACCAATTTGTGTCCATCATTTCTTTTATAAATCAAGACTTGCTGCAATGTCTTTATTGCAAATAAAAAAATTTAAATTAATGCCTGCTTAAACTTGCAGGCAAAATGCACTCTTTATTAAAATGCCTGGTTAAATGTAAGGCCTCTGCAAACACGTTAACCCCACCTGGTCTAGAATTAAGACCGATCAGAGCTTTGTTTATGGTTTTTCCCCTTCCTCCATCCCAAGCAGTATTTTCCCAAAGGCTAACTGAAGTTAAATTTAGTTAATTAGGGCTATATAACTTTGATTTTGCTGTACAGACAAAATTTATGATTATTATGAGATGACGGTGGTGCTGAAGCAGAAAATAGTTTATTCTTCACCTGTGATGGAAACGATGTTGAGCAGCCTCCTCATGGTCTGTGGACTGATGTCGCTGAACCAGTCCTCAGTCACCAGCAGCTTAGTCAGGTCAAAGGACATCTGTCTGGTGACGGTCCTCTGCATCTGCCGACGCCGATATGTATCCTTAACAGAGCAAGAGTACAAAGACATAACTTAAATTAGCATAAGGTTGGAAACTTAACATGTTTTGGTTTGTCAAGTCTCCAACTGGCTTGGTAAGATTAATGTTTCCAAAGCTACGGTTTCTTTTGTTGTTTTCATTGGCAGCTTGAATCATGACAACAAACAACTGACAGGATGTGATGTTGAGAAATCTGAATTTTGGAAAGAAACAATAATTGCATTTTTATTGCAATTCTGTAAAGTACATCCTGTCACAAGCAGTATATCAGTGGGCAAGGAAGAGCAGGAACTGTTTTTACAGTCATGGATATAAAACCAAGACAGCCACAGGAGACATTTAACAGCCATATGCCGTACAGGGAAGTCTTAAAAATCTGATCTCTCCAAAGACAAATTGAAAGCAACAGTGAAACAAAAGCACAAAATTACTCTTGACCCTTCTTGAGATTTTGATTACTTGTGCATCATCTTTGCCGCAAGCGGTGCATCATGAGACAGGAGAGCAGACATTTCAGGGTCACCATGTGATCTCAGGCCATGTCATTGTAAAACCTTGTGCTTGAACAGATTGAGGGATCCATGTAGAAGGGTGGTTAGAGCCTCATGTTCTCATATTCTTGACTTCCCATGCATCCCATCCATGTTTGAATGCACTTGCATGGAACCCAATGATACATTGATGGGTTGTTTTGCTCTCATTCAAAATTTTATTATTTTATTTTAGCATATCAATAGTAGCGCAACTTTTTTAGCAGCATTAAAGCAGTTACTGTACTGTAAAGATAACCCAGCAAAGGTGGGATATGAGTGAAACCAATTAATTTTTTTTCTTTCACGTTGTCACTGTAATGATCAGCTTCTTATCTCTTCCCGTCTATATCATCCATGTCTTCATGAGAAGAAAAGTATAATTCCCTGTGACTGCAAATAAAAATCAAAGAGAGACTGCCCAAAGCTGAACAGTCATGACACACAGGCGAGCTGTTGACACAGATCTACAGGAGAACATCTGTGATGATATCAGACAGCTGCCATGGTCATGAGCCAAGGCGAGGCTTTTGGTTGACTTTGAAGTCGTAACGCCAGTCTCATGACCTCTTTCTCTTAGAGATGAAACATATGGCCACCACTCAGTGCGAACTGAAAAGGTCTATCATACAGACAGCCCTGTGTGTCTGACTTACCAACATATATTTTATTGGGTAATTGAGATTATTGCTTTTGTTTATGCTTACTTCTACTGGTTCCTTTTCTACTTGCTGGTATACTGTTCAATCATTCCGTGAAAATTGGTTATACTTTGAGAGTGTGGTTTCTTTATTTATTTAGAAATACAGAGTGATACTCCTAATGTGATCCACAACTTGAGAAGCCACATGAAAATGGAGAGCCACTAATTCATTTTCCCCTCCTGCCCTCATTTTAATCTCCACTTGTAGAAAGTGGGCTCTCCTGCCAAGAACTAGCTAGTGGCGGAGGGCAAATAAAAAGAGCTTGTAACCCCATAATAAAAGAGCTAGCACCAATAATTGAGGGTACTAGATAAACCCAGGGTACAAACAAATGTCAAACAAACAAACAAGCGAAGGAGGCGTGAAGGAAGGAGGGGTAGCGGGATGGTCTCGCGGGGAGGCATCAGCGACAGCAGCAGAGTCACTTAGCCTCCTGCCAGCAGACCTGGTGCCAGCGTTTTGTCACAGGGACCCACTGCTGGTAGGCCTTGTCATTAGGCTGTGGCAACGCAGCAGGAAGGATAAACAGTCATTACATCAATTACACCAGGAACCTTGGCCGCACACCGAGCACCTCTCTCTTTTCGTCTCTGTGTGTCTCCTTCTGTCCTCTGGCCTCTGCACTACCTGGCTGCCAACAACCACGCCTGTATTGGCCCCCCCACCCTCACACTTTTTTTCGAAATGAGAGAGCAGTGAGGATTTCTAAGGCAGAATCCCTAGCCCTAATCCGATGTTTTCTATTAAAGTTGTGCTGAAGTAACTGCATTTTAATTTTATTTGATTAATGTCGGGAGATCAAGCATTCACTTCCATCTTTATGATATTTCCGGATAAGACATGAGTGTTGTGGGAATAAGTGCGCTGGGGAAAACTAATTTATTTAAACTTGTTCTATAAACAATACATCTGTTTCCATTTTAATTTTGTATCAAAAGCTTCTCTGCAATTTGTTATTATTGTTGGCTTTAATTTGGTTGTTATGGGGTTAGGCTGGGGTGGGAACTGTGTCTATTTAGATGTGATAAGTACAATGAACAGCACTCAATATATCTAATTTGGATATTCTATAATCCTACTCTTAGACTTGTTTGCTCTCCCAAAGTCTTTTGACAAGGAATAACCGAGGCACATCCATTCTTGTCTTCTTAAGTTATATAGCTTGGGTGGAGTTGGGAATCACTGATGTGAGCCAAACACTGTTTGTGATTTTGGCCTCCACAAATAAACAAGGCTTGAATAGCTGTTACCCTGCGGTTTAGGGTGTTCTTGCTGCCAAGCTTGGCCTGGTCTTGGCCCATGCTGGTCTGAGACATCTTCCTATCGATGTCTTCATGCCTTCCTGGGGAGAGATGGATGAAGCGATAAATATACAGAAGCAAATTTTAGATCTTTTCAAACAGAACTATATCTTCCAAACACATAGTTGCCTAAAACTGTGTGCAATTCTCCATATACTGTATGTGACTACAGTAAAAAAAGTTATATATACCCTCAACAGACAATGCCTCTCCATTGGTGGGGGCCATGCAGAGCTTTTTGGCTGTACTGAGGCCTCTGCTGTTGAGGAATACTGGCAAGTGAACAATGTTCCTCATGTAGTCATGTCCATTGATGTTGGAATCTCTGAGCACACTGTTGAGGTTCTGGTTGATAGCTTTAATGATAATATGGGGATCGCTGGCAAAGATGGAGATAAAAGGACCTTTGGAGAAGAGTACCCTCACCTGGAATGAGAAAGGAACCACAAGTTAGTGTGAAAGAACATCTTTTTCCCCCTAAAATAATGTTTTTCAAAGTATTATATCAGCCTGTTGCACTGCTGTTTGTAGTGGTTCAGTCATGTGAGAAAAAGGTTTTAACACAGCAGATCCCTCTGTGGAGTGTCTCTTACTTGAATGTTAAAATGGGTAAGTTTACAGTGTAATAAATCAACAACAGGACAGCTAGAGGCAACAGTCAGCTGTAGTGCTTAAATTTAATGACCCCTGTGAGAGCTGACTCTCTGCAGCACATGGTGTCGGGGATTTCCACTCTGCTAACTAAGGGACATTGTCCAAGTGTCACAGGACATCGATTTGTGCTACATGTATACATGGTTTGTTAAACCCTGGCCAGCACCCTCAGCCTCGCCCCACAGGGTGACGAACCCCTGTCCCTACAGCAGCTGTCGGCACTGTCAAGTAAGGCGCCATCACATGATCTGTTTCTTTGATGTACACTGTCTGGTAGGAAAAGTACACAGACTGAAGAAAAAAAGATTTTGGTATGATTTGTGTAACCTACAAAATAATGGATTTCAGAGTGCTGTGTTTGAATCTCTCTGAGCAGAAGATGGTTTCACAGTGACTGGGAGGTGCATGCAGAGATGAGAAGATTACATTAGCGCACAGGAGGTAGCAATCTACCCTGGGATTACTTCACCAAATAATAACATTTGGCTAAAGGAAATTCTATTACAGCGGCTAGGAGGAAGAATCTAAACTTGGAGGCGAACTGAGGCAGCTGTGAACACCAGGGAGGCTGCACAGCACTGGAGATGTGTGGGCTCTGTGTGCACAGGTGAAAGAGCCATTGAAAGTGGCAGCTGCTCTACAACTGTGTCTCATGGTTATACATTTTCTTGAGTGACAGATGTTGAAAAATGTAATTCCTTCTCCCATATTATCTTGTTATCAGTCACGAGGAAGCTGTGCTCATCATTAATGCGCCCACGCACAGAATCATCTGCAAACACACACCGTGTCCAGCATCTGCAGCACTTTGTCCTGCTCACAGGCGTCAAGTCCGTCGATGATGACGGCCATGCGAGTCTGGTTCTGGGTAAAGCCATCAATGGTTTTGGCCATTTTTGACATTAGCTCCACTTCATGCTTTAAAACCTGGTGTGACACAGGCGACAAAAAAAAAATCAGTGGCTCAAATTAATTTAATTTTCAATGTTTATGTGGGAAAGGAAAATTGGATTAGGAATTACAAGCTCATAACTTCATAAGCAAATGGAACTCCCCTTCAGCCATGACAACAGGATGTTGTCTTTGATTAGGTACAATGACTTTAGTGTATCAGTCTACCTTCATAAATCCTTCACTCTTGAGTTTATGCAAGTTGTTGGCAGCACTGTGCAGCCGTTTCCTCTGGGAGTTGAGGACAGAGTCCGCCACCTGCCACCAGGTCCTACAGTTGAGCAGTATGGCCAGGCCCACCACACTAGCCATGGCTATCAGAACTGCATTTATTGTCAAGTTCTCAGGGTCCACCTAAGAAAAATTGAAACCGATTACTGGGGTGTCAGGCGACCTAGTGGTTAGAATGCACATTGTTTAAACGTAGGGTCCCCGGTTCATTGTTCCAGCCCACCTTAAAGATGGCCAACAGGGCCATACCAGTGATCAGGCATCCCAGTGTCAAGACGAACAGCACAAAGGAGGGAACGCAACATGTTTTCTTCCACTTCTTACCTGGGGTATGTGAGGAAGGTAGAGGAAAATGTGAGAGAGAGTCACTAAAGAGCACAAAACACAAAGAAAAACTACAGATGGCTGACAAATTCAAGGAAAAGCTGACATGAAGCCTCTTAGTATGGAGTCATGCTACCACAAGCCTCCAAACCAGCTTCAGCACTCTTTCACGTTGTCACTCTAATGATCAGCTTCTTCTCTCTTCCCTTCTATATCATCCATGTCTTCATGAGAAGAAAAGTATAATTCCCTGTGACTGCAAATAAAAATCAAAGAGAGACTGTACAAAGCTGAACAGCAGCAATTTCTCAGATGTTCTAGATATTCCCTCATTTATGTATAACCAACCTTTACTTAATCAGGTAATCTCAATGAGATCAAAATCCCTTTTACAAGAGACCCGAGTACAGCAGATGGAAAGAAAAACAAAAAATACCTAGATGTAGGACGAAGGACATATTCCATCAGAGACAGGCACATACATCCCAACATAGATTTAAAAGATGTAAGTTTATGTTATTTAATTTGGTTTCATGGGGATGGTGATGGTGAGCACTGTCTTACATGATGTTTCAAAATCCTATAGGTGTGAAACTGGATCGAGATCTCGCTGTAGTATTTTATTCACATCATTTTCATACTCACCAAACTCAAGCATCTGAAATGGATGTTTCTCCACTCTTTTATTCAGGTTTTTCCCTTAATTTGTTCCCCAACTGTATATCTTCTATGCACACTAGAATTACCACAATCTTTACACATTAAGATCATTTCAGAAAGTATGTAGTAAATAGAGAAAACACTGCCTAAGCACTGGTTATACTTACAAGAGCTCTATTATGTTTTTAAAAGTGTCATTCTTAAACAACATTCTCAATCTAATTTTATTAAGTAAATCCCATGAAACCTGGTTTACTGTTTAATTAAACAGTGATATATTTCACTTCTTTAAATTTTGGTTTACTGTACTGCATGTCAACATATTTTAATTTGTCAGTCATTGACCATATAATAATTTAAACTCGTTATTGCAAATGTAAGATTTTTAATCTCAATAAGGAATCTTTGTGTGCTGACATCGAAAGTCAAAGACGGCGATGTCACCTTGGATTTCATTGTTCTTGAAAACCCTGAAGAGCCTGGTGGCCATGAAGCCAAACTCCCTCTCACACGCATCCGAGAGCGTGGCAATCATTTCAGCCATGGAGGTCTCTCCTCCTACGCTGGACAGACGGTTATAATCCGTGAACAAGAACCTGTGTGACGTAAGAAAGAGAAACGATGGTTTGTTTTGCTCTGCTACACAGCAAACTGCAGAGGGGACTGAGTTTTTAACATTGCAATAAGAGATGTCATCATCAATGGTACTAACCCACATATTAAGATTCACCACTCATAATAAATGCAGTGTGGGACTGCAATTGTGAGATGTTTACATGCTTTGTCCTGACCTGGGAAACTGACAGAAATCAGCAGTAACTGCGTGTGTGCGTGTGTAACTGTCACCTGACAGGCAGTGCGCGGGTGGTCTGCTCAGGAAGTTCAGGAGGGTTGACAAACATCAATTTGAGAAGCAGCTCCAGGTAACCGACCTGGCGAGCCAGACGGGTGCTGATGACCCACGCCCAGCTCCAGTTCTCCCTCTCACGGCGACTTCCAAAGTACACCAGCACTGGAGACAGTAGGAGACAGGGTCAACTAAGGAAATGCTTTAGCTTTTCAGTGGGGTAACGAGCCACAACAATATATTTCATGATTACTATGGTTAAGTTCTATTCATAAACATCAGTAAATTCTCTTCTCTTAAAAATCAACAACAATGTAAGCTAAAAAGCTCAAGCCGTCATCATCTTTAATATTGGTTGTATAATGGCACGCTCTTATGAGCAAAGCAGTTTCAAAAGCATCATACAGAAGAGGTTCACTTTGCACAAATGAATTATTATTAAGTATTATTATGAAGTATTATTTTAGTTTCCTTAAGAATGTGAAGGCTGTTTTGTTTTAGGTGGCATTTGTTTGCTAACAGCTCTGTATGAACACATGCATAAACATGTTGATTTAATCCATTTGGAATTCCCATTGCTGTAAACAAATCTAATAACAGCAATAAGCCATTATTAATTCAACTACTTCCAAAGAGGCTGCTCTCCCTGAAGAGCTGGTCAAATGAAAACACAATTTCTTCACAGTCACCAGGCTAGGTCGTCTTTCTCCTCACCAAAAAAGATGTAGAGCAGGGCGAGGAGGCTGAGGGAGACAGCAATTGCCAGCTTGGGGTCAACGGTGAACCCTAGAACTGCGGCCACTGAGCTGCAGAGTAGCAGGGTGAGGAAGACCACCAACCAAGAGAACTGGAACAACGGCTCTATCTGCTGGCCTGCAAAGGTCTTCATCTCATCTGAAGATGAGAGGAAGGAAAAAGTTTAAAATAAGACATTAGTATAAGGGAAGACTAAATATGCAATATGTAATAATTATGTAAACAAAGAAGTGTTACAGGAGGGTTGAAAACCCTGAGGAAAGGCACGGTTGAGAAAGCAATTTTCCACAATTCTGTACTTTTCATCTTTATATGAGACTGTTTTTAATGCTGTGGGCTTACGTACCCTCCAGTTTCTTGAGAAGGAAAGACTTTCCGCTGCCCCACTGAGCATACAGTCCAACACAGATAGGTGGCTGCATGGTGGGCTCACTAAGGATGTCTGCTAGAGCACTGCTATACAGGTCATAGCCCAACATGTCTCCATCTGACTCACAGGGGGAGAGGTGCTCTGAGAGAGAAAGAGAGAGAGAGAGAAATGTAAAGAGACGAAAACATAAACAGTGCAGAAGACGATAAGAGAAGACAGCGTAAACCAGTTTCATATTTTCCAATTTCTGAACCACAAGCCTATGAGCTTTTTTGTTACAGAATCCTTTCTGAATAAATTGGAGAAATGGCTCATACTGGCTCCAAATATCTGTGTGAGGATGCTTTTCTGGTGGGTACAATCGATGTTGTATGGTGTCTCTCCAGCTTTGTTGGGCCGGTAAAGCAGGCGACCGTCTTTAGGGTTCCTCAGCAGCAGCTCAGCCAACTTTCGGCTTCGCCCTCGGATGGCAATGTGGAGGGGCGTGTCTCCTTTCTGAGCGAGGAAAATCACAGAATTACCTAACTGCTGTTACTGACAGCTCTGTAAAGCACTTCAAGAGAAAGAAAATTCCAGATCACTAAATTTAATAACACTATAATAGTATTGTTATGACAAAACGTCTGTACAACTGTGTGTGTATTGTACACATGTGTTTAAAAAGTACCTTATCCAGCGCAGACACCTTGGCTCCTTTATCCAGCAGCAGTTCCACTATCTCTATGTTCCTCATTTTTGTGGCTTTGATAAGTGGGGTCTCTCCCTCCTAAAACAAATATAGAGATACACAATATTTCATGGATTTCATTCTTAAATGTGTTTTGAAAACAAATGTCTATACACATTGGACCTTTAAATTCGCAATGAATCAACAATACAAGTGTGAAAAAGATATGTCTGCTGTTTTAATGGAATATTTATGGCTTCTGCCTGTATTTTGGTCAACAGTATTTTTATAGACTTTTTTTTCAGAAACAGAAGATTTCTGTTAAGCCAAAACTATTCAATTATTATTATTATTCAACTATTATGTTTGAAATCAGGAGAAGAACAGCAAGGGAAATGATACCATCAAGACATTTAAAAGGATAACAGAAGAGTGCGTTTTACTCCTTTTCTACAGAGTGTGCCGTACCTTAGTGCAGCTCTCTGTGTCAGGGTTACACTGCAGGATGTCTCTCACCATGGTAGCGTTGCCTTTCTCTACTGCCCAGTAGAGGGCAGTCTTTCCATCCTGATGTGGAAAAGACAAGGTAAATACTAGCTTGTTTCTCTTTGAACAAAGTACACTGTGTCAAAAACACAAAAAGACATATGGACTTAACATCATAGCACAGTGCATATCATATCAAAGCAAACTGCTTTGTGATCAAAGCAGTTTCTTATTTTTTAGTGTGCATAGTATATTTATAATGTTAAGCATTACAGCATAGAGTATATTTGTGTAATTCTAACACAATGAATTTAAAATCACTTTACCCAGGAACAACAGCGAGCAACTAGGGGTTAAGTTGCTCAGGGACACATGTCTCACAGTGGATTAGTACCCAGGTCTCTCGCACCAAAGGCATGTGTCTAATCCAATGCGTCATCACCACCCCACATTTCACCAAGAGAATACCTCTTGTCTGCCTTTAAAATTCAAAAAGCAGCAAAGATAGTGTCAGAGGAGCTCATACCTGGCCCCTGACGTCAATATCAGCGTATTTGTTCAGCAGAGCTCGAACTATCTCCCCATGACCTCCTCTCACAGCTCCAATCAGCATTGTCTCCCCACTCTGAAAGAGATGGTGAAAGGGAGACAGAAAGGAAAAACAGACGGAGGGGAGACATGAGTTGTATAAAGTTCATGCTATATTTCACATCAACCATTCCTCTGTCTTCAAACTGCAAGCTTGTAATGCTGCTGCAGGTTGGCCTCACCCTGTCTGGGATGTTGACATAGGTGCCGGCATCCAGCAGATCCTGTACGATCTCGATGTGTCCCTCCTTGGCAGCAATGGCCAGGGCTGTGTTGCCATCCTTGTCCATCATGTTGACATTTGGGTTCCTCTTCAGCAGCTCCTTAACAACCTCTGTATAGCCACCTTTCACTGCCACAATAAGAGCGGTCATCGAGTTCTGAAAAGACACAGAAAGAAGGACTTTAAAATTTGCGTATTTGAAGGTGCCTCTACTTCTAACATTTCACAATTGCAGATGTTTCTCTCTACTGGGTGTTAAGGTTGGTGTTCAATAATTTATGGCTGAAGATTAGCAAACTGTATTTCCCAAACGCGATTTATTGCCAGTTTATTTCAGCAGCTGGTTCAGACAGGTTTAATAACACTTTATTATTGACATATCATTTAGCAAGCCCAATAGCTCATATATTTATATATGTGTCTTAATTAGAGGTCGACCGATATGGTTTTTTTTCACGCCGATACCGATACCGATACCGATCTTTTGGAATCCGGGTCGGCCGATGGCCGATTAATGCTGCCGACTTATTTTGGTCGATATTTGCTTGGTTTTTAACCTCTATTTGAAATATAAAATGTAAAAGAAATGATAATTACTTAACAGACAAACTTTCTCAACAAAAACATTTATTGAACACTTCATGAACAATGAACAATCTGCACTTCTAAATTAAAAATGTATAATGTAAAAAAACATATATAAATAGATTGTATAAATAATGTATAAAAATATATTAAATAAACAAAACGGGTAAGAAGAAAATAAACTGTCAAATAAACTTGCTCACTCGGCTGGAAAATGACTTCGCAGACGGCGTCGTCAAACACGTGTTCCACGACAACACTAGGCTGCCCACAGATGCGCCTGCCTAATAATCGGCTTGATATACTTGGATATTGGCCGATGCCGATTATGTTAAAAAATGCCAAAAATCGGCCGATTAATCGTCCGACCGATTAATCGGTCTACCTCTAGTCTTCATCACATATAAATGAACTGCTCTGCCACATTAGTTACAATATTCCCATCTGATTATTGATGCTACATATCAAATCATCACAGCATTCAGTTTGTGTCAGCACAGATACAACATGACTCAGGAGCATAGATGTGCTGCGTCATCGATGCAATCAATTATTTAACAATGCAGTTTACTAACGTGTTTGTGGCACCTGGCAGCATTAAATCTTGGCTTTGGGAAATCTACAGCTTTGTGTGTCATGGTACCGATGATAAACCCAAAACAAAATTTGACTTGTTAAGCTGCCTGTTCAAACTACCAAATCTAATATTAACAATTAAAATACTATACAATAAGTAATTGTGGGTGCAAAGCCATATAAAGCATTGCAATATGGTTATTGGTACTCCAAACAATACAAATATTACATTACACATTGATCAATATCTTGACTATTTTAGCTATGACAGACATTTCACATAAAATAAAATTCTGTTAATATTGTCTCATTTATAATTTTGCAAAATGCAATTGTAAACTGTAGTTCTACATAATTGCAGCTAGACTATTAATCAAATTAATTAATAATAAAGATGTATAGTGTGCAAAGTCAAACTTTACTTCTTTCTAGATGAAAGCATGAGAGTATTGGATCTCTATTGAACACTACTAACAAATAGTAAACAACCACTTTACAGGAAATCTACAACCTACATACCGCTCCTTCTTGGTCCACATCGGCTCCGTTGGCCAGAAGATGCATCACACTGTCATAGTGGCCCTTCCTGGCAGCCCAGATCAGAGGAGTTGTACCGTACTGTGAAGAAAAGAAGGAAACATATAAATAGTGCATGAGACGTGAGTAGCAAGACATGATTTAGTCAACAACCTACAGACTTGTAAATAATTATGAAGGAGGAATCTTTAAAGCTCATACCAATAACTACACATTCTGTGTCAATGACAAACATCTGCCAGTATGTAGTTACCTTGTCTGAACAGTTGACCTTGGCTCCATGCTGCAACAGGAAATGGACAATCTCAGCGTGGCCTCGACCCGCCGCCCAGATAATGGGGTAGACGCTGTACTGTTGGGGCAGAGGAGGGAGGTGAAGTCATGCTGACGGTAACTAATGATCAGCGTTAGGCCTTAAGGCACCTCACAGGACTGACACAGCAGATGATGGGGCACGTGTCGCACTGTGCAGGTGAAGAGCAAGGCTGTGGTTCTGGTCACATTCTTCTTCCCCTGAAGTTAAGTTTACTGACATGTACAACTAATGTTCATATCAGTTTATAATTACTGAGCTGAGACATTGCATTACACTGACATAGAGTACTTAGAATAATAAAAAAGTAAAGTCATGTGCTCCCTTCAGGGACTACTTGCTGAGATTATATTTAGTTTGAAAAGCGTGGAGTAAACCTTTCCTGTTCAAAAGATGAAAATATCATACCTATCAAAGTTTTCAATGCTGATATAAAGGAACAACAGATGCAAATGATGTAATTATAGGGGAATTAAGAAGAACTACAGTATGTACAGTCTCTGTACCTGACCGGTGATGTTGGGGTTAGCTCCTTTTTCCAAGAGCAGCTGAGCCACATCTGTTCGGCCTTTATAGGCTGCCCACATGAGAGCAGTCCAACCTCCCTGCGTAGGATACAAACACAGAACATAGCAGAGTTGAATAGGGTGGTGATGGTGCAATGGATAAGACGCCTACCTTTGGTGTGAGAGACCCGGGTTCAATCCTCCACCATTGTGTCCCTGAGCAAGACACTTAACCCCTCGCTGCTCCAGAGGCGTGCGACCTCTGACATGTATAGCAATTGTAAGTCGCTTTGGATAAAAACGTCAGCTAAATGAATAAATGTAAATATAAATGTGAATAGAAAAATTATGACAATCAGAAAGGAGAGAAGAGAGGATGTGTTGATGGCTACAAAACAGCTCTACATATACACAGTGTATTCAGTGTTCTGGACATATAATTATAGGCAGTATTTTATAATAATAAGGTGTATGGGCAGAACCGTATCAAATCCAAGCCTTATAGAATAGGTCAAATCTAAGCAGATTTGGTGGTAGGAAAATGTGCTATTTACAGCTGGTGTGACATACTTTCCAGTGAGCGAACAGTATCATACAGTGTGGTTTATTATAATCCCACTGTGATGACTGGCTGTGGATGTGTCCTGTGCAGCTTAGACACGCCTTGCACGGCAATGAGTCAGATGATGTCCTGAGTCGCTGCCATAAAGTCCCTGAGGCCAAGGATTTAAAAATAATAAAATAGTGATGGAAATAAAAAAGACCCAATGTAGGAATATAATACAGTTTTTACCTTACCTACTGATGGTTCATCATAGCTCACTACATTTTGAACATTTCTAGCTGCTGGAAATGCACATTGCTTCTTGAGCCGGGACATCTACATCACAACTAAATACCAAACACACTCAGCCCCAGGTCATACATGCGTGTATCTCCTATGCATGTTGCCAATAAGTCTGCCGGTGAATACACAGAACAGCTGCTACAGCAAGCCTGGCAGACAACTCTCTGCCTCTGACAAGTCTGGATCCCAAGACGAAATCATATCACTGCCCCATGCAGAGACAACTAGAGCTCAGTAAATGGGATTACTGCTAGAGATGAGCCATCACACAAAGTAATTTCATTGTGTGTCCATTTCAAGGCTAATGGATCATCCTGTAAAAACCAGCACTGGGGTCATTACATTTTACAAAAAAACATCAAAGTACATACAATCTAGACATTATCAGTTTACTGTACTTTGAAATGTATAAAACGCAACATTGTCAAGAGTTAACTTACAGAAAATAAGTTTGAGCAACTTGTTAATCAACCACGTTTTATTTTCATGTTTCAAGTAGATCTGAAGTTTGACACAGTGTCTTATTGTTCCATGTTGTTTAGCTATCACATCTTTTCCTATAGGAATAAACTGTCATTTTGACAGAGGATACATTACTATCCCTTAGTTTTGCTCCTCCCTACACCCCAGTTTTATTTTCTTAAGATAATTTTCTTGGCATTTAAGCCATTTATTATAGTAGTATAGCTATAAAGGAAACAAGGAGAGACAATAAATTTACCCTTTTTAATTTTTTTAAACACTATTTTCTTGCCTTAATATCAATAACACTGTATGACCTTTCGGGAGATAATGATGTCATTATTATAGTACAGTAGGGCTGGGAAATAAAACAATAATGATAACTGTCACAATATAATTTTATATAACATAATATAATACAATATAATAACAATATAACAAATGTTCAATATATCATAAATAAATGTTTTATTTAATTCATTTGAATCACATATCACAAATCAATTAGCACTTATTTTTTCGATTAAGATATTTAATTTGTTGAGGAAAAGGATTGCAAAAAAGATTTTATTGTAATTGTATTTAATGATTTGTGAAGTGATCCTTTGTTTGGCATCAAGTGTGTGTAAAGTTCTGACAAAAAAAATAGTTTAATTACACAATTAACCATCTGGTTTCTTCAATTTTCACTCAGGAGCAAAAATCAGCCTTTAAACTTGATAGACCTAACAATTTGACATTTATTGTGATAAATATTGACATCGAATGGTATGATTTTTTTTTTATTGTGAGACATATCACCCAGCCCTGTAGTACAGTGCACAGTTCTGGATAATAGCATGCTACAATTCACTTTTTCATATTTAAAACTGAAAATCAGTGATAACAGCAGATTTTAAATGAAGAAAAACATTTCAAGAACTTTATATTCTCACCATGTCTCGATGTTCCAAGTTAGCATTGTTCTCCAGCAGCTCCCTCACCACCTCGATGTGGCCCTCCTTAGCTGCCGAGATCAACGCTGTCCAGCCGTCCTGTACACACAGACAACCTGTTACCCTGGGAACTCCCATCAGACTACAAATCCAGTTGGACCAACGTCTGTCCGAGCTCTATGTGGGACGCCCCCGGGACTGTTCAAAGCACTGTACCTACCAGCTGGTCATACCAGGTGCTCATGGGAGACACAGTGTCGCATGGACAGGCAGGAGTGCCAAAGAGTAAAGTGTGAAAGACAAGAACGACTATAGTGTGTAATGCTTCTCCTTTCTTTTTCTGCATTAGCGCGAGAGTGAGCACAAGTTTGAGTGTGCCATGTGTAATAGCAGGTTACATGTACGTGAGATGTTAATGAGAGGTATAGTGTGTGAGTATGCATGCGTGTGCCTAAGTGGGAGGGTATATGCACGCGTAAGTGTGTGCGTGCATGGGGGGTTGGCTTCCTAAGGCATAGGGTGTTGGCCAGCTAGTGAATCCTGTCATTTAGCCAAAATAGTGAAGGTAAAAGTGTGTAATAACTTGTCATTATGGCTCATGACGGCTCATAATAGCTGTGGACTAAGCCTGAGTGTGGTGAGTTCAGCAAGATTGAACATCAAGGACATCAGTTCAGCTACGTCTTCTCTGTCAAGTGGATGATGTGGTTAAAATGGCTGCATTGTTTTTCATCTGTGCCTGGCCTCTAGTGCCGTATATAAAGCCACATGCACCTGTGAGTGAGGGTGTGTTCATGTTAGGCAGTTGGTGAGGTTATGTGTGTGCTTGTGTAATGCTTACAATGTCATCTAAGTTCACAGTGGCTCCTCTCCTAATTAGTTCTTGTAATATCTCCAGATTGCCCTGCTCTGCTGCCACCATCAGGGGAGTCTGTCCATTCTGAAACAAGGAGAGAGGGAAGGAACAGAAACTGTGAAAAAGGTTTTAATACACAAACAAGCCAATTCATTATACTGATATAAAAATTATGTATAAATTCATAGGCAGGGATATTATTTGATGATTCAACTCTAATCCTATACTGTAAAAAAAACTGATCAATCCCTTAAAGCAACATAGCCTATAGCCTATACATTAGCCAGGTTAAAGGACAAAGATGTTATTCTATATTTTTCTTTCTGTCAACAAATCTCATGAAAAGACTCAAACCAACAGTGCATTAGTCCATCTTTCAACACTTTCCAACTTCTGTGGGGTAACATGAAAATAAACTAGAGTGCCCATGGCCATGGAAATGAAGGAACAGGTCAGGCTTTGGATACACAGCCAATACTTGTTAGTAGGATCAGTTCATTGTAGGTTTTGGTCTTTTCAGGGTATTTGCTGACAACATCCTATCTCATGTGCACATTATATGTACAGGTAACAGGCTTAGAAGAATAAGCTGGAACAAATCCAAATACTGCACAGGTTGTATGGAGGTAGTCCTGTCTTTCCATATACCCCTATAAACTACATTTGTTTCATTACATCAGTGTTAAGCTTTTAACTACTTAGAGGCTGCAAAAAGAATTTGACCACCTTTTCACATTTTACTCTTTTACGTCATTAATTTAAACAGTGATTTAATGTGCCTGTTAAATGTCAAAGTAAACGAACAGATCTCTACAAATTGTTCTAAATAAATAAAAGACAATGAAACACGAAAACTTCCAAGGGCAGTGAATACATTTTATAGGCACTATATCTCATGAATGACCAATATAAATGAAAAAAAACCCTCCATAATCTGAACACAATATTAAGTATTGTGTCTCCTGAGTATTGTTTCATCACAGATTCACAACAGATTTTAGTACTCTTTTCCCAGAAAACACTTGTTACATGATCTCAAAGAGCATCTCATTATTTCATACTCTGGCATACAAATGGCTGACTTACATCACTCCTGCTGTCCACATCTTTGAACTTGTCCAAATGTGCTTTGATGGCAGCTAGGTTCTCCTCCTCCACGTAGCTGAACAGACTCTGGATGGCCAGAGAGGTCATCTTCATGGAGGTGGTGGTATCCATGATGGACTGCAGACCACCTGTGCACCACTGGAGAGCGAAGGGAAAGCAGATTAGCATTCACAGAAGGCTAAAGATACTGATGGCATCTTTGTGCACAGCTGAATGTACAACACTACCGAGAGAGAAGCCCAAGAGAGCAGTTAAATCGAAGCCAGGAAGTTGGGTGTGGTGTTTCTTTGAAGTGATGCTGGGGAATAAGTAGAGTCCAAACCCAGCTAACACGCACAAACTCACCCATAAAAAACAAAAAACAGAGGCTTGATCTTTTTGCCCTGCTATAAACAGCACGACATACAAATAGAGAAGAGGGTGTTATATTTCAAAAAATGTTATTGGAAAAAAAGATTTATTGAACAAATGATCACCAGTATGGTTTGCCTGTGTGTCCACTTTTCCACTTTCCTGCATATGTATTGTTTCAATGCACGTTTGTGCTTTTTTTAAACTTCTTAAAGTAAAGTAAAGATCGTCAGAGAGTGTTGTGTGGCTGTACAAGCACACACACACATATATATATATATATATATATATATGTACATATATATATATATATATATATGTATATATATATATATATATATATATATATATATATATATATATATATATATGTATATATATATATATATATATATATATATATATATATATATATATATATATATATATATACATATATATATACATACATTTGTGTGTGTTTCAAGCAGAATGTAAAAGTATGGTTCCAGTAGGACAATGCGCTGAACACGCTCATTACACAAGAGCAGGCAAGGGGCACTTGGTTCAGTTTAGTTCAATCTGCTCAGAATAATGAAGCAATGCCCCGCTCACAAAAGTCCACTAAGTCATCAAATACCACTAAAGACAGACAATAGTCTTGAAACTTCGATCCTTTGATGTAATGATGACTTGGACAATTGGTGCACTCTACCGTGTGCTCCAGTTATATCAAGACTGACCTCAGTCCTACCTTCCTCCACTGCATGAAATTGGACTTTGTAGAACTTGTGAAACAAGAAAAGTGCTGCTATTTTTAAGTGCCTGAAAGTACAATAGGTGCACATCTGTGCACTATTTCACCAAAGCTGCTTTCCATTGATGGGAAAGTAGCAGTAAGGAGGAGTTAGGCGATTCCATCTGACAAATCAATGCAGACAGCCCACTTTGGGGAGATTATCTATAATTAGGCTGCACCATTTTAAAGATCAGTTTAAACTCAGACATAGAATAGCATGTTCCTCTACTTACTGAGTCATTTTTAACCAGGAGTTCAACAGCAGTACTCACGAATGACATTTCTGTAACTATTCTGCACTATATACTGTAAAATGTCAAAGCTTCCCAGACAGTACATGTGTTATTTTACCTTACAAAAGAAAAAAACCCTGTCAAACATGGCATTTGCTTTAATAGGGATTCAGCCAATCGATGAAAAACTCATTAATGATTCATCAAGTTGGGCTCTTTCATCATTGTCAGACTTACTTCCTGCCATAGAAACATGGATTACTGAGCTGTATTCATTGCTTTCAAGTTGTCTTGGCAATGGGTTTAACGTAAAGACTAGCAAACATACTGTTCAATATTTCAACATAATCTGTGAGACAAGCAGCTCAGGCTCAGGTCAATAAATACCTAAATGTCACATGCCTGTTGGGCTGCCAGCACAAAGGCCCAAAGCACTCGTTTCAGTCAAATTCATAGTGGCCAAGCAATGAATCCGCCCCAAAGTCGGACCCTGACTCTTCAGTCAGGGATCACCTACCAACTGTTATCAGACAGTGTCACTCATAATTAAAAAACAAAAACAAAAAATCCTTTGTTTACAGTGAAGGCAGGAGCCTGTTGACACACCCTCTTCAGCTCCTGGTCTGTCAGCACAATGGATGGAAAGTAAGACCACACATGAACCAATCAGTACACATTTATCCCTTTTGAGCAATGATCAGATGGAAGCTCACACACATCCCTTTTCACAAAGCACGTCATAGTAAAAAAAAAAACACAGCCGAGACAAAACACCAACAAAACAGTAAAAACCATTAAAACAAATGTTTGAAGAGGCTAAAAGAGTGACACGTGGTCTCTATAAAAAAACACTAAAAAGGTAAACAGAGGCGCCCCTTACCTTGGTGTAGGGTGAAGCTTATTATTTATTTGGCTAGTCAACACCAATCTTTATCCCTTGCTCGCTCACACACAGTATCAACAAGCACTGCCAGGCTCACGCTCAGCATCCCCCTTTCACTGAAGGCTGAATATTAGATGAGGGGGCTGGCCTACGCCCATTTCTTCCCGACACAATGGACACACGCGACCAGATTTTCACTCATTACATGTGCTGGCTCAACAGCAACTGATGCAGACAAAAAGGGGAGAGACAATTAAGATGTTGGCCTGATTTCATTTTATGAGTAATGCAATGAAGTAAGATTTGGATGTGATATTAATGGAAGCCGTCTCTGGCAGATTATCACACTTGTCACTCAGTTAAAGCCACAATATATAGCTAAACTAAATATAAACTAATCCTGAAACACTGTTTATTTAAATATGTACAACTATTTGCCATTATTATATAATACTATTGTTTAGGCTGGGAAATGTTAACTGAGAATGTGGGAAAATCTAAGAAACAAATCACAATATTTTATATTAAAAGACTAGTGTATCAATAAATGGAATATATTTTAGAGTAGGGCTGTTAACTAACATTATAGGTCAATCTGTCAATCTTAACTGATCAAACACTAGCTCTATAAATTGTCAGAAAAATAGTGTAAAGCACATGTTTCCTCAAACCAAGCTTAAATCTTGCTAGTTTTGTTTGACCAACCATCCAAAACCAAAATAAAGGTACTATTATAAAATATTCACACTTAAAGAAGCTCCAGCCAGTGGGTTTTTGGCATTTTTGCTTTAAAAAAATACTTTACACATTTTCTTTAAGTGGAGTTACAGATTAATTAATAAATCATTTCACTTCTATAGAGAAAGGCAGTGCTTTCAGCATACATTTACATACAAGAGGAAAAAGACACACAAGAAGAAAATCTGAATAAAAGGAAATTACCGTGGAAACCACTGCAAATCGATCACCATTAGGATGATTATGATCAAAATTGTTTCCTTTTTCTTTATTTCTCATGCAGATTACCATATAATTTACATCTGTATATTTATTTTATGATTGTAAAGTAAATTACAAGACAACTTTGCAATTTATTGAAATTTACTTATAAATACTTATTTACTTATTTATAAATACAGTACAGCTGTTTCAAACACTTCAAAATAACTGTACAAATTAATATACAGTACTGTGTGCAATTAAAACACACTATACAGTAATCCAGTACAGGACTGTAAATAAAATATAGCTTACTTTTGTTCAAATCATAATGAGGCTATAGTCTTAAAGAGTATTGTGCTGTTTACAAATACTGTTGCTGTCAGTACTGCAAATAGGCTCCTAAGTTGCAGTTTGGGGTGGTTTCAGTGGGTTTCTAAATCTTTAAAAGGCCTGAAAATAAATTGTTATCAATGTCATACTAGTAGCAAAGTTTGAAAACACAGGTATTCATAAACAGTTGTGATTTTATTCCCATATGTTGTCATGTATCAATATCACTTATAGCCACATAGAGACATCCCTACTCTCAGATAGATATGGTCCACTATTTATGTTAAAACACAGACCACATGATCTTTTGTTGAAAATTCAAATAAAGTCCTTGTCAGCTGAGCTGTTATCTGAACACACACAAATGTGAACTTGGTAGGCAGCACTGGATGAGACCTCTAAATTTAACCAGTCAGCTCTTTACGGCTTGTCATGTGGGTATGAAACTGCTGAGGATTCAGTTCCCTAACACATACCGGGGTCTGCTCCAAGAAAAAGTGCTTAACTGAGTAGCGAAACCCGGAACGGGTCTTTTTATGTCAGTCTATGTAATATTTAAGGCGGATCTGGGTTTTAGTCCGAAAGGTTATCTATTTAACCTTTGCTTGGAACAAATCCCTGATCACAGCAGCTGCTGGAGAGAAACTGAAGGTCTGTCAAACAGCCAACCAGGACACTGTTTCAACATAGTGGTGATAAACATACTGTGGGTGAAAGATTTCTTCCTGCATCTGCACCTTGAAGTAACATTTCGAACTTATGACACATCCGCGCATCTTAGTGCGTGTCTTTGTTGTTGTTGTCAAAAAAGTAAACATCTGGATGACACACACTTAACACGTGTGGCCCCAAACGTGACTACACAAAGTAAAGTAATAATATACTTTTTCTGGTCTCTAGTGGACGGGTTTTGAAAAGGGTGTTACAAACAGACTGACTTCCCGTGTTTAGTATTTTTACAAGGAAGCAACTGCATAACACTCGCTTGCGAAACTCCCAACGGCTAACAGGCTAACGTTAGCTCAGAGTGGCTAGCTCACCAACAGGTCCTAATACATACATACTTTTATCACATCTTAAAGGGATAAAAGGTACAGCGCACAATACAAAGTTCTCTTACCTAGATTGGGATGCTCTGTAACAATTTCTGTTTTGATTCCAGTCCGGAGAAATTAGTCAAAGTACCGCTTTTCAAGGCATACTGTGGCTTCTTTGCTTCTGTTTTTTACAGCAACGTTAACCTGCCTGCACCCTGGCTGCTGCTACAGTAACGTAGCAGTAGCCCCGCCTCCTACTATCCGCGGTTACAGTGGCGTGACCTCCCCCCATAATAAACGCGCGCGCGCGCACACACACGCACACAAGCACACACACACACACATACACACAGATATTTTGTCTACTAGAAGGGCCCTCTCTGACAGCATTAGTGTTGACAGTTTGAAAGTTGAACTGAATTTTTTAAAATGTTCTCTCTGTAAAAAACAAGTGGACTTGTCATAACAGCTATCCATGTGTTTAATAATTAAGTACATTTAAAATCTGTTCTGTATGAGACACAGAAATCCACTAAGTCGTCAAATTCCACTGAAGACAAACAGTAGTCTTTAAACTTTGATCCACTGATGTAATGGTACCTTGCTCCTACCCTCCTCCACTGCCTGAAATTGGACTTTGTGGAATTTGTACACTAAACAAGGAAAGCGCTGCTTTTTTAAGTGCCTGGAAGTACAATAGGTGCACAGCTGCATACTATTTCACAGAAGCTGCTTTGCATCTATGGGAAAATAGCAGTAAGGCGCAACATAAATCAATGCAGACAGACAGCCCACTTTGGGGAGATTATCTATGATTAAGCTGCACCCATTCTAAATAATTAGTTTAAACCCAGACATGTTCCTCTAATACTGAGTATTAGACTGGAGTTCAATAGCAGTACTCACAAATGACATTTCTATAACTATTCTGCACTACATAGCCTACTGTAAAATGCTTCCCAGACATTACATGTACAGTATTATTTTACCAGACAAGAAAACCCCTCTCAAACATGATGTTTTTGCTTTAGTAGGAATTCAGCCAGTCGATGAAAAACTCATCAATGACTCATCAAGTTGGACTCTTCCATCATTATCATTATCAATAATCATCATCATCATCATCAGGTACTTGTTCTTTACTTAAGCAGTAGTAAGAAATATTACTCCACAACATTAATTTGCAACCATTGTTAACATTTTTGCAGTTTCAGATTTTAAAAACCTATAAGAATGAATATGAAATATTATAGTTGTCCAATATATTAAATTACTACTACAGAATATAAAATAGCTCAAATGTGCTCCATCTCAACTAAATGCGTCATTTTTCTGCATAATCAATACTTCACGCAAGTCCTAATAATAGCTTTTTCTCATAATGGAGTTTTTTTTATAATGTGATATTGCTACTTGAGTAAAGGATATGAATACTTCTTCCACTACTGATTTTTACACACACAGGTGTCTTTTTTAGTTCCTATTCTCTTTGTTTATGCATATGTATTAAACAATAGATGAGGAGCCTAGAGGTTATGGTTAATTTATTACAATATAATGAGCTAACCAAAAGAGAGCATATACCCAAAAAGTTACTAGAGTATTGGAGCCAGAAAACTGCCTACACACATGACTGACTTTCACTTTGATAAAAGTCTTGGTCACTTTAAATATATGGACCTTTGAATAATAATAATTTAAACATTTGATTTGTGAATGTGTTTGACACTGAGTCAACATCCCTACAGTTGGTGGTGATGTTGAGGCAAACTAACTGTACGTGGAATATGTCATAGTGGTAAGAAGGGAAGTCTAATGTCACAGCAACATACAACTGTAAAGTACATGTTAAGTTTACTCTTCACTTAAACTGTTTCATCACAACATTTTACCTTTTATAGGCCCTTTTCACAGCGGACATTTTGATTTGTCATAGCAGAAAATGCACAGGTGTTACCGATGGCTCCGTCCTTTTCAAGTGTCCACCCTGAAATGGAAGCAGTCGTTATTAATTTTATCATTTACACCTGTGCTTCTCCTACATGTCATGATGTCCTGTGTGCAGGTAGTCATCTTGACAGAGATGCACAAACAGTAATATTTTGATACGACCCCCTAAATACTCTTTAAACTTCAACATTTCAGCATCATATGCAGACAGGCAACATTGCAGCATTCTTTTTCTTTAACATCTATAGTATATTATATTGTAACATTTCAGTATTGTAGAAATATAATTGCCACTAACTGTGTAATTTACCTTTTTCACAGGAGATAATTTAGCATGTCATAGCAGAAAAAGCAGAGCTGTAGTTAACAACATTAATAACATCTGTATGACATAGAGGCTAGTTCAGACTGCAGGCCAATGTGACCCAAATCCGATTTTTTTCCCATATGTGACTCTGATCTGATCTTTTTATGACAGTGTGAACAGGCCAATTCACATGGAATCTGATCTTTTCCAGTTCGGAATTGGGCCACTTCCATATGTGGTCCAAAACCGATACAGATCGGATCTTTTTAAATGCGACCTCAGTCTGGACACTCAGGTCGCATTTGATGCGACTTTGGCTACGTTCAGACTGCAGGGCTTAGTGCTCAATTCCGATTTTTTTCCCCAGATCCGATTTTTTTGGTTTGACAGTTCACATTATAGTTTAAATGTGGCTCATATCAGACTCCAGAATGATGTCACATGTCACGTGCAGGCCTTAATGCTCCTTGTTTACTTCTGTAGCCTGCACCAGCATGCTGCGTGACATCGTGTTATTCTTCTGCGCATGCAGGTCACTTTCAGGCAGCGGACAGTTCACACTGGAGTCTGATATGGGCCGTATTTAAACTGTAATGTGAACTGTCAAACAAAAAAAATCGGACCTGGGGAAAAAATCAGAATTGAGCATTAAGGCCTGCAGTCTGAACGTAGTCTTAGTTCCAGGGCTTTGGTATGCTGGCTCATTGTCATGACACTTAATGGAACTGAGCCATCATTAATGAAATTTGTTGCACCTTTGCTTTTCCTGCGAAGACAAGCGAAAATGTCTGCCGTGAAAATGGTCTAATGTCATAATGCAGCACAGCAATTCAGGGACACTGTCTGTTTTAAACATATTTTCAAACATCAGTTTTAGTGTTTAAAAATAATTTCTCTTTATTTTGCCACATAAATCAGAATTTTAAGGTACTGTTATACAAATATTTCAATAAATTTCCTTCTGACACAAAAATAACCATCATGTTACACAGGCGCAGCACACACATACTACATGGGACACATGCATACGCACGCACACAAACACACACGCAGGCACACATGCTCACATACACACAAAATAAAATGCGCCATTCTTGATTTGGCACTTTGGACATATGGAGCAGTTTGCATTGATCTGCTGGTTCGGGTGGCCATGCAGTGCAATAATCGTTATGTTTATAGAATGACACCCCCCTTCCCTTAAGTGGGCCACACTCACAAAGGCCCAGGCTACAAAATATGGTTTACGTGAGACCACATCGACATGTACGGATCATTCGAATACTTGTAACGCAAACAGTTATGGCAGGAATATGCAAGTGTTAGAAAATCTTAAAAAGAAATGAAAGAGGCCCATAGTTTACCTCACATCTGCTGCTTTGTTATTTTAAGTAATGTATGTGCAACAAATCAACTCAATTTACTGACAATTTTTAAGAAAAAAAATAGCACAACTTAATTGTGTTCCCCAGATCAAATCCCCAGACTATGTTCCTGCTCCAACAGATATGGGGGAAATGTGTCTTTTGACTCTTTAAACAACAGTGCAGTGCCTATTAGGTCTCCTCCTCTTCACCACGTTTACACATTTCCTCGACTAAATCCATAAAAATGTCTAATGAAACGGAAATGAATTACATGGTTGGCTGTTTTGAACTGCTGCGTGCTGTAAAGAGTAAAGTAGATGATTTGAAAGGCTTAAGGTGGACCAAAACAACAGGGAAAGCAGTGTTTCTCACACCCTACACTAAATGCCCCCTTAAAAATCCCCTATTCTAACTTAAGTGCACACAATATGATATAAGACCATTTACTGCAGCTGGTCTATGTCTTTGCATTTTGTACAGTATTGTGATGTCATACATAAATAACTGTAGCAGATTTCCTCACATACAAATGCAAATCGCACACTTCATCTGCAGCCTGAAGACAATATGTGCATTTTTTCACACTGTGCATCAAATTGGAAACTTTTCTTTTTTACATTCAAATGGTTTAGAATACTTATGGCTACAAAACCTTTGGACCATTAAACAAGTCTTCAGTTAATGTGGGAATGTGATTAGATTCTTCTTACATTTGTAGGATTTAAAACAGTTAAACTGTGCAAGTGTTCAACACTGAGGTTAACAATCCACTGTGTTTCCCCAATTATACAATTTTATTAGCATTCATTAAATAGTTTTTGGATACTTGCAGGACATTTGAATACAGAGGAAACCTGTTGTGTGAAAATTATAAACACATTAAAAAAAAATAATAACACCCCTGAGCCCCAGGTCAGAATCCTTAATTATTTAAAAAATTGAAGTCATGATAGGGTCAATAAACTCACTTTGAAACACACATTTATCTTATGAGTCATGTTTGTCAACAAAAAGCAGCAGATATGAAAATATAAAAAGAAATCTAAATCCATACCTCGTGTGCCTCTTTTAGACTTTCACCTGCAGGAGGCAGGATCTTAATTCCACTTTGGGACTCTCTGTCAGGCAAAGTCAATTTATCCCAGAAAAAAAAGCAATGAGAATGGTTTTCCAATAGTGTTGTCACAAACATCAACGTACAAAACAGGTACAATGGGAATTCTTCTCCAATAAAGTTTCTTTTTTAAAGACATAGAAATCAAACAACGTTGTGAGGATCCTAAGGCCTGTTTGAAATTGGCAGCTGATGATAAAAGGTTATGTTTCTTTTACATGAACACATTTTGGGTTTCCACCTAACAGAGGCTTCTATCCAGACAATGACAAAAACCCTCCACATACTGCACTTCTATTTTGTTCTGTTACGCTGCAATAGTGAAACTGCATTTAGGATCTAGCGGCATTCCATCCAACAGCTATTTCACCAGACGAGTACATAGAGGGTTTAAGGCAGCTTGGAAGTCTTCATTTCCACTAAAGTAATGACTATCACTCATTAGTTTACACAGTCACCATTGTTACATCCTGGTCTCTTATCCATGTCAGAAGTGTGATTGCTGTCATTCTTGCTACTGGAAGTTTTGACAGAACATTGACTTGTGTTTTTCTGTCTGTCAGGATTTTCAGAGTCCGATATTTGGTTCTTTTGTCAGGTAAACAGACTCTAGCTCCTGCTCCGAGTGGTTTCTAGTTCGTCTCACTGTTTTTGCTGCTGAGGGGACTGTGCGACGCTGTCCTGAGCCTCACGTGGCTTTGTCTCTCTGGGTTCTGGTTGTTGTCCGTGCTGTTGTGGTCGGTCTGATTATCCTGTAGGCCGTCCTGCTCTTTGGCCTGCCTGCGTTTCGATTTAACTGGCAGGGCCAGTACCACCAAGAGACAGAGGAGATGTAAGCAGAAGTACCAGGACCTTAAAATCAAAAGTGAGAATTATGTCAACACAGTTTATTATAAGGAGCAGATGGAGAATAAAATGAGAAAAATTGTCAGTTTCTTAGCCATGCTGCTAGTGTGGCTAAAAAAGGGATGGCATTGTTGGTCAGTTGGTCCACCGCTTTGGTCCAGACGGAAATATAACTAGTGGATGGACTGCAATTCAATTTGGTGCAAACATTCATGTTCTTGAACTAGATGCTGCGTTCCATACTGTTAATTAGCACTTCTGTGTACTTGTGACTCATATAAATGTTCGTACACAAAGTGCTGTCCAACAGCTGTCTGTGGTCGTGTTGCTACAGTGTTTAGTGTGAGTAAATACCGCTACAATGCGTTTTCTAATCAACCGGCGTATCAATAGCTAACCTGGCTAGTTGTAAACAAACAGCTGGCCGAGGGAGGGTGTATTAAGAATCTGGAGACGGACACCTTCCGTCTCCGCCCACATGCCTGGGGATGTCGCGGTGTTTTCCTCATTAGAGTAAAGGTCTCGCTTAGGAAACATCTCTTTTCAGTCTCATGATTATTCCCACCCATTTTAAGGTATTTTGTCGTTGTTAAACAGAGTTAGCATGATTGTAATAATCCACTAACATGTCAAAGAGATTTCAAGTGCATTTGTGTGACATTTGGAGTAAGTTAGAACTATGTTTTGCCGAGTGCAGTAAAGTGTGTGCGTTAGCTAACACCCTGCTAAAGAGCACTGCGTCGGCATTTTGTGTCAATTGTGAATACACATGTACGCTCATTGCGTTATATTTTGCACAATTGTTGAGATGTTTCATGCACTTTGGGGACTTCTGTAAGAGTTTACAGAGCTATTTTGTGGTAAGAGTAACATTATTTAAGCGTGTTAACAGAAGTATAAATTAGTTTGCTAATGTGTGAGGAAACAGTTTATACACTATTCCATTTAATGGCAAATTACTTTCTGTATGCTTAATTACTGTTTCTACTAATTTACATTTTGTTGCAATATGTTAGTGTCACAGGACAGTTTTTGTTGTTACTGTAGATTACCGGTATGCCTCAGGTAACTACTGTGTCAGTGAAAGTGTGTACATTCTCTGCACCTAAGCATTTCCTGTATTGTATAAACTGTTTATTTTTGTACAAGAATCTCATTAGAGTGAAAGTTCTTGCTGAGGAAACATTCTTTTTCATTCTTGTGATTGGTGCGTTCTTCCTCCCCATTTTCAGGGGCGTAAGAGGAAGCTTCCGGTCTGAGATGTGAATCCAATGGGGAAGTCCCATAAACCTGCATTCTATTGAACGGACAGCGGGGGGCGACTCTTCTGGTTGCAAAAACAAGTCTGGTTCCATTAGAAATAATAGTAAAATGACCATACTTCTCAGCTGATTTATTACCTCAGTAAATACTTTCCTAATGAGTTTATGGTCTCCGTCGCTAGTTTCATGTCTTCTTGATTACAACATGATGTTCATTTAGCAAATTATGGTCCCATTTAGAGGAAAATAGACCACAAAGAAGAGTATGCTTCAGGGCGGAATTATCTGTGATTGACAAGTTGTTACCATGGCGACTAGTCAATCAGGCTAGAGTGACTTATTAGGAGTTGGCTGTTCATTTTTTCTGGTGAGTACATTTAGTTTTAAGACTGTTGTTCGCTAGATAAAATTGTCAGTCCTGTTAAAATGAGAGGTAACGTGAATTACTGATGCACCTAGCTAAGCAAGCTAACTAGCTCCACCGTCTCATCCAATCACTTCCGGGCACTTCCTGGTTGCAAAAAAATCAACATGGCCGTGCCTATCGGCCAAACTCCAGGCTTCAAAACAGCAGTCCACAAACCAATGTGTGACATCACGATGACTATGTCCGCTTCTTTTATACAGTCTACGATTGTGAGCATGCAGCATGCTGACATTAGCATTAGCGCTGTGCCTAAAAACAACAGTAGCAAAGATTGAAAGGCAGGGCACTGACAACCTCATAGTACACATCATTATTAGTGATAGTTAGGGAGGAATGGCTTATTGTGTGTAGGACTGGGTATCGAGTTCAATACTTTTTAGGCACCGACCGAATTGCTTCAATACCACCGAGTATCAAAAAATGCCTTGTCTTTCGGTACCAAAGTTCAATACCTAAAGGTTCTTGTAAACGCCAATGAGCCAATAAGCATGCAGCATTCTTGATGTGCCCACATCTAAAAGTGATTGTAATTGGCTGTGGTGATGTAAACACTAGCTCACGCCGGTTACGCACAGAAACGTGGCTCGTGGATGTAAAAGACGTGGAAAAAATCAAGTGTGGCTTGATGCAACAGCTCGCGATGCAATATTTGCGACATAAGATAATTGCTGCTAAGAGCGGTGACACGACAAACCTGGCGAAGCTTTTGACTGTGCGTGGAATAAACTTAAGAGCAGATAGCCACTCCGTCTTATGCTGCGTTCCAGGCAACTCGAAACTGGGAAATTTCCGACCTCCACCTAGAAAAACTACCCTGGAACGCCACTTGAAGTCGGATTTCCTACTTGTGAACTCGGAGAAAAAAAAAATTGTACCCCGACTTCACGAGGAGCAGCTGAATGACGTCACAAAACAATGTCAGCGCCCATGGAAGCACACTTTGTAAATGGTAAACCATAAACTAAAAGGCAACAAAACGTATATTTGCATGTATTTAAATTAAAATAATACATACGTTCATATAGTAAAACCTGTTCTGCATGCACATTGATGTAGAAATATGTTTTGCACATTAGGTTGCTGGTTACAGTAAAGAATCTCATAAAGTCATCTTTTTTGCATAAAAGTTATTGTTAAAAATGCCAAAACATTACGAAGTGTAACCTACAACAATGACTGACTTGAGGACTACCAACTTATACAGCCAGAAGGGCACACAGAACTAGTAACGTGTGGGCTATTTATGTCAGTTGTTGCAGTTAAACTGCCATCCCTTTAATTAACACCTAAAGCACTGTTGAGGGTGCAACTGTGTGCACACTTTGTCACGATCAGCCATGATTTTCGTTCACTTTCGGAGTCATGCACCACCATGCACCTGGAACGCTTTGATGTCGGAAGTCGGAAGTTTCAACTGGGAAATATCCCAGTTACGACCAGTCTCGAACGCGCCATTAGCTGCAACAAGACAGAGCCGGTGCATCATCGTCTCAGCGCCCTGCTGCCACCGAGCCTGCTTCAACACGCCCACCGTACGAGCAGCGTTGGGCAGCAGCGTCACTACAAGTAGCACCGTTACTAGTTTAACTACATTTCTCAGTAGCTTGGTGGCAGTGTCGCTGTTCTGCAGATGGATTAAAGACGCGCGGCTGAGTTTCCTTTCTATTGTGATAGTTGTCCACCTCTTCCTCTAGTATTTCTCTCTCTCTCTCTCTCTCAGGCCTCTTGCCATGAATGTTTAGGCTGCAATGGTGCCAGAGCACAAATTCACATATAAACAATAAAAAAAATATATAATTAACAAACAATGAAATGACATTATAAGAACTAAAGAAAGAGGAATAAAAACACAATATAGGCCGATGTTACATTGAAAATATGTTTTGGTTCTGACAAGCAGCAGCATTTTTTAAAGGAAGAATTATTAAAATAAACTATTAATGATAGTAATGTGATAATTAAGTTACTTTATACAAACAACAATGGTTCTCCGTATGTTGGGAAAATATACAAATTTTATACCAATAAAATTGGTATCGAAAAAGGTATCGTTCAGGAACCGGTATCGAAGTTGAGGTATTGATACCGAAAATCTTTGATCGATACCCAGCCCTAATTGTGTGTCATATATGAGAAGAATGAAACTGCATTTTTCAGGTTGACCAAAAATAAATAAAAGGCTGCAGGAAAATTAGATTAAAATTAGCAAAACTAGCAATTTTTTACTGACACAGGAACGAGACAATACGTTCTGTGTCAAACTAACCTAACTAAATATGGACAGAAATCTACCTTATCAGACTATTCAGTTATGCTTATTATGTTATTGACCTAAACAATACCACCATACATGGATATTTTTCAGCTCTGCCTCTTCTCTGGTCCTTTAATGCATCTTTTTCACACTGCCTGTCTAGTAGCCAGGTGCAGTCCTCGTCTGAACGACACTGACCATAGCTGGGCCTTTATTTCAGGGCAGAGGCTGAGCAATGTAAGGGTGGCTTATTTTATGTCCTCCTCATCAATCGCTCCCCATCCTTTGCTCATTAAGCTGTCTCGTTAACTGTTACAGCCTGACAAATGAGAACCAGGCTAATGAAAAACTTAATTTCTACACTGTGGCACGTTAACTGCATTTCCATTCTTAATATAACAACTATTTTACACAACAACAGTGTACAAAACTCTCCTAATTACTTTGCGGAAAAGCAGATATAGCTATAGTATTCTCTCTTGAACTCTGATATTTGGTTTAATGGACTCCACAGTCAATAATACAGCTCAAAGCAATATTATCAGTTTCAATACACAGTTCAGTCAAACACACTCCAAGAGCCATAGATGGAAGTTTGTGTTGTGTGCAAAACACCAGTGGGTCCAGTCCAGGTGTCACCTTTCTGCTTTGCGTCAAACGCAATTTATGTCGGAACCTTTACTCACGCTACAGGTGTTGCTAGACGGATGGGGAACACCAATATTTATTTATACGCTGTACTGTGTTTAATGGGGAAATGGTAGACTCGTTGGATCTTTGGGGACTGTGTTGTGGACTATTGCATTTACCTGAAGACCATTAACAGTGAACAATATCTGAACAAAAACAGCAAGAGCACATTTCTTTATGTCACTAGACACTAGCCGTCTATACAACCCTCAGTGGCTTCGAGTTTAGATTTAGCCGCTACACACACACACATACCTGTAGAATTTGAGTGAGGGTCCCACAGCAAGTAGGACAAAGGGTGCCACTGTGTAGCTAATGGCAACCTGAGTCCATGCCCACGTTATGACATCATAGATGCACTTGTACGAGTCAGACCCCAGGAAGTGCGGTCTGATGTTGTGCCTTACCTGGGAGTGCAGAGAAAACATCCTGTGAGTTTCTCAACATAACTTTCACGTGCATTAATCTGTAAACTTTAAATTGCATTTCTGCCATTCCACTGTTCAGTAAACTAGACTTGAATTGAACCAACTGACCTACTTCTTCCTAGGTCTTTCGCGGCAGCAGGCATTACACTGCTTAAGTCTGCTTATAACGTGCCCATCCTTTTTCCCCCCTTCCTCTCTCTCTTTCTCCATCTCATAACTCCTCAGTGATATCTATCTCTGAACATGTCTGTGTGGCTGTGGCCATTAGTTTTATGCTGTAACTGGGTCAGTGGTCTCTTTATCCTACTTTAGATAAAGAAGAAAAAAAGTCTCCACAGGAACTCACCTGCACAACAAATTGACTGAGCTGGCATTTCCGATAATCAACCCTTCAGACCATTCTTATCCAGAATTATACAGTGTGAACCACCACTCCACTTGTCTCTACATAAATACCCTCTTGTCACTTTCTTTTACAAGACTAGAGTGAAGAGGTCTGGCTTAGCAGAGATTAGTGGTAATGGCCTCACACTTTCACATGAGGTATATGTGGCATACTACTTTATTATTATCCTCTTACTCTCCATAAAGGGATTTTGTTTGTGGGTCTGCTAAATGGCTAAGTGGTAAATCTAAAGAGCTCTTACAGAACGATGGAAAAACAAAAAAAATCCAATTACAAAAATATATCTATAATAACAGTGTGATTCATCCTCTTATCAAAGCATAATGTACTGATGTATAATCATGACTTCTAACATCTATAGCTACCTGGCTGAATATATCTGGCTCCAACTATAGGTACTATATAGACAGAATCAGTGTATGTACTCACTGCACGTGCAGCCATGGTCATGGCAATGCCAGTGAGGAAGGTCAGGTAGTAGCCGGGGTACACCCCGTGCCACATGGCTGACAGCAGGAAGGTGGCAGCAGTGGGGTTGATGGCACAGCGCTCATAGCACACCCTGGGAAGAAGACCGCCACGACACACATCCAGTGTTTGGTCAAAAGAATTCAAGTAGAAACACATGAAAGGCTTATGCAGATATTTCAGCATCCCTCTACAGCCAGGGCTTGCTCTGACACAAGCTGAGCTAGGTATAGCATAACAAACTGAATTATTTTACCTTTTGAGCCAAAGAGCTGTCTGGATATTCCAGTTGTCTAGGAAACTCTTAAAACTGGTGGCAAACTGAAATTGGACCCACAACAATATAGTTTTAGGCTTTAGTTGAGAAGGGCCTTTATCTAGATATAATATGTTTTGTAAAAAGATCCTGACCTCAATGTCCAGAATTCTGAGGTTGGATATCAAGTCCCACCGTGGGGAGCCATCTTTGTTATATCCATTGAAGCCAAATCCGGCAGCGTTGTTGATAGCGTCAGCTGCAGGAGAAAGGAATAAATAAGTACAACGGCTACAGCAAAGGATAGCATTAGCTTGTACTATAGCAATGACAGAAACAGATGGAGATACAGCGTCACATGTATTTGAATGAAGCGCTGCAGTTTTCAGTTCAACACTAGATGGCACTGTTGATTCAGGAAACACTGTTAAATAAGACTTTTCTTTTAGGCTGCATCTCAACATACTGTACAGACTACTTTAAAAATAGCTCAATTCTTTGAACCTGTAACAGCTCAATGAGTTCATAACACTCACATGAGTAGTAGCATTATAAAACCAAAGTAGTAACATGCCTGTATAAAATTCACAGTCCAGCTTCATTCACTCCAAAGTTATTCACTTTGTATTGAGTTAAGCAATTTGACTCTTCCAGGGGATGGAGCACAGTCTTCAGTCTAAGTTCATTTTTGAAAGAAGAAGTCAGAGATACACAAAGGCCATCCAGGTGCTTTCAAGGGTAACTCACTGTCTCACTCCCAGTCTCTTCTGACAACCATTATTTGGTCAAATATGTGATCCCGAAGGCTAATACTTTTTTCTCTTCCTCTAATACCAGAGCATTACTCTTTTTCATTGTTTGCTTGTCTTTTTGATATGCTAACAATCAAATATATATGGGTGGTCAGATGGGTGGGAGGAAATGTGTACATAAAGTCACATCAAACTCACCGAGTGTCCAGACAAAGTAGTATTTTGGCCTCAGAGACAGCATGGCCAGGTAAAGGTAAATGACCTGAAGGTAGAAGGGTGTGGAGTTGACAAAGTCATCGTCTATGGCGTGCTCCACTGGGAGCACCTTGCACAGCGACAGATAAATGGCCAACGAGATGGCACATGTACACAGCTTGGAGATAACGTCATTCTGGGTGGAGGTGAAAGAAGAGAACGAGATGCAATTAAGAAGCCCATTGCACCATATTATATTCAAAAACAACAATAACCACATTAGGAGACGTCATGGTTGTACTTAAAAAACTGTTAAGTTTACTCGAGGTTAAGTCAAGTCCTTGCGTATTCTCTTATGTTTTATATTTAGCAACGCCTGTGTTTCTCTTACTTTCTCTGAGAACACATATTCAAATCTGGTAGTGTAATTAAATTATGAATGCATTATGCAAAAGGAAAACACAAATAACCTTTAGGTTTAAGGTTTATACATTTGTGTCATTAAATTATCAATAATATCTCAGATTCATTGTGCATTATAATTACCCTGCACCCACATAAAACTGCTCTGCTACTGTATGGATGTTTTTCAAACATTTTCCTAAATATGCATTTAAAAGAGAATTGCATAGTTTAAAGTCCCATTTTTGTAATATCACAACCACTCTGAGAGCTTAGTGCATTTTAGAATGTATTTCGCCCACCGCAGGATAAAATGTATCTAGTCTATTTTAGCACAGTGTTTGCAGACTTCACATGATGTATGCTCTTCTATTCAACTGGTACAAACTGGTGTATACCTTGGGTGAGGGTTCACTCTGCTTGTACTTCCCATTTTCCTTGCCGTTGGCGTTCTCCTGGTGGCGTGGCTGGTAGCCTGTGCCTTCGATGAAGGCCATGTAGTCGTTGTAAGAGCAGGTGGGCCCTGCCAGGATGCCCATGAAGTTACAGTTGTAGCTCAGGTACTCCAGCAAGCTGGGCATCCGCCTTAAAGGCCACCGGGAAGAGAGAACAGCAGATTTGTTGGGGGGAGGGGTGATGGGATGTTTTCATGTAGGGCAGCAGTTTTTAAAATACGGTATAATGGCAGAACAGACCATGTGTAAGAATGGGTACCTGTCCACTGAGAAACCAGTGGGGTCTATTCTATTGAACTGTGCAAGAAAAAAAAGATTGCCTAAGGGCTTTGACAGACTGAAGACTTTTATGTTCTCTTACCCTATCTGGCTGAATTTAATGGGCTGGGCGAGGTAGCAATCTAACTGCCTAAAGACGAGCAATTGTTTCGACTGCTAATATCTGACCTTCCCAGTAGCCACCTCAGAGTCAGCAGCTGACTCGCAGTGGCCCAAGATAGGTTTATGAAACAAAGGTTTGGGGTCTCATACACATACTTTGGACCTTAGAGCCACTATGTCAAGAGTCTCGCTCTCTGCTCTGTCTTTAACTCCGTTATGTTGTCACATATTAACTCCCTGTTAGCCTACAGTACCAACTCATCTCCCTATGAAAACTCCTGTTTTTTCCATTATATCTGCACCTCAGCTGCACTACCGTCTCAAATAGTAACTGTCAGGGAAGGAAATCTGAGGTTTTAATGCAAGATAGGTGGAGGGTAGGGCATTCCTGCAATCTGGTCACATGAACGTAGAGAATGTGTGGTTTCCAGGATACAGTGCCTAACAACTGCTTGATAACACCAGAGAGAGCCTGAAAAGGGGGCAATGTGGTGACTTCCTGTGCAGAAAGCAATGAAGCCTTTATTAAAATCACAGAGTTCATTAACTCTAATTTAACACGGTGTCAACGTTTTAATTCAACTTGACTGAATGGGCCCGTCACCTGAAGCAGTAAAAACATACCTGAATCACATACCTGATAGCTAGGTATTTCTGAGTGGGAGTCAGCTGCACATCTCGCTTGGCCAAACCTACAGACGGACGCAAAGAGACACATGTCACATTCAAAAAAATAGAAATGTATATACATGGACATCATGTACATGTACATGTTATGTACATGGCTGAAAATCATATCCTGAGAATCATTCAATTGTAACACAGGGTATGGAAAACAGCATGATTCTATAAAAGACACACACAACATGTATTCTGGTCAAGCTCAGACTCTCAAGGTATGCATGTATTGCAATCAAACCTAGCCGGTGTCAGATGTACCTGCCATTTCAACACATGAGCCAATGAATGACAGCGAGCAAAGAGTGGAAAGACAGGATAATGTAAAAGAGTGTGTACTGTGGCTGTTATGTACATGGTCTCATAAGAACTCATCATCTAACATAGGTTGTTGCACTGTTCTGGTTGTACTTTTTTTACATATGCTCCTTTCTGATAAATATTCCAGGAGGACAACTTTCACCTTGGCAAGACATCCTCAAAGCAGTTACTGTTGTTATTGAGAAGGTTTGTAAAAGTCTGCTCTATTTTTTTAGCTAAATGTCTGGGTATATTTGTTTTTCAGTCCGCTTTTTGTTTATGAAGTCCTGCGGCTTTGATAACTCATTAGACTGAGCACTAGTGGCCAGATTTGGCATCATGGTGTAAGTGTAGGAGTTGAGTGTATGGCTCATCGTGCATCGTGCAGAATCTAACTATGTTTAGTTAGATTCTGCTGCTCTTCTGGCCATAATTAAACCCCTGATCCCAATTAAATGGTTCAATTATGAAGCAGCTTCACTGTTCCTTTACTAATATCTGGATTACCAACAATATCTTTACTGTAGAAAAATATAAGTATAAACAGCACACAGGTATTAGAGACAGTTCTATCTTATCATATATGTATGATGCTTTGGCAGTGTTGTTCTACAGTCATGCCAATAAAGCAAAATTGAATTGAATTGAATTGAATCTTAGTTTCTCATTATATTCACAGTTTCGAGAAGAATCTGTGACCTGAACAGAATTTAAAACACTATACTACTTTACATTGCATCCACATGCATGTACCAGCCAACACACACATCAATACACTAGACTGGTGATTGTGTTCACACTAGAATGTCCTGATGGGACTTAAGACTACAAGTGGGAACTAAAAAGCTGCATGTGACTCATCTTCCTCTTAATCGCTAAGCCCCTCGGACACCTGATCACACTTGTTTATTTTAACCTCGGTGTCAAGTCTCCATCTTTAATTATTGCTCATTAGCACATGTGGCGTTTCAATAACTCACAGCAGAAATGTCAAACTTCATTTGTTTCAGAAAGCTGACTTCAGCATTAGCGTGGCACAGGACTGGCGAACTCCAGTTACCGTACAATGGTTCACATTGAGCTAATAAATGGTTAAAGCATTACCATACACTGTTTAAAAGGTATGCAGCCTAGTTCAAATTCAGCTTGTGTTTGAAGAGAGCCAGAAAGAGAGGGAGAATGTGCATACTTGGTCATTACATAACTGTGTTTGCTCTCTTTCTGGTTCACTAGTCCATTGTCAGAACTGACTACTGGCTTGGAAGCGTGGCCATGTGATCTGTTTTTTAAACTCCAAAGAGAACTGAACCATTTTCACTTCTGTCATGTCGGCCACTCCCCCCCCCCCTTTCTCCACAGCGGATGCACACACACTGAAACACACACACACACCTTTGGAGACGCTTTGATGCCTGCCTTACCATCGTGTATTTCAAACGCCAAGCTGGTAATCTTCTGTGTTATAACCATCATGGGCCTAATGAAGAGCATCAAACAGAAAAAGGCCACGTTAATGTGTGTGGATTTCAAAACCACTGCACTCAGTAGACTAAGACAGCAGCATTACAGCAGAGTAAGATCAAACAAACCGCCTCATCACAATGTTTTATTTGGCTTTTTAACAAGCTGACATTATCTAATACATTTTTTTCTCACATCTTTATATTGAATGCTTGTTTTGTTAAGTTTAGAAGATGATATCATGTTAATCTGCTAGCCCATGTTTATTCAATCAGTGTTGTTTTCCTTTACATGGGTAACTACTGGCCATAGATGCCAATTCATCCAGTAATAATAGAAACAGTATCAGCTGCAGTAGTATCTCCACAATGGGAAGTTTCCTCCAGGGTAACTGGAGAAATCTGAACTTCCTTTAGCTATTCTTTCTATACTTCTTCTCTATTATTTATGCCCAAAATGGTTCTGTGCTACTCAGTCCCCTGCCTCTAAAGCCATTCTCGATCAATGAGCATTGTAAATATCTGCTCATGTGTGCCTTAGCCTGCATCTAACTATATAGTCAAAACAAGTCAAAACACTGCAACTAGCCTGAGATGTTCTGGTCTTTTAATAAGATAGCTTCAAAAGACTGTAGAAAATGAAAAACTACCTGGTCCTGTAAAACAAAGCACATTTGCCTATACAGCTCACGATGTTTTATAAAATTGACACTGACATTTACAAGAAAATGTTGTTGAAATAGTGAAATCTCTGCCCTCGCAGAGGCAGTACAGGTTTGCATTAGGTTACTTAGCAACTAGCCACCCCCACCCCTGCTGAGAGTGCAGGCTGTCTGCTTCGATTGTCAGACAGTCTGGAGGAGTGGGAACCAACCACGAGGAACTTTAGTCGCTGTCGACTAGGGACACAGCAGTGTGACATGCTCTTCTTTGTGTTCAGCTTAGACCGGTTGAGTCATATCCAATATTCCCCTGACTTACAGGTAACATCTCTTTTAAGCGTCATTTGTACTCTACTTTGCATCCAAAATTAAGACCAGTGTAGGTCTTCAGTTTTTACTGGGGAACCAGAATTACTCTAGAGAGCTCTGTGGTCTTACCCTGTAAAATCTGCAGAGTACATGCCATAGTCAAACACGTAGACTCGTGTGATCTGACACAATATCAGATAGCCAAGCGTCACAATGAAGCAGTACCTGTGTGGAGAAAGGAAAGAAAAGAGGAAAATAAATACATAATAAACACAGTGTCAACAGGTGAAACACATGTCAGAATACAAAAATGTTGCATTCAAACGCCACAAATTGGTATGAAGTCTTGGTGACTATGTTCTAACATTAACCGTCAATCTAATTTCTTAATGTACAGTTCAGATGAGAGAAAATAAACTTAGTCCATCTTTTCGTTCTCATATCAATAACAGAAAAACAACTTTCTTCTTGACTTTCTTCAGTACGAAAGACAGTAGCCTCAGTAACCAGGCAGAGCTATTGAAAGGGGAGGGGGTCAAAAATTGGACAAAAAGGCAGGAAGAGGCTCCAATAATGTGTCACTGTCAATGGTTGAAGACAGAGGACCAAAGACAGAGCAGCACTAAAGCCTGCTGTACATGACTGTTCCAGAGTCACTTCAAGTCAAAGCTAGCAAGCTACCATTCCTTTGCTGCCAACAATAAAAGGATTGTGTTGCACTGAGAAGGAATACAACACTGGTAGGACACAACGGGACCTCTTGATTCTGAGAGACTACTGTGTCTGCAGTCCAAGACATTCTCTAAACTCTGGAGCCAAGAATTTATAACACAAAATAAAATAAACCGCTCACACTGCTGCAATAGGAAATATCTTCAGACCTTCTGCCTCCGACAAAGATTATACACAGTAGTGTGTAAGATTACACACAGTAGTGAGATCCTGAGAAATATTGTGTATTATGCTTTAGTGTTAGCATTAGGGAAGGCATAACTCACACTTTGCGTACTTTTCAGTGTGCACAATATTTCTCGTGATCTCGGGAGACCAGTCCTTCAGCAACACGGGCTCACTGAAGTGTGCTGTGTGGACACATTCCGTAATATTAGGTAAAATTTATATTAGGTTTCGCACTGAGTAATTTATTTTTGGAACAATGCTTGGTTTCAGGAAAAAAAGGGGTATGACATTATGTGGTACGTTCCCTACTGAGTCACCCATTCATAAACCTTTCTATACTGGACAACGTAAGTGGTATTCAGCTAACAGTGTCTATTGGTACTATTGGCTAGAACTCTAGAGGGATCTGGACCTGCAAGTGGGGCTGGGCAATATTGATAATTATCGCAACATAATTTTATTTGTTTTGTTGAGAAAAAGGGATGGAAAAAAGATTTTACTTAATTTTACTCCAGCATATTTTTTTTTAAAAGATTCTATCTTAATTGTTTTGAATGTTCTTCCTCAGATTTGTTAAATGATCCACTGTTTGGCAAATGATTGTCATGTTCTGACCATAAAGAACAGTTTGAAACTAACAACAATCTGATTTCCTTTAAAAGCAAAACTCCGCCTTTTAACTCAAAATAAATAATGATTTGGTATTTATTGTGATAATTATCGATATAGAATGGTATGAATTTTTTTATTGTGATCAAGTTTGGGCCATACCGCCTAGCCCTACCTACAAGCATGTGTGAAGTAGGTAATGCCATTACTGCCAGGAGTCCAGGCCGACGGACTCTGTATCTGTGCCTAAACATGTCTCAAGAACTCATGTTTTGCACCTCATTCACAAATTTCTCCCAATTTCAATACTATTCTCTGCAGTACAGTGAAAACCTACGGGGCAAAAATAGTGAATATAGTCATTTCTTTTTCCTGTTCAGTGGTGTGTTATACACGGTAGAAAGAATCACCTTTACCAAAATCCTACTTATGGAGTAAGATACAGTAAGTTGTCCTGTTCCACTGCTTACAATAGAGCTTTACCTAATTTGATTATTTCTTGAAGCAAGTGACCATATCTTTGTGCAGACCACTCCAGCAACATCGAGATAAGATAACTAGAGTTCCTAAATTGTTGTTTGATTGGTATTAAAAGTAACAGAAAGTTTACTAGCTTTAACACCAAGACTAAATATGCTCACTACTACAGACAACATGATATAAAATGGACATTTTTGCAGTGTAAGAAAGCTTCAGGTTTTTCTGTTGACTCTGCTAACAATTTCAATCCTTAGCAACAACCCTGTTTCACCAAGATCAGCTTTCTCTACAGGCTGCACACAGCTGCAGTTATTATCAGTGAGGATTTGAGCTATACTGTATGTGCTGCAGCAGCTATATTTGCAGTGGGCCCACCAGGGATTCTGTCTTCATCCTCATCTGATTTGTGTTTCTGTAATTCGTAGCTCAGAGGGGGGTGTTTCATTTCCACTCAAGGCATCGGATTGGAGTCTGGGACTAAAGTAGGCTGGTCTCCCACTGTGGGACAGCGGTAGAAGGGTCAACGTGTAGACGAGGAGCCACAGGTATGGATACACACTGTACATGGAGCAATGAAAAAAGACAGGCTATAAATAAATGTATGAACACTCCCAAGACTTTTCTCTAAGGTTGTGTACACATAGTAAATGGCCTGAGGTGCGTGCGTGCATGCACACACACACACACACACAAACACACACGCTTGCTCAAATAAACAGATCCAGAGCAAACTTCCATCTGTTCACCATGCAACTGCAAGGCAGTAATATGCACACTTATCACCATCAGGTTCACAATCATGCTTTTTCACACCAAAATGAATATGAAATCCAATTGCATGCTTATGTTACAGATAGAACACAATTTGCCAGCTGTATCCATAACTAACTGTAATTGGAGATGCAGGGTAATAGAGTGGTGTTATGAGTAGGCAGACCAGCCTAGAGAACTAATGTTTGGTGCCCCTGCACTGGAAAGTGTCTGCTCTGATTTAGTGGTCTTGAGCTTCTAGGTTGAGTCGGGCTAAGTAAACAGCTAGAGGGAGGAGTCTCAGCTGTCAGTCGCCCTTCCCCATCCTCCATGTCAAAACTTATCTTGGAGCCACTCAGTGACACATTACTCTCACAGCCTTCTCCATTGGTTACACCATATCTCAGAATTTCACAGTTCTCTGTTCCTCCCTGCTGTCAACCAGCAGGCAGTGCTGTTTTCACAACTTGGGTGAAGAAGGTAAGCATCCAGAACATTCCCTGTCTGTTCACCACATTCAACAGGTGAACAGTCAAAGAGAGTGGGCGGGTGAGAGATCCAGAGCAAGAGTGAATAGTATGAAATATGACACCTTACCGCTGGACAAAGTGGTCAGTCAAGAGCCACACTACCCCAGGTTTACAGTCACAGCCATTCCCACAGTCCAGAAAAAAAGAGCTTTTAGCAGCTCCACAAAGCTGTCACACTGCAAACACTGTACACCCCCCCCTCCCCAAGGGGCCGGGTATGAGTGGGAGAACAACAAATAGAGAACACAGGTCCCGCCACAGTGCAACGGTCTTGAGAGCGGCGCACTGTTAAGAGTGTGTTTGCAAAGTCTGTCCGAATATAACTGCCAGCAAGTCTTATAGCCGAAGGTGTTATTGGAGGTAAAAGCGTATATATTCAGCATTATACTGATTCATTTTTATCTTGACTCAGCAGTTTTATCATTAGCTGGCGGTACAGTGTGTTGTGTAATACTGCAAAACATTATGTGGTGGGATAACTGACTGGGGCATGGAGATGAAATTTAGAAAGAATAGAGCAAATTAGTTCCCTCTTTTTTTTAACATACCAAGATAGTGTGACTTTACACAAAGTAGGGGACTGTATAGAGAGAAGGAACAAAGAGAGAAGATATATACACATATACTGTACATATGCATATAATGTGTCTTGACATATTTAAAAACCATGTATATCTATGCAGCCAATTCAACTATAGTTCAAAGAGTAACGGCCGTAGGTTGAACATCGGGAGGAGCCCCAGTTAAATCTCAACCTGCGATAACAAGACATTTGTTATGCAAAAACCTGCGTCACTGGGTTCAGCGCCCTGTGCAAAACTGAACGTGTCAATGTGTCCAGCCTATGTGGTTCTCTCTGCCCCTGAGCTGCACCATCACACTGGGGAGGCTGTGTGCATTTTTTTATCTCTGAAAATGATGGAGGTGTGTTGGTTTGGCTTGGATGAAAGCCAGCTTTCAGTTTTATAAGAGCTACAGAAAGAGGGAGTAGACGCCGCTTACCTGCCCACTTACACGACAGACAGAACCACCAGCCTAAAGGCACACTAATGCTGTTTGTTGAGGGTTATGCTTCCAGGAATAGTGTCATATGACTTTTGATGTAAAACACTGCTAGCTGTTGAAACGCCATCTTCTAGTGTGGTTAAACATACATTGTGTCTTAGGCCACTGCGAATCTGTCGTTGGGTTTTCAGTCCTTTCTTTCTGAGAGCAGTTGCTGATGTGATTAGTGTTTTGTTAGCATCTATTTAGAGCGCTCTCCCCAGGGGGAAACGTCTCCTGTTTACACCTGCACTCATGACATTGAATTCTGGTAAAAAAGTAACATCACTCACTCACTCACTCACTCACTCAATGAATGAAGATGCAAACAGAAGGCTGGTACACAGTTATCCGATATAAGGCGTTTATATTATCTAACAGCTAATTTCTGTCATTTCTCAACAAGATTTTGATTTACTGATTTCAACAAAATATGTTTGTCATGCTTCTGCTTCCCCTTTCAGGTTCATTAATGTGGGGGAAATGAAGAGGTGTTTTGCAATTCTCACACTTCCAAGAACTGTGAAGCCAAATAAACAACAGTGGAAAACCGCAAAAGTTTTTTAATGAAATTTTGCATTTAATTTGTGCTCCACCTGTACTTACTTGTGCATGTGCTCCAAGCCGGCAAAGACCATCACACTGTAGGACAGACCGCTCTGCACCAGGAAATGGAGGGAGTACCTGTGGAGAGACAGACAACATGAATGATTAAGCACTTTTTTGAACTCAACTTTTAACATTTTCTTGGCATTGTTTCCTGGTCAGTTATTTACTGCCACTTACGTACACTAGACTATATAAGACTTTATTTGCTCTCTGTATTACTCTCAACATCCTGCTTTGTCATCCCATACAGTAATAAAGAAAAGGAAGCATTATGCAACCATGGTCACACCATCAGCTGTGTGAAGCCAGACCTTTGTAGCCAATAACATGTAATCAGTCACAAGGCAGAATAGTGACGGTCACCGTCACACTATGTTCTTAACTGATTCCCTTGCCTTCCAGCTGCAAGACTCCTTATATCGCCACCATAGTTGTGCACGAATGTGTGTGTGTTGATCAGACTCAGCTTTATATCCACCTCTCTCCCTTCACATCCACGCACAAACACACAGTTCAACAGCTGCAGCAGCCACCAGATGGGTCTTTGAAGGGCACAGTGTGTGATGCTACCGACGTCAAGCCCTCCAGGAGAGGAGAGATGCCACAATGTGTTAGCAGTGAGTCAACAAAGAGGGCAAGGGCAATGGGAGGGGGGTTGGGTTGGCAGGGAACAAGGGAGCACAAGGTGGGTGGATTCAATGACCCCCCACCCAGCAAATAAAAGGGTTAAGAATTCAGTAATAATAACCCGATGAAGGGAGTGGAAAGTTCTTAAGACATTGTTTCAGCTTTTCAACAATCTCAAAAATGTCTTCTCCAGTGACATTAAGAAACAAGCTTGTGCATCTGACAGAGTGGGAATACGTCCTAAAATAAACCAACACCCTGCAGCATCTGCAAGGCAGATCCTCTAGGGCTGCAGCCAGGTGCCCTCTAAGACAGAACAGCGGGAGTGTTTGTGCAATGGGAGCTTAAATTATTGTGTCTGTGTGTGTGTGTGTGTGTGTATGTGTGAATAAAAAAAGTTTGCATAGACGCATTCATGCATCACACACGAGCATGCTGCTCTGGCAGAAGCTGCTTGGGATCCTATAAACAATTAACATGTGCATGGCTCTAAGTTGCTGTGACCTTCCTCTGCTTGAGAAGTTTAATAAATAATTACACTCGTCTTTTTTGAATCAAAACTTTTGATTACATGATTATACGGTACGGTATTGTAAAATTAGAAGTTTTGGGGATACGAACGCTTGATACCTGTAATTAAACATAAAATACTTAGTTTTGAGCACTGAGGCCAGCACAATAAATACCATATACTACATCTGTAAAATGTCTGCTTATAGATATTTAAAGGGAATTATGCTCTATTAATTATTGAAGGACATAAAAATTATATGATAGGCTATTACAGAAAAATGGATAAAGAGGCTCTCATGACTTTGTCAAATGGTACAGGATGATACAGCTATGTGCCTATAGTACATTAACTTACTGTTGTGTGTCTTTTAGGATGTGCAGTTTCAGATTCATTCCGTTGTCATCCTTGTGTGGCAGACTTGCTAACCAATCACAAGCGCTGTGCACCTCCTGTTACGGTCCTATTCACTAATCAGAGTGGGAACAGGGCATGTGCATTTTAAAACAACAAACGAAACTGGAGGATAACGTGGGATCATGGCGTCAGGCGAAACTGACACAGGTGGCAGCAGTGGATTAATTATCCCTACATTGTTGCTGGGCTGTTAATTTGTCATTTTGTGTTCTTCAACTACGAATAACAGCTCTCTGTGTGACGATTTTGTGTTGCTCTCGCAGGCTATATGTCCCACATGGAGCATTTCAGAATAAGAACATTTTGCCTTCCTGATTTTGCTGACTTTTTCTGATTATGTTAATTTGTTCAGTTGTCCTTGTTTGTTGTGCTTTTATGATTATGAAGGCTACGTAGGTAAATTGTTTATTTTTTGTCTGTTTTGTTTATATACGATCGGGAGTCTGGCCAGGGTGCTTTATTTTGAAAATCGACCGGCTTCTCTATGCCATTCTGTGTCTGACTTCCTGCCCAGTTCATCTGCTTTGTGATGCTTGACGCTGCTTCCATCAAAAATAGACTGGCAGTAAATATTGAACTTTGGCTGAACCTTTTTTTTTTAATCGCAAATCGAATCGTAATCCGAATAACTGGCAGAAAAATTGCAATTAGATTTTTTAACAAAATCATTCAGCCTTAAATCCTACAGAGATAGACCTTTTTTAAGGAGTTAAAAAACAATTGCTACATCGCTCTCTTCAAGCCACTAGACTCCTTTGACTAAAAACGTAATTTTACCTCGTAGAACAGGAGAGTTGCTGATCTACAGCTGCCAATGTAGTTTCTGATTCAGTAATGAATTATACTACATCACCTAGCCACAACAATTAATCCGACCCAACTGCAACTCAGTGTCAGCTGCATCGTGTACATAAACCGTGTGTCGGCGTGGTGACCAAGTAAAACCCTATCACCTATAACCTGATGACAAGGTAACATCTTATCTGGTCATCATTTCCCCAGTAGGTGCATGTCTGGCTAATGTTTTCTATGTTTGCTCTCCGACACACACACACACACACACACACACACAGAACAGGACTTTGAGAGGCACTCTGCCAGAGGTACAGTGGGTTGTCCATTACAGGGCAATAGCTTTCTAATTGGATATCAGTTACTCCCCTATCGACCCATTTGCTTTGGCAAGGGTGAAGAGAATGAGGACGGGGTGAGGGAGAGTGAAGGGGGGAAGGGGTGAGAGGAGGGAAGTAGAATGATGGCAGACAGGTAGCAAACAAGGATAAGGGTATAAGGACAATGACGGGAGAACAAAAGCAGAATAAGAAACTGCAAATTGATATAAAATAAATTAAAAGACAATGATAAAAGAAACACCATTCATCAAAAACAACAACACAAATGATACAGCAATTAACTAGAATTGAAACTGTTCTGTCAACGACAAGCTGATGACAAAAACATTTTTGGCAACTGAATACTGAAACTGGTTAATTGTTTCAGTCATTTTTTCAAGCAGACATGCCAAACGTCAACATGCCAGCATCTTTCTTTCTCTCGTGAGAGTTAAGTGAACTGCTGGTTGAACAAAACAAGATATCTGTAGATGTCACCTTACGCTTTCGGATACAGTGAGGGGCATTCTTCACTTTTTTGACAGTTTATAGGCCAAACAATTGATGTATCTGACTTCAACTGAGTGCAAATATGGCATGCAGTTTAATTTCCTACTCAGCCTCTTTGGATTTAGTCTTTCTTTCTAGGGATATACATCAGTGACCTTTATACAGTGCAGTCACAAGACCCTCAGGAATGTGATGCTCTCTTTTGCTCAAACAAAATTACTTTTCACTTCTCTAAAAGGGTACACCTAAAAAAAATAAAGCTGAAATAAGGTTGAAACCAAAGATAATTTTCATGGTCAATTAACCAGCTAATTTTTGATAAAAAAATACATAATAATGAAAATGCCCATTATGATTTCCTAGAACCCAGGGTCATATGAAAGTGCCTGTTTATATCTGACAAACACCTGAAAAATCAAAAGACATGTCAAAAGTTTGGCACTGTTGTTTCATACTATTACAGTTTAAATGATTAAGATTAAAAGGAGTAGACAGAGCCACTGTGATGTCACCCATTGGTTTTTGGACTAGTGTTTTGAAGCCTCAGGTTTGACATTTTAGCCGTTGCCACCTTGGTTTTTGGAACCAGAACTGACCATACTTGGATGAGAGGATGGAGCTGGGGAGGGATACACATTGCTATGCCCGTCATGGCCGTGGTAGCGACTTGTCAATCACAAGGTAGTCATGCCCTAAAAGCATACCCTGCATTTCCTCTAAATGAGAACATAATTTACAAAATAAACATCATGCTGGATTGAGGACTTGAAATTAGCGACTGAGACCATAAACATAAAAGGGAAGTGTTTACTGATGTAAAAAAATCGAGTGAGAAGTAAGGTTATTTTATCATAGAGTTATATAATCAGACTTCTTTTTATAACCAGTGGAGTCGCCCCTGCTGCTTAGGGCATTTTTGCTTCACCTTTCAGCCCCCGAGGTTCCTGCTTGTTACATTCTCTGGGGTTAATAGAGAGACATTCTGGGAAATTAGGAAATCCCTAACAGAAGCAAAAGGGTACACTTCACAACATTTCTTTTCACTATATAACATTTCAGATACCGATACTGGAACCATGACATTAACAACATCCAAACAATGCAGCAATTTGTAGTATTGTATTCACAATAGCATGAAATTTGGACATGGCCACAGTCTCCAGGAAAAAAAGATCTCACTAGCATAATACTGTTGGAAGAAATTCTGAGGAAGGAAGGAAGGAGCAGGAGTATAAAATGACAGTGATGACAGCGTGACAAACAGAGCAGTGACTCACCAGCCAAAGCAGAAGAGAGCCAAGTAGAAACCCAGCAGAGTGGCCACCACATGTCTTATGAAAGGACTGGTCTTACTCGGGTGGAGGTAGATCCGAAACCACACAGCCATCAGCAGGGCAAACAGCTGACATGCCACAAAGTTAACCTGCACAGAGGGACACACAAAAACAATTACAAATCCAAAAAGACTGATAGTTAGAGATGGGCCTGTGTCAGGTTCTCGGATTAGAGTGATATTAAGGCAGATAAATAAATAGTGGGAAATAATGAGAGAGGGAAGCACAAAGCTGACCTCTATAGAAGAATGAACTTACATATGGTGTACTGTGTAAAATGTAGAAATACAAAGGATGTGAGCACACTGGTCACCCACTGTGAATGCACACAAACAAGGTCAAATAACAGATGTCAGCTGCATGAAAACAGCATAAAACATCTTTAACGCTACATGTTTCCTTAATGGTCCCCCAAGGTGTCCACTGTGAACTACATTGCAAATACAAATACAAATGGCTGCCAGACAAATATAAATTGTCACATTAGAGACTAAAAATTCAACCCCAACAGAAAGTAAAGCATACAGTGAATATCCAGAGCGATATCCAGAGGGCTAAACACTGTACATCAGTGCTTAAACAAGAACTTAGTAACTAGCTAGTGGCTAACTAGCAAGTTAGCAAGCTAACGTCTTTCGCACTGTTACAATTTTCTTTCTTTCTTTCTTTCTTTCTTGAGGTTGTTAACTTTAAGATTCCAAATAGCTTTCTATTATAATAATAGCCAAGTTTCTTGACAGTAACTAAACTAATAGATATTTTGTATGACTTTTTGTAAACTTGCATGTAAGCTTTTTATGGTTGTTACTAACATGTGATGGTTGTCTAGTAAATGGGCTAAAAAAAGTGCAACAAAATGCAGGTGTGGTTCACTATGCACTATTGTTTTCTCTCTCCCAGTAAACAGTTAAGATAGATAGCATTTTTTATTAACCCTTTATGTATTATTGTAGGGCTGGGCAATAAAACAATGGATAATTATCACAAGATCATTTTCCTCAATAACAATATAATAATGTTCAATGTTATTTATTGACTGAAAAAAACCCATTTTACTTAATTTTACTCATGCACATTTGCTTCAACTTTCACTCAGGAGCAAACAGTCTTTAAACTTAAAAAAAAAATGATGGTTTGAAATTTATGGATATCAAATGATATGAAATTTTTTATCTTGACAACATTGTTGGCCATATCGCCCAGCCCTTTATTTATTATTTTATATTTGTATGTAAAAACATTTTGTCTGACAGGTCATAGCAAAGCTGTGCTAGAGTGGGTGTTGGAGGCCTTCATCTCCTAATGTCTCCAAATGTCACAGCAAAGAGGCTTTACTCCAAACAATAGTGAGATTGACTGGATCCATTGAGGGGAGGACAATGGAAACCTCTCTGTTTGATTACCAAAACTTTATCTCTACTCATCCTCAATCATATGGTATAAGATAGAAACAGGGTCATATATTATGTTCTAATGATCTGACTGGTTCATGTTGATGAACGTGTTTATTTTAAGACTTTTTGACTGAACCCTCCTCATGAACATGACCTACCTCTCTGTTGACAGTCTTATTCAATTATCCCTCACTGACAGCATTACTGAACGTGATACACAGTGTTGTGCTTGTGAATGTGTCTGCAGATGTCCTTTCAGCCCATAAACAGTGGTGACTCAGGGATGATGTTTGTTGTGTCTTGCTATGAAGTCTGGACTATTTATCATTATTATCAGACAACACACTTGTACATACATTTACCTAAGTAAAAGCAGCTTTTATTTCTGAATGTCCTGTCTGCCTTCTGTCTCCCTTTGCAAATGCATATGCACACACAGACATAACATACAAGGTCAATATGAGCAATTGCAATGCAAGAGCTGTTATCCAAACGCAATGACATTACCTCACATGTGTGGTCATGTATTGTCAGTGAGTGTGTGCATTTGTTTTTACAGCCCTGTCTAAATTACAGAGTAGTGAAAGGTTGATGTGGGACAAAGAGAAGCAGATGCAGAAAATGCTTAGCAGACACAACACTAACTGAAACTAGAATTACCGCCCCATGGTTGTATGCCTGAACCATCAGACTCATAATATATGTAGTAAATAGGTGGAAGGACATAAATAAAAGGTATACATTTTTGAACTGATTAATGACGGATTATCATATATGTAGTGGCTAAACAGGTACATACAGTATGTACTTTATAACTAGATGGATTCTTAGAGTAGAGTAGTTACACAAAGGTTTAGGTGAGGGTTTGTTTTCTCCAGGCATCTTTAAATGCAAAGACTCTCTAAGAGCTGTGGGTGAAACTGCAGTCATGTGATTTAGATGACGCTTGAAATTCAGACTGAGGCAGGAGGTGAGAGGCAGAATGGGCAAGATGGAGGAAAGCCTGTGCTTTGTTAGTTAATATTCAGTGTGTCATCCCAGTCAACATAAATCTGGAATCACCCAATTCATTCTTAAATTATGGCTAATAACCTATTTAAAGGTCATGGTGACCTTTGACTTTTGAATCAAAAGTGTCACCTATTCAGATGGATGGACAACCCAAAAAACATAAGGTCTGTGGCCATGCCTATCAGTGCTGCATACTTAAAGTAAAAATCACATTACACTGAATACTGTGAAAAGAAGACAGTTATTCACTAACAACCCTTGACGTTTGTTTGATGTCACGGCCACTTTATGCATGTCTGAAGGCACAATGGCCTGTCCATGTATATAGGTCATGTTAACAGATCCGTCTGGCCGGTAAGCAGTGAAAGGCTACAGACACCATGAGCACCATCCATTATCTATGGATTCTGCATGATTAATGAGACAGAGAGAAGGAGGGGGGACAGATATAGCTTCATGTATGTAGGTCTGTTAGTCTGCACGACTAACGGCGATAAATTATCTGCACCATTAGACTCATATGAGATGGTATTGGACAGCAAATATTGGGGGGGGGGTGTTCAGTGTAGGAATACAATACATACATACACACAAAGCAGTACCAGCTGGCCTCTGTTGTCATGGTTGGTACTGTTCAAGGGAAGAACCCAACTGGGACTAAAGACGACTTTTATTAACAAATAATAAAGCAGGAGAACCCAAAAATAAAAGGCTGTGAGCAGGTCCTGATGCTACTGTCTGAGCTACACTCAAATGCAAACAAAATCTAAGTAATCAAAGTCATTACACTGGCCGTTGGTGTCAAGGTGTGTCAGATTAGCTGCAGACATTGTTTCTATGGTATCTAACAACCAAACTAACATTGCAGATCAAAGGCAAACAACCCAAACCACCCATGAGCCAATCCTTGTTTTTCCAGAGTGGCAACTCCATCATTCAACCAGCTTGAATCTAAATAGATTTTCTCCTCATGTGAATAACTGTGTTGTGCTGATTCAGTTTGGGCGATCTCTAGTGTTGCAAATCAGGCAAAATTAGAACCAGGTTCAACTGCAAATCGCCCCCTCTTCCTTTAAATCTAAAGTGCTAAAAATAAAATATGATGCCCTGGTAATGACAGCGAGTCACATCAAATAGACCTCCTCTGGCTACTCCTTCTCATGCAAGCCTCTTTTTCAAACAGTGTTCACCCAATCCACCGCTTTGGATGTCATTTCACGCTTTGATTACTTCAAGCTGCTCTCTTAAAGAAGAGGCCATTGCTAGCGGGTTGAATGAAAAGCTGACTTGCCAGCCTGTGTGCCTGCACACAGAAAGAGCGACTGGCTCATTTGCAAACCAGCAAACATCCCACACTTCTTAAAGCCACTGATTTATCAATGCGACCCGCAGAGGCAAAAATATCCAGCAGTGGCAAATAGTAAGATGTTACAGCATGAATTAAGGTAGTGTTCCTGAGCATATTCGTGTGCATGCTTCCACAGGAAAAACAACAAAAACAAAGATAAACTCATCTCATATAGTATGTTGTTAAAACAAATTTTATATTTTATATCTTAGGTTATTACAACTGCTGTTCAACAGAGCATTCCCTTACAAATTACCTTTAGTGGAATGACAATCTCTAGTAAACTACATTGTGAAATCAGCCCCACCCTAGATAGCAACGCATGTCTCTGTAGGAAGGAATTTCTTGTGGGAGCCCGGAAGGGTGTGACAGAGGAACTGTATTGTTCAAGTCCAGCTGTGGGTTACTACCTGAAAAGCTGACTGTGTGGCAAAAGCTCTGACTGAGCAATTTATTAAGTGTGAATGATCAATTCTTAAGCCTTTTATGTAACAAGAATAATAAGACTGCAGTAGTTGACTTATTACACTAGCAGCATTTTGACTATGATGCATAAATAATTACTATATACAATAAAACAGAATGTGGAACTACATGATAAGAGCAGATGACTTCGTGGAAAAGCTGTAGAGCAGCCCTCCATTGAACAGCTTGAACCCTCACCCTTTATGACCTAATTCCAAACACCAATTTGCTTCACCTACTGTTGTCAAAAAAAACAAACTTGAACTAATGATCTTGAAGCAGATCTTCTGTTTGCCAAAAACCACTTACAGTCTGAAAAACAATCCATGACAAAAGAGGAATTTTCTTTCCAATCATGACAAGAGAAAACAGCAAGTGAAGTCAATAATGATGTTGACAGGGCACAGTGAACACTATCTAAACATCGCTTTAAAATGCTATCTTACAAAAATAAACCTCTCAATATTCAAGTAGCCATTCTGTGTTCAAAGATAAGATAAGCTTGCTTTTCAAAGAGGCTTCTTTGCCGGTGATGAGATGTATAGAAATCTCTCTGGCCAACTGTGATCCACTGTTGTCTCCTTGTGCAGGCTTGTAGGACCTGTTGAACCGGTTGGCTTGTTGATTAGATATCTCAGGCACCCTGAAACAGCACTTACTGACATACTGTAAGTGATTCATGAGGTGGGAAACATCTTTAAATGGCAGTTTTTGCCAGAGTCTTTATTTTGATCTATGTAAAAACACAGGATCACATGCATTAACACACACAATGTGCACACAAGGACAACAGGCCATTTTAGTTACAATTCTCACTCCATTCGCAATGTGTTTGTGCATCTGAGGTACTGACAACGACCACATGTACCCTTTTAAAACTAAATTCACATCTTGCAGTATCTCAGTCACTTCAGCTCAGCAGAACGCTGGAAAAATAAACAAATGCCAAAGTCACCCATCAGTGTTTTAGAATGGAGCTAAATTCACTACATGCACGAAATGCTGTTATATAGTAGACTGACACTGGAAATGAATGCCAGCAGTTAAGAAATCAACGATCAAACTGTTTTTGGAACAGGTGTTCCGCCTGAGCAGCCGTTATATAATGAAACCACATGCCAGTCGACTTGATACATTTCACTCACAGATGTGATTTTACTCTATGAAGTGACACACCATAGCGATGATTTTGATCCCGCATAAATAGATTTGCCTTCCACATAAATTAAATAAATTGTGGGATATGCAGCAACCGCTGTTGCCTCCTGGGTGCATGCTGCACTTCGCAGCACAGTTATGGCAACACGATGAGACTGTTGGATAATGCACTGTGTGACAAAAACAATAAGATCTGAAAGTCTCTTGGAGAAAATATAATTCTTGATAGTCACAGGATTTGTTAAAAGACAAAGCTAAATGTGTTTCCCTCACCCTGCTGCCAGTGTTGGAATAATAGTTTACTGAATAAACGTTTTGTAATAGACAAGCGCCTGTGCCAGGGTGTGTTGTTTTTTCATTCATAATAAATGGACTCCTTCTTCCATCATTTATTCACTCTGTAGCCAACTTTACCCTGGGGTACAAAACTCTTATTGTTTCACAATGTAAGGCAGGATATCTGTGCTGCAGAACAGTTTTTAACAGATTCAAAAGAAGCCACAGAAAAACCAAAAGCCACTATTTTGGATAACTGCACTGCAGCAAATCTACTGAAATATGTTCCTGAGGGGAAACGGACTAAATAGAGTGGGGAAAGGACTAATTAGGGAAAGGATGAGAGGCACAAAAAAACTGAATGAACTTTAGGTGTGACTCTGGTTTAGACCATAAAACAATGCAATTGCTAGGCAACTAGGGCTTGTAAACAAAAGCTGGACAGTAAAGATTTTGGTAACCTGCCACTCCCACTTCTTACAAACTCTTTCAAAGTTTGCTTCGCAAAGGACAGAGCACAATATTTGCTTAGAAAGCTTAAATAAATGCCTCCAAACTGGCTTGGCAGCAAGAACTCTTTCCTCCCTTCATCTAAAAAGCATCTTCTGCAGCGTGACACCGATCGCATTTCATTACAATGTGTATGTATCAGAGAGACACATGGAGGGAGACAAACAACATGATGATGGGTTATGATGGGTGGCAGGCGCCAGTGAGCGATTAGCGCTTGAAGGCAATAAGCTATCAGGCAGTACCTCCTGGCAGCTGTGGTGCGGGGCTCAGCTCAGCTCGGCTTTAAGAAGCTACATTATAGGCTGGCTGACAGAAAGAAGCTGAAGGGGAAGGGAGGAAGTCATTGTGGATGCAGTGGAAGACAGAGATAAGCCAGCTTCCTGAAGCTCATTGTTGAGTGAAACACAGTGTGCATGTCTCTCTGTATGTGTACGTGTGAGGGAGAGTCCAGTTCTTGTCATTCACACACCCCTTTGCCTATTTAACATTATGTCTATCTTTTTAACATCCTTCTCCTATAGTTTTCTTCTATCTCTGTTCATCCTGAATTAGCACCTATAGAAGTGCTTCACCCACAACCACTAGTGCAAAAGCCACTTTCTATATTTCTCTCCTTTTGCCCCTGCTTTTTTTTTTAAAATCTCACTTATCAGCTGGAGATGTCACGTTGGAGAGGAGCTGCAGCCAGGCAGCAAGGCTGTGAAGAGAAAGGAAGGAGTGATGGGGCAGGAGGGAACAGACAGATGGCGAGTCATTTGTCCTCCAGGCACAGCTTTTCCTCTTTCCTACTCTATAAAACAAGACCTAGAATACAGCCACGCTAGTGGCTCTGTGAGGTTCTACTTAGTTACACATGTGCCTTGAACAGTCAGAGTCAGTCAGAATTTCCGAGTTCTAAGTTGCAAATTTCATAGGAACGCCCCTTTAATTTGGATTTCCGACTCGGAAAGTCGGGAGAAGCTCACTTACCCTAACCCATCTCTGATCTTCTATGTAAATAAAATGCCCCATGAATGGTGATGTCAGCATGATAACATCATCACAATGGCAATGCTAACACGCTGATTTAATGTTTCATGTTCACCATCTTAGGGTGCTTTCACACGTGGATCGATTGGAGACGTTGTTCCGAAACAAGGGGGCGTTTCCCTTTTGGCTCGGTTCGTTTGGTGATATGTGAACACAACAATCGCACTCTGAACCAGAACAAATCAACTGAGCCGAGACCGCCTAGAAGAGGTGGTCTCAGCTCGATTCCATACGAACTCCGGAGCGGTTCGTTTGCAGTGAGAACACAAACGACCCATTAACCAGAACAAATCAATGTGTTGCCTGGCAAACGACGCTAAAAGATTGCTTTTCAACAGCTTCGGCAGCGTGTTTTCCTAATTTGTTGCAGTAGTCTATGTTGTGGTTGTATTAAGTAGGCCTACTGCTGTCGGAGTTTTTTTTTACTTCATGCGGCGCTGCTCGACGGAGCGTTCACAACCCCTCTCTTTCATTTTATCACTGACCCGCTTGTAGACTTCAGTGTTCTTGTGTGTGGTGTGAACATCCGGGAGATGTGTTGTTCCGACCAAACATCTATTTCACCTCTTTGCAACGCCAAGTGCACCCGCGATTTATTTTGTGTTACTGTTGTCATGGAGATGTCCGGCAATGGAATGCGCGACCTGCACGCATGAGGTAGTGACGTAATGGCGTAAGGAAAGCCCTGAAAGGGTGCGCAATTTGGACCGCTTTACAACAGTGTGGTGTGAACTAGGGCTGGACTAGAATATTCGAATATTCGAATATTCGAATATTCGAATATTCGTTCGGTGGGTTGGTATTCGATTTGAAAATGTGACATTCGGATATTCGTTTTGTTTGTTTTTTTGTTTTGTTTTTTTGCACACCGTGCATATAATATGTTTTACACTATAAAATCTGGTGAAATATAATACTTAACATATAACTTCGTTATAGTTACTTAATAAATATATATTACTACGACACTGTACTCCCCTGTGAAGTCGTTTGGATAAACGGTTTCTGGACATAATCAAAATGCAAACGGACAGGCAGCCTAAAGAGATTGTGCAGCTTCGAAAATTTAAATATAAATTATACAAATTGATTTTTCCGAAGCTTCGAATATTCGATGTTCATTACTACCGAAGCTTCGAAGCTCAAAAAATGGTATTCAGACCAGCCCTAGTGTGAACACAAGTGACGTATTTAATTGATTCGGAACAAAGTATCTGTTCCGGAACAAAACGTAGGTGTGAAAGTGCTTTCCAGGTGTGAAAGCACCCTTAGATTGTTAGATTCCTAACATTTGCAAATTAGCACTAAACACAACATATAGTTGAGGCTGGTGGGAATGTAATTAGTATTGGAGAAATTGTACATTTGGACAATTGCACAGAGCCGCAAAATTTAGGGGGTCATTTCCTATTCACATTGATAGTGACAGGAACATAGGTAAATGTTTGTCTTTATTGGAATCACAGGACAAACAAAAAATGGCCAAAACTTCATTACGGTAACAAAAATTTAAAAGTGCTGATGTTGAAAGTGCTTGACAAACTGAAAATCCAAGCAAACTTAACAGTGCGTGCTGCTCTCAGATACTTACAGAATAGCTCCAAGGAAGTGCTTTGCAGCCAGATTTACTAGTGGCCAAACAAGCAGCTTTAAACGGTGGACACTTTCTTTTGATCATCTCTTTGTCACACTTTTTTGGGCGTACTCCGGTGCCTGAATGGTGCTACATAAAAAGTTAAGGGATCACTAATTTCACCCTGAGGGACTTGGAATCTCTGTAGTAAATTGCACAGAATCCATTCAATAGTTGTCATGATATTTCCCTCAAAACTAGTCAAATAAAAATATTTCACTCATAGCTGTTAGTAGAGAGTTGAGATATTTCAGTCTGGACCAAAGTGGAGAGACGACTGACCAACAGAACAACACTGCTATCCATAGAGCCATAACATAAATACAACAAGTGGCATGAATACAAAGAGTATTAAAGTTTTGCAGGTGTGCAAGGCTCCTGTGTAAATCTATGTAAGACCTGTAAAGAAAAAAAATGTTGATCCTATAGTCTAAAAAGGGTCATACACTTCTGAGAAAGAGAAGAAGGAAGGAACTAATTTATTGAAGCATCTGCTAAAGCAGCACAGCAATGTCAAGCTTGTAGAAAGGGGGCATTGAAAGTAATATATTAACCAGTAAAGTAACTAGGAACTTTTAATACCAAGTAAAAAGTAACTTTTTATAATTCCTGAAAAACTTGCCCAACACTGAACCTGACTAACTTCTACTCACACTTCTAACTCTCTAATATGTCTGAGTCTGGAGAAAATGTAGAGCATACAGTTGCCATGATTTTCATTCCTTCAATGAGCCCCAGTAGCACCACACACACACACACACACACACACACACACACACACACACAATACTGTGGTAATATTCATAGTACTCCTCTCTTCCCTCCCCTGTGCACGGTCCATGTGTATCACCCAGAGACTAAAATAGTTCCTTGTGCAAAGAGCAGTGTATGCCTCCTAATCAGAGCCTTAGTCATAGCGACTGGTGGGTTCTTGCCTATGCATGTGCGCCTGCATCTGTTTGTGTGTCTACACAAAGTGAGAGATAAATTTAGACAGTCATTAGCATAAAACCCTTTTTTTCCATGTCATTAAGTCACTACCCACAGCCACCCCGGCCCCCCCGAGTCCTCCCCCTCGTGCAGCCTATGTGACGCTCCTGCCTCGTTCTGCACAGTCTCATTTAATTTCAATCAGCTGTCGTCCACAATGACTCATGCGGATTCATGGAGCTGCTGCCTTTGTGGAAGAACAGATTCAAAACCCTGAAGTTAAACTCAACTACTGTCACAGTCTGTTTTCTACACAAAAAGTGGCTGTGGAGCATATATGGTATACTACACATTTACTCTCCTGATCCTTCTTAGAGTACGCTAGCGCATACGCAAATACCTTGTTGCCAGCAGTTTTCACGTTAGGTGAGTGCTAGACAGAGTGTTTAATAGGGTTGAACGATTTGAAATTGGAAATTAATCTATGAATTGCATTAATCATTATTATGAGCAATAGTGGATTTAATAACATGAGGAAGATAATTTGAGTCAAGTCATGGCATTAAGTAATAAGATATAATATTATTAGGTCGGCCTACCTACCTTGTTTGAGGTACAATTCAAAAGTTAGCCAACAAAAACAATACCAACTGACGCCTTTCATGTTTAATAAACAAGCTCAGTAATTCTCCAGAGTTGCTACTCCGATACTGGTCAGGAGCGCACTGGCTGTAACCACGCTGTAACTCGGGACAGACTGGGCCTCTTTTGGACCAGTGAGTTTTGTTTGAAATGCCATCTTGACCTTTAAACAAGGTCAAACAATTACTTTCATGGTTTATGGCGCAATAAATGTAGCAATCAATCAAAAACATGGAGAGAAGAACCTAGTGAGAAAAGCCAGTCGCAGAATGTACATAATGGTGTTCCACACACCATTCAACCCCATCCTTGGCTGGGGAGAAATGAGAGCAGTGTCTGCCAGTGTGCTCCCACATGCAAACAAACACATGTGCCTGCACACTCGATCTGCAGCCAGACAAAGACACAGGCAATGTCATGACTACTTTAGTCTTGGCCAATAAATGTGGCACAATTGGTCATGGCACCTAGAGACAAACCAACTTTTGTGTGTGTGTGTGTGTGTGTGTGTGTAGGGCATCTACATCATGCTGACATAGATACAACAGTTTTCTTGTTCTTAACAGCAATACAACAAAGCTTTGACTTGTTTGGTGCCACTGGCGATGCTCCTTGCTCTCTCACAAACACACAAACAAACAAAAGTTGGACGCTCTGACAAGTTCTTTACCTCAAGTCATGTCACAAACCTTTGACATGGTTGTGTCGATGCTAGAAATCATGAGAAATGTGCCACAGATAGGTGCAGCAGCAAAGGAAGCATGCGCTGATGCCCATACACACACATGCAGAGCATTAAAGCATGCAGTGTGATACTCTCCTCTCTGAGCTGATCCACAGATCCCAGTCAGGCTCTACTGTCAGGGTGGCTATTAATAGCCAAACAATCAGCTATTCCCCACAAGGCAGCCAGCAGCACTGGGCCAGAACCACACACACCATGCGCACCCGTGTGCGTGTGTTTGTAGAGCCTTTCTTGTTACACATGAATCCGACCCAAGCAAAGATTACAGGGCTGCTTTTGGTCATCTGAGCAGTCGTCCTGGTGCCCACTGGGAAACGTTGAAACAGTGTCACCACAGCGGGATACACTTCCACCGTGATGAGTGACCTTGGCTCGATGCACTCAGGCTTATGTACATACAGTGTATTACCAAGCCAGTGCCATGCCAACGTACGCAGAGCTAAAGAAGTACAGAAGGGAGGAAAGCCAAAACCTTGTATCCATAATTAGACAGCATTCTCTATTGAAAACGTCTTGTGTGGGCCTTGCACACTTGGTGTGCCAACCATTGTCTGCGTACCCTTGAGCACAGACACGTCTCTCTGTAGGTTCCCTCTTTCTTTCATCTTCCTTTGCTATCCTCAAAGAGCTTTGTTTGACACCACTTACCCCTTTTGACAGGTGCAACGCCTAGCAGACAACGGCCAGCCATATAATTTATACAAGAGGTTTACTGGCACCATTACAGAGAGACGGAGACAGAGAGAGTGACATGGACATATTTTAATGAATTAATCTGCAGTATGTTCCACAACGGCCGCAGCAGATAAACTAATAAATTGATGAAATTACTGCTGACTGATGCCATCTATTAGATATATTCATGATGCCTGTGGATGCGTGTCTCTGCCACGTGGGTGAGTAATGTGAATGGATAAAAAATACAAGCAGGGAGCACTGCCTGACAACTCTTGACAAACAACTGCCAGCCATGCAGCCACTTGATTTATAATATGACTTACTTGCACACAGAGACACAGGTAGAGAGATACTAAAGCTTTCTTAATAGGAATTGTGGACCATTTTGGAGCCAACCCAGACTTGCCTGAGGATACCACTGCTGTTTACCTCAGTTTCAAGAACATTAGCGAAAACGAATGATGGCACACTCCAGTAGTCTAAGCAAGTGTAAATGAGGGACAAAAATACCCATTCATCCAGGTCTACTGTACGCCGGACTGTGCCCAGCTAGCCCAGTACACTGAATGTTAGCCGTCAGTAGAGAAGTTCAGCATGTAATAAATATGCAGAAAACCAAAAAATGTACATGGGGCCAAAACATCTCTTAAAGAAACTACTTTTTTCTGTTATTAATCAGTAATATCAAACAAATCCAGGATTTTTACTGCTGCATTTCTCCACAAGGAACAGATCTGAAAATGCTTTACCAAGGAGATGACTGTAAACATAGGTGGAAAATGATATTAAGTCATGTTTCTTTCTAGTTGAGAGGTGACACCAATAAACCAAAAAAATACATTCACAAATGGACCCAGGAATGCAAGATACTTTGTGAGTAACCATTTTTTAAAAGAGCTTCTTATGATAGGTAGTGGATGTGGTGTGAGAGGCTGGAAGTCAGTGTGAGTTTGACCAAGGGCAAACTCACTGGGCTGCCGCCTGCTGGGGCTTAGCCAGCCAAGACCTCGCCAGTAACATCTGAGACAGCCTCTAACCAAACTTTAATCACCACCCACGTGCTGCTGAACAGGGGGCCACAGCTGTAGTCCCTCAACATGGAACATATTAAGACAGAGGTTCGGAGAGGCTGTGTTGCCATACATGGTCAGCCTTGCTTCAATAAGCGGCCTCTGAAACTGTTCAGTCTCAAATAATGAAGTAGTAAAACCTGTTGTAAGCATTGTCTAAACACAAAGGTGATCCTCTGTTCTTTTATTAATACGGGTAATTACACGCAGATTGGCTGAAGTGAAAAATATGCTCTTAAAAGAGGTGAGGAACACTGGAGAACCAAATGGTCTATAAGGGATTGGTAGAAGAACGGTAGGGGGAAGAAGCCTAGAACTGCCTGGTTTCAACTTCTTACATAAAAATGGAAATCAATCATTATAGCACATTTTGCCCCCTCTCTCGTGGGCTTCATTCCTATTGTTGTGTGGTCTAAACCCAAAGGCAAGAACTCCCAAAAAAAATATTAGCCATTATTAATGAATAGTGAGCTCCCTTGGGAACTATTACAGTACCTTAATTTACATCCACAAGAGCTTGACAGACTTGGCAGAGTGGCCTTTTTTGTGTAGTGAAGCAGTTCATTAGTAGCCTGTATGTCACTTTTAGAGAAAATATGAGGCTTGCGAGTCAGGAGACACACAAGAAGATACTTGTAAAAATTGTAAGAGAACATAGAATATATGCTCTCAACAACACAAATGTGTCAGCTTCCACTGGAACCACTAATTATGCCCTATCCCACCTAAAGGTCAATATTACAAAAGGCATTTTATCTGTTCATTAGCTCAGTTAGGATCCTTGTCAAGCAGAGCACTTTTACAAGTTGGCCAGTGGTTCAAGAACCAAATGTCCTTAACAGCCATAAGCTTAAGAAGGCCAAATTTCCACACCAAGTTCTTGTCAGCTTTTACAGAGGGGCAATAGAAGGCATCCTGACTGGAAACATCACAACGTGACGTGGGATGTCCGTGGCCCAGGACCAGAAGGCTCTCCAGCGGGTGATTAAAACTGCTCAAAAAATCATTGTTACCCATCTCCCAAGCATCAGTGATATCGGTGAGGTACCTACACAGAGCCCAAAGGATACCAAAGGACTGTACCCACCCTAGCCACAGCCTGTTCACCATGCTGCCTTCTGGGAGGAGATATACAGTAGAGGTTACTGCTGCCACACCACCAGACTGCAGAGCAGCTTTTTCCCCCAAGCTATCAGACTCTTAAACTCTAATTCATCCTCAGAACTGCTCCACTGATTATAGATTATTTCTGTTTACCATTTTTTATAATTGATTCTGTATTGTTTATTGTCTGCTAAGTAGCAGAAGGGAGTTATAAAATACAATTTCAGTCTATAACTTATTTTGTGACAAGAAACCTACCTACCTTGTAAAGAATAGCACCTAAATTTGCCTTATAACAAGAGGGAAATGGCATTGATTTCAGAGAAGAAACACACAATATTACTAGTGTTGGCAACCAACACATAGATGAAAAAAAGAAAGCAGTCAGTTGCTATGATACAGCACAGTATATGCAAAAGTCCTCAATGGTGCTCTAAGAGAGGGGGGACAACCTTTAAACAACAGAGCTTCACAAATGACAGAAAGCCCTCTGGCAAGAATCTGCAGTTGCGGCTGATTGCAAGTGTTCACATCTACAGTGGAGTGTGCAGGCTTTAAAAAGACTGTGTAATTCGCAATCAAAATCCGGTGTTCCAAACTTAACAATGCTCAAGTAATGTTACAAAAAAACTGTAAATGCTAGGCCAAAGTTACATAAACATGTTAAGTAACTGACATTTCCTTGTTGGGTGAATGTTCTGTGGTTGTGTGGCACTGCTCAGACAAGTCACAAGTGACAACATCAACTTCCCCAATGGCCGCTGGAAGCCGTTTCATCTTAAGCCATGTTCCCTATTTAGTGTGTGAGTGTGATTTACAGCTGGGAAGATGCGTTAACGACGTGGGATAGTACAGCACAAGATGTAGTTTGTTTGTAGGTACACGCGCATGTTCTAAATCGTGTACCAGCTCTCTCTCGTCATTTCACACCTCACGAGAGAGAGTACAAGTCCGAAGTCTGAAACTGAACAGAAACTGAAATCAGTTAATTCAGTTGTTACTTCCTTGAGGCCACTTTCAGTGTTAAAAATAGCTGCAGTAGCAGACACATGCATACACGTGTGGTGGAAACCGATAAAACATGCAAATACAGTATGCAGCATGTTTGATACAGACAGAACTCACTCAATACAGGGTTGTGTGCAAGAAAAGCTGGGACCAGCTTTCTAACGGCAGGGTGGCGACGACGGTCTGCCAAATAAGTATCTATACTTACAATTTGCCCAATTTGAAATCTGACTTGAATCAGAACCATTTTTAAATCTGATTAACTCAGCTCAAGGTCAAAGCCCTTTTTTTCCCATTTTATTCTATTTGTGAAGCGAGTATCCCAGAGCAATTTTCTGTTTATTTAACAGCCACGTATGAGCGAGAAAACAGCTGAATCTAACATTTCAGACAATCCGTGACTATCTGTACAGTCTGTGAGTCGTTACAGCTGTTCTTTGCCCCATACTGAAGTAGAAATACATTTGATTATCATTATACAGTATTGAAATAAATCTATGTCAGAAACAGTTTTAAGTAAAGTAGCCTATTCATGTCTGACACGCGTGAAGAGGAAGTTGGATTCATTTTAAGATATGCTGCTATTGTCATTCTAATGTACTTCATCAGTATGATTGAATAAGATATTGATTTATTGATTAGACATGTTTTTGATTTTGGATAAATTAGTATGTTAATCGTGTAATAGGCAACTTTTTTTCTTTAGAATACACAAAATTATTCGTTAGATTAATCAACTAATCAATAAAGATTAGTTAGATTAATTGACTTGAAAAATAATCATTATGTACAGTCCTAAATTCCGTTGATTTAATTTTCCTTTAAATGTGGTTTTATTGCATATTGCATTTGTTTGTCATGTAAATTACTATACTGTACATTCCCTGTGTTTCAAAGTTTCTATAAACTCTCCTAGCCTTGCACCTTTGACGAACTATATGTTGGTTATTTTTATTACAGACTATAGAGAAATCCCATGTAATGCATTAAATTGCATGGTATACCACTTTAAGCACGGATTATATAGCCATTTGTAGCACAGGTGATCAGGTTCAAGGAAATCAATGGCAGAAGGCCCTGAGGAGTACACATTGTTAATCAATTCCGCATTTAGGGGCCGAACTTTTCAGATGACAGCGCAACTGTGGTTAAGGATGATCAATACGCAGACTGTGACTATTTATTGGAGCATAGAGCCACTGAAAAGTAAGGTGACAAGAGACTCTGTGACCGTGTCAGAGTCTATCTGTTCCTGTGAAGGTGAATCAGCTGAATGCCCTTACTGGCTTACCTCAATGGAATTACAAGTGACAGTGCAAAGTCACACAAATTAATATTCATGTCCTCTCATTTATAGTGAATGCTTCTCCTCCATCTCACTGGACTCTTGGCCAAGCAGAGTGAACAAACCAGAAAGCAGAGTTCTGTAGAGAAATTATAGGCCTCAGCGTCATGTTGACATAGACACTTGTGGTCTGGCCTGAAATTAAACGTAAGAGCTAACAAAATTTAGACTGAAAATACATTTGCAGAGACGGACTAACAACTATCAAAGTAAGAGACATATGAACTGTGAGGCCCCATCATACCCAGAGGCAAATCTTCAAAGCTGGGCTTGCTTGTTAGCATTTTAATGATTTTTTTTACAATCCACAAGATCAGATGCTTGCTTGGCCTGTAATTCAAAGCTGTTAAAATGATTCCCTGAAAATATGTTCTCTGAGCTGACTATGGACTGTGCCATGCAAACATTACACAGGTGCTCTAAGCCTAGAGTGCCGCTTTTTTTTTTTAGCACAGAAACCCAATCCACCTTCATAACACCACACCATTACCAGCGGAACTAATGAGTTAGTAAGCTGAGTCATGTGGACATCCACTTGTGAGATAACGCCAAGTACTTTAGAGTAAAGAGGGATGACAGATGCACAGATTTCCCTTCATATCTACAATAAATCTACAGTAATCAAGCCTGCCTGTGTTTTGTTCGATCACAAGCACTGGAGAAGATACAGAAACCACTACTTTATTTCCCATAATGCTAATCACATAACGCAAGCCTTGTTGTACATAGCATTGATGCTTTTAGTATAATGGCTTTGCAATACAATGAGTGTATTTATTGGTAGTAGAAAATTAGCCCACACCCATGGTAGCCATAATCATGCTTTAACCCTAACAATACAGGACAAGGATATGATAAATACAGAGAGCCAAAGGGAATATGGTGGAAGCTCCACTTTCCTTTTCCGTTCTGATCCAGAAGTAAAAAGAAGTACCTGGCTTTGGATCAGTTTCTTACCAAACAGCATGTCGTGTATGCTGTCCAAGTTTAGATAAAAACGGTGATTCTTTAAAACAATAACAATAATTATTGCTATATTTTTTTCAATAAAAATATAACAAATGTTCAATAAATATTCAATGTTATTCACTTAAATCATTCATTTAAAATGACCAAAGAGTTTAGTAAGATTTTTTTCATAGATGTTGGTGAGGAAAAAGGACTGAATAAAGCTTTTACCTAATTTTACTCATGCATATTTGTTGACAAAGATTTTATCATAATTGTTTTTAATGTTCTACCTCTGAATTGTGAAGTGATCCACTGTTTGTCATCAAATGTTGACCATAAAGAAGAGTTTAAACCACAAATAACCATCAGGTTTCTTCAACTTTCAGTCAGGAGCAAAGATAAGTAGCAGACACATCAAGAAAATAGGCAAAACTATGAATACTACTAAGGTTTGCATTAAAAGCTTTAAGGAGTCACTAGAGGTGTACTCATCAGTCAAAACTATAGCAAATGTATCTACTCTAATATTATTTAATGAATGTTAATCAGTCAATACAGGTTATTTGTCTTTTTTTCAAAGTAAAGTATTACACAGTGCTATTTGTGCTGGGTAAACATGTGGATTGGCCGTCTGACAGTAACCTTGGCACTTCTTCTGTGGTCAATTCTTCTACTTCTTTTGGATTAAATGTCATGCCACACAACTACTCAGTAATGTTAACAACAGAGCCAAGTCTTTCCATATTCCCCAGGAGAAATCATGCATGCTTGTGTTGATCGTGCACAATAATAACGGCAGCAGCCAGCGGCACTCCCTTAGAGAGGAGGAGAGAAATCAATTGGGTGGATAAGTCCCCAGAGGACAGCCAATTAAAGACAAGACCCGATGGCTTAAAAGTAAGACCCCAGCAGTCCCAAGGCAGGAAGCTTTTGGGACTCAGTCCACAGCAGGGGATCTTAGCGGAAAGCCAAGTTGAGATTCTTAAGGCAAAGCTCCCCAAACCCTTACGACCATTCCACTAAATCCACTTATTAAAAGAAAATGTTATGGTTAGTGCTAATGAGATAAATATCCTGATTGTTTTCTAAAGATCCAGAGATATTACAAAGAACTCCAGTAATGGCCAGTCGCCATTAAATGTACTGTCAAACTTCAGTTGAACTCATCAGCCTAGCCATGTTAAAGTGTTAGACTTGTGTCACTGATAGCAGAGAACTGTCAGTGGGAGTCAAGCCCTCGTCACCGTGTGGGCTCAGAGGCCTGCAGTACAATAGCCTGGTGGAAGATGCAGCAGCAACAACAACAAAAGAAGGCTTGTTATCGTGATAAAAGACATGGCCGTTAACTGTGACAAACTGCATTCCAATATGTCACATAAATAGAAGACTGATTGTACAGCCGGGCAGCGAGCCTTTTGTGACCACAGGACACACGGCAGCACCGTCTGTACAGTGCGAGCTGGTCCCTGTAAGACTGCATCTTTACATAAGACATTGTTGGTACACTGATGTTTGATGAGCTACAACGCCAGCATGTTGGCTGTTTATTCCTCAACAGAGGAAATAAAATTCTGCTAGTCTGAGATAAATTAGAAAAGCTGGAATTGATATTTCCTTTTGTTTTGTCATTTAATAATGGAACACAAGAGACCAATGCGTCATGTAATGTGTTGTTTTGGATGGAATTTTTCTTAATTAAGAAAATAGAAAAACACTTTGGGGGTTATGCTATAGATTTCAGAACGTGCTGCATTGTTATCTACAGTATAACCATGTATATTTAACACTAGCCAGTAATGGTTTTAGATTTGATTTGCTGTCATTTAGGATGGGAGAAACGTGATAACATTTAAAAAAGACAATGGTGACTGAGGAAAGTTAGGACTTTTTCAACACCCTCCTAACACACACAAGGGAGAACATCCGCTGATGTCCACAGACACTATTTGTTTATCAGCCTTGTGAATACAGGCATCGGCCAATGCCAGTTATCTCAAAATGCCAGATGTTGGCTAAGGGCACAAAGCAATCAATTTATTAGGATGCAAGACAACGAAGAGCTGCACAAACAAGCGGCAAGTTGTTAATGTTCATTGTATATGTGTGGAAAGGCAAGTAAAGGGATTCATCAGCAGCCCGCTGAGCATATTGAAACAGCTGCCGCTGTGGAGGGACTTCTCAGCTGATGCTACGGCCTGAAGAGTAACAAAAGTCCCTTCTCAGAGGTTAACTGTTAAGAACCACCCAACAGTTGATGACTACACAGCACTCATGAGACTGTGTCAACTGGTTTTCAAATATCAGACTGGAAGTGCATTATTGAGGAAAAATCAAAACTAGGCCTGGAAACTAACCTTGTGGCACACCACAAATGACGTCACTATGAAAAGCATACTACTGGGATACTGACATGCAACATTGACAGTAATGAGAGACTGGACCTGATTCAGTTACAAGCACCCCCAGAAAATGCTAGCTAATCTGCAAAGCAGCTGTGCTCATTGTGTGGATGTGTAATGTAAACTGTTATGCCAAATCGTAAAGGGACTGAGAGGGATCAGTACTCAACATCTTGGTGGTGAGTCCAGTGGACATAAGAAAGTCTACAGCACTGTCTTAACAAGATGTTTAAGCTAGGGGGTGGAGGGAGGCCAGATGAGATATAGTAAAATGTCAAGGGTTTTCTTGATGAATACTGTCAGGTCAACGTCTTCAAGAGCAGCACTTCAAACTGGATATGGCCTTCACTTCACAAGGTTTATGGCAAACAAGATGAAAACATTTAAATACAAACATATCTGGGGCAGACAAAGCTTGGGATCAGGATGTGTAATTTGAGCTTTTAAAAATCACACTTTTCATACAAGCACCCCTGAACCAGAGTGGGTGAACATAGTGTTTGTGTGGGCGCACAGAAATGCAGTAGGAGGAATTAGTCAAAGTAGTAACAGCATGTTACTGAGAGGGGACAGGCTGTGTGTGATGGAGAGAGAAAGAAAGGGAGAGAAGAAGAGAGAATGAGTGTCAATTCAGATTTCACAACTCCCATTATAGCTCTGACAGAGGCCTGTGCAGAGGTCATTGTCTCCCATGCGATGCATACAGTCCGAACAACATACAGGGAGGGGCCACACTAAAGCAGCTTCAAATCAGTGTCAATGTCTGTGGGCTGCACAGATCATATTGTATCTGAGTGGCTGCATTGATTTTCATGGTGTTGACAGTGGCCTTGGCACAGAAGGGCAACCAGTTGGCTGGATGCTAACAAACCACATTGACACAAGTGTGACACCTGTCCAGCAAAGTAGTGTGGGCCACGATAACGAAAGATTATATGACCCATTTGTTTAATGCCATTATTTCCTACTCGGGCAGTATTCTTTCAAATAGTGAGAAAGAATAAAGAATAGCAAGATGTGTCAACCTCTAAGAGTCAATACAAATGTTTCAATAAACAAATGCATGACACAGTGTATGGTTTTTCATTTCCTGCATTGCAATGGCTAGACTTCCTCTGCACTAAGTCAAAGGGCTTGGAAACTATCCAGGCATACAATAAGCTGTACAAAGTGTAAACAATATTGTTATGATTGACAATTGTGATCCCAGGGTCACGGAAATGATCAGAATAAGTAATGTGGTTAAAAACTAAACTGTAATGATCTTAGTAATGTAAAACTGTGGAGTGGAACAAGCAGCAACTTCTAGGGCAGTGGTCCTCAAAGTGGGGTCCAGGGACCCACAGGGTTCTTTTAGGTGGTCCCAGGGGGTCTCCAGCAAAAAGGGGAATCATTGTTTTTTCTTTTAACTCCATCCATAAGTAACACAATAAACAGAATGTATGTCTACTTGAGTCATAGGTTTTATACACTTAATGTGAACAAACATCTACCAGCCAAAAATCATCCTGGGACAACATCTTATCAAATCGTGGGTCTGTGATCTAATTTGTGTCAGCTTAGGGGTCCTTGATGTGAAAAAGTTTGAGAACCAACTTTACAGCAGAAATGAACATGTTTACAGCCTGGAACAAATAACAGTTTTCGTTCTCTATAGCTTATTTCCCCATGTATGACAACCGTTTTCATTTAACTTACCTGTTTAAATAAATATAGGCTACACACACACACAAAAATATGCAGCATACACATTTTGTAATGTCCCTGGGCTTGTCATATCGGTTTTACCAATACTTATTGTTTCACTTATTAGAGGCACACACAGTATAAAGGCTCTTGAATTCCTTTCCAAGTTCAGAGAATGTTTTTATGATACAGAACAGAGGATCTATTAAACAGTGAGTTGCCGCCCTGCAACATTCCCTGCCGAGGTTGGAGAATTTTAGGGTGGATAGAGACAATAAAACATTGCAGTCTGCCCATGCAGGTATGGAGGATGACAGATGTTCAGATTGGTTTGCTATTTGAACGACAGCAAGACAAGGAGTTAGAGATTAGTCACATGGCTTGGTAGCTGTGTACATTGCCGCCTAATAAAGAAGCCAAGTTCATTTGAGCACACAGTTCATTGGCAAATTCTTAAATTCATGATTTTATACATTACATTTTCAATAACCTCAAGTAAGAACACTTTTTCATATGACTTCAAGCGTGCAAACTTTAATCAGCTAAGAATACAAACAGCCCATCAAACACGCTCTTATGATCTCAGGTGCGTACAACAAGGTTTTGCTCAGGTCCAGTAGGAAGAAAAGAGGGAGTCATGAGCTGATTAGGAAAGAGTACGAACAAATGATCCGAACAGCAAAACTATGCGAGCATAAGAAGCAAAAAGTATATTTTTTTCACTTCTGACAAGAATCTATTGTTGATCAATACAAGAAATAATTATTCATACTGATGGCTGCAATTAAGGGACATGACAGTGCAATAACTATTTTTAAATTTGAGTCCACCATATGAAAACAATCAAAAGTGTAGTTAACATGTGGTTAACATGGGATGTCTCAAACTTTCCTCAGACAAACCACAAACCATACTATGATCAACAGCTGATCAAACGGCAAAAAAGAGAAGCAATTGCTATTTGTCCTTACAAGCCTGTCTAAGACATCCTGAGTGTCTACCACAGGATACCTCTGGTGCTTTGAAATCATTGTTGAAAATTTGCTTTGCATAATACTCGCCATGTGTGATGGTGTAGGTGTGGCACTTGTGATTGTGAAAGAGTTTACAATGCAAACATTTGCACACATGCAATGAATTCCACTTCCCGCAATTCCAACCTTACCACAACTACAGTGCTTACCCCACCCATTTCAGTGCTGCTTCAAAATATTAAGACTGTCAGGAAAGATCAAGTGTCCTCTCTCACTACAGATGAGAAATGATGACCAGCAAAGTCATCACCGATATGCCTGCACAAACACCATATCTCTTTTAAGTATCCTTTGACCTGGTTTCAGTTTGTAAGTGTAAAACTGGATGAATTGCGGCTCCTAAAGTTACAAACTTCTAAATGTTTTTCCTCATAAAAACATCTGAATTGCATAGCTTACTCCCAACTAGATATGGTGCTAAAGGCAGCTGTGAACTAAAGGACCACTGAACAACCATATTAGAATCAGGGCAAATCCAAAATCTCATTTCATCCCAAATAGATTAAATAAAAAAATCACAACTTTTTTCCAGCTCAATAATTTTCTTCCATAAAACTAGATGTTGTTGTCTCTTTCTCTGCAATGAGAAAACTGGTACAATAGGGCAGCTTAATCACTGTGGTATAAATACACACTTCGGCTAAGTTCAAGTAAATGTTAGGTGAAATGTAACTAGTTAAACCAGATTATACCGGTTATCTCACTGAAAGCAGATCAAAGATCTCTGAGGGGTAGGTGTGTGCCCTACCCTAAAGGTTCACGATATATCAGTATGGTAATATTTATCGTGACAATGTAGAGACGGCATAGGGTTACACACTGCAACAACCAGCATGGCTGTAAGTGTAGATAACATTTTCTACCAGCTCCACGGTGGAGTAGTCCGTTCCAGAGGGGAGCAACTTGAGCAGCGTGAAAGTGGTTTGGTTACAAAAGTACAAAATGTTCAACAAACAACGGTAATGTGTAAACAGTGTAAAAGGCAGTGTAACTGTGTAAAAACAAAAATGGGGGCAATACAACAAACTTATTTCACCACCTTAAGCAGAAGTACCCGGTTGGGTAATTAGAAGGAGTCCCTGGCTCTTCAGCTTATGTTCCAAACCCAAAATATTTTTCAGTTTGTTGTCATTTTGTTATTTATATCATTATGGTGAAAAAAACTGAAATATTATTTTAGGGCCATATCGGACGCCAGTTTGGGCAAAACTGGGCTCCAATCATCAAAGGGGAGAGACAAAAGGCATTAACTAGCTGTAGTCTAGCTTGGCATGGGACTTGCTGACGGTGACTGTGAAACACCAACATGTTGTGCCCCCATGTTCATTAAGTCCGGATTGTATAAAGGCTACGCTAACGTTTAGGAATAATATAGCGCTGCGTATCATCAGTCTCTGCTAACGGTATATGCAGATATGCTAGCTAACTATGATTTTTTTTTTAAAGTATGTGTAAAACATTATCAACTCATACGGTTCATGTGTCGATATTTTCTCCATCTAAAAACATACCTGGTCAAGAGGGAGATTGATTATTTCGCTGATTGGCTGCAACAAAGTGGACCCAGTACATGATGCTGTGGTTTGGGTAGCCATGCTTTGTAGGTGTCCGTAAATCCTTTCTGTCTCCTTCCTCCGGTTCACTTCACTACCCCTCGGCTGCAGCTCCGATGATAAACACACGGCTGCTGCTGCTGTTGTTGCGACGTGCTGCACGGTTGTCATCCACTGCGCTCATCCAACAAAGAGTAGAAAACCAAGACAAGAGATACACCTCTTGACCACTTCCGCTTTCGTCTAACGCCCGTTAAGCACACAAAGCCTCGTATTTTATGTTTTTTTAGATAGGAGTCGGTAAGAGGATCCCCACATTTGGCGTTTTTACTGCTGTGGTACATGTATTTTTATTTCAATTAGCCTAAGTTTAAGGTTTTAGCTACCTACACCACTGACAAAAACTTTAAAACAGACATACAAAATGTCTCGTTTTAAGAGGCGTCTCGAGAAGGTTGCTCCTGTTGTGAGCATGGGTAGTATGTCAGAACAGAAATTGTGCCTTCATGATGGCTAACCTCTTCTGTGCCTACTCAGACATTTTTTGTAATAGTTGTACGCTCCCCAAAGGAGGACAATGATTACTATTTAGTAGAGTAGGACGTGAACTATCTTGTTAGCAGAGTATCTCTGACAACGATGAAAGTGGCGAGTGGGGAGATGGCGGCCCAGCCCTCCGTAATAACTATCTATTTTGACCTATCGCATGGAGAAAGGAAAGCCCATCAGCCAATCCAGTTTTGTACATAGGGGGTCTTGATTTACAGCTTTTATGGCGAACTGAATTTGAACTGAACAGCGTTGCATGTCGTCCCCACCCCTCCCACATTTATAGCATTCCACACATGAAGCCGAATGACGTAAGGGGATATTTGGCAGGATTCATTTGAGGAAACGACTACAATCATTGGTGGTTGTTTAAACAGCGACGCCTGCATCTGTACGAATGTACCTTCACTGGTCTCTTTCAGCTGCATAGAATGAATAGTTGAACAGGTCTTTCTAAATGGTGACCACCTCCCTCACACTCCTTTGACACTGCAAACACTTTACAAGCTGTAAACGGACAAAGGCTACAGCCTAAGTTGTGCTTCACAGCAAGAGGTAGTTTGTCAGTAGACCATGGGACACCAATGTATCCTAATTTAGCCAGTAAAGAGTACTTGCTTTAATTGCAATTACATTCTTGAATATATTTCAAATGTACATAGGTTGGCTGTGACAGAAGAAGCAAAAGAAACGTAAAAATAATACTGCACATCTGCATGATATTGATTGCACGGCATCATGAAGTTGCAATGACAATAATGCATCTAAAAGTGAAAGGTAAGAATGATTGTGTATGATAATTAAAATTTGATGTCAATTAGACAGTGATTAGTCGCCTGAATTGTTACACAATAGCCTTTTCTTCTTCTTCACTGTCTGTCAGCCCCACCTAGTGGTTAACAGGGATTTTCCCCAGAACCCTAATTTGATAATGTTTAGTAAATACATATATTTTTTTCCTTAATAAAACACGTGTAGACCATCCACAGATGTATTTTATGACATATTCATAATTCATCAAACTATATACATTTTTTTACTATGATGCATTTTTCTAACCATAAATTCTTCACCATTCTTCTGAATTTGTGATCATACTGTAATTATGGATTTTTTTTCACTGAAATAATCTAGTTATATTTTCTTTTAAGAAGGTTTGCAACAAGACACAATAGCCAATAGAGGGCAGCACTTACAAACCAATGACAACTTACCTGAATTTGCAACCTTCCACTGTTGTCAATTCAGGGCTGCAAGTTCCTGCAACATTTGAAATGTTCAAAAGTATTTGCAATGATAAAGGGGAAAGATATTTGAATTGAGATAGAAAGATGTGTGCTGTCACTGAGTCACTCTTGTTATATGCTTTTCATCAGAGAAAGAATCACTAAATGTAGATGGATTTTTCATAGTGACTCTGGTACAAGGACATTTAGTCAAGTATTATTTTTATACAAACACACCCAAAAAGAGATACTGCTGGGCAATTAAACTTTGTATCACCTTATCCCTCGACCCTGTACGCAGGATAAGCAGTTGACGATGGATGGATGGATGGATGGATATCACCTTATATATGGTACAGTAGACAGCAGATTATACAATAAGGCTACACTATTTTCCTCAATTTTTTTTCTAAAACTTCTCTCATAGGAACATTATCACGGCTCTGTGTGACCTCTGTACTCCATACTATTGGTTGTTATGAAGAGCATCAGCTCATGGATGAGGACGCACAGTAAAAAAATGTCCCAAATAATATTGTTCAGATAAATTACAAGTTGGATTCTAAGATTCTAAGCAAGACGCCCAGAGAACCTAATTTTAATTTAATTGGCCGCTGTGTACGTGGAACTCTTTGATCCAAGGCATTGGTTAAGGTTAAGGCAAAACATTAACCAGCTCAACTTAGTGGAAGTGATTCCTTGACAAGTGACTGATGTATGAGCCCTTGAATTAAATGGCATGACTTTAGTCTGAATAATAGCAATGTGCTGAATAAGCATGAGTAGAAATGGATGTTCAATAAGATGTCTGCTACTGCAAAACAAACATTTGCCAATTTGCATGCGATGCTAGGACGATGATATATTTTGTTATAAATGTGACCCCAGTTCTAGAAATGTAATGATAATAGATGGCTGGGGAGAAGTCTCCTAATACATTAAACTCCTAACTCCTGTCATGTTTTATCAGAGTTTTCTGATAAAGTTCAGCTCAGCTCAGTTGTCTAATACAAGTGCTAGAACCTCAGATAGACAAAGTATCCCAATACTCCTAAACCAACACAAGACCGTAAAGGGAACTCACCTGCTTATGCATGATAATTAATGTTTTTCATTTCACAGTAAAGTCTGTGTGTCTCTCAGGAATGCCCTTGTTTATTTTGCTTATGCTTTCTCATGAACAGCCTGTGCTTTTTGCAGCACTCACACACCTTTTTGTTCCTTAGAGTTGCATGCATTTTTAGTGCTTTTAGTCCCAGTGGTAATAGAACCTGTGGTAGAGCATCACTCCAATCACTCTGCTTTACTGTAATTGAGCTTTTTGTTTGGGCTTTTGTTTTAAAAGAGATTGTGTCAAAACCTTTAGCATTTTGCTCTGAAGCAATACATTTTACTGAGCCTGCTTCTAAATCAGTCACTTTGTATGTGGAAGAGTGACTCAGCGCATATTGTTTGTTTATGTGAGTGTGTGTGTGCCTGTGAGGGATGGGCATATTAAATTATTTAACAATTGCTGGTGTATCCCTGGGTTTTTTTAGTCTGCACATCATATTGACTGCAAAAACGATTCCATCAAATGTTAAAGAAAAGCTGGCTGAGCAAAAACACTTTATTGGCCACAGTAAGACTACATCTGAGAGCAGGGAGTTTAATAATTATTTTCAAACAGCAATGAATTGTCAATGAATAGATAAAACATATTACTAACACTTATTAGAAAGCCAGTGAGACTGGAAACGTAAGTGCTTTTATTATTGTAGGTTATTTATTTATACCAAGCGACTCTGGAAGTCCCTTCTCTCTCCCTCAATAAACTACTTGCTCTCTGTAACACTCACCATGCCCTTCATGTACTATAGCGCTTCTATAATCTCCATTAATCATTCATAACTACATAAAGACAGAGAGCGAGTATGACATTAAGACCAGCAGACGGCTGACAGAGCTGCACTGCATTCATGTCGCTGCACTCAGCTACGTTTTTGTTCTTCTCCTCAATGATATCCAATTAAACCCACAATCACGAAGAGAGAGACACAGTTCATTAAGGTGGCATCGTCATGGCAACCCCATCCCCTTCCTCGTCGCCTCTCTTACATGCTGATACTGAGCCTAAAGTGCATGGTTTTTAGAGGAGAGAAAAGAGACAGTGAGAGTGAGCAGGGAGAGACAAAGCCTCCACTAATCTATTTAAAAGGCTGTACCAGCATGTGAATGGTGGATGAGTTACTGGAGGTTCCCACTCATTTACAATGAAGGCCACGCAGCTCACAAGTGTGTACATGAGTGATAACTTTGCATTTATTCTTCTCTTTCTTTTTCTTGTTTCTCTTTTTTCGCCTCTAAAACTACTCCCCGCCATGGTGTGACTGACATTTGTTTACAAGCTAAGCTGTATGTATGATCTGTATTGTGGTGATAAAGTCCATAAGCTCCTTATATAGTCAGTAGTTCATGTTTTGCATTCGGGCTCGATCCTCCAGGGACACGCAGCCTTTCTCTTTACAAATCAGACAGGAAGTGTCTTTGTGTTTGAGGGGTCAGGCCAGAGTCTCTGGACGAGGTTTCTTAAAATAAAACTACAGTTCACAGAGATGGACATGTGCTGTTTATTTTCCACAACAACCATTAATATCTTGCCTTTCCCCCCTCCCCTATCTTCCTCTACATCTTGGTTTAGCAATGCAGACACAGAAATCTTACTTAGCCTGCATAATGTCAGCCGTTTTCAATGGTTGTGCGATCCCAGTGGAGCACATTATCATTATCACTCAAAATAGTCCAGCAGCAGTACAACCTACAGGAATCAATGAGTTGTTGCTTATTTTACAATCCATAAACTGTGTTACCCAATCAATATGTGCATGCTCACTGACAAACACTGGCTTTAGGAGACTGGGATTATCAGTGTAAAGACTTTCTGGATGTTAAAGTTAAAACACCCTGGGAATGAGTAGTGTAATATCAAAAAACAAGACATATATTTATATTACTCTACATTAATAATAAACAAGGCAGCCAAGGTCCTTTGACATTATACTGGCCAGTGTGTTTTGCTTGGTTGACTACATTGTCCGGGGAGGAGCTGAGTTGAAGTACAGGAGTAATACCCCAAATCAGTTAGTATCCCCAGCTACTCTAGTGAGTGCAAAAACACTCAACCGTCCTTTTCACATATCAACAATACATTTGGAAAGTGTGGAGTGAACCACCGTAACCACCACATATTTGAGTAGCAGAAACATGAGCTTTCTCAGCTCATTGTTTCATTTTCTCCCCACAGTTAGTTGAAGGGCGGGGCAATCATTCATTTTCCTTCACTTACAGCATGACCTTCCTAACGCCTTACTCCTCCTTTCTGTCTGTTTCTCTGCTTTGTCCTGCCTTTGTCAAGCTCTCTCAATTAAGAGAAACAATATCATTGCATTTTTAAGTAAAATATGTTCTAAGATCAAAAAGTGTGATGTTTACATTCCCAAACAGGGAGGGCAAAGAGTCTGATCTCCAGTCAGCTGTTCCAAATTACTTTTTTTCTGTGTCAGTGGTTTCTGGCAACAAATGCACAAAATACACAGCTGATTTTTGAAATGTAACATCATAGACAATTTTGGAGATTAGTTTTCTTGTTTTATCCAGATCTGGATTAGATGATAGTCCCTTTTGTGGCCAGCACGCCAAAGTTTGGCAGCACTGCACAAACCAATGCAGCATGCAAAGTGGAGGCACAATAGTGGCTGCAGGGGAGGGAACGAATGGGAGGGTAAATGGGAGTGAGAGTAGCAGAATTTAAGGAGGTCCTTTAAGTTTCACACTTTCACATGTTGTTATATGAATTTTTCATTTATAATTATATGGACATGGATTCAGTGCCACAAGAAACACTCACTATGAATATTGTGAAATTATTTGTTTCCATCAATTTAAGGAATTGTTCAACAGTTTGGGAAATGTGTTTATTTGCTTATTACCAAGAGTTAAATGAGAAGACTGATAACACTATAATGTCTGTATGGTAAGTGTGAAAATTGCTTCATTCCAATAAGGTGAACAGATAAAGATTAATGTCAGACAATTTGTTTTTGTACAAGGTGACTTCTAATTGAAAAATCAATAGGCCAATAAGGCAATGACTTACCATAGAGATTCAGCTTATGCCAGTCATGTTGCTTAATCTTTTGGTTAATCTGATAAAAGAAATGGATGTTTTTTATTTAATAACCAAATGCTGGCAGATGTTATATGTCTCCATTGGCTTGTGTATTGATCTGAAAAGATGCACGCTCCCATTTCTCCTTTATATCTGTGCAGTACCTTCTGTATGTTCACTTGATGTTGTATACTGCAGGACTGATTTTCTGTGATTAGCTTTCCCATATGGCTAAAATTCTATCTAGACAGGAAGATGGATGGACATGATGGATGTCAAGGCTCCACTCTGCGTACAGTCTGTCTGAGCTGTTCACTGTGGGAGGAGCAGACACAATCATTGAGTTACATGGACTGAACTCGCCGCCCCTCCATTAGCATTCCCCAGAGGATACCAACAGATTCACTCCACACATGATGCTGGTTCCACTTTATTCTTTTTACTGTTGCACACCATGTCATAGCTCCTCATTCTCTTTTGAACTTACTAGACCTTTCAAGTGATGAGAATTGGGATACAAGATAGTGAAATTAATCGTCTAGTTGAGGCATGTGGAGCAAAATGCAAACACCCTTGAGGTATACACTTTCATCCTCTACTATCCCAGCACTCTGATCTTTAACACAGCTAGTTCAAATGCCTGAAAAGGCTTTCAACCCATCTGTTGGGTTGTCAGAACAAATGCACACAGCCTGGGAATTTGCACCGTGACAGCAGTCGCTCGGGGAGTTTGCAGGACTGTCAATAAGGCTGATTTGGATTCATGGTGCTGCAGATATGCTGATTCAGTCAGAACCTACATTCTGGTTAAATTTGTACTCTGGGTTATGCTAAATTTGTGTGGATGAGCCGGACAGTTTCCCCCAGCACTGATCTAATTTCTGTTAATTGGTCGCCTCTCAAAGTATACGGGGTACAGCTATGTGAGTTGTCTTTCTTTCCTTTTTTATTTACTGTTAATATATTGCCTTTTTTTCCCATGCACAGAGCATTTTACAGGAGAAATGGTTGGTTTTGTATCTGTTATTTAGTCTGTGTTTTGGTTCCATGTCTTAGTTCCCAGTCCGGTGCTAATGTCTTAGTATTTACTCCTGGTCCTTGTACTTCAGTGTTTGTTATTTTGATCTGTTCACTATCTGTCTTAGAGTTGTTGAGTTTTGGGTTTGGTTCTGTCTTTTGTCCTTTGTCCAGTATATGTTATGTAGTCTGTTGTGTTTTGGTATTTTCCCGATTTCAGTTCTGTTCCAGTCTCATGTATTAGTTTCTGTACCATCTGTACCATCATGCTTGATGGTACAGATGGTACCATACTGATGTTCTGTCTGCTTGTCTATTTATGTTCTCTGCCAGTTTCATTAATCTGATTTTGTTCATTCTGCTCTAGTCTCAGTGTAGCCTTATTATTCATCCACATCTTTAAGTTACTTAGTATTTGTCTTGTCTCGTATCTTAGTTCTTAGTCCTGTACCTTAGTTCATGTCTTAAGTGTTCACTCCTGGTCTGTGTACTTCTGTGTTTTGCCCATGTCTAATCTGAGCTCTGTTTTATCTTTGCTTCAGTCTCTGTTCCTTGTTGTTAGTGTATTTTTGATCTGTCTGTGTCTGTTCCCCCTGTAATTCCTCTGCTTGCATGTCCCCTAAATACTTTGAGTTCCAGTTAATGTATGGCGTTTTGCATCTGTGTCTCTCTGCCTGCCTGCTTGTCTCTGGTTTCCATGCTGTCTCTCTGCCTGCTGCTGCTTCACATCACTCAGTATGCCACCCAGCTTCTGGTACAAGCCATGATTATCTCTCGCCTGGACTATTGCAATGCCCTCCTAGCAGGTCTTCCAGCTGTGCTGTGAAACCCTTACAAATGGTTCAGAACACAGCAGCGCGTCTGGTTTTTGATCAGCCCAAAAGGACTCATGTCACTCCATTACTCAGTGACCTCCACTGGCTTCCCGTGGCCTCCAGAATTAAATTCAAGTCACTAATGCTTACATACAGAGTGACCACCGGGTCTGCACCCATCTACCTAAATTCCATAATACAAACCTATGTTCCTTCTCGGCCGCTACGCTTCTCCAACAAACGCTGCCTAGCTCTGCCAGCCCTTCACACAAAGCAATCCCTGTCCCGGCTGTTCTCATCTGTGACACCACGATGGTGGAACGAGCTACCACACGCCATCAGAGCAGGGGCATCTCTCTCTAACTTCAAGAAGCTCTTGAAAACTCATCTCTTCCGAAAACACTTCCTCTTATAACACCTCTAACTAACAAACTCTTACATGCACTTCCTGTGCTCTTCTTCTTCTATACCCTACAATTATCTTGTATTGACTGCACTTTTTGTTCTGATTGCACTTTCTGTTAACTCTTACTTCCTTCCCTAGGTATTTACCCATTGATGTGATATGTACTATGAGCTCTTACTAGTATTTATTGCTGCTCTTACTAAGTATGTATTGTCAGTTGTAGATCTATATTTGATGCTCTTTTGATACTTGTAAGTTGTTCCTCAAATGTAAGTCGCTTTGGATAAAAGCTTCAAATGAGTAAATGTAGTATGTGAAGAACCCGTCCTAACCCTAAGTTTGTGAATTTCCATTTTCAGTTACATTCAACAATGCATGTATTTGATCTGCTTTGATATCTTTCATATCAAGTAGTTTTCCCGCTGCATCTACAATAGCCTTAATTCTGTCATTTTTCTTTTTCAACAGGGATGCAACATTGATAGTGTGTCACACTATCAATGTTGTTTTTTCACTATCAAAGTATCATCGTCAACTTCACATTTACTCTCTCAACCATTCAATGTGTGTGCTGGAATCTGGCTTTGTGTCTGATTAACTGGTGTTATGTTTCTTTGGACAATTCCACTGGAGTTTTTGTTATTTGATTCTATTTCTCTTACTTTCTTTAGAGCTTCTGCATATGATACTTTGTTCAATATCTTCACCTTTTGGGCTTCTCTTTGCACTTCACATCCACCAAATGCAGCACTATGCTCTCCTCCACAGTTACAACACTTAATCTTTACATCCTTTTCACATTTCCCATAGTCGTGCTGGCCCCCACACTAGCACACCGTAGCTTCCCTTTGCACTGCTGAGCTGTGTGCCCCATCCTTTGACATTTATAGCATCTGATAGGGGGAGGGATGTATTCTCTCACACTGTACTTTATGTATCCAATTTGAACTGACTTAGGGAGGGTTCTCTCAAATTGCACAACTACAGATAATGTGTGTTTTAATGATCCATCTCGTTTGCTCGTTTCTAGTAGCCTCAACTGCTTTGCCTCCCTGAATCTCATTTTTAACATCTTTCATTGACATATTCAAAGGGACTCCTGAGATAACTCGTCTAACCTTTGCTATTGCTCCTGGGAGGTGAGCCTTCATCCTTTCCCCTTAGAGTGTCGACATACTAAGAATCTTTTCTTCTTGTTGTTTGCTACTTGCATGTATCAGTATTCGTTTATCCTTCTCAATCGCCTTGGTAAGTTTAATTGGGTGATAGTGTCCACCATCCTGGTTGAACTTTCCAATCGTTTCCTTGCACATTCTCCATATTCTCAGGCTTCTGTTTCTCACACTGACTAGCTCTCAGTTTCTTGTTATTACTTACTCCAAGTAGCTCCAAACCACTGCCTCCAACAACTTCTTCTTCTTTCTTCTTCTTCTTTTTGTTTTTCCTCTGCCTGCCTCGTTAGCCCTGATCCCAGTCACCTGTGTTGCTCCCACCCTGCTTGTTAGTACCTGTGTATAAATGTTTGGTGTTTCTGTTCATTCCCTGTCTGGTCATTGTTGTGTGTAGACACTCCGCCTTGTGATGTTCCATTTGCCTGCCCTGCCTGTCGTGTCACCCTGTTTCTGTGGAATTGGATTTCTGCTGGATCACCTGTTTATTTGGATTGTTATTTTGGATTCAGCCACTCTGTAGTAAGTGCGCTCACCTTCTGTTTGTGTGAAGAAACCTTTGGAACTGTACCTGCACTATCCGTGTCCTGCATTTCGGTCCTCCAACCTGCTTCACCACCACACAAATCCTGACAGAGACCAGGCGTCACTTTTCATCATGATTGTTGTCTCACAAAGGTTTATCCCCCTCCATTAATCCCTACATAAATTCATTCAGAGGAACCACTGAACCTGCACTGCACCGTGTCCAGGGTGGCTGTCAAGTTGAAATGAAGATGAGTTGTGTATATTTTATTGTGGGCATTAAAAAAGATGTTTAAGTAGATCCATGACACAAACTGTGCCATGACATCTAGCTCTTATTCATATTCCTTAGTATATAAGTAGTTTAACTGCTCAATACACTGCAATGTTTGTGACCTGCTATTTATTCCCAACGCACAGGAATAGAATTGCTAACGTTACAGTGATCATAATCAAGTTTCTTTGTGTGTTTGTCTTGTGGTTTAGCAATTAATACCCTGTGGTTAACATTGCTTGGGGACCAAAGGAGATGATCAGCAGTATCCACAGAGGGAGAATTCATAGACCCTGACCTTTATTAGGAGCTGGGGAGAGCACATTAGAGGTGTCATCCTCCTCATACTGTCTCAGGGGACACTGAAGAGCATGGGATGCTACGCTATGCAATAAAATAACGTTTGACTATATTTTTGCTGCAGTATGCAAGACAAAATGTACTTTCCCACAATGTAGGGGTGCAAGTGGAAGTGAAACGCTTGATGAATTATCTTGATTTTATGGTAACTAGGAAGCCAACAGAAGATTGGGGCAGGTTGACACGCTGCCTGTCAGAATATAATGAAGTACGGAGACACGATCTGGTCGGGCTCACAGTGCCAAATCCTAAGAGGAGCAATAATTACTGTAAAAGCCACTTGCTCCTAATGATGATAGTGAAGCAGCTGCAAAACCGAAGCTCTTTGAGATCATCACTCAGATGGATGTGTGTGGTGGGGGCTGGCTAAAAATGCCATCCAATTATGTTACCTCATGTTATTTCTTGGGTGTCCTTCAGGGTGACAAGGTTAAATGATAATCATGAGCCAAAGGATTCCACTGATTGAAGTGTCTGGTCGTGTTCAAATTTGGATATTACTGAATGTTAAATGAACAATGTGTGATTGCATCCAATGCTGACCTTTGACCCTACTGAAATTTTCACCTGGCTTAAAGATAACATATGAGTCTGAGTGACTGAATACAAATTAACCGTTACTGTTAGGCTTCTACAGCATGTAAATACATGGTAATAACTTTTCTTTTTTTAATATATTTTATTGATTTTTAAATTAACAAGTGGATGTGAATGGGCATTTTTTTTAACCTAAACTGTAACTCTACAAAATAATGTAGCATGTAGAGCTACTGGCCTTGGAGGTGACGCTGGCTTCCCACTGTAGGTAGTGAGCTAGTTAGCCGGACATGCTAATGTTTGCAGCTCACTTTAGAGCAGAATTAGCCTATTAGTACGGGACAGGATACTAAGACACACTGTTAAACATACATTCCTTACAGCCCTTGCTCTTGTATTTCTGGTTTTTGAGAGGGTAAACTGGTCGGCACCTTCTTATTTATCAGAATGCCCATACTCCTGTGAAAGCACTAAGGTTGTCTAATCAGATGATCCTTGATTTTCCTAGGTCCGGGTTAATAAATTAAAGGTGTCTGAAACTTTTCAGTGGCTGCTCCAAATTTCTGGAATATTTTAAGTAGTCAAATAAGAACTGCTCAGACTGCTGAAATTTTCAAGTCTGTGCGGAAGACCCACTTCTATTTGTTGGCTTTCAATTTTACCTTTTCTACTGTCTTTGCTTTGTATATTTGTTGTGTATCCTGAGCTTGGAAAACACTTCAACTAGGGTTTGTTTTTAAATGTGCTATATAAATAAATTTGAACTTGAACTTAACAAAAAACACTGTCCAAACTCTTAGGGAGTATCACACTTCAATATGCGGAAAAATCTTGACAGGCCTAGTAACAGATGCTAAGCTATAATTGGATGATCAGGAGTCATTTAGGGAAGCGAATGCTCAAGTTGAGAAGTAGTGCCAGGAAGTTCCATTTTTATATTGCCATAGTGTACACAGGTACAAGTTTTCAAGCATTCGGTGTTATACCCCTTTCAGGTTCCCCACATAAGAAAGTTTCAATAGTGGACATGAGCCTGGCCCAGGACATGCCGTTTCATCCATGAGTGTGCTGGAATGTTGCAGCTGCCAAATGGTTAGAATTAGTTGCTAATTGTTTGAAACAAAGAAGTCATTCATTCCACTTATTTGAAACATAAGAGACAGGATTGTGAGGTTTTCCCACCTGTTACACAATCATGATGTCATGGCAGTGCAATTAGGAAAAAGTGACTCCCACTGAAACTTCAATCCCCTTCATTGCTATGAAATGTGTCTGTTCCTGCTAACATTCAAATCAGCCAAATCAGCATATTGGCTGTTTGTGGCTTATTTTGACCAAAGGATGGGTGCACCGACACACCCTGTGTTCTGTTCACAATGCAAATTACAAACTTCTAATGTGTTCTCTGTGTACAGTATGACATCTGCTTTGGCTATTCTGTCTGCAGCTGCCTGGTTGCAATAGTTTCAATAGTTTCAGTTTTACTGCCAAATCAGCTTTTAGTTTGAAACAAAAGAGAAAAAAGCACATTTTGCACAAAAGCAGTGAATAATATGGACATTTTCAGTGTGGTGTCTCACCAAATCACTTGAGGGTGTTAAAATACAGCAGCCATGACCGCATCAGGTCCGACATCCACCGCTTTCACTTGTTACTCAAGGGTGTGAGTTGTTTGCATGCAAACAAGGTCTATATTGAGGATGGGAGCTGCTGATGAATGAGTCTCCTGTTCAGTTTAATAAAACAGGCTACAGCTTCTGCTTTGGCGTCTTTTTTCACCGGGCCGCAGCATATACAGCTTGATTATAAAATTTTACAAACAAAACTTTATAAGGCTTTAATGACTGTATGATGCAATAAAAGTACAATACTGATTATTAATGCAAAGGCAACATTCACACACACAGTACATTTTAACAGTGTTTCCAGCTGGATTTTTATGATCCCACTGATGTGCCAGGTTGTGTTTTTCCAGGTTCCGTAAAATATCAAACAATGTGCCTTTCATACTATGTTCCAAACCTGTACCAGCTGGATGACCCTAATTATCAAATTGATGCAGTACTAAGACTTTAGATATTTTATGGCTGGTTTGGTCTTGATTTAGAAAATAAAACCTGCTTTTACAAAAAGACAGATGGGATTGAAAATATAAAGCCATGTCAGTGGGGAAGAGTGGCTGGAGTTGTTTGGTTCTGCTGACCTCACTGACTGAGCTGCTCTGTCTCTGGATAGCAGATGTTCACTGGGAGTGTGTGTATTCATTTCATAAGGGAGTTGAGGCCTGGGTAGCCAGTCCGGGTCAGCCTGGGTCTTAAGCTCTTCATTTAGCAGCTTGCCAGGAGACGCTGCAGCGCTGAAAGAATGTGTGAACACTGCCCAGTTTGTGATTTAAAGGCTGCCCAGGATTTTGCCTCAGCCGCTGTGATACTATTTATACCAGTGGCTGTCCTGCCAGGGCTGAATGAGCTGGGAAACATCATTGGATTTTTCATCCCAAAGCCCAGGAAAAACGCGAGCGCTATGGGAGCAGACGCTGTTGTTTTTTCAAACTCCTGTTGAATTCAGGCATGGGAGAGAGTCGTCACAAATTTCAGGCAGTGCCTAATGATAGAATGTTTTCTTTTTGGGGATTTTTATTCTTAACATATTCTCTCATAGGGAATAATGCAGTAGCTACTTTCATGTAAACTCTGGAGCACACACACAAATGCAGAGTTGATAGTGCTCTGTGAATTACTGGTCTAATTAGTCTTTTTATCTGATACATTGTGACGGCACACTATTGGGGCTCATTACCAACAACAGTGCTGATACTGTTCAAGCTTATCACAAAACTCTGAACCCTTTTCCTGTCTTTATTGGAGATGTAACAAAAAAAGATCTCCCGCAGGCTGTCTAGATAAATGTTAATGGAAATCTCTTGACAATATTTAAAAAAACACTGCACACAAGGTTACATTATACACAGTATTAGGCAGTGGTTTATACATCATGACAAGGCAGTAGATTTGTGTTGTTCTGGTCGCTGTATTGATGCATATAATTTCCTTTTAAATGAATAATGAATCCAAAATATGCAGGTAATTAACTCTTTGAACAGCTGACATTATCAAGGGGACAGCAGGAGAGTAAGTAAGAGAGTTTCCATTTTAGGGTTCCCATGCATGAAATGTATTTCCTGGCTGCCAACTGCTCATCTGAAGATAAAGCACCTTGAAGACACACATTCAAAAGTTTGTTTGATATCACCATCAAAGCGTTTTGGCTTTCAAAGTATCATTTCAATTTAGATTGTGCATTTGTGCATTGTTTATATGTGGAAATGCCATTAGTTCTAAACATGAAACACTGAAATCCTTGCCCTCCCTGTCCTCACATTGCTACTATTGCAAGCAATAATAATGACAATTATTAAATCTATTTATTTGTCAAGCGTGTATTTTAATTTCATTGTTTGCCTTCTTCCACATTGAGTTGTGCTGGTGCCAATTATTGACTGAAACCTTGAATATTTAGGCTAAACAGTAATATTATATGTTGAAAATTTGAATAAACCCAAAACCTAGTGTTACAACAAAGAAAATATTAATGCACTCTTTTTTGTTATAATTGTTTTCATGTAACAGCTAATCACACTAGACAAAGTATTTGTGTACAGACCAACTATCCATTATGTGTCTTTCACACTTGAACAGAAATAAAACATAAGTTACAGGTATTGTACAGAAACACACTCTAAACCACACTTCTACTATGATACTGCATCATTTTCACATAGTTGACTGCTTCTCTTACCTCCACCCCATAGACTGTAAATCTCCACCTTAAAGAAACTACTAGTGGTGCTATAATCAAGATGCTGCATTTAAGTGCTGTTGGAAATATTTGGATTACGTAGAGTTTGTACAGCACTGGATTAATCAAATGCCGAAAATTAGTAGAAAACATATTTGGGACATTTGAATGCCATTTTGTTTAACAAAATGTGATTCTTAGAGTATGGAGGGTGTGGCAATTGAAGAATTGAGTTTTACAATTGCATATTTTTTGTATTCTGTGCGTAATATGTGTTTTATTTAAATTACATCAGATGCCACCTGTAGCAAAATTTGGAAAATTCATAAATGAAACATCTATTGAATATCAGCACTTGTTTATTTCCCAACACAAAACAGAAAGTTTGTCTGTGCTCATTGATTTTGGAAATATACTGTAAAAATCGCAACCTGTAAATGACCACAGATACTTAAGCTCTATTTTATCATTATTCAAATGGGGTATTTACAATGTTAACACATACATGTACATGGACATAATTCAGTATTATGTAGCCTACTCCTAAGATGTGTAACCTTTGCTGCTAGCCATCACCACAATAAAAATCTAACAAAATCTCAGTTGGTAACACCTTCACCGATAACCATATTAAAAACTAAATACATGTCTGAAAGTGTTTTCCCCACTGGGAATCAGACCTAGAATCTGATTATTTTTGCATGGACACAAGAAAACAAGAAAAATAACCACTTTAAGACAAACCTCTATGAGACTTTACCACCGGGTTTACAGAAAAGTCATGGGAAAGTTACTGAGAAAAGTTTCATCTGACGTGTTCTCTAAATTTTACACAGTCCTTGATAGGTTGAATAATTTAGCAATTTTTAACCATTTGCTCTTTCTTAAATTGTTTTGATATTCATATCAAAGTGCTGACTGCAACACTTTTTTTAATGTTAGCTGAAAAATTCTGCCAACTAGCATTTAAGCTAATGTAATAGACTATAAAACACGGCAAATGTAATGTAGGCCTACTATATGTCTCACATTAGTACCTACCAGTGTTTGTGTAATAGAGCCAAAGTCACTCGCTTCCACTTCCGGCCCATGGGACTTTATTTTGGGAAACATAGGGCCTATGTACGGTAGTCGAAGTTCTTCGGTCCTGTTTGAACTGTGTGCTGAATTACACACATGCTGTTTGTCAAGGTAAAAGATAATTTTGTCTGGAAGGTTGCAGTTTGTCATAAAACAGTAAAGTTAAATGTCGTTTTGTGTGAAACCGTTCAATGAACTACATCTCTCGTCTCGAACAATATACGTCACCAACATGTTAGCGCAGTAATGCTATCCAACATTCATTGCTCGGTTGCTGCTAGCTAGATAACTTAGCTATGTTCCACGCAGAAATACATCAGTCCTTTTATCACATCATCTACACATGGAAGTTCTTTGATGTTAGCTTCAGTAACGTTAGCTCTGATCATTGAAAGACAAAGTTATGACTTCACATACGCAATTTTTGGGTTTGTGTTATTTGTAATTATGTTTTTTCTTATGTCTTATACCTTAACAATTTCACATGAAACTGCAACTTTCTTGACTTTCAAATGTGTATTCTAATTAGACCGTCATCATGTGTAATTCAGACTATAATTCAAAGGGGATCAAAAAATTTGTTGTATCTTGTCTCTGACTACTTGCATATTTTTTTTTCGAAGTAAGGTCCCATGGTGGTCCACTGGAATGGGACGGACTTAGGCTCTCTATTGAGACACATGAAAGTATCAGCTTGTTTCAGTAAATTTTACTAAATTTACATAATGTTACATACGAGATTTAATCCCCTATTCATGAGCTTTTAAAATAATTGTGGATATGGAAGCCCATTTCCGCCATTGTGATGGGTAAAAAAGAACCTGTAGGTCCTTATAATGAGAAAACTTCTCAAAAGATGACTTATAGTATCTCAAAATAATGACTCGACAAGCAATTCAAAATAATTACTTTTTTGTTGTTCATCATGGTGACGTAAATGGGCTTCCATACATACCTTCACCTGACCGATGAAACTTTAGATCGGTAAGGCAGTGGAGGCTTAAATGCGGCAGATATAACGAGGACAAAGGAGTGTACGAGGGACATTTGAAAGCAGCATGAGTCACGCCTTCCATGAATCCTGATTGGCTGCCAATTACCAGCTGTTGTCCCTCATTGGCGGTTGCGCGTCCATTGAATCCCCTCCTCTACCTTTGTCAATTTCTTGCGCTCCCGTTGAAACGCCTGGTTGTTGTTTCCCAGGGCTAGGAGGAAGAAGTTGTCCACCTCGCTCTGTCGGAGGGTTGGGAGCACAGAGGACAACAGACTCTATCACGGCAGCTTCACTTTCTCCTGTGACCAGAGGACGACCTTTAAAACTGTATGGAAAGAGAGTGGTGTGGGTTTGAAGAGAAGGCAGGAGGGATATAACCTACCCATCACCTTGTAGCACAACGCCGTGTGAGCGGCAACGCTGCAACTCCTCAAGCCAGCGTGCAACACTGCTGCACTGGATTGTGTTGGGAGCAAACAAGGGAATGACATAAACATACAGAGATGGTTTGCAACACGCGGGGACCTTCAGAGACACTACTGCTGCTGTGAACTTTTCTGTCCTAAAACTGTACAGACGAGAAGGGGGATTACAGAAAGTGCTGCTTCTTCTGCGTCTTCTTTTCAGCAAAGGGATTAATTATGCCAGACCAAATCACAGTTTCAGAATTTGTGGCAGAGACGAATGAAGATTATAAATCGCCGACTGCCTCTATCTTCACCACCAGGATGTCCCACTGTAGGAATACAGTGACTGCCCTAGAGGAGGTGAGTGATTTTGGTGGCACTGGGATTGTAGTCCCCAGAAACATCGGGTAAATAACCGACATCTGAGTAAAATAAGAATTGTGTATTCTCTGATGTTATCCTTCCATGATATTTACAAAACGTTTAATCATACAAATTTTAAAGATTTATGTCAGCTCAGAGTAGTGTTAAATTAGTAAAGAAACAAGCACCCTCATGGTCTATGTTTTTATTGTAACCAGCCACGACGTAGTTCATGAAGGTTTTTATTACTGTCCTGCTCTGTTGTGTGCCATTACACAGTAGTTTTCATTTCATTACCAATTAGCCAGCAACAGTAAGTCAATTACATGTATATAGCTTAAAGTCAAATGTTACTAAATTGCTTCAAATAGCTTTACAATAAATTCAACTCATGAATTCCTCTATTCTGAAACCCTCAGTTTGGATGAGGGAAAAAAAGGACAAAACCTCAGGAAGAGCAACAGAGGAGGGATCCATCTACCAGGACAGACAGAGAGACAATAGACAGACATAGAGCGCAAACATGTGCAGTTCAAAGTGAGAAAAAAGGACAGTCCTCTACATATGCAGCACTTTTATGTTGCAGTCAGTGCAAGTATTTTAGCTGGATGATCATTCCCACAGTGATAAAGGGAGAAATAATCACACTGTTTCCCCGGTTTCCAGCTGCATCGCACTGTATATGTGCACACAGAGCACTTTGTGTTCTTCCTTTTTAACTTGCAGGTCATCAGGAGGAAGGACACTTCCGCTTTGTTCCCTGACAGCCCTCCACCGCCTTCCCTCCCTCCCTTGTTACAGTTTCCCTACTTTGTGCGCTGTAAGGCAGAGCCTCGCCCTGGCTGATGGTAAAAATAGAATTTCCCACATGAGCATCTCGGTGTGTTATGGGTGTTAAGTGTGTCTCTCTTCTGCAGATGTGAGGTGTTGAGTGAGGAAATGGATATCTTCTTCCTGATTTTGCCAGGGAGAAGGTTTAGAAGTCATCCGAATGGAATCGTGACAGACATTTTTCACACCTTTTTTAAATTTATTTATTTTTAAATAAGTGCGGGAGACGGGATAAGTCATTAGCATCTAATGTCTGTTTTACTCCAGCTAATCTACTTCTGTGCTCAAGCGTCAACTTCAAGTTAAGCGCCTGATCCTCTGTACCTTGGTCAGGGCTCTGGCTTGATTTTTAACCTGTGTTTGTTGACGACCAAGCCAGGCGCTCAGACACACACCTGCTCAGGCCGACAGATGCTTCACTTAGGTGTCAGATCCCTGTTTTGCTTCAGACTGCTGCTGCTGGTGTTAAAATAGCAATTAATGGAAAATTACTTCAGCACTGCTTAAATGCAATGTGTTCTGTAGGAGTAAACTAATAGGTGTGTGTGGAGGGCAACAGTTGCTCAGCAGTAATTGCTGGCATGTGAGGTTGGCTTTAGAATCAACTTAAGAGAGGATCTGCTGTTGAAGCTGCTGAATTGTTGTTGCAGGGACGTGGAGTAGCGTGTTGTTGTTCCACATTGACCTCCTCAGGCTCAGGGAACACAAGGCCTTATTGTTGGGACAACAAGGCCCCACTCACTATGGTCTGTTTGACCAATTGCACACTGCAGTGGATGAGGGACACTTTCACTTCTTGTTTGCCAGCCTGGCAGGAATCTCAAACACATGCACCCAAACAAAAACACATTTATATATACATACACAGGCATCCAAAAGTAGCTATTTTATTTACAGGGTTCAAAATTGGCTCTTTTTTATATTCTTGTTAGCGTTTCTTGAAAGATGTGACCATCAAGAAGACAACTTTCACCCTCGAGTATAATAATACATCTGCATACTGTATATTTATGAAGACTAAATGAAAATATAAAAATATCAGATTTAGCCGTTTTCAGCATTGTGCTGAGTTTCAAACATTGTGCTGATTCCAAGCTTCTCTAGAATAACAGCTTGCTATTTAAGTGCTCTTGAAAGCTTTACCCTTGAACTGACAGCTGAAGAGATGCTGATTGGAGCAACACTGTGTTCTGTAACAGTGGGCTGGTATATCATTTCAGTTTTGTGAACTGGCACCTATGAGTTTTGATAATGGGCTGTCTGATTTGTTGCTGACTTGAAGATTTTTGAGCACAGTCTCTTGTTGGCATGCTGTTGTTGTTGTTTTAGTTCATAAATATTCTGGATATGATAATGCTCTGTGGGGGGAAAAGTTATTTTTATAAACATTTTAATATTATGTGCATATATTTGGTTTGGAATATGCATCTTAAAGCATATTTTGGAAATGCAAATTAGCAAGCAACAGTAGAGTATAGTGTGCATTGTTGCATTCTTTAAATAATACTCAGCTGATTTAGTGTCACAATCCTATAACTCTGTTGATGTCCTGATGGACGGTTTAAAACAAAAGCAATCACTAGAGACCATTGTATGGTGCCAGGGGAACACATGACATGACAGAAGTGAGTTGGCTGAACTGTGCCAGATTTATTCTGGCGTGCCTAACCGTTCTTGCAGGGTCAACTTACCCTATGTTGGTTTTGACATGTGCATATACGTGTTTCCCTGGTTTGATACAAGGAATGTACAACATTAAACGTGGTTACTATTTACTGTTCGACAATGTCACATGTGTCATCTATGGCAAGAGATAATAATTAGTAGTTTGGCAAGAACACAAACATTGAATGTTGGGAGCTAGTTCAGCCGTTAATAATTATATGTAGATTAGACTGTTTATTTGGTTAGGCAAAGGTAAATTATTAAGGATCTAATGGTCGTTCTTAACAGATTTTTGAGCAAAATACTTTCTATCATGTTAGTTGCAGTCCTTAGTTGTTAAAATATGTTGTTAAAATGTTATAGAGATTGTGCTGGATCATTGAACGCTAAAAACATATGCTTTTTTTGTCTGCCTGGATCTTGCCATCTTGTCAAAGCTAATTCCACAACTTCAAACGAATGTGGCCCAGTGATATGAATTTAGGGCTGAGCAATAAAACAATAATGATAATTAATGAAATGTAATTTCCCTCAATAACAATATAATGTTCAAAATATTGTCAATAATTATTTGGTTTAATTCATTTGCACTTCCTTTTTCAATTAAAATATTTATTTGTTGAGGAAAAGGGACTGAAAAAAGATTTACTACTCATATTTGTTGAAAAAGATTTTATCAGAGTCGTTTTGAATGTTCTGCCTCAGATTTGTTAAGTGATCCACTGCTTGGCATCAAGTGTTTGTCACATTCTGACCATAAAGAAAAGTTTAACCACCTAATCAACCATCTGGTTTCTTCCATTTTTAGTCAGGAACTTGAAAAAAAATAATGATTTGATATATCGTGATAACCATGTTTTCAAGAAAATGTTTTTATCGTGATAACATTTTTGGCCATATCGCCCAGCCCTATTTGAATTGCGTATAAAATCTGTCCAGAGACATAAACACCCTGGAAAGTACTCAAAATCACTTCTGCGGTAGTGTCAGTTATAGTAGGTGTCTCCAGGACTGCATTTTGCCATGATGACACACACACACAGACACAAGGTGAAAACAATACCAGCCTAGCTGTCATGGCTGATAAAAAAAAATAATGCAGCAGAGGTATAATCTTTTATTCCATGGATTCTTGTTCTTTATTTAATACCTGGCGCATACATTACCTACAATGCAACAGTTTGGTTGTGTTATGCTAGTAGCAGCTAATGTAGCCTCGGGCTACTAGCCTCAAACAGAGGTGAGGAGCGGGCTGCAGAAGTCTGACATCATTTCTTTCTAATTCCATAACCTCACATTTTTTCATTTTCAGTCTTGTAGTCTTCAGCCCGACCCAACTTTGACTGAAGTGACATCACTTGTAGCAATTCATCTGACACAAAGAATGTGTACAACTCTGCCCAAGACTGTAAATAGACTTTGACGTGTAAAATTGATGGAGGTTCCCCCTTTTTGAGCAAAGCCTCGCATTTGTTCACACTCTAAATCACTAATGCATCTCTTCTTTTGACACAAGTTTGTTTTTTAAGAGGGTGTAGCTTGTTGTAAGGGGAGATTTAATCTGTTAGTAGAGGGGTGTGGTTAATGTGTAAGTCTGCTGTACCAGATGGCTTAAGTACTGCTTTGTGTTTGGTACTGATTACATAGAAGTTCTGTTCCCAATCTTGTTACCAGACAAAACATGGATAGAAACCATTTAAACACAAATCATTTTACAGCAAGGTTTTCAATTCAGTCCACAGAGCAATTTACTCTTGTCAATTATTATTGATAAGATTCAGTTTTGAGCTATTTGGCAGATCTTCTGTGATTTGTTGACTGTTTAGGCAATAAAGATTTTCCTTTTCTCCTTCCCTGTTCAGACCATCTTACCCCAAATGTATTGCATCCAGTGTTCTGTATTTCCAAATCGAGCTTGCACTTGTTTAAAATTGCTGATTCACTCAAAGCTTCATCTTCTTTAAAACCTTTAAAACTGACCTCTGGGTCAGTTTGTTTTCAAGAAAGTCTTCAAGCACATTAAAAGCAGAGGGGACTCTCAAGCACTCCGAGGATTTGTGGAAATGGGTGCGCAAATGTTGCATAATTGCTTTTTTTTCTAAACTTAATTGCATCTCACACAACTTTAATTAGGCTAGTAGTTTAAAACTGCTGGCTATTAGGAAGCCTTACAGAGAGCGTGTGTGTGTTTTTGTGTGTGTGTTTTTGTGTGTGTGTGTGTGTGTGTGTGTGTGTTGCGAAAACCACGGTAATAAAAACCTGTTTATCCAGTAAGAGGATGTTGGGATTTGTGTCATGACCCCCCTTTGTGCTCCTGTAGAACACGGCTTTTCTTCCTTCACACTTGTGTTGACTTTTGGAAATAAGAGCTCTGGGATCTGGTTTTTCCTTTTCAAAGTTTCATTCAAACTGATCTGAATGGCAAGTAGTGACTACTCTTGTACACTGGGGAAGCTATGATTCACTCCTGATATTAATTATTCATATCTTTGACATTTTTGTGTGTAGATTTTCTGATTACCCTTATGAGTTTTGACATATGCTAACGCAGAGGTTTTCACAGTGGGAGGCGGGCCTCCCCAGGGTGGGGGCCTCCAAACAGTTTCACGGGAGGCTTGGTGAATGGGAGTGAAAAATTACGTTAGTTATCAAATTATGCACCTTCTTCCAAGCTCAGTCTGAGTAGAGGCCCTTCAGTTTCAGACTTTGAAAACCCTTGTGCTATGTACATCTAGAATTTCTTGTGTGACATTGAAATGCAGAATACACAAAATCATTCTCCATATTTGATAAAGTGTAATTCATTTTTCTTTTCACTTGCCTATCAGTGTTTTTGTGAAGTTTCACAAGTGTATTCACTTGGCAATAGAAAGCCAATTGTGTTCTCAACTTTCCGTGTTAAAAACATAACCTCACAAGTTCCATTTGAAGGAGGCATAAGCCCCAAGGGTTGAGCTGAGCTCTATGTTAAGTATTGATCGAAATTAAAATGCCCCGGTGCTTTTGTCTCACTCAAGAAAACCTCATGAGGAAGTCTGTCCGAGGCCAGAAACTAGCACACATTGTAGTCTTAGTCTATTTTTGCATCTGTGACTGTGTTTATGCCCCAGTTACTGAATCCTGTCAGGCAGAGAGACACTCCTAAAATGATGCAATCAATATAGTTGTCTCCTTGAACAATCTCAAGTGTATCTATCTACTTCTAACTCCAGGTATGAACACAGGTACAGTATATGTGTGTGTAATATCACAGTGTTGCCCTTGCAGGTGTGTAAAGATTTACTGTATATTAATTCTCTGCCAAAGTGGATCTTTCCAGCCGTCTCAACGTGTCTGTGAACTGAATACAGTATGCAACGGATCTGACTCATACAGTAGACTGCGCAATATTGCTGAGTAGTAGGGCTTGTGGCTACAAAACAACCATCACTACTTGACATTCAAGACAAGCTTTTGTCTTGTCGACAGACTGATCAAAGGGCTTTACTGTCAGCTGTTTATAGAGGCATAATATGTTTCATGTCATTACAGCTGCTTTGTAAATTACAAGTGGCTTGACAGGTAGAGTGCTTGCTTGTAATGCAGTCGTGGACATTCCCTGTTACCGCTGCATAAATACAAATATCCCCAAGTTGTTTCAGTCAGTTCTAGCCCATAAGCAAATTTCTGCTCTGTCCTCAACATGCCTGTCTCTCTAGCCCTGCATATTTACATAATGTTTATTTTCACTGGGACAAGTATATAGCATCAACCAATACCACATACCACAGCATTCATAACCTAAGCTAGTTTGCAACACATCCCTAGAGGAGCCTTTGTACAAATACACACAGCTTAACAGAAAAAACATGCAAAACAGCAAGTACTATCAAATCTGCACGAAAGGCAAGTGATCATCTGTTTATTTTTCAGCTGAGCCTGTTCGTGATCCCCTTTGACCTACCTTCTCTTGTACCATCCCTTCCAACAGAGAAAGATGTCTCTGGAAAGGGTATTTTTGAGTATCAAAAAGGCACCAGTACTTTATAATTGACCCTTCGCTAAGCCATGCCCTGAATACACAGCTGGCCAATCACTGCGCAGTATCTGACTTGCTCAAACTGAGATCCTACACTTTCGTGGCTGCGCTTCATTGACTCTAATGCAAAATGAGTCGTTTTTCTAGATTCTTTTTGCAGTATTTTTCCAAGATATGGTAAACCTATTCCTGGGGCACTTTTAATAGTTACAGTTGCTACCCAGAGAGGTTGAAAACCTAAAACAAATCCAGGAAAATGTTGGCTGTCTATTGTTTCTAATGTAATGTTAGTTAGCTAACGCTAGCTTACTTACTACTGAATTTAATGTTATATAGCCCTACTGTTCTACTTTTTAATGATTGTAATGTCAATAATACCTTAATAGATGGTTCACTTTTACTCTGTGATCGGCAGGCTTTAGCTTCTGTCTTTATTTTTTTCACGTCTGTTTGACAGCCTGAATAAAACCTTCAAATGCACAATGCAACTGCAAAATTGTCTGCTTCTTTCGCAAATCACTTTTTCCAAAAAATTACACAATAATCCTCGAGGAACTGCAGTAATAGACTTTGGCAACGCTGTGCAAAAAGTCCTACAGGTCTGATAGCTTGTCAACAGTAAGGAGGGCATGGCTTAGGGAAGGGTCAAGTGCAATTAAAGTTACTGAGCTGGACAGCCAATTGTCCCATTACTTTTGGTCCCTTAAAAAGTGGGAGGCACATATACAAACGACAAACGTTATAATTCCTACACCGTTCACCTGATTTGGATGTAAATACCCTCAAATTAAAGCTGAAAGTCTGCAGTTAAAGCACATCTTGTTTGTTTCATTTCAAATCCATTGTGGTGGTGTAGAGAGCCAAAAAGATTATAATTGTGTCAATGTCCCAATATTTATAGACCTGACAGTAGGCATTTATGGATAAGTATAACATCAGAAAATTTACTGAAGTATCAGGACATTTCTAGGTAGGTTCTTATTATTGTCTTCCTGTCAAAAATTTGAATTGCACATTATAGCTTAAAACAACTTCATTGTAAAAGCTATTTTTGACGAAGAACCAATTTGGGATCCTGTGCCTCACATGAGCACAAATAACCATCAACAATACTGTACTAACTGTAGGCCTGTATCCCTAGAGAGACAACAGAGCTCCCTTATATAGTGCCATTAACCCACCCATCCACTAGGCTTCTACCTCTGTCCTGTATCCCTTCGTCCAGTTTATTCATTTTTTGCAGATGAATAACTGTTATTTATAGCCAAGTTACCTTTTCATGGGACATTACTGGTGTTCAGGGGGGCTGGGGGTGACTCAGTCCTGAAAGGCTAGCATCATTAGTCTGCCATTAGGTTAATATTTCATATAACAGAGGGCCATCACACTGGTATGCCAGCTATGCACTCATAAGGCACGCTGCCCTGCTGCTTAAGTTTGTTGAGAGATCATTAGGGAGAACCTCTAGGAATGGCGATGGTATTCAAAGCCTGTAGTTAACAGTTGGCACTGGCTGGTCAGGCTGCACCAGCCTTCAGTCTGGTTCTCACAGACTGTTTCAGGCTTTTCTGATGTTAGTGCTGCATGGGCGTATTTGGTTGTTTTGGGTACATGATTTACCGCGAAAGAAACTGTTTTCTTCTGTAAACACAAGATGATGTCTCAAGTTCCTCTGTTGCTACACTGCTCTGTCAGGTTAACGGGCTAATGGGTTGTTGCAGAACATAACAGTTGCTCTGTACTACTGCTTTGACCTGAAACGTCTCTCGTTTAATGTGCAACAATTTATGGGTGATGTGTTCCAACATCCAAAGGCAAGTGTGTTCACGTGAGTCATGTGTCAGTCTGCCAGCTTGTGTTGATGCTGGAGTAGTTCCCGAGATAGACCTGTTTTTCTTCTGCCCTGATTCCTCCCCCCTCCCAATTTCAGGCAAGGTTGGCGGGAACGGCTGTGGCCTGGCTGGAGACAACAGCTGCCCCCCTGCAACAGGTGGCCTGGTGGAAAGTTTAAACAAGGCTTTAGACCATAGGATTATCGTTGCAGGGACAATCCACATCTAATAGCTTTAGAGACACGCTGATGGATCTACGAGCTCTCACGCACACATGGCCTAAATGTGCTGTCTGGCCCAAGTGAGCAGTCTAAACCCTCAAACACTCTGGTCAGTCTTCAGAATACCCCCTAAGCCTAATGCTTCCTATAATTGAAATGGCATTTCTGGCAAGATCACTGCAGTTATGACTCCTCCCTTCACCCTCACTCTACATCTGCTGTCCCCACCATCCCTTGACTTGGCCTTAACAGAGTTAATTCTATCAGAGTAGCAAAAACTCTTGGTTCACGAGTTTCCTTATTTAGCTGTTCCTGATTAATTTGTCCTGTGATGGACTTCAGCCTGTCCAGGGTGTACCCTGCTTCCCGCCCACTGTCAGCTGGGATTGGCTTCAGCCCCCCCGGGACACAGCATGGATAAGCCGGGATAGATAATGAATGGATGACTAACACATTTGTGTTTAAGAATGGTGACTGAGTTAGTGTTATTGTCTTTGGCCTTGGATGAGGGTGTAACAAAACTTTGTCTGGCTTCAGTGAATCACCCTAACCTTGGTTCTAGAAAAGCCCCTTCTCATCCTGTATGTGGGACCTCAGTGTGTCCTATGGTATCTTTGTTTAAAACAAGAGTGTCCAGGCGTAGATAGAGCAGAGTCTGTGTTATCATAGAGAGAATGGCTCTGTCCTGGCCCCGATTATGTTGCAGCAGCCTGCCCCATGGATCTGCCAGAGGCGAAGGTCACAGTCCTGTCCCAGTCGATTCAAAGCCACGATCTCTCTTATCCCCCAATGGGCTTTGGCTGTAAGGATGTGATATGATTTTTCTCACTCTTGTACACAGTCTATCCTCACTGACTGTGGATGGCCGTTGCCACTCCTGGTAGGTCTCTTTGGTTTGGAGGAGGGTGAAACTCTCTAGCATGGTGAAAGGGATTGAGATGAAAGGGGAGACTGGCTGCTCTCCGTCCCACACAGAGGTTAGAGGGTTGGACACTAGGGGCACTGGGACTAAATGGGAACTTAAAGCTCATCTCATCCATCAGTGTGTCCTGGCCCAGATTGTTTGAGACGGCTCCTGTTGATGTCTATTGTCCCCTGACAGGCCCTGCCTCTTCATTAATGAACTCCACCATTGATTTGTAGTCCTGGCCACTCTGCACTGCTTGGGGCCAGAGTGGGGTGGAGGGTGAATCCTCACAGTTGTGTTGTCCTGCTGTCACTTTCACTCAGGGAACAGACCCAGACTTCTTCTCTGTTGGGGGAATGTTTTAACATGAACTCCCTGGAGGCTCTCAAGGGAGCTTTAGTCCAGAAGTCATAACATTTTCTCATTATTATCTTTATTTAGTCTGTGTTTTGATGCACACAATCATTTATTTATTGTTCCAAATGGTCCCAGATTCCATCTGTCTTTTGTACAATAGGAAACATCTTTAGAGTTGGCAATAGTCTCATAAAACATTTTGCTATTTGAAATAATGCTCTAATTTAACTTCTGCAGCTTTTATCTGTAGATCCTTTGTGAAGTTTTCTTAAGTCTTAGACTCTTCAGATTGTCTGATGGTTTCAGTGAGGGTCTGGGTTTATGTCACGCGAAACTCTTTTCATTTCATAAGTTCCCAGCGGAGTTCAAAAGGACTTGTTTGAAATGAAGGTCTTTTTTTGCGTCTGACTGAAGTGTGCTCTCAAGCCCACAATTTCACAGCAAACCCACACACACACACACACACACACACACACACACACACACACACACACACACACACACACACACACACACACACTCTACAGAGTTACGCTCTCTATAGTGTGTTACTGCAGCCTTTTCCAGGAGAAAGCAGGTCATTTTCCTTCTGTGTGTTTCAGGCAACTGTCTGGCGCTCCTCCTTTGACACCACAAAGTTGACACTTACGTCAATGTGAAAAGAACCAAACAATGACTCCGAGGTCAGAAGAGTATTTTCACCCCTCAAAGCGCAGCACATTTGGTCCTTATTTCCCTACCCCTCCTTTCAACTTGTTTTTTTTATCAGTCTCCTGCTAGTTTATAAACTTCATCAAAGACTCCCCTCAAAGTCGTGAACCATTTTATCAGGTTTTAAACATAGTGCCATCAGGTCTCCACTGTGATTTTTATTCATTGTGTTTCGGTGTTTGTGTTCCGTCCTTTTTGTTTTGTTTTTTTTAAAGATGCTCGAAGAAACACTATTATTAAGTAAATGCTAATGTTCAAATGAGAACAATGACAAACGAAGTATGTTTTAAACTTTGTTAGTAACAGGATAGGGCTCTGATAAGTGTAGACACCAGACAAAAAAACACCATACCATTGCCACTGTAGTATTATCACAATGAGACAGCACAGCCGTCTGGGAACACCAAACGGAAAAAAAAACACTGCCTGGGTCTCTCACCTTGTAAAATGTAAAACACTCTAAACAGCTCCTCAACAGTTAACATGAAAGCTTGTTTTCTCTAACACTTAAAGTACGGCAGTTGATGTTGTCACCCCAGTGTGATTTCTGGCAGCTGGCGGTCGAGGCTCTTATCCAGCAGTGGTCTTTGTAGCGCTCACTGTGGAGCTGTAAAGCCCCAAGTGTCCCGGTGCTAAAATACCAGAAGGCTCATAAGTAGATGAGATGTTTGGATAATTCTCAGTCGGGCAGAAAGAACCTACACACAAATGGAACCAAACCAGAGCTCCCATAAAGTGTTTTCTCTCCATTTATAACAAATCTCTTGCAGATACTGACTCAGTGTACATTTTTTTAATGACTTGTACATCTGTCTCATCTTTGCCGTTCAGTGTACATCAGTTTTGTTTCCAACGTGTATCTGCGCGTTAATGAGCTCATGTCAAACAGTCTTATGACAGAGTTAAATTGCCCTTCCCCTCCTCTTTCTCTCTGTCTCCACACTCCCACTGAAGTTGCATGCTGGGGTTTTCCATGCTTCCCCGGGGCAGGCTGACTACACACATCTTAGCTGTCTGACAGAACAGAGAAACCCTGCAACCATGGCCTATTAGCGGTCTGCTTGATGGAACCCATTTTCATCCAAATATTGACTTTACTCACTCAGCATGGAGAAAAGTTGTGAATGAAACAATTGAAAGGGTGTTTTCCGACAGATTTTTGTAAACAGTGAGTTTGTAGCTCTGGGTCCACTGAATGGACTCGGACTGTAGTTAAGAATCCATCTTGCAGTGGTGCTGCTTAAGCACTATCTTTAAAATGTGACTGTTGGAACAGAAAAAGTTTGTACTACAGTGAAGAGCTTTACCGGCGCACTGCTTCCTCAGGGATCTGCCTCCTCTTTGATGCCTGCAGGGTTGAACTGTATATTTGACATATGTTTTGAATGAGTCACAGCTTCTCCTCTGTGAACGTTCGAAGTAGAAAGAGAGTGCCCTTCCTGTGTTTACCCTGACTGTACCACATGTGGAGCTGTAGACGGGAGCTCTGTGTCTGGCAGAGAGCTGGCCAGCAGTACATATACACTGTCAGGCAACCACTTTAACGCAGCACCTGCAGAAAAGCTGACTCATCTCACTCTGTAATGTATAGTGGACAAGACTGCCTACTAATGATCTGATGTTTTATTTATTTTTCTACAGGGATAGATAACTTTCAGGTGATCTAACATAACTGTTGGCAGACATGTGGGAGAACAGAATTGTGGGGTAGTACATCAACATTTCACACCAGCGTGAAATGCTAAGGTTATACGTGAAAAATGATGAAAAATATCTTGAGAGCTTCAATTCCAGTGTACTTTTTCACCTCTGTTCACTTTATAGGAAAGTTTCAAAATTGTCAAACCCCAACATCTTAGATATCGATAGTACTGCAAGTTGTCAGACATGTTCACTGCTTTTACTGGATGTCTTTTGGCTTTTTGAGAAAATATCCCTGCTCATTGTAATATTGTGGAGTGACGCTTAATGAAAAAGCCGGATATTGTGAACGTGCCGCCTGCCTGTGGCAGTTATTGATCTGAAAAATTGATCAAAGAGGACAATGGATTAGAACTGTCACGCTGAGAGATCCACTTTCACTTTTTTTTGTTGCTTCTCCTGACCGCACAGAAGTGGTGAAATAAATATGATTTAACGTGATGGGTAAGTCTTGCCCATGATTTTCACAATAAAACCAGCGCACGCTCAGATGTTTTAGTAGTGTTCTTTGAGGAGTGAAATTTGTTTGAGTTTATGGTGTTACATCTGGTATCTTCATGAAACATGGTTTACAACCTACCACAGCCATCACAGATACTGTACCCACTATTGCACCAAATAAATTGGATAATTACATCCCAGACTGCAGCCTTCTTATTGCCTGAGTTCCACAGTATGTGGGGGCTTAAAGGGTTATAAAGAGACACCAGACAGAAGATGTGTGTATGTGTCAGCTTTAAAGAAGTGGGTGGAGATGACGATAGCAATACTACAGACGGGGGGGATTGCTCGGATAGTGTTTTGTTAAAATTGGAGGTGTGTGTGTGCTGTACGGTGATGGGGCCCTCTGAGAAAAGTGGGACAGCGTCTTGCTAAGCAGACATGCTGTCATCAGCAGATAGTTAGTCGGCAGTAACAATGGGGCTGGGACTCTGTCTTGTCTGTCAGTCACTCCAGCATGCAATCATCCAGGAATGTCTTTCTTCTCTAGACAGCGGAGTAAGAGGTGGAGAGCACTTCTACTACAACAGGCTTGTTAGCTTGACTCAATTTTCTTGTAGTCAGCGGCATATTGTTCTCCTCCCCATCGCCCTGTTTTCATGTGAAGTGAGTTTTTTGTTCACAGAAGCACACATATGAGCCTCAGTACATGGAGTGCTTACAACAGCCTTTTGTCACTGAGGAAGACCTGATTTGTTGTTTTACTCATGCCGCAAAGATGCTCACCACTCTCATATGCACGCCCACAAACGTTTCCCTTTGTCTCTCTTTTTCATTCACACTAGAGCTAAAATGATTATTCAATAAATCGATACGTTGTTTGCCAAAAAATTAATCAATAACAATTTTGATTGATTGAAACAGAATATCATAGTTTCCTATTATATCCTACAGTTGTCCAGACAAAATAAGCTTTTTGAAGACCTAGAGTTCTGGGAACTTGTGACACAAATGATTGATTTATTCAACAATGTATTCAACAGATTCCCCAATAATGAAAATGATTGTTCAGTCACACTGTTACTTTATCCTTCTTGGCTGCAATTTTGGTAGCGTTGCACTAAACGAATAACAGAAAAGTGCACTTATTTGGGAAACTATCCAAAACAAATTTCCCACCTTGTGTGGTATCCAGAATTAGCTTTGCATTCTTCTTGGGGTTGCAGCCGTATAATGGTGCTTTCAATGTTTGATGTGAACAACTCAGTGAGTGGACAATGGCTGCTCTATGAGAAGACTTTGTGACCCTCTTTTGCTAATTTCCACTTCCTGTTTTTGGTCATGAAGACCACTTCAAATGCAGGGCCAAGCCCATCAGATTCATTCTCTTTGGTTTGGGTCCTCGTAGTTGAACTTTGTGCCCTTACTCAGCAGAGCTTTTTGACAGCAATTAAAAGATTTATAGAAGTTAGTCCCCTAATTTGGGTCTCTTGACGGTTTACGTTGTTTATTCTTTCATCTAAAGGTGGTTGTGGTAACTGCTAGGCCAAGAGGATGTAGTTATGAAGCTAGGGAGAGGGGAATCTCTTTAATAGTCGTACCTTCTGATATACTGTAGAACAACCAAGCTATTCTATTCTCAGGATGGAAAGACTGTCCTCTTTCCTCTGAACGTAAATTCCTACTGTAATCTGAGCTGCCTCATTAACTGGGTTAACAGTATCTTCTTTCTGTCTCTATCTGGCCATGCACGCACATTAGATATGATTAGCTATTAGATATCTGTACTGTGCTCACAGAGATCAGTAACCTGACACACGTTACTCTACTGTTCAGGAAATGCACAACCATAAGTGAATGGATCACCGTGGCTACGACCCCCCGTGACCCGGGCCGCGTTTGATAGCCTCTGAAGATTAGCTCGCAGCAGATGGTGCCAGATTGTAATCACAATGATTATGATGGCGACGATGATGCCATGCATTAAGGCGAGGATTAATTCAATTCAGTTTGGGTTTCTCCTCCTCCTGCTCAGGCTGAAACGGTCGGTCAGCGGCCGGGTGGGAGAAAAGAGCCTCTGTGGTTAGTTTCCCGCGAGCTATCAGTAGAGGAAAAATGCTGACACTGCAGTGATGTCGAGAAGTGTGCTTGTGTAGCAGCTCCAGGCTCGGAGGCCTAGGGTCTAATGTGCAAGGATTCAGCTCTGATCCGGTGCTGTCGGCAGTGGAATTCCCCACTCGCTGTGAAAACCTTTTTTTTGGGTTAAAAGTTACTAATTGTAGCGCAGTCTTTACTACAAACAAGAGGGCTCGCACATACTGTAGGGTGTCCATGTGCTTAGAGAAGAGTCATTTTATCAACCTTGGAGAGTATGTCAGAGTGGAAATGTGTGAAAGTAATAGAGGAGCCCTCTCTCTTTGTGTATGAATGATTTAGAGCAGTGTTTTTGTTGTGTTCAGGTGGGATTGGTTTATTACCCAGCCTGTCTGTCCCCCACTCTCGCCCCTTTCTTCATCAGACCACTCTCTGCAAATTGAAAGGGTCTGCTGGAGCGTGATACTGCCTGATTTTTTTTTTTTTTTTTTTTTTTTTGCGTGTGTTTGCGTTGCAGTGAGTGAGACCGCGGGTTGATAGGAGCTGTGATGTGCATATTGATGTGTGTTCAAGGCTTCAGCTGGTCAGACTGATTCATGGGCTGTGAACTGGCATTATGTGGAGGTCAAGAAGGCCTTAGATATACCAATCTGCCAGTAGAGCATAAGTCACTATATCAAAGTGTTTTTTTTTACCATTTTATACTCAAAGGAAATGACACAGTATGTGTGAAAAAGCCATATCCAATCAAACAAAAACAAAGCAATGGAAACTGTTTTTATTTTCAAAGATCTTCAGGTTTAAATTACATATTTTGCAGTTAGTAGCTCCTCAATTTCCTGTGTGCGTTGTATTGTGGGACAATGGTGTGCATTGCCAGCAAACCCCAAAATAAAGCAGATTAACTTTAACTAAAAAATTAAATAACAGACAATTCATTGCATATTTATACTTGTGTGTGTGTGTGTGTGTGTGTTAAAATATTGTCAAAGCTTGAAACTCTGAAACAGATTTTTTTCGAAACATTTGATACGCTGAAAACAGTTTTTGAAATATTGTCACTGATTTTTTAAAAACATTGATCTCCTCACTAAAAACTCCCGGGCATTGAGACTTGTAGTTTTTGAACCAGGGATGGACCACGATACACCAGCATCACTCACACCGCACTTTATGTAAACAAGATTACTGAACAACTTTAAAACAATAACTTAAGTAAAACAGATGTAAAATAAAACAAGAGGAACATGTTGCTCTCAGGGGGAGGCTGACCAGATGAAGCACATAATGAATCCTGGCTCTAAGAATCCTGGGATATTAGAGGAGCTTTTAGTCTTTACTCAACATGCTCGTAAATAATTTTTCCAGTTCGCATGTACTTATTTTTAGCAGCATACACGAGTGAAAACTTGCACTGGAGAGCCCTGTTACTGACTTTCATATTTTGTACTTATGTCATTTTCAAGTGTGAAACACTACATGCTCCAAAGCTGCTTAGAGTTAGTATTTAGTGTTGAACCAGGATAAAGTAAAGGTTTGACTCTTTAAAGCTGCAAACGTTTACGTCTTCCCTAGTTTTGTAATGCGATTCTATAGATGTAGATAACATTATGACATGCACTATTTTAACACAAGCCTGCTTCATATTAAAATAGACTCATACTTTGGAGTTTCCCAGAGGAACTTCATTCATTCAGCCAACACAGGTGAAACTCGAAAAATTAGCATATCGTGCAAAAGTTCATTTATTTCAGTAATTCAACTTGTGAAAAGGTGAAACTAATATATTATATAGACTCATTACATGCAAAGTGAGATATTTCAAACCTTTATTTGATATAATTTCAGTGATTATTACGTACAGCTTATGAAAACCCCAAATTCAAAATCTCAGAATATTAGAATATTACATGAAATCAATCTCTTGGCAATGCCCCATAGATTCTCTCTGGGGTTCAGGTCAGGCGAGTTTGCAGGCCAATCAAGCACGGTAATCCCATGGTCACTGAACCAGGTTTTGGTACTTTCGGCAGCGTGGGCAGGCGCCAAGTCCTGCTGGAAAATGAAGTCAGCATCTCCATAAAGCTCGTCTGCTGAAGGAAGCATAAAGTGCTCTAAAATGTCCTGGTAGACGGCTGTGCTGACTCTGGACTTAATAAAGCACAGTGGACCAACACCAGCAGATGACATGGCTCCCCAAACCAACACAGACTGTGGAAAATTCACACTGGACTTCAAGCATCTTGGATTGTGTGCCTCTCCATTCTTCCTCTAAACTCTGGGACCTTGGTTTCCAAATGAGATGCAAATTTTTCTTTCATCAGAAAAGAGGACTTTGGACCACTGAGAAACAGACCAGTTCTTTTTTTCTTTAGCCCAGGTAAGACGCTTCTGACGTTGTTTGTTGTTCAGGAGCTGCTTGACAAGAGGAATACGACATTTGAAGCCCATGTCCAGAACCTGTCGGTGTGTGGTGCCTCTTGATGCAGTAACTCCAGCCTCAGTCCACTCCTTGTGAAGCTCCCTCACACATTTGAATGACCTTTTCCTGACAATCCTCTCCAGGCTACGGTCATCCCTGCTGCTTGTGCACCTTTTTCTTCCACACTTTTCCCTTCCACTTAACTTTCTATTAATGCGCCTTGATACAGCACTTTGAGGACATCCATCCTCTTTTGCAATTACCTTTTGAGGCTTTCCCTCCTTGGGGAGGGTGTCAATGATGGTTTTATGCACAACAGTCAGGTCAGCAGTCTTCTCCATGATTGTGAATTCCACTGAACCAGACTGATTAAAGTCTCAGGAACCCTTTGCAGGTGTTTTGGATTAATTAGCTGATTAGAGTGGGACACTTTGAGCCTACAATACTGAAGCTTTTCACAATATTCAAATTTTCTGAGATTTCGAATTTGGGGATTTAGTAAGCTGTATGCAATAATCATCGAAATTATATCAAATAAAGGCTTGAAATATCTCACTTTGCATCTAATGAGTCTATATAATATATTAGTTTCACCTTTTAAGTTGAATTACTGAAATAAATGAACTTTTGCACAATATGCTAATTTTTCGAGTTTCATCTGTACATTTTTGGTCACAAAAATTGATTATGAGTTTTTTAAGTCAAAAGCAAGGTGATGCACAGCAACCAACGAAGATGGGTTGTTGTACAGTTGCACTATGCTGTATGTTGCAGTAGGCGACATAGAACATCTTATGCAAAAGCAGTTACATGATACTAGAGCAGAACACGTAGCTGCCATCTGACTGTGGTGATGCAGCTACACACACCAAAATCTTGATATAGATAAAAGATTGCTATAAATCTCTTGTCCATTTGGCTTGTCTTTCTCCACAAAAACATTTAATGCAGGGAGCCCGGCTGAGTTGGTCACAGTGCTCCGTTTCTGTCCCCTCTTTTTCATTTTGTGACTGTGATGAAGTTGGGATACCATGCTTAATTTTACAAGAGCGTGCAACTTAAATTAGTACAGCCAGCCATCAACATTACAGTGCAGGTATCGTGTCAAACATATCTTGACACATTTTAGCTGTACTCTTCTTATAAATTATGGATTAAGTGCACAAGGACAGGCTGGTGCCTGATTGATTCTGTGCACCACACAGCTGTTAAACAGCGTTACATGCTTTGACTTCAGTAGCTCACCCTTGTTTGACCCCACACCAAACACACCAAACACACATCAGATAATCAATAAATTAATTAGTTTCCACTGTGTGTTAGGGGGTGATTTTGAAATTGCGTCCTGCAATACTGCTATTTTTCTGTCCAAAACTGATGTTGGCCCTGAGGTGGAATCAGCTCTGCTAAGAAAACACTCAGTGGTAATCTCCAGTTACCTTTTGAAAGTCTTTGTTGTGTTGGATGGGTTTGGCAGTGTAGACAGAGAGATAGTACTCAGTACAGAAAGCAGACACGTGTGGCTGTGTGGGGTCTGAGCTACAGTCGGGGGAGTCTGTCTGAGCCAGACGGAGCTAATGAGATAATAGCATATGTAACGGATGAGTCATTTAACAGGAGTTGAAGGAACTAAAACCACAGCACTGTAATCCTACTTTTACTCAGCTTCTGGCCGTCTTCTTTTAATTTGCACAGTTCCCCTGGTAAAGGATGTCAGGTTTTATTTTTAGCATGTGTTACACCTACTGCTGTGTCTGGGAGTTCATCTGTTTTTTCTAATCCAACCTGTACATTTTTTTTGTCATTTAGATTATATATATATATATATTTTTATATATATTTTTTTTAATATCCCATTGTTTTAAGATGTTATGTATGTTTTGTTTGTTCTAGCCTGAGGTCAGGACTTGGTGTGAATGAGACTGTAACTTACGTTGCTTAATAACAACTCAACAAAGTGTTTTGTGATCACTGTCGAGACCCTTGTTAAAAGTGTAAAAGTAATAAAGGCAGCTGGAAAAAATTTAATAAACAGCAATTTTATTAAAATCATTAATTTTATTGTTTAGACCTGAGCTTTTCCTGCTGTTACATGTAAAAATGTCTTTGTGAAAATGGCCTTTTGGGTAAAGTGTGTGCCCAGCTGGAGATTATCAAACTAGTCAGTGAGACAAACATTTTTTTTTCTTGCACATAGCACTTCACTGTAACTGTGCTGACTGGGTTAGGCTGTTTGTCTTTACTTTTCCCAACTTGTAGATTCTGGCGCATCTTATTTTGTAATTGTAGTTTCTTCTAGATGACTACTTATCAATGAACATTCACCTCGGTCATAAAATATTTGGCCTTTTCTGCATGATTTAGTGCAACTGCTCTTTTTCCTTGGAGCTTAATACACCTAAATACGTCAGTGCGATATTATGATATCTATCGTTTGATAGCAAAACGATAGATATCGTAATGATGATTGTTTATTTCGTTGTGTTGCACGTTTTACACTTTACGAGGGACACCGCGGTCCGTTCTTCCACACTTGCCTGTGTTGCAGGGAAAAAAATTCATTAAGAATAATCAAATGTGGAAGAGAAGCTTGTGAAGTTTACTCATAACTGGATAATAATGGACAGGAGGACTCAGAACATGCAAACAAAAACGAGGAGCTCAGACCTCAGAGAGAAGTCTGTCGTATTGAAAAGTCACACAACACTACTAGGTTACTTTCTAGTTCACCAAGACGTGCTGTTGTTGTGATGTGAGCTATAGCAGCAGGAGAGTTGTATCACTGTCTGGAGCTGATGTGCTTCTCTGGGACCATCTCGTCCTCTCATGTTAGCTTTGCAGCAGCAAGAAGCAACAGTTTGCTAGACAACAATCTAGCTAATGTTAGTTACATTACTTGCTGTGTCGTTGTTCACTCTGTATCATGGTATTTGTCCTGGTGTTGGATTTCTCCAGAATAGCTTACCCCGCCTTGATGATGCAGAGAAAAATCACGAGGTCATAATAAATTCCATTAAATTTACAAAAAATGTTCTATAGCAGGAGGATATCGTTATTGGGATATGAAATAATCTATATTGGAATATGAGATTTTAGTCATATAAATATTATTTCATAAAAACATTAATGATTAAAAAAGCTCCCGTCACTATAAAACTCTGGGGATAACCTTGGGGATGGTGATACATCTGTGTGTCTGTGGGTGTTTGAGCCATTCTGTCAAAATGGACACAGATCTTGCAGAGGTGGACACATCATCAACTTTGTACAATCAATGCTCCTTGAAATAGAAATAAATGTAAAAGGACAGACATGCCTTTGCTTGATCAGTCAGTTATTTCATTAGGACGTCAAATTTGAGTCTGACCGGAGTAACTGTATACCCTAACAGGCTGACTAGCCCTCTTTTGCCACACTTCATAGGTGGCCACAATGAGCCACCACTGATAGAAGAGTAAAAGGTATGCTTCTATGTCAATATTCTTGTCTTGTCTCTGAGCTCTGTTATTTTATTCTTGCCCATTTCTCTACCAGTGACACTTAATTTATTTCATTTCTCCTGTGTGTGTTGTGTGTGTGTGTGTGTGTGTGTTGTGTGTGTGTGTGTGTGTGTGTGAAATATGACCCTGGGGAAAGTGCTGGTGCTGAGCGGTTCTTCAATTTCGCAATAGCAAACTGCTCATAGTGTGTATGTTAATATAGCCCCGATTTATGGATTTAATAAATGTTGTCATCTAATCCAGTGGTGTTGCAAAGAGCACAGTGTGGGAGTGTGTGCAGTGTACAGTATTGGTGTGTGTGCATTGCAGCTGAATGGGAGCCATTGTGTGTTTTTTGTTTTCAGAGGGTCCAGGGGATCTGATATGTGTCAGTCAGACGGGGAGCAGGGCAGGGGAAGGTGGCGCCGGCTTTGGCTCGGTTGGGCAGACGTACTTAATAAAGCTTTCTAAAAACTAATTTCCCCAAATCCCCTGCATCCCAAGAGGCTCCCTCACTCATCACTGCTACAGAGCTGCATTGTCTCAGCCGGACTTTTAGCATTTGTTGTGGTTAGTGTGAGTCTGGGCTGACGCACATGTGAAAGTGTGTGACTTATTCACAGGTTAGTGTGTATTCCCGTGCATACACAGAGAAACTGTCCTTCAAGTAAGGGACCTCAGATGCTCACTGCTCTTGTCCTACAACATATTATACTGATACACACACACACACACACACACACACACACACACACACACACACAATAACTGACAAGGGAGCTCAGGTCTATTCTTAGCTCTGCCTTGAATAATTCATTACTTGCAGCCAGAGTGAAGATGGCATATACACACACACACACAAACTGTACCCACCACATGGAGTCATGCATTCAGGGCGTGGACAAAAACACCAGCCGGAACCCCAAACAATGTAATCAATAAAATTCAGCTCAGTAAAGAAACAACACAAACTACAACCTCAAAAATGACAGAAGGGTTGAATCCATAGTCTGAACAGTGTGAACTTTACAAAGGTGATTTACCGTACTACAGCAGATCTGTTGCCTCCGAACACTAACCCGGCTCTGTACCTCTGAATTGCTGCCCACGTCTCAAGAAGGTCTGGTATCACTGACAGGTGTTTCCCTCGGTTAGAGAAGCGAGGAAAAGCCAAGGTTAAAAAAGCCAAGAAACAGTGTCGAAATTTGAGAAAAGTGTGAATTACATTGATGCAGCTGTACAGTATTTACAGAAATAATAGCTCTAAAACTGACATACGGTAAATCTTTAATCATCGTGAAAAAATGTGGGACAAAGTGGAGACATGATGTTGGTGGAACAGATGCATCAGTAAATAAAATTTAAAAGAAGGGGGGAAAAACAAATTGCGCAATTTATAGAAATTCTTGCCTCAGTAAATCTTTCAAACCAGCATAGCGCTCCTGTGCTGTCAGTAAAAGCCAATCACAAACATGTTAATTGATGATGAGAGCCCTCCTTTCCATGCTGCTGGTGATGATAGCTCTACACTAACTTTTTAGTGATGACTTCTCAATGTCTGCCTCTTTGTGTGTCCAGGCTCTGGATGTGGACCGTAGTGTTCTGTACAAGATGAAGAAGTCTGTGAAGGCCATCTACACGTCTGGTCTAGGTGAGTCCTCCTGCCTGTCCTGTCTGTTTTAATTTCCTTATTTTTACCACTCTAGCTTGACAAGGCTAATATGATCTAAAACAAGATCATGATGAGTGTTTAATTCTCTTCACCATTAGTTTAATCCAAAAAGGCACAACATATTGAAAATGAAAATGATTATTAATTCCCTAAAGCATTTGTTCCATTGTGGTTGAGGTAGGGAGCGTGAGTGTGTCTATATGCATGTGTGTGTGTGCGTTATTACCATGCTCATTGTGGCTGGCTGTGCCACTGTTGGGTGTTTCCAGTGTCTTTTGTTTGGCCTGCCTGACAGAACCCCGCTGAGAGAGGGAGGCAGAGAAACCTCTGAACAATGTGCTGAGCATGTCTTTTTCAGAACAGTGTGAGCTCTGTTCAGGCCAGAGGGACAGCTGTCTGATCCAGACCCCCAAAGGAACAGCTGGGGAGGGGCGCACACTGTGTGTGGGGGTGCTGAGGCATGGACACAAACATGTTCTCACTTCACCTCAATGTTAAACATGCATTTACATATATGCATGTTGCCTTTTGTCGGTGCCAAGACGCAGAACCATTATTTTGTCATCCCATGAGAAGTCTGATATTGCGTGTGTGTGTGCGCGCGCAGGTGTACATGTAGAAGATTAGCTCATACAGTTTTCTCACACTGTTCAGTTGGCAAACTGAATAGCCCTATTACCATCATTTGAATCTCTGTGGTTAGTGCAGCAGGGTACACATGTTTAAGAATGGCAGGTGTTTCAGGCAGTTGCGATTTTTTTGTTTTCATTAGGAACAAGATTATCTGCTGGTCATGCATTGGGAGGAAGCAAATCAACGTTTTTGCTTTTAAGCTTAAACAACAAAGCTTGTCCAAATCAGTGTTTGCAGTGGAAACACTGTGGAAATACCACTGGGAATGCTGTTCTTCACAGGTCCAAGGGAAGCTCATGTTAAATCACATGACCTTGACCTCAGTCATTTAGGAATGCTGACCAGACACTGCTCTGTTTTGAATACAACCAAGATGACTTTACTTCAAATACTGTATACCAGGGGTCCTCAGCTACATTTGTTCAAGGTCCAGAACGTTTTTAAGCAGCCACTGTGGGGGTTGGACTTCCAAAAAACCCCAACAAAATTAGACTGAATTAGCATATTATTTTTTAATATTTGCACTTTCATAAAATAAATGCTTTTATTATGCTCTCAGACTTCTGCCAAGGAAGCTATAGACTATTGTCAGGCAATAATTGGCCTTTTTCCATTATATTATGAGCAGTCATGATTTGACTATGCTGCACGACATGAGTCTGCAAACAGCAAAAGTGCAAGAAGTTGGTTACCTGGCTGAGAAGGTGGAGGTGAGCTGCCTCGAGTGTGACTGTGGCTGCTCCTGACTGTTGCATTACTCACTGCAATATTTCAAACTGACCTGCTGTCAAAAAATGTTGCAAATGACTGTTGTTTTGTAGACGCATTTTTGATGAATGATCAGTGCTAATCTTGCTGATGAACACATTGCATTTCCTGTGACTACTTGGTAATAAAAGTCTACTTTGCCATTTAAATACTTTTAATGCAACGTTTCCATTAGCAGCAACCTAATATAGCTTTTTGTCTGGAAATTTCACCACAGATGCACAATACTGCAAAAATATAAATATTGCAATACTTTCATCAGTGGACATCCTATGGGCTGGATGGCAAGCTTTGGGGAGCTGGATGTGGCCCGTGGATGCACTAATCAATATTTTACAGTAACAATTAATCAAATAACCATGTAGTAAGTAAGTAAGAATCCTTTGTTTTCTATTATATCTATATATCATTACAAAATCAACAGTGCTGGGCAACAACAAAGCAGTTGTGTTACAGTATAAATTAAATTGCTGCCATCTTTAAAAAAAGAGTGCTATGACACAGTTTAATTAATGTTCTTCAGATAGGATGCCAGGATAACGCCTGAATAATAAGACGCACAACAGGGATCCTCAACACTGACTGTCTCAATACTCGGAGAATACTGTTCTGACTGGCTGTCAAGCCAAATCCCTGCAAGGATATTTTCAGCTATGACATGAGCAATAGTAATGATGAGGAGGTGAGGATGGAGAGGGTGAGGGGAAGATAGAGGTTTGGTTGGAATGGTGCGGAAAAATTAACAAGATTACAAGAGTTACCACGCTAGGGAGAATGAGAGTGGCTGAGCAAGGAATGTAAGCTTGTACCAGAGAGTAAGAAAAAGATGAGGGAAATGTGAGAGTGAAAGAGGTGAGAAAGAAAAATACAGGGAACACTGTATAGATAATCAAGAAAGCCCATGTTGCCACAGGGACCTGTCAGGCTGTCAGCTTGTTGGTTTTGATGAATAAACCAGGAGCTGCATCTCAAACCCCTGAAGAACCTGGAGCGGATGGAGCAGAGCTGCTAGGACAGGCCTCCCAAAGCTGCTGAGCAGACAACGACTCAAGGCAGACAAGTGAAACGCTGTGTTCACTATAGGAGGTACCTGTAAGTGGGCAGGATGGTTGGGTAAGGCTGCTGCATAATGCAGCACTCGGCCCATGTAGCATCAGGAAAATGCAAAATTTGATGGTGTCTGATCTGGCCATGACGTCTGGGACACACACACACACACACACAGACACACACACACACACACACACACACACACGCCTTTCTCTCCTAGCTGCCAGGTAACCAAGAAAATGAGACTCCCACAAACGCCAATGTAATTAAACTGCATGGATGTCTGAGGAAAAACACCCCAGGAGACAATAAAGGAGGAAGAAGACAAAAGAATATATACTGAAAATGGAAGACAGAGATACCTAATCAAACAAATTCCTTTCTTTCCTTCCTTTCTTTCTTTGTGACAGTTAAATGAGAAGATTAATATCACTCTTATGTCTTTATGGTAAATATAAAGATGCAACAAGAAGCTGCTTAGCATAAAGACAAATTCATTTGGGTATTTAAACAGCTTGGAACCAGATACAAAAAGGAACCCATCCTTACCTGGCTCCAGCTTAGTATTTTAATGTCATACACTCACTGGCCACTTTATTAGGTACACTGGTTAAATTGCTTGTTAACACAAAAGGATAATCAGCCAATCACATGGCAGCAACTCAATGCATTTAGGCATGTAGACGTGGCCAAGACAACTTGCTGAAGTTCAAACTGAGCATCAGAATAGGGAAGAAAGGGGATTTAAGTTACTTTGAATGTGGCATTGTTGTTGGTGCCAGATGGGCTGGTCTGAGTATTTCAGAAACTGCTGATCTACTGGGATTTTCATACTCAACCATCTATAGGGTTTACTGAGAATGGTCTGACAGACTGGGTCGATATGACAGAAAGGCAACAGTAACCACTCGTTACAACCAAGGTATGCAGAATACCATCTCTGAACACACAACACGTCGCACCTTGTAGAAGGGCAACAGCAGCAGAAGAGCACACCGGGTGCCTCTCCTGTCAGCTAAGAACAGGAAACTGAGGCTATAATTTATACAGGCTCACCAAAACTGGACAATAGAAGATTGGAAAAACGTTGCCTGGTCTGATGAGTCTCTATTTCAGCTGCAACATTGAGATGGTAGGGTCAGAATTTGGCTTAAACAACATGAAGCATGGATCAATCCAGCCTTGTATCAACGGTTTAGGCTGGTGGGAGTGGTGTAATGGTGCAGGGGATATTTTCTTGGCACACTTTGGGCGCCTTAGTACCAATTGATTTTGGTTTAAACTTGACAGCCTACCTAGGTATTTTTGCAGTCCATCCCTTTATGACTACAGCGCACACATCTTCTGATGGCTACTCCCAACAGGATAATGCACCATGTCACAAAGCTCATATCATCTCAAACTGGTTTCTTTGACATGACAAGGAATTCACTGCACTCCACAGTCACCAGAGCTCACCTTGGGGATGTGGTGGAACGCGAGATTCGCACCAACTGCGTCATAGTGTCATGTCAATATGGATCAAAGTCTCTGAGGAATGTTTCCAACATCTTGTTGAAAGTATGCCATGAAGAATTAACACAGTTCTGAAGGCAAAAGGGGGTCGAACCCGGTACTTGCAAGGTGTACCTAATAAAGTGGCCGGTGAGTGTATCTGACAATGGTATGAATCTTCTCATCTACTACAGCTACACAAATAAGAAAGAAGCAAAAAAGCATATTCCCCAAAGTGTCATACTGTTTCTTTTAGATTTATTATTCGTCTTTCACACACCCTTCTTCTGCGTGTAAAAGTTAACCACACTCCTATCTCTCAGTGCAGCTGGCCATATTGTTGCCACGATGTCCAGTGTTGTTTTCACAAAGTCCGTAGAGGGATATGGAATTGATCTGCGGTCGGCTGCACGTTGTGTTAGTAAGAGTCAGCCGACCAGGCCTGATGGAGCCGACTGTAAGGGAATGAGTGTGGGAGAGACAGAGAGAGGAAGCAGAGCCCAGCCTGTTATCTGGTGATTAAACCGTGTGTGTGTGTGTGTGTGTGTGTGTGTGTGTGTGTGTTTGAGAGGGAAGATACAGTAAAGAATGGGATACAGTAAAGAATGTTGTACACAACTGCGTATTAGCAGGCCATTTGTGTCAACTGTACGCGTCACGGCCTCTGTCCTCCAGTAAACACAAGGTCATCATTTCCTGAGTTCACTGACACACACACACCACTGCCACGCTACCTTTTCAAGCATTTTTCTGAATCTGAAATTTTAAAAACCCGCACAAATACAGATAACAGTTTTCAAAGCATCATAGATGAAAAGCTCCCAAAACGCTACAGTGAAGGTCATAGAGAGGGTAGGGTAGAGGGTAAATATTACTGCCTGTAAAAAGCACTTTAACAACCAGTATTTCATGGTTTTTAAGTTAATTAAGGAATAAATGAGAAGATCACTAAGGTTTTGAAAAAAACAAAAGGGGTCACCTACGTGATTTGTGCAGGTCCGATGAGAAAATATTTGGGGAGGGGGGGCAGCATTTAGGCCTACCCGGGTCCTCTCCTCTCTAGCATGAGCTTTGCAACTTTACAAGTGGCTGTGCCTAACCAATCGTCACTCCCAGAGCCCTTTTAAAGGCTTTGAAAAATAGTTTGTAACATGAAATGGTAAAGAACCAATGAAAGTGCTTTGAGAAAGGTTTATTTGCATTTTTAAGTAAGAATAAACAAGCTACTTATTATAAAATGACCCCAGTCAGTAACTTTAACAACTTCTTGCCATAATTTGGCCAAATTTTCCATTCTCTCCCTGTGAATATGACAAAAGACTAGAGAAGACTAAATCATGCCTGCATGTGTGCATAGATAATTATGCTTTAAGGCTTTTCTCTTTTTTCTGTAAGACAATCTATCATCCATTAGTGTAATGATAGCTTGATATTTCTCTGTTGTGAGCTGACATTAGCTTAATGTGACTGCTGGATGTCTGCATGGTTCCACTTAATTGGCTTTCAGATTTGAGTGAGACTCTTAATTAGTTATCTTCTGAAAGGCAAGGCACACTGGGAAGATCAAATCCAAAACACTGACGGTGCTAAGTAACATTTGTAAAATAAGCAGTATGTCTAATGTCTACAGGTGCCTAAATAGAGGTTATAAAATATAGGTTAGTAGATTCCAAAACTGGGGGCTGGTGCTCCCCATCAAAGGGTCGCAAGATGTATTTCAGGGGTCATGAGACGTTGCTCCAATCTTAAGCCCTTTTTAAACAGATGACCTGCAATACTGCCGTAAAAAGACCCATCATTACGCCGTCTTTGCTTTGTACACTAAACTAAACAACGTCTTCATTATTTTGCTCCAGTGTGTGAGTTCAGATAGCAAAAGACGCCTGTAACACAACGGCCTCGTCACATAGTGTGTCCCATCCTACGGGCTTCCCTATTTTTACACAGGCATCAACTCTGCTCTGTTACTGACTCTGCTGCCGGCTTAACATATGTTCTCCTATTCTGTGTTTGTACGTTTCATACAGAACAGCCAGGTGGAATAATGGCGTTACATTTCCACCTTGAACAGGCCGTATAATTTTTATTGTGCTACTGACAAAGGCTCAAATAAAAAAAGTACAAAGTACAAATTACTTTGTTTTAAGGGGTCACAAACTAAAACTCTCTGGAACCACTTCTGTAAGTAATTTCAGGATCAAACTCCTGCAATAGCTCAGTGTTAAAAAAGGCATGTAACATTTTTTAGAGTGACTCCTGTACCTGAAAGCTTACAGGTTTTAGCCACGCAAAGCCTGTGTTTCTTCAAGAAGCACCTGAACACCAGCTTAATATATTGGACATCTTTAGGCAACATCTGCAGGTTAGCACTGGATTAGCAGGTTTTGTGTAAACTATACTTTGCTATGTTACATATAAACTACCTGAGTGTGTCATGCAGTGATTTGAGGTTCAAAGCTGCCCTGCACCCGACTGTCCATGTGTGATTTGATGATGTTTAGGTCATGTTACAACAAATACACATGTCCTCACTAAGCACCCCAGGGGGTTTGGGCTGTTCGTCGGTGCTGGATAGTGGAGCTCAGAGCTCTCGCGTGCCACTTCAAAAACACCAGCAGGCCACCGCCCGTCCCGCACAGAGCCTGGCAGAGCCTCAGCCAAACAGTTGGAGCTGATGTGGAAACAGTAGGCTGCGGGTATGTGGTGAGGGTTGGTGTCTGACAGATGACAGTGATTGAAGTTTATTATATCTCCGTACCATATATTCCACTGCTTTGAACCAGAAGCTGTTTTTAATAATACAGCTGCAACTACTGCAAAATGATTATAACCTTATTTTGCTCATTTAATTGATTAATCATTTAAATGTCAGAAAATAGCGAAAAATGACCACCACATTTACGTTTGAGAAGCTGAAGCCGGTTCATTTAGCTTAAAAATGACAAACAATTCATCATCAATTATCAAAATTGTTATGTGTTTTATTTCTGCATTCTTAAATGTCACCAGCCCATTTTAAATTAAAACAAAACAATATGTTTTAGTGTCAAAACAAAAATATTCATACCAACAGCTGTATAAAGTGCATCATATGTGTGTGTGTGTGTGTGTATGTGTGTGTATATATGTATATATATGTATATATATGTATATATATATATATATATATATATATATATATATATATATATATATATATATATATATATATATATATATATATATATATATGTATATGTATATGTATATATATATATATATATATATATATATATATATTTTTTTTTTTTTTTTTATATTTATTTTGATAAACAAAAAAAGAACCTAGTGCTAAAACTGAATAATTTAGTTGATCAACAGAAAGTTAATCTTCTGTCATTAGCATGTTCAGTCAAGCTTTTCAGATGTGAGGATTTGCTGCTTCTCTCTGTGAAGTGGGATTTGGACTGTTTGTTGGGCAAAACAAGTAATTATATAACATAACAGACCATTGATCAGTTAATAAAAATGAGTTTGTTTAAAAAAAGCATTTTTTCTTTAGTTGTATTGGGGTGGGGGGACCACAACAACTATCTCAGATACTTCAAACTAAAAGCTGTTAAATGCTCTCACTTTGCCACTTATGCACCAAGTCTTATGGGAGCCTTATCGTCCAGCTCAACTTTTGCATCAGTTGATCTTTGATGGCTTAAATTAGATTTGTCTGATGTGAAGAGGTAAGCAGGTAGTGACTCAGAGGCTTTCAGCTTTCCCCTTTTAATAACATGATAGATATCTCTGTGGTGGAGCTTATCCAGCCTCGTGAATAAATCTGCCACATCTGTGCGTGTGCTTGGGCTTGTTTTACTGTATTTGTGGTGTCCAAAAACATAGATTCCACTGTACTATGGTTCGACAGCTTTGTGGGGGCCAAAATGTTGTACCTCACAAGTTTAAAGGGCTGTTTGAGGACTAACACTTAGTTTTAGTTTAGGGGTAGAATTAGGCAACGCTTAGGCATGTGGTTGTGATGGCTAAGTTTCAGGGCTTGGAAATGCATTATGTCAGTGAGGCGTCCCACAAAAATAGAAACATAATGCTGTGAGTGTGTTTGTGTGTGTGTAAGATAAAAAGCTGAGTAATGAAGAGGCAGTCAGGGGCCTTTTAATACACATCCTCCATATTTTTACACACCTTCTCTATCTTTTTTCCTCGAGTCCCTCCCTCCATCTCCCCCTCCGTCTTCATCACTGTCTCTTAGTGAGTGTCGTCATAGCAACAATCCCCCGTGCACTATGCCTGGCCACGCTGCAGTCCCGATGGCATTAGCTGTTATCAGCTGCCTAGTCTAGCGTGAAGTGTTTTAAGTGGAATCATCTAGGCCTACCCCCGTGGTAGATTAGAGCGACTTTAGACACGCTAGGAGACTTTGGTCACGGCTAGTTTATGGGTTTCCCCCGTGACTGGTAACTGACTGAGAGTTTGTTTAGTTTGTGGCCAACTCAGTATATTTTGTCTTTTCTCCTTCCTGTCCATCCTCATATAATGCCATAATGTTTCCTTTGCTGTCAATCGTTTCTATTTGGTCCTGCACCTTCCTTCTCTTTGTCTCCCCATGGGTGTCGTTATCAAGGAAGAAAATCCCCAGTGTTTGTTGTAGTTTTAAAGAACAAGCACAATTGAAAAGCAAATATATATGAGGGTGGAGAATTGTGAAAAATGTGTGTCTGATCCCAGCTAATGGAGGAAGAGATTTCAAGATTATAACCACCAAAAGTAAGATGAAAAAATGATAACTCTCGCACTTACTTCCTTCATCTCCACGTGTACATTGACTCTGTTTTTTTTTATTTTCAGAAGTAAGATGACAACTAACAATTATTTTCAAAACATAATTATTGTTTAAGTAGTTATTCAGTTTGTAAAATGACAGAATAAAGAAAAGAGTCCAAACATCCTTGAAGATTGTTTTTAACACATAAATACTTAAATTTGAAATTAAATTACTTTTTTAATTTTTTTTTTTTTTTTTTTTACAAAATTCTGTTTATTTTTAAATTATTTACCTGTCCTCATGTGTAGACACCATTCAACAAACGTGTAAATTGCCACTCCTGTCAATATGGAATATTATGTTTTTTATGTCATGTTAAGCTCAAACATTGAAAACTAACAATCATAATAATAATTTAGGAACACAGAGAGAGAAAACACACAGTGATGTTTATAACTGTAGTCACATGTATGCAGAAACCCAGTAACAATGAGGGGTAAGTAATGGAAAACATTCAGTGCTGATAAAGTAACAACTCATTTATATTTTTATCCGACTTCATGTTAAATCTCCTCATCTCACCCTGTGCCTCATTCTCTTGTGATCTCGCCGGTAGTCTCTCTGTATCGTTCTTCACTTCACTTTCTGTCTCAGACCTGGGGTTTTCTGGCACATAGTCCTCATCACTACTGTCACTGTCACTTCCACTGCCCCCTGGGATATACCCAATTACTCTTTGTTGGGTCCTTGATCTATGCTGTCCCTGTTTGGGAAAACAAAAAAGCTCATACATACATACATACTGTATGTATGTAAAAAGTTGCAATTTAATGCTGTAATATGTAATTTTGCATTATTCATATATTTGTTAAATGTCTGTTATTGAAAAAATATAATGGATATACCAGCAGGTTCCAGAAATCAGACTTATTGCACTCTGACTCGCTGTTTGTTTTTGGTGTAGAAAAAATATATTTTACTCTGAATTTTTGTTCATAAAACAAAATATATATTATATTTTTCACATATATTCCTGAGACATTTATCACATGGTTATCACTGTCAGCCATCTTGGATTGGATCAGGTCATCAAACAATGAATATTTGGAAGAGACATGTTAGGGATAATGTTTGTTGATGTTATGTGTTTCTGAAAAGAAGAAAAATATCAGCTGATGTATCGGCTTTTAAAACGTCAAAATTGGTATCTGTCTTCAACATCCCATATCGGTCAGGCTCTAATATGATATTAGGCAAAACCTGCAGTAAATGTCACAGCAAAGGCCATGTCTTTATTGAGGTGTCTGTTCATCATAATAATCATAACTACACTGATAACAGTTCAGCAGGTGATTTATTCATAGATCACATTGCACTTTTGTTTTGCATTAACTGATTAGCACCACACGTTTCAAAGTCAGGGAAATAAAAGTGGAGATATACGGCCCAGACAGTGGTGGGGCAGCACGTACCATTTCAGCAGACCTTCTCTCTGGGAAAAACCTGTGATGGAAGTATTGACCAGCCAGAAACGTGGAACTTTGTTCAGTGAAAGGCTGCCATACATTATTAATACCCCATGATTGATTTTTGGACTTAATAATCAGAGAGTGAAAGACCTTAGTTTGATCACTACTACCTGTCAACCTGATCTGTGTGTGTTTTTCAGCCCATGTAGAGAACGAGGAACAGTACACTCAGGCCCTGGAGAGGTTTGGAGAAAACTGCGTGTACAGAGATGATCCTGATCTGGGGTCAGCTTTCCTCAAGTTCTCCGTCTTCACCAAGGAGCTCACTGCGCTCTTCAAAAACCTGGTGAGTCTATGCTGTGTGTGTGTGTGTCTGAATGTGTGTATTTGTGGGTCGGAGGAGTCGATGTAGTTAGGAGAGGTAAAATCCTCTGGGACAAAGAGAGATTTCCATCCTGTCCCTAATTGTCTCAATCCCCTTGAGTCTCTGTGTGTGTTCTCTTACACACACACACACACACACACACACACACCCTGAGCACATACCAAGTCCAGCTGGAATATAAAGCCCTCGGGAAGTAGCTCTAGTTTTCCACTGAGACGGCCAAAGAGCCGTTGCAACCCCAAATATCTCATGGATCTAATTCAACCTGATCCCGTTCTGGTTCTGTATTGAAGCCAGAGCTTTATTAGAAAAATTTGACACCATCATGTGAGGTCTGTCGCTGCCCCTGGACACTGTATCTACTCCCACTGAGACCAGGAGCTTGAGACTTTGTATTAGTGCTATCTCAACACTTTATATTAAAGAAATATGAGCTGCCGCCTGACCTGGACGTGAAGATGTAATCTCTCAAAGCTTTAGCAAGCTTCCTAGATTACATGTGTAGCATTACACACACACACAGGCTGCCCCTAACAGAAACCTGCAAACAGGGGAGTTTCTTAGTGATTAAAAATATGGTGCAAATGTTCAGACATAAGAGAGACCTTAGCAATGTTTAATTAACTCATTGTCCCACATTGCGTTCATAATTGGTATTTCCTGACATTATGTCTCAGGTTTGACCTCATTTAGATCATTCAGCCTCCTATCAACATCATTTACTGAAGATAAAAGAAGAAAACTCACATGAATACCTGAGTGCCTCCCTTCTTTCCTGTTGCGTTCATATACACACGCACACACACACACAGGACACTATCAGGATTACATCTCAGTGGCGTCAGGCACCCCTAACTTTCACTCTGCTGCTGTTGTAACCTTTCAACTCTTCTCTGTCTCACTCCTCACCCTCCTCCAGTTCCAAAACATGAACAACATCATCACCTTTCCTTTGGACAGCCTGCTGAAAGGAGACCTGAAGGGAGTCAAAGGGGTAAGACAGCAAAACAGCATGGTATTTTTTAACTCTGCAACTGAACAGCATGTGTCATACAAGTAGGTGAGTAGAGTTTAGAGATCCTTGTGCTGGATCATCAGTGACTAAAGAAATACAGGTTTTATGAGAAAGTGGACATTATGTTAATTTAACTGATGCAAGCACTGAATCATTCATGTGTCATTTGTAATCATTTGTTCAAGCCATTACTAATATTTCTAGCACTATGTAGCATGCAGTAAAAGATGAGTTAGTTCAAAAGGGATTAAAAGAAAATATAAAAGTTAACTGATTTTAAAATACAATGCTGGTTCACAGTAGTTTGCGCAACCTTGTCAATCATTGCCATCCTTGACCGTTGATAACAAGCTGCTTTGATCTATCTCAGGCCATTTTCCATCGCCTACAATAACACAGCAACACTTAATGTTGCAGGGAGCATCAGGGTGAACAACTTACCCAGTGACACGTGGATGATTTTGGAGTGTATCCTCCAGTCGATGCATTGGAAATTTAACGAACAGTAATTATGGCCCCCCAAAGACTCAGATCACAATGATTTCTTATATCTTTTAGTGCAGATGAATACTAGAACTGATACAGTACAGTAATTTTTGGTACCAACGCGAAACTGGCTTCTTTTCATGCCTTTAAGAAATGTGTTTTTCTACAAAATCCACTATTTGTTTCTTTTAACAAAAGAATCCACAGTTCTCAAACTTTAAATATCAAAACATAAGCGGACAAGGCAGTAAAAGTTTACTTAAAAAAGTCTTTGCTCCATCTCAAAAGATTTGAGTATCTTGGAAAAGTGCATGGTCAGCAGCAGGAATGGACTGAGAGATTAAAGGCTATTACAGGTGTTTTGAGCTTATTAGCTGATTAGAGCCCTTTTCAGGTCAACATTTCTGTATTATGAAAATTGTTTATTCTAAAATTCTGATATTTTTGAGATACTTGAGTTTTGTTTTCCATGAACTGTAAGCCATAATCATCAAAATTAAAACAAAAAAGAAATGAAGTATTTTACTTTTATGTCATTAATTCTTCTCTTCTTTGTCGCTTCTCCTGTGCACTTAGAAAGGGCGTGGTGAGCGGTGACTAATGGTGCATTCATATGGTGTTAGAACAATCAGAATTTTTTCCCCTTCACTTTATTTTAAAAAGGGAATAAAGTGTACATGTGACATAAAGAAGTATACAGAGCAGTATACAAATATATAAGTAGACACAAATAATGAAAACTTTGCCTGGGGTAATCTAAATTATCTAAACATATTAAGAGGTCCATATGTTAACAGTTTACACAGCCTTTTCGTTGTTGGATATAGGAATTAAATTGATTGTCGATGTCTGCATGTTGTTTAAACGCTCTGATAATGTTAATCCAACAAATGTTTGTAGTAGCGTACATGATGATTCCACATTTCGACTTAAGATCACGTGAACACACACTGAAGTCGGAAGAACAACTTCCACTTGGGAAATGGGACCATGCGAGGCGCGCGTGAATGCACTGTGAATCGTTGGTTGCAATTCGCAACCCTCACCACTAGATGCCATTTACACACTGAACTTTCAATGCCAGCTTTTAGTAGTTGACCATTTCCAATATTTAGTGCTTTGGACACATTTCGGTCTGTACAGAAAAGTATTGAGGTTTAACACACTGCCCTACCACCCTATATAGTGTTGCATCCTATTACTTAATAAACCACTCAGTCATGTGTGTCTAAACCCAGACAGACTCTTGTTAACTGGCTATGCTGCTCTGTAATGCAATCAGCACTGTCCGCGACAGTCTGTGACCTTTCACTCTCCTGGCACATGATTGACCGCGGTTTCTACCGAGATATGTTCCGATTAAGCCAGCTCTGTAATGAGGTTGGTTGCCATAGAAACACCGGTTGGTCCCCATGACCCTCGGCCACTTTGATCTGTCTTGACCTCTGAACTCTTTGTCATTTCTCTTCTCCAGCTCTTTTGCACGTCTCAAGTACGATGTTTTCTTTTCAGCTTCTTTCTGCTTTTCTGTTCCGTGGTTTCCTTTTTTGTCTTCTTGTCTCTTCTCATAACTCCACTACTTGTTCTCTCTTTCTTTCTTTTACCCTGTCTCCTTCACTCTGTCCCCTTCGCCGACACGCTCACTCTGCAGTCTGGCTGTGGCAGCCAGTCACATCTGTAATGCTTACCCACTTATTGCTCATTAGACCTCTGATGATTCTCATTACTCCACTGACATTGGGCTAATGAGCTGCTGGTTATTTTACACCTCAGGACACACACACATTTACATAAATGTCACCACTGTCAGAAAAGATATTTAGCCTCCAGTGACAGAAAAAGGAAAAGTAAGGAAGAAAGTAGAGTGAGTAATCTAGAAATAAAATGATGGATTATTAACTGTCTTCATTCACGGCTTACACCACTCTCCCAACCTGTAGCTCACGTCCACAGCCCGAGGCCGTTTGCTCGTGCCTCCCTTCCCCTTCATCATCTTCCTCCTCCTCCTCCTCTCTCATTATCCTGCTTTTTCACTCCTGTCCTCTCCCAGGAGGAAGTTCTTGTTAGGTGAGGGTGAAATTCAGGCGTGCATGACGGAAGGATGGAGAGCATGATGAAGTGAAGGGTGGATATGGAGGAAGACAATATGTAATTAAAAGATCAGACAAGTCTATGGAGAGGAATTAGTCTCAATATTAATAACAAATGTGTGTTTCATGATCCACAGGATTTACAAGTGTGGAAATTAGATTTATTTGTCACAATACAACAGGTTGTAGAGTGAGTTGTTGAGTTTGTAACTCCCTTCTGCGATGTAGCAGACAATATAGATTAATATAAAAGCAATTATAAAAATGGTGAATGGAAATAATCTATTTTACCAAGTATTTTTATGTTACCAACCAATCAAAATACAACTTGAAAATTAATTTACGGAAATTAATCTAAAAAAATTTAATTAATCTAATAAAAATGTTATTTACATCTATTGGGGTCAGAAAAGGGGCACAGCCTTTATGTGCTTGATGTGACAGAAACAATAGAGTCAGTCAATTTAAATATAACATACCCTGTAACACCCAAATATTACATGTAAAAATACTTTTAATACTGAAATGTTGTCTGAGCTATGTTTCATGCTAACATGCTTCCCACTTTGAATTTTAGCACAAAAAAAAGAAGACCTGGACCCGAGCTTCCACCAGCACTTAAAAGCAACATGAATCTGTGGATCAGAGGCAGATGGAAAAAGAGTCTCAAAACTCCACACACAAATTTAACCCTAATCTACTCATGTTAAGTGACCTGTGTACACACATTCAGCAAATTGAAAATAAATCCAAAGTTAGTAATTTCTCTCCATATAAGGCTGCTGCAGGAAGAATACAGAGCGGCAGATAACAGCTAGGAAAATACTTTTAGGGGTGTGATAATGATCAGAACAGCCAGGGAAACAGGAACATCTCAATGAAGAAGGTGAATAAATGACATAACTAAAAATGTCATTTCTATTTATCTTTCAACGCACAAAAAGTGCAATCTGGTATCTTAAAATGCTATGCAATTACTGCAGCTGTGTGGCAGCTATAATGGTCACCAATCATTTCATTTGATTTAACTCAGGACTTAATGGCTTTCTGGTGGCTGTTGTTCCCCCCAGAGCTTGTTAATATTCTTCCAGCGCTGTCTTTGGCTATGAGCTCGATGAACTATTTGCGAGGGAGACAGCCGCTAATGGCTCTCTGATTAGAGCTACCACCTAGCAACCTGTCACCATTGTTACTCTGCTAAAAACCCACCATTTTCCACCTCATCTATTTCCTTCAGTGGTCATTTCGCCGCAGAGGGCGAATGGCATTTCATGTGTAAAACAATAAAAGGGACCTTGTCATTTTTAGGCTGACTTCAGTTCTTGCCTTTTAAATGCTTTCTGTGGTGTAGTGGTGTAGGGCACATGAAAGCAGGTTAATTGTGTACATTGAAGACATTTAACTGAAATAGTTTTTACTCAGGATACTGCTCAGTCTGCACAGTACAAGCCAGTCCCTGGAAGACCCAGGAGTGTTATTACTGAAGATAAACACACTGTACACACACACAAAATAGAAAGTGCTGAGTCCACAAGACCATTCTGCTAACAGTGGACTTTCAGAGTGGACGCCTCCATGATGTCATGCCTGCAGCCGACCCTCTCATTCTTCGCTTTTTGACCAGTCTGTGTTTTTCACCCACCATGAGTGATATCAGCTTATCACTATTCAGTCGCAGTGTCTGGATAGTTGCTGCAGAATCTACTGTGCGTGTGTGTGTGTGTGTGTGTGTGTGTGTGTGTGTAAATAAGTAAGGAGTGGGAGGAGAGAGGTCTGTGGTCTAATGCTTTTTGGAGTGAGCAGTGATGCGAGTCCAGCTGCACCGTGTCTCATTGTGGTTCAGTGGGTCGTGAATGGTCGCTGTTTGAGATTTTAGATAAGAGCAGATTACTAATCAAGGCTTTTCCTTGTTGGTTTGCATTCTATAAACTCTGCTATCAACAAAAACATCAGCAGCATCAGTATTTTTTTTTTGTTATTGAACAGCAGAAGTAGTAGATTTAAATGTCAATTCAACGAAATTATAATAAAGCATATTTTTCCCACTTACTTACTACTAGTATCTAGCCATGCAGATTTGGTTCAATTTGTTTGAGTTTTATACCTCCACTTCTGTAACCGAGTAACCGAGTTGAATGGAATTTTATTTATGGTTAGTTTGTAGCGTGAAAATAGCTTCTTTTTTTTTAAGGTAACATGACTTTGCAGAAACACTGTAGTGTAGTGTCCTTGACTACTTTCCACACAGAGGTCCTCCTATCAGTTGACCATTTTTAAGTATGAACACTCAAAAGTGCACCAGTGCTGCAGATTTAAACTAAACTCTGCCTTTGTTGCTGCCGACCAGGGTGTACATTCATTCAAGGGCTGGGAAACTTTGGGAGGAATGTGTAATAGGAAGTGCTATTGCTTGAAATGTGTTATAGTGGGCAGTAAGAGGTGATAAGTTTGCAAATGGAGGGCCTTGTGAAGGGTAGGACATTCCTTCGCTGTCTTTTGGATTCAGACAGACAGGGATTCAGGGCGCTAAGAGCTCTCTGCTCTCTCGGGGAGTGTTTTGCCCCGTGCCTTGGCCTATTCTGCTCTGCCATTCTCTGCCCCGCGGTGTCTGTATCTGGTATTTTTAGCCATTGTTACCATTTTTCTCCTCTCTCTGGCTCTGACATTTCCTTCCACTCAGCCTCTCTTTTCTTTCTGACTCTCTCTTGCCCTGCAGTTTTAACAGCTTCTTCTGTTGCTTTGACTTTTTCATAGGCTCGTTCTTTTACTTCGTTCTTCATCTCCTTTTGTACTTTTATGGTCTTTTACGCTCTTTTTCCTCCTGTGGTTTCTGCCCTCGAGCTGGTTGGCTGAATGGCTGAGTGCTCCTTGGCTTGGCCCAGTGAACCAGACAGTGATCCTGTGGGCTGACAGGTTGAGCCTGCCACTCCTCTGCTGTTGAAGTGGTCCACCGCAGGATCACAGTCCTCTCTGGAGCGCAAACAATGCACTCAAAGCCATAAGCTGAATTAAATATGTGTGCTTTTAACATTAATGGACAAAAATGCACAGTAAGCCAGATATGAGTGCTGCTTAAGGTGTAAGTGGTGAATGTTTGTTTAGGTTTGAGGGTTCCATGGCTTGATTCAGCAGGTGCTTACTGCGGATTTTGGCATTTTGATTACAAAGAGAACATTTGAGCTAGATACAACATAATTCTCATGATTATTTGTTATTGTTGCAAGACATTAAGCAGAGTTCCCTGGCATTCTGGCTCTGGTATCAGACAAAATTAATTTTGTTGAATTGTTTTTGTTTTGGGGGGGAATGACACAGCCAATTGGGCCCAGTAATGTCTGCTTTTGTTTGTCCTAATCGCCGTTTAATCAGACACGCAATGTCAGGGATGCTGTTTAATCAAGTGTTTTGCTCAAGCAGCTGTTGAAAGCACACCCAAGATGATGAGAAATCTGCGTCTCCTGTTGGCTGTGTGAGCAGAGGAATTGCGTTATGAATGCCAAAAAAATGTCTGCTTTCCCTAAAACCCTCCACCGTGACCTCACCCGGTTCCCTGCTGAGACAGCTGTGGGCTGCTCTGCATCTGTGAGAAGGATGATTCAGCTTACTGATTCACATCGTGATGAAACGCACACCTGAAGCCGTACACCCCCATATACACACACATCAACTTTGTTCATTAGTGAGGAAGAAAGGAAAGTATTTTACCAAGCATGTGACAGAAAGCATTGACAGTGATCACGATGGTGATGTCATTCATTGATATGTACAGCCTTAAGCATCGTGTCTTGTTTAGTGTTAAACGACAGCTAGCTGTCTTATCAGGAGTTTGATAAGGAGTATATGGTGTGTGTGTTTGTGTGTGTGCATGTATGTGTATATATATATCCCTGACAGTTGTTTACAATTTTGGCCTTTCTGTTTTTCACAGGATCTGAAAAAGCCTTTTGACAAAGCCTGGAAGGACTACGAAACTAAAGTGTAAGAAGCCTAATATCTGAACTCTACACCTTTTCATTTCTTTTCCATAAATAGAACTAGACCTAAGTTAACATGTTTCAATTCAGTAGCCGAAACTAGTCTTAACTTGTCGATTTAAAGCCATACATGTGTCAGTCAGTATGCTAAAATGAAATGTGCAGTGTGTGTCTTGTCTCTGTCTGACTGGTCTTGACTAACCGCTCTGCCCCTCTAACCTCCACTGTGATTATCTGTCAACACGTCCTTGATAATGTGAATAACCAGCTCTCAAAATCACCTTTCCACCTCTACCCTGACACACGATTGTGAATGTGCATGCTAAGAACACATGACGTTTTATAGCACTTTCATATATTTTACAAGCTGCAAAGGACATTCTTTACTGAAAGGGTAATACACTTTCTCTCCGTTTCGATCAGACAATACGGGCTTTGTACTGGCATCGAGAGTTCAGCCGGATGCTATGTGACCGTTCCTGTGCGTCCCAACTTATTCTTATGATTTGACTCTATTGATGGCAAACATGGGCCATCAATAGAGGTCAGTTTTCTGCCTGATTGGGAAAACCAACCAAACACCCCGACATATCCTGCTGCTTTTCTTTATCAGTGTTCGTCTCCGATCTCTCTGCTGTCACAATAATGAGACTGTTTTCATATTCACAGACACAGAGAGATGAATTGATTTCCGATTCCCTAATTTGGTTTGCAAGCTCTTTGCATCCAACAACCGAGTTTGAATTCTGTTTTCATTCTGCTGGTGGTGGGTTGTCTCACTTTGAATGCCGTTAATTCAGTGTTAAATTTAAAATGTAAAAGCAGACCTTTTTAGAAAAAAAATTTCAAACCACAATGTATCTTTCTTCTTTATTTCCCAATTGGTAAATCAGTCCCTGAACTGACAGGACTAAAAGTGAGTGGATTCTCATCCCAATCATCAGTCAGTCAGTTTGGCTGGCGTCCATACACAATAACATGTCTCTGTATTAGTCGCAGCACTGATGATGCTGTAATGTTGTCAGGGCTGAAGAATTATTTCATGACAAAGGCCAGCAGTGTACTCGCATTGAAATTTAATTTGGCTTGTTCAAATGGCAAGTTTATGACAAAAACTAAAGGCTGTCTGAACTATTTGTGTCTTTATGGCTGATTGTTTCCAGTTTTCCAGTCATGTCTGAGAAGATTACATTGGTAAAAACAAACTGCTTATGTTTTTTGAAATAGCAAAAAGAGAAAGAAAACTGACTTTAATTAAGTCTATTTTCACCATGACTCACCCTTGAGTGAGTCAAAGCATTTGTTTGCAGCACCATATAACACAGCATTTGTGAACATGCCAAATTTTGTTTCATTGCGAGTATCCTGCCTTCCTAACAATGAATATTAACAATAGAACTGCAGCTTGCTGCGGAGAGTGCAGTCAAAATAAAGAAGAAAATACAAACTACTTCACTTGAGGGCACTAGATATTTATTGTGCAACAGCAAGAATCCAGAAGAGTTTTTTTTTCGTCCTTTGTAAAGTGGTGCGACGTAATGAATCACAATGTGAAGAGAGTTAACAAGGCAGTTGACAAGAAATGTTAGTGGAATAGTTTGACATTTTGGAAGAGATGATAAGCTTAGCTTAGCCTGACTGACATTAATTGGGAAACGGCAAGCCAAAAACAAACCAAAGGGTAAAAACGTCTGCTTGTTGTTCTCAACTCTCTGCAAAAAAAGACAATATGTGTATTTCCCAAAATGTCAAAGTATTCCTCTAAGACTAGCTAGTAGTTTTATATTATAACAGAAGGATTTAAGATTGCTCATGCAGTCCCACCACTTTGATTTTTTTGAGTTTTGGAATGGCCTTTTTGTATTTAATTGTTTTAGTAATGCAGTCACAGCAAAAAGTGTGTGAACCCTTTGGAGTTATCTGGATTTCTGCAAAATTTGGTCAGAAAATGTGATCTTCATCTATGTCAATAGACAATGCCAGTCTGCTAAAACTAACACCACACAAACAGTTATTATTATTATTAAAATGTTTTGATGTTTTTATTGAACGCACTGTAAACAGTGCAGGGTGGAATAAGTATGTGAATTATTGGATTGAAGAACTGGTTGATGCTCTTTTGGCAGCAGTAACCTCAACCAATCTGGAGCACAACTAAACCATCTGTAGTTGCAGCTCTGACCTGAACAAAAGGAGAAATTTTAGACCATTCCTCTTAAAAAAACTGTTTCTGTTCATTAATATTCTTGGGATGTCTGGTGTGACTCACTCTCTTGAGGTCACGCCACAGCATCTTAATTAGGCTGAGGTCAGGACTCTGACTGGGCCACTCCAAAAGGCATATTTTCCTCTGCTGAAGTCTTTCTGTGGTTGATTTACTTCTGTGCTTTGTTGTCCTGTTACATCACCCATCTTCTGTTGAGCTTCAGTTGGCGGTCAGATGGCCTTACATTATCCTGCAAAATTTGTTGATAAACTTTGGAATTAATTTTCTATTGATTATATCAAACCTTCAAGGCCCTGACTTTAATTAAGTCTATTTTCACCATGACTCACCCTTGAGTGAGTCAAAGCATTTGTTTGCAGCACCATATAACACAGCATTTGTGAACATGCCAAATTTTGTTTCATTGCGAGTATCCTGCCTTCCTAACAATGAATATTAACAGTAGAACTGCAACCTCCTGCGGAGAGTGCAGTCAAAATAAAGAAGAAAATACAAACTACTTCACTTGAGGGCACTAGATATTTATTGTGCAACAGCAAGAATCCACAAGAGTTTCTTTTTTTCGTCCTTTGTAAAGTGGTGTGACGTAATGAATCACAATGTGAAGAGAGTAACAAGGCAGTTGACAAGAAATGTTAGCAAAGCAGCCCCAAACCATGATGCCATTCTTAACAGCTGGGATGAGGTTTTGATGTTTGTTTGCTCTGTCTTTTTTCCTCCACACATAAGGTTGTGTGTCCCTTAACAGAGATGTTACCATGTTCCAAATAATTCTGTAAGTCTTCATTTGACACTCTGGGATCCTTCTTAACCTCAATGAGATGCTTTTGTAACCCGTTCCATCTTCATGAAAGTCACCAATTCTTAATCTTATCTTCTGAGAGCATGCAGAAATCCAGGCAATTCCAAAGAGTTTGCACACTTTTTCCTACAACTGTATATATTCCTCTGAGCCTAGTTGCAGGTCAGATTTATTAGACAGTTGAACATATGAGGAAGCGAAGTCTCTGTTAATGCACACAAACAGCTCTCAAGCAGCTAGCGGTCATTGACACATTCGTTCCCCGAAGAGGGAGCAAACCGCTGCATCCTTTTTGCAGGGAGTATGCTGTCAGCATATGGAAAAGAATGCCCTGTTGCATGGATCGGTGCCTCCTCCCCTCCTGTGTGTGTTGTGTGTTTTCCTGATTGCCTGTGCAAGATACTGTGTTATGTCTATGGTCTATGGTGAAAAATCAGCCCTGAATAGTTATTGTCAGGCAACCAGGCGTGTGAAAGTTTTCAACAGAGCCAGTGCAAGAACATCATGGGCTCACGCCCTCCTAGTCTATCGCTGACCTTTTAAACACATACCTAACCTTAATCCTCTCTACACAATAATATACACCCTACATAATATACTGCCTACATAATGATATCTACACATAGCCAAATACCTAATCCATGTCAATTATGTATAAAAATAGATACTCCTTTGAATTTGAACTTTGAATTTGTAACAGATAGTCTGACTCAGTGAATGAGGACTGATGAGTTTAGTAATTCCCTCTAGCTGACATCTGCTTTCTAATTTTTTCTGATTTATATACCCATCTGGACTGCCATCATCAGTGAGAAACAACAAGTGTTTGATTTTGCTCACAAGCTTTATACTAACAGTAGAAAGTGTTTTACACCCTCCAAATGCACTCATGAGCTCAGTATATTCCCCTCTTGGCAATTCAGATTTAATAAATCTGTTTCAGTGTAATCGTTGCTGCATCAGATGTTTCTTGCCTGCAAATTTAGTGTTTACGTCAGTACGTTATACATCTGGAAATGCACAGCTATAAAAACAGTGATTGCTGTATGTTAAATGGCTTTTTTAGTTCAGTTGTCGGGTAGGGAAACCTATGTGTTCGTCTCCATGACACATCCATTAACATCGCTTTCTCCAGGGATGGCTTTATTCCTGCAGCGAGGATGAGTTGATGGTGATGTTTGTGTTGTCATGGAAGTGTTGTGAGAGGAAGACAAATGATACTATCATAAGGAGACATTATGTCCCTACTGGGTTGAATGCCACAGTTACTTTGCACAACAACACAACTTACACACATCACATGCCTTCATTTTAAAATTTAAAGACTGCTTACTACCTGGATGGTTAAGATGATCTTACACTGACATTAACACTGAAATTATTGTTACAACAAAAAAATCCAAATCCTAGTTTTCTACCCTTATGTCTTTTGTCTTTCTACCCTTATAGTTACAACTAACTCGTAATCATGTAATTATCAGAAACCACTGACTGCTCATGGAGCCATCTTCATCTGCCAGATAACAACTGGGCTGATTTTGCACAGTACCACACTATTTGTGCATTTACGGCGCTGTTATGGAGGTGCTATGTGCTCTTTGACCTTCTGTGATGTCACTTCCTGCCAGCACCAAGATAGAGAAGGAGAAGAAAGAGCATGCAAGGCAGCATGGGATGATCAGGACAGAAATCAGTGGGGCGGAAATCGCTGAAGAGATGGAGAAGGAGAGGAGATTCTTCCAGCTGCAGATGTGTGAGGTTAGTCGGACTAATGATCGGATCGTCAGATTGCAGGTTGTTTAAATATGTTTACTAACAAGTAATTTTAAATATGCACCATGAAACATAAAAAATGGGACTCCTATTTTCAGAAAATCACTGCACAAACAGGTACCACTTCCTGCAAATGTACTTCTTTGCCAAACGTAGATTAAAGGTTGGCTATCTCAGAATGGGTGTTTGTTTGTAATGGTCTGTACCTCTTTGATGTTTTACTTCACTAAAACTTTACTTGAAAGATGAAGTCTATTTCTTACTTTGAAGTATGTAGATATGAGATGAAAGGGCCAATGTACATGTTTGAGATGGAACCGTGTAGTTGCCTTTCCCTCTAAGTGAACCCGGCCTCACCCTGTTGGACTAAATCTGTATTCAATATGGTTACAGTATCTCCTCAAAGTCAATGAGATCAAAATCAAGAAGGGGGTGGACCTGCTGCAGAACCTCATCAAGTACTTCCACGCACAGTGCAAGTAAGACCTACAAATCCTTTACCCAATTAAACTGCTTTGGTTTCCAGTGAATCATAAAAACATGTTTAGTTATATTCCAGTATTTTGCTTTTGATTTGTGATAACCCAATGTTGTCATGTGAGCAGTTTATCCAATTTAAGGCACTCAAATGTAAATGCAGACCCATGTTTAGACAATTCTGTGACGCTAATGTGCGCCTGCTATGTTAAATTTATGTGCTTCCGGTTCAGTTTCTTTCAGGACGGGCTGAAAGCCGTGGACAACCTGAAACCTTCCATAGAAAAACTGGCCACAGATCTGCACACGGTGAGAAAACCCAGCACCTCTGGTATCTTCCTTCCTTCACTTGACTCTATATCACGTATGAGTCATATATATTTCTTCGTTGTTCTTTCCCCCCTGTTTTCTCGATCTTTCTTTCACCACAGATAAAGCAGGTGCAGGATGAGGAGAGGAAACAGCTGACTCAGTTACGAGATGTCCTCAAGTCAGCGCTACAGGTGGAGCAGAAGGAGGTAACACACACATATGCACACACACGAATCTGAAGGTCCTCCACGACCTTTCAGTGTCAAAGAACGTGTCACTCAAATATCACATTGTAATCCTAATTCCTATAGCTCTGCTCTAAAATCAGATTATATTTGATAGAAACAATCTTGAACTTCACAACTCTTTAACTTTCAGCCTTGTGGTTTGTACTAGTGTGGGACACAGGATTGGACGTTCACACAAGAATGTATCAGCTGATTCAGGAGCACCTTCAATGTGCCTTGAAAAGGCTGAGCTGGTTTCAATTTGTTTTACATTTTCTCTACAACACAAATGAGTGGACATGAAATGAGCCCCGTGCTCAGTGAGCTATTAAATATTAAATAGCAATAAAAACTATTAACAGCTCCCAGTCTCATCTGAAGATTGTTTTCTCCTTTCCTTCTCTGCCTCCATCTTTTGTGAAACAAGTCTAGGAGAGTAAGTGGATTTTTTGAAAAAAAACAACAAAAGATTTTGTGGTTGGTTGCATCTTGTTTTCATTGTGGTGTTGCTTCAGTTGTAGTGCTAAATCACTAGTTTTTTTCTGTTCTATTTCAGCAACAAATCATCCATGTTTCTGTTCACATATGACATTGCTGTTTCAGTGCTTCGGTGCATTTCAGTTGTGCTTTTTATTTTAAGTGACCTTTCAATGAGAAAAGCTGGAGCTGAGGGCTGCATTCCTACTCTTCCAAGATTATGCTGTTGGCTGTGTGTGTGTCTGTTGTCTGTGTCTGTGTCTGTGTGTGCTGATAACGGCACACACCAATTAAATCATTAGAGCCGCGTCAACGCCTGGCTTCAGATGTCGTCCTCTGTTTCCCGTAGTGTTTACAGAAAGGAAATTACATCACTGACACAAAAATCTGGCCTTTGTTTGGTTCTTGTTGTTGTTCCATTGCAGTCAAACCTGAATATCCAAAACATAAACCAAGTTAAATTTAATATAGTTAAGGATAAATCTCTTAAAGTATTTTATTCCTCTCAGATTTGCTTCTGAGACTAAAATGCTAATGATAGCTTTTGGCCACCTGTAGATTCTGTTTCTTTTATGTGAAGTTTCTCTTATTTTCTTATTCCCATGTGTAAAAAGTCATTCAGGCTCAGAGCAGCAATCTTCCTTTTGTTGTCCATACTTGCTCTGAAATACTCGGAGGAGCAGGAGACCCAGAAGCAGAGCGTAAATTAGAGCCATTTAACGCTTCAGTAGCTCCTTGACTGCTATGGGGATTTGCAAAACGTATGCGCAGCTCCTGCTTTTTTAGTTTGTTTTTATATTTGCATAAAGGCTCAGATATGTTGTCTCTTAGTTGTTTGTGTTGACTTTCCCCAGGATTCCCAGGTACGGCAGAGCACCACCTACAGTCTGCACCAGCCACAGGGTAACAAGGAGCATGGCACAGAGCTCAGCGGCTGCCTGTACAAGAAAAGTGATGGGTGAGTAAAATAACTTGAAGATGAGTGAGAAGAACTGCAGGTGGGGGAAAAAACAACTAGGTTACTGAAGGTTAAATTTGTACAAAATACATTAAAATGAGGTCTGGACTTATAGCAACCTACAGTTGTTTTCAATTACTGATTAACCTGTGGATTACTTCTCATTTAACTGATTAATTGTTTAGTTTGAAAATGTCACAAAAAATGGCCATCACATTTTCCCAGAGCCCAAAGTGACACCTTCATATTGTTTGTTTTACCTGACAACCCGTCACAAAGAAAAGCAGCAAATCATCACATCTGATGAGCAGTGACAAAATAATATTTGGTGTTTTTCATTGAAAAATTACTTACTTATCAAAATTGTTGCAGATTCATTTTCTGTTGGTCATCTCATCAAATCAATTATTCGATTAATTGTTTCAGCTCTAGTATCAGTGATGCAGCTTTTGTTATTTATATGTATACGCCGCTCAGCCTGTGTCATAACTGATGCATGTATTCTGTATTGTAACATGTGACCATATTAAATATTTTATCATAGGTTGCCCCTGTGTATGTGACATACTAATCACCGTCTTCTGTGTGTCACAGGTTGAGGAAAGTATGGCAGAAGAGAAAGTGCACAGCGAAGAATGGATACCTCACCATCTCACACGGCACAGTAAGTAAACAAGTAATCGATGTGTTTGGTCTGATTAAAACCAAATAGGCACTTAGATGCACGCGTATGTGAGCAGACCTCCATGCATGCTTCGTTTAGCCTCACAGTCGTCACACACATTGCAGTTTCAGTGTCCTGGCTCCAGGCCTTCTCCCCAGCTGGCCATTATCTTCCCCCATTAACCATGAATATATTAAGAGAGAGCAGCAGAGAGCGCAGGCCGAGTTCACAAGTTAACATTCGTCTCACATCGCTGCCTCAGCTGAGTCTCTTTTAAACAAACTCCCATGTCGTTCCCATATAAAGATTTAGCTCCTCTCACTAATACAGTTCATCTCACACATAGCTGCTTATTAGATGTTTCATTTGGGTCCAGCAGCAGTCGGACTCGGTTAAACACAACACTCTCGCTCATTAATGTTGTTCTTACCCTCCCTCCCTCTCCCCCTCGTCTCTTTCTCTCTCTGGCAGGCTAACCGGCCACCAGCTAAACTCAACCTGCTCACCTGCCAGGTGAAACACAACCCTGAAGAGAAGAGAAGCTTTGACCTCATATCCCGTAAGTTCAGCCCTTTCTCTCTCTCTCTACTTGCCTCCTTATCTTGTCCTTTGTGCTCATGTTTAGCCACCTCTTTTCCCCACCTTGAGGCACTCAAATGGCTCATTTTAATTTGCTCCATTCATCCAGGCTAACAGTCGGCCAAGATTTTGTTCTTGCAGCACTGTGGGTTTCAAATGGTTTTGCTATTTAGCGAGCTGCAGCCAGCCAAAAGATAAGCTGATTTTAAAAAATGTATATTAACACATCCAGCATATCTCAATCTAGCATTTAATCTGAATCCTAGAATGAAATAAAAGCAACTGAGAAGACTTTACAGTTGAAGTATTTTGCTAATCTAGTAATTGAAAAATATCTGCAAATTAATCAAAAATGAAAATACTTGTTATAATTGCTCTCCCTTAAATAGTCAGTAACAATTTAATAATATATAATTTAATTTTAGCACTTAATTTTAATTCTTTAATTTTAGCAGTTTTAGCACACAAGCTCTACACTGACATTTTCACAAAATACATTAAGGAGTTGGACTCAACAGCCCATTGCACACTGTTGTCTTTTCTGGCCAGACTAAGATGTAGCTAATAACCCCTTTTTAAATGAACCCCTTTCATTGCCATGTTGACGGTAGAGAGATGACAGGAAATGATGGGGAATCACATGCAATAGGCATTGCAATACACGGTTCAGGGTTTGGCCTTTTTTTTCTCCACACATAAGAAATACTGGCACTGAGCTTAAGAGGCTAAGCTTCAGCCACTGGGGACACGACATAGTTTAAGTTTCTTTGGATACAGTGGTGTAAAAATAGGTCCCAGGCTCCCATGGTCATTAGCGAGTGATTCACATTTGAAGCCAAAAATAAGAGCTAACAGAGCTTTTTTTGTTATTTGCTGCTCAGCGGCACACCTGACCTGTCAGTAGGATGTTTGAATGCACTCGTAGGGAATCGCTCAGGGCTTTGTCTCTCCCTTTCCACTGATCTTTGATTCGTGTTCTTCTCTCCTCCCTCTCCCACTTGTCTCTTCTCTTGTGTCATTCATTCCTTTTTTGTTTTAGACGACAGAACGTATCACTTTCAGGCGGAGGACGACCAGGACTGTCAGATGTAAGTGCCTGTTCCTTCCTTTTCTGTGTGTGTGTGTGTGTGTGTGTGTGTGTGTGTGTTGTGTGTGTGTGTTCACTCTGGTGCATCCTGTTTACCACCTCCGCCACTTTCCACACACTTCCTACCTCACACCCAGCCAGACACTTGGCCTTGTCTTTACCCTCCCACCTTTTACTCTTTCTTTTCTCTCTCCCTGCCTTTCTCATCACATAACTTTCTTCCCTCCCATCCCCACTTCTCAACCTCCTTTCCCCTACTCCTCCCGCACCGTCTCCCTTTTCCTCTGTTATTCTCTTTTTGTCATCCTGGCTCACTTCTCCTGTATGCCCCTCTTGTCTGCTCTCCTCTCTTGCCTCCTCCCAGCTGGATCTCGGTGCTACAGAATAGTAAGGAGGAGGCGCTGAATCAGGCCTTTAAAGGGGACCAGCACGTTGGCGAGAACAACATCGTGCAGGAGCTGACCAAGGCGATCCTGGGAGAGGTCAAGAGGATGAGGGGAAATGACGTGTGCTGTGATTGCGGAGCGCCCAGTGAGTGCCAAAGATCTCACAAATGACTTGTCAATATTGAATTGTCAATTAAAATTCAGCTTTGAACATGATTAAGAACAGGGGATAAATGTCTTGCCAATGCTGTTCACATATCACTGTATGTAATCCGAGCTTTTGCAGAGATGTCAGTGCTGGTGGTCTTTATGTTGGATTCTGTCCTCTGAGTTAATTAAATACCTGTAGCCATCACACACCAGCTGGAAAGATAGGTGCATTTCCAAATTGAGAGGTGCTGAATACATTTTATGCACAGCAGCCGTAACTTCATTCATTTATTTAAATCTCCCGGATCAGTCAGGATTTAATAGTAATTATCCACGGCTCAGCGGTTAAAATGAAATTTCATTTGTGGCGAGAAATCCCAGGAATCCAGAGAAGAGGGCGACATACATTATCCTCGGAAAGTACTTTAGAATCCTTCAATCCTAGTTTTGGCTTCCTGACTTTATCATAAATAAATAAAACAAACACTGCAATTTGAGGCACGTTTCAAGCCTCTGAAATAACAGACATGATTTGCTGCCTGGAAGGTAGGAAACTTGTCTAAAAATGTGCAATATGCTTTTAGAAAGTGTTAGCTGTGATTAATATGCATAAATATAGAGCTAAAGCATGCAGAACCACTGGTATAAGGTCTTGGTATGCTAAGTCCCTGCCTCAGGAAATGCTGAATCTCTTGCACACTGGATCCTCTGCATTTGTGAGTGCATTCTGTCACTACTTTGAAATCAATTTTTCCTCAAATAGACGGAGTCTCCCAATATTTTTTGGTCAAATCACATGAAATTTCTTCCTGCAGACGTGTGTATATACTTCTACACACTGCACAGGGCATACACATGCAGTATATCCGTACATACACCATGTATGTAGGTCAGACTTAGCTACAGTCAGCTTGGTCACTTTCCTCTGACATTGTCGACTGCGTAGATGGTAGAAAACCCTTCAGGGAGCTATTACATTTCCAGAGCCTACAGCTTTCCACAAGGACACATCAAAGTTGGCTCACGTGCTGCAGAAATTACTTTTGCTTCGCAGATTTTTGCAGCAGGACAACGTGTCACTCATGTTCATGTATCACTCTTTTCCCCTCATGTGCTGTTTACCACCTCTTCTCTCCATTGTCTTGACAATTTTCCTTCTCTCTCTGTCAGACCCGACATGGCTATCCACCAACCTGGGCATCCTCACATGTATTGAATGTTCAGGGATCCACAGGGAGCTGGGAGTCCACTACTCCAGGATCCAGTCCCTCACTCTGGATGTACTCAGCACCTCAGAGCTCTTGGTAAATCACCGTTGGTGTCCGTCTTCTCGCTGAATCACCTCACGTCCCCCTGTTTTTTAGTCTCTGTTTGAGTCATCCCATTGTACTGATTTTCCGTACAAATCTCTCTGGAGATTTTTAGGCAGGATAGAAACTTGAGGAAAGGACGGGTGGGAGTAGATAGAGCGAAGAAGAAAGAGGAGGAAAGGGAAATGAGGACAAGATTAGCATCGTCCCAGGCCTTGTTCTCCTCTCTTCTCTTCTCCAAGACCTCTATATGTCTCCACGCTCAGAATAGCTGAGATTTTTTGGGGGCTTTTGTAATCACTGTTCGGTGTAGAGATTTACAGCCTGTGGGACGGTCGGGATCAAATGCTTCCAGTCATGATTGCTTTCCTTGGTGTTAAGACGCCAGTGGCGTTAGCCACAAGCAGACGGGCGTAGTGCAGTTTTTAAGGCTCCACACACACACACAGTTTAGGATCTGTACCACATCCTGATGGAGGTGTGACTTCAACTGGCAAACATGATGACTTTTTAATAAATGTGTGTGGTGCAGAAATTGGCTAGTTTTAATGTGTTGGGGTGTGTGTGTCTCTATGTCCGTGTGTGTTTGTGTGCTCCACAGCTGGCCAAGAATGTGGGGAACGCAGGCTTTAATGAAATCATGGAGGCTTGTTTAAGTGCTGAAAATGTGAAACCCAACCCAACCAGTGACATGTAAGTCACCGCTCCAACTTCTCTCCTCAATGCTCCTCAATCAGTCCCCCATCCTTGTCTCCCTCTCTTCTCGCTTGTATCACATAGCGCACTCTCTGCTACAGCCCATCAAAAACTGGTGACACCATGACTGAAACATAACCAATGACGCACTGATCAGGTTTTCCGAACGTGATTGATTCAGCATGATTGGCAACTCACAGATCTGACAGCACTTCAAATGATACATTTCACCCAACTTTCTAGTAACAGTGACATGCCTGGGATCTGTTTTATATGATACCATTATGTTTAAAAATACATGATGTGTTTCCTTATGCCTTCAAGGAAAAGGTGTATCGGCGTGGGTTCAGGATTAAAACACAGTACTTAAGTATAGTTAGTGTGTGCTTGAAGTAGACTGATATGGGATTTTTATGGCCGATACCAATTTTAATATTTGAGCATTTTAAATTCCAATATATCGGCCGATATTCTTTTTTTCTCTCATTTTTTACGGAAACATCTATGTGTAGTTATGAGACCTCGTTAATATAACACAACGTAATGCAGTTTAAAAATAAACTGTTTTGGTTATAAATAATAATCTGAACAAACGTGTGTTGCCAACAAAGGGAGCTGCAGAGTGCCCTCTGGTGGACAAACTATGCAACGACAACACTCTTAACGTGATTGAAGGATCCGTCTCTGTTTCTTTTGAATAGTCATTTATTGCCTTTTATAAACACCAGTTCCAATTTATCTATTAGCTCAGATAGGCAATGCCGATATTACCGGTCGATCTTTAACTTGAAGGCTGATGTACTTGCTCATGTTTTTGCAAATTTCCATATTAACCACACAATTTTAATACTAATATGCTTTGCACAGTTATTCAAATATGTATTACAGATCTTACAAAGTGTTGGAAATCACAAACAAGTTGCTAACAAAACATGGAGTAACATTTTGCAGTGGTTGTGTTTGCTTTACTGCACCTGCTTCACACATGTCCCTCTCTGAACAGGACAGCTGTTTCTTTTTTTCTCAAACTAAAAGTGCCTTTTAGAGGTTAGGTTTCTTAGTAGAAGCAGATACAACATAGACCAGTTGATCTTGTCATGAAACAATTGTTTTTCTCACAATTTGAAATGGTCTTTCTACATGTATGCAATGCAAGTTATGTTACTGTGGCCAAAAAAAGAAGCCAAAAAGTTCCAACAGATTCGAGGCAATTTCTGTATCATAATTTTGATGACTTATATGTGACATTTAAAACCTAAACATGAATCTCAATCAAGCACGGAAATAGTATAACAAAAACTAAATTAAGCATGTTTATTGACCAGTTGTAATCAGTCACTTTTGATTTGTGCTCTCCCAGTTTCAGTGCCCATTAAAAATAATCACACCCATTCACGTTAATAAATGATACAGCTGTAACTGAGCGACTGCCGCTTCACATCCTCCACCAGGCAGGCGAGGAAAGACTTCATCACAGCCAAATACACAGAGAAACGTTTCGCTAGGAAGAAGTGTCCTGATGCGACGTCGCGGCTCCACACGTTGTGCGACGCAGTGAAGGCCCGGGACATCTTCTCCCTCATCCAGGTCTACGCCGAGGGAGTCGACCTCATGGAGCCCATACCTCTAGCCAATGGACACGTCAGTATACAGAAAATTTAACACATGTGAAGTTTGAAACTGAGTCTGTCCTTCAGTGGTGACTTTGAAACTTTTTCCCAGTAGCTTTTCCAGAGTTTGACTTCATACTCATAATAATAATTTGTTGCATCCTTGTATTCCCAGATGTGTTATGGAAACATTGTGCAAATGTTGAATCTTTTTATTCACAGGAACAAGGGGAGACAGCCCTTCATCTTGCAGTCAGACTGGTGGATAGAACGTCTCTTCACATAGTCGACTTCCTCACACAGAACAGGTGAACAAAGCAAGAAAACAACAGAGGACCACAATACATTTGCACTTCATTGCTGTTATTTACAGAATGCAATATGCTGGGATGGGCTTTGACTGTAACTAAACATTGAATACTCCACAATAAAAATATACCACTTGTCTGATTTTGACAAAAACTGAAGTTGTAATTTAAACGTTTTATAAGGGCAATATGCAGATTTATATTGGGTTTTATCCATATTTTTTTTCTCTCGAGACTTTTAATTATGTATCTCTTTTTTTGTCTTTCTATCAGTCATTATTGTTTCACTCTTAAATAGCTATATTTTCATTTCTATTTATAAACAATATATAAATAAAGTATTTTTCATATTTCACAAATAACACTCTGGACAGCAATTAGTTGAAGTTTTTTTTGACTTTGGTTGGAGGATAATATCCAGAGGAGCATTGGGGATGGACATTTTAAACCTCCAGTGGATTAAAGGTTTTCCCCTCTATGTCTGTGTCCCTTGACAGTTTGAATTTGGATAAACAGACAGCCAAAGGCAGCACAACGCTGCACTACTGCTGCCTGACCGACAACAGCGAGTGTCTGAAGCTGCTGCTGCGGGGGAAGGCCTCCATAGAGATTGGTAAGCAAACACACTATGCGTTTGTGGGGCTCTCACTGTCCATCTCTTTCCTTCTTTCTTTTTCTCATACCTGGATTCGGTTGCACCATCTATTAATTCATCACAGGTTCGTAGGTAAAGTCCTTCCTAAATTCTTAATAGATACTAAGCTAGCTTCAAACAAGTCATTTAGCTAATTCATCTGGTTGCACGATTAAAACTTGAGGCATGTCTTAGCTAACCTTAATCAGTATAAATGAATAAAATAATAAAACCACAATGCATGTATTTATATATAATACACGTATTGTGTAAAATAAATATTTTATTTATTTATGGAAACAACGTTTTTATTTAAACATCTGATTGGTTTTAAATGATCATTGCTGGATTAATATTATATGTATTTGCTAGTGCTATTGACAGTTATTTGTAATGTAATGTTTCAATATTGTTTGCACCTGCCCGGGGACTGCAGATGGAAATTACCGTTTGCTAACTCTGGTACAAAACATCTTTTCGTAAGATTAATATATTTTGTACATTGTCCCTGACAAATAAAAATAAAACAAAACAAACAAACAAACCTACTAGCTAGCTATAGGTAATGGAATATATATAATGTTAGTGCCACAACCTAAAGACAATAATGTGTAGATATTACTCATAAACATTCAATTATTTATTCTTTATTCATTCATTTAGCTGACGCTTTTATCCAGAGCAACTTACAATTGCTATTCATGTCAGAAGTCGCACGCCTCTGGAGCAACTAGGGGTTAAGTGTCTTGCTGACACATTGGTGAATGGGTCACAGTGGGGAATTGAACCCGGGTCTCTCACATCAAAGGCACAGTCTTAGCCATTGCGCCATCGCCACCACCATTGACTTGCAGCAAAAAGTTTTTAGATTTCAGTTGTATCCTTTTACCTTGTAATATTACTTTTACATAGTAGTAAATTGTCTGCTTATATTTTGCACCACTGTCTCACACAAATGTTTTTTACTGCTGCATTTCTGTCTCTCAATCTCACTCTCACACACACACACACACACACACACACACAGGAAAGGAAGGAACAGGCTCTTACATCTGACACTCCTGGTCGTCCTCAGCCTGAAAGTGATACGTTCTGTCGTCTAAAACAAAAAAGGAATGAATGACACAAGAGAAGAGAGACACACACACACACACACTCACACACACACACACACTCTCACTCCTTGGTCCAAGTCTTTCAGGTTTAGTTCCCAGAGGTTTGGGCTTTGCCAACAGACCATGGCAACTCTTTCTCACAACACTAATGTATCTGCTCAGCTCTGACATCAACAAAACAGCTAGATAATAGATACAGAGAGGAGGAGGACGGAGAGAAACCAGAGAGCTGTTCACTGTGGGAAACTGTCTAATTACACATTTCTCACGTCACAGTGAAACTGGAGAAAAGAAAATGGGCTGTGTGTTTGTGCTCATGCGGCATGTGGATGCAACAGTGATTATATGTTTGTGTTGTTTTCCTTTCCAGCTAATGAGGCTGGCGAGACGCCGCTGGATATCGCTCGGAGGCTTAAGCATCTACAGTGTGAGGAGCTGGTGAGCTTACTATGTTTAGACTTGGCTTATGCCTGCAAACGTATCATACAAGAGCTGTCACTCATTTGTGTTTGTATGTCTGTGAATTTGTTCGTGTGTATAGTTGAACCAAACGCTGGCAGGGAAATTCAACGGTCACGCCCATGTTGAATATGAATGGTGCCTGCAGCATGAAGACTTGGATGAAAGTGACGAAGATCTAGATGAAAAGGTGAGACGCACTTTTGTAAGCAGAAGAAGAGTTTACAAATTGCTATACAGCCAGGCGAGTGGCTGTAGAAAATGTAATAATACACTTGCAAGTTAGGTTGAATAATTTAATGATTACTGTAGTGACGCCTAACTTGGTAGATACATTGTCAAATCTTCTTTTCAAAAGACCAAATATATAACATTTGAAAATTGGCAAATCTGATGAATCATGGCTCACATCATCCATATATGCATACCCGACCTTCGGCCCATTCCGACCTCCCTCTGACCTCTTGCTGCACCTCCAGCCCAGCCCTCATCGCAGGGACGAGCGTCCGGTCAGCTGTTACACCCCGAGCAGTAACTCCCACCTCCAGAGCAGTCTGGGCTCTGCGGGCCGTGACGCCGCCAGCCTCGCCAAGGACAAGCAGCGTACCTTCATGCCCAACATGGTCAACAACGAGACCTATGGTACCATCCTCAACGCCAACCCGCCTCAGCCCGCCACCACCTCTGCTCCGCCCTTGCCCCCGAGGAACCTGGGTAAGCTCAGAACTAGAAGAATGGAATGTTAAAATGATGGTAGCATTTGTAGGTGAAATTGAGTATGTCTCATCACTATTTTAGGAATATTTTTATAAGGATGAATAGATGAAGATGTTAATCAAAACCCAACTAAAAATGTTAACCTTTCCGACCTGAATCTGACCTCTTCGCCTGCCTCAGGGAAGCAATACTTTTACAATATCCCCTTAGAGGAATAACCTCATTTAGATCTACAGTATCTGTGAGGGCCTAGTCTAATTTGGCCCTGTGTCACAGGCCTTTATGTTAATTACTATGCAGGTCTTGGTGACCTTTTGACCTGTTTCAACACCACAGATGTCTCTGGGTCCTGGAGCAGCCAAAAGTCACATTGGAGACAGATGGATGGGCAGCTTTCCCAGAAAGTTATTGACCTCTTTCTGTATTTTCCTGTGAAGTCTAAACGAGGAGGATTTCTTACTTCTGTTAAATATAAGTGTTATATAAGGGGAAACCAAATTCAGCTTCATGTAAAAGGTTTTTAAAGAAATGTGTGGTATTATTTTCTAAAAAACAATCAAACCATCTCTGATGAAAGTCTGTTTATGTGCTGCTAGAAAACTTTCTCCTAAATAACATTAGTGGCTATCTGGAGTGCTGCCAACATAGGAGGAGAAACGGCCAGCTGTGTTGCCCACCGCGGCCGCCCAGCCCTGACAGTCTGCACATTCCCTCTCCCCATTAACTGTCACTTCCAATTACATTCAAATGGAAACGGCTTGACTCTTAAAGTGGACGGTGGTGCTGGCACTCTCTCTCAATCTCTTTTTTTTTTTCTCCATCTTAATAACCCTTCTCCCTCTCCGTCTCTCTTTCTCAGGCCAGTTACCCTCTCTGGGGGGCATCGGCCAGACTTCAGCGTCCACCACCTGGAAGCCTGGTTCTTTAGACCTGGTTGGCCGACAGCGGTCGTCCTCAGATCCGCCCAACATGCACCCTCCTGTCCCCCCAATGAGACTCACTTCAACAGGAGGTATGTACCCCAAGGCACATTCCTCTGTATTATCTTCATATCAGTATAGTGTTTTAAATTTAAAGTCTGTTTATATCTGTCAAGTATAGTTTCATGTGTACTAAATATGTTATGTAAGGAGGCATTTAACTGTTTAATTTTCACGTTAGATTTATTGGATTTCATATTGATTGTTTTCTTCACTGATAAGTCTATTTTAATCAATTTATCTCTTTTGTTGTGGTTTAATCCTTTACCACACAAATCGTGCATTCAGTATGCCAAGATGTGAAACAAAAGGCACTAAGTGTGTTTTACTTTGTGTCTAAGGTCTGGGTCCTCCTGTGGCGAAGATGGATGCCATGAGCGGACAGTCAAAGTCGGGCCAGGGACCATTGGGGTCCAGAGCAGTGCCACCTAAATCTCCTGCAGGGTAACAACAAAAAAACACATGCATTAAGTGTTTATATCTACTGTCAGTGTTCAGTGGCTTCATTAGCGACAGGAAAACAATAATAAACAATAATTCACTACACATGAACAGGAACATGGTGCTTTACCCCAGGGTGGTGCATCTTGCTGTTGAGAATGTTTGTCTTGTAACCTGGTGTGCGTTTCCCAAGACAAATGAGCCTACATGGCTGCTGTTTAGCCGCTTCATTAGATTCCAGGCTAAGCTGTGCACCGAGTCAGACGAGCAATAACTCTCCTCCACAGTAGTCCTTTTGTCTTTTTTTATGTCCCACGGGGCTGATAGTGCTTTTATAACTCCGTAACAGAGATGTTGAGTTTTAGTGAGCTGGACCGTTTTCTGTTAGATTTGCGTCTTCATATGACTGTTACTTTGTTAGTAAGAGCACTTTTTTACATTAATGCTCTTGTTTTACAGCAATGATAAAAGCTTCAACAGAGGACCTCTAAATCGAACACAGTCTATTGAGAGACCAGGTGAGTGTACAGATGAGACACGCACTATCAGTCCTGTTAAATCTGTCTGTCCAGCGTATGGAGAGTTGATGCTGTTTTAGGATCCGTCTTTTCCGTTTTCTTCTGTGGAAATATGCAAGGTTTTGTTGTCGTTGTGACATAACTTCCTCTTCCTGTTCCAGCTAAGGAAGTGCCAGGATGCCCCCAGAACTCCATAGGTCAGTCTCTGCCTCCAGCCCCCATGCCAAGAAAGGCCTACCCAGTGAGTCCCTCATTCTTCCTCTCACTATCATCCAGATACCGTTGATTGAGAAGTGCTTATTCATTCACACAGTTGTACGAATTCACTGTCTGCTGATTTTCGGAGTCATGGTTTGTCGCATTATTAGTGTTGTGCAATTCCCTCCGGTACGCCGCAGGTTGACTTATTGCCTCAGTGTTTCCAGGGTCTGCTGGCGCAGTAAACTTCCTTCCCGTGTAGGCAAAGAGCTTCTTTCTCAGTTTCTAGAGAAGAGAATCCGTTTCTTTTTCTGGTTTTTAATGTGGAAGACGGGGTTTCATTTTCTTACTTTCCTACTTTCTAGCCAATTACGAATGACAATAATGACATTTCTTTTAATTTGTCAGTCAGTGGAGAATCCCACTAATACCAATAATGTTTATACATGATAAATACATTTGCAAAAAATAAACAAAGTAAAACAGACGAGATGGCCCATAAAAGTCCATTTTATTTGTACAGCCCAAAATAAACTTACATATAGAGTTTCCACCACACTCGAATTGGAGCATTATCCTTGTGTACTCATTATTACAGAGGAGGGTCACACTCAATGAAAAGAAGTCACTTTATTTACAGAAGACAATATGTTTTTGGCCATCCAGCCTTCAAATCTCCAAATCTCAAATTTAATTCAGTGAGCTTTACAACCCCATTCGTCCTTAGACTCTAATTTCAGTAGAAGGAATCCCCCCCGAAAACTAATATTGGGAGTTAAAAAAATGTAACACTACCAGAAGACACTGTACATATTCGTCCTGAGGAGCTTTGTCCTGTAATGTACATGGTACAGTGAAGAGTTCATCTTTTCTCTAGTTCCGAATAATAAAACAAACATCCCAACAGAATAAGATGAACAAAAAACATGCAATATGACTGTGATGCTGCATCCCCCGCACTGCAGTTTCCTTCTGTTCTGAAGAATCTTGAGCAAGCGCCTTTGTGTGCTTTGTTCCGTCTCTCAGAAGCAGCGGCGGAAGCGAGTGAAAGCCATCTACAACTGCGTCGCCGACAACCCAGACGAGCTGACCTTCTCTGAGGGCGAGGTGATCGTGGTGGATGGAGAGGAGGACCAGGAGTGGTGGGTCAGTATCTCAGGCGCTGCAAATTCAGCGTTTTAGTGTGTGTTGGATACTCTCATGTGTTCTCAAATTAAAGCACAAAGCGCTCCCAGTCCAGTTGATTTCCCACTCTGGTTCCATTTTCACCATGTGGAAGTCGCCACACTTAGTAAACATGGTGGCTGAAGCAAAAAAGCCCTGACCTCACTCTGGCTGATATTCCCCCTCCTCCTCTTTTTCCGCCTGCTGTTGCTTCCTCTGTGGAGCCCCTTGTGTGAACATCAACCAGCTGCAACTTGTTTTCCTCTGAGCCACCTCTGCAGACATGACCGTATTTAGTCAGTTTCTCTCTCTGTGTCCCTGCATGGGCCCTAAAGGTCCCCTGAGGTCCACTCGCCATGCTTCCTCTCCGTCCTGCATTCAGTGGCGTTATCGCTCTTTTGTGTGTCTGAAAAATCAAAATGAAAGCACAGCAATGAGGCAGCACAAAGAGGGGGGTGAAGTATTCTGCAGTGTCACTGTGGGGCTTTAGTTGGAAGTTAAATTGGTCTCTTCGTTGGAATTCAGTCCTATTGTATGACTCAAGCTACTGAGTTTCGTTTTTCATTTCTGAGTATGACAGCATTTTGTAAGAGAAGTAAAATAAATTACAGAAGTTTTGTTGTTTGAAGAAGCAGTTTGTTTTGAGACGTCTGTGGTTTGTTCTGTATTTATTTCTTCAACGGCTGTCATGTTTGACCTTTTAGCATTGTGTATACATTGTTGGAGAAGAAACATGTCCTAGCTTTTTTTATTTTCAGGTATAGAAGACTTTAAAATGACTTAAATGGACAAAATAATTACTGTCTTCTTTATCGCTCAAGGTAATACAATGTAGGAATGTCATTTTTTAGTATTGTTTTTAGACATCTATTGTGTTTTAGCCACTCATAGTTCACTCTGTGTGCTCCATTAGGTGGTGTTTAGCAGGCTGGATGTTGGCACTGACCCCCGTTTTGATTCCATTTCGGTTTGGTTTTGAAGATTAATTTACATCAAATGAAAAATAATAATATTTCAAAAATACAAAAGCAGTTTTCAGATTTTATCCAGACTTAAAATAAAAAATAAAAATAATTTTTTTTAACCCGCCACACATCACCACATATCATATCCATTACTTTGGGACCTACTAAATTGAAGCTTTTTTTCTGTTTATATGTAGTAATAACTTAATTTTCACTATGAAGACATTTTACACATAATAATCAGTGCAAATGTACACATTCATTGAGAAATGGCTGATCAGTCTTGTGATTTTAGGAATCAATATTGAATTTTTCAATACTGATTCATGATAAAATCCACTTATAACCCAGCCCAGTGTTTAGTTGTGTTTTTAGTGTTGTGTTTGTGTACTTTGTTAAAATCAGTCAAATTATTATGTGTTTTAGTGAAATTGTGCCTTAAAAATATTCTGAGCTGCCTTTTATCATCCTCTGATTTTGTGTCTGGCTTTCCTTTTTTGCAGCTGGGCCACATTGAAGGCGATCCGATGAGAAGAGGAGCCTTCCCGGTTACATTTGTACACTTCATCGCTGACTGAACGGTCGCTATCTGGGTCTCAGGGAGCCTCACAGGACGCGGCTTCCCCTCCTTCACCTGTCTCTGTCCGTCTGACCTCCACCATCATCACCATCATGATTGTGGTCATCATCATCAACTTCGCTGTCATCACTGGCAACCTTGTTCAAGTGTCACTGCTGGATCATCGCCCCGGCTGCAACTTTGCGCGGGTGTCATCTTGGCAGCTGTGACAGACTTCCGCCACAGTGTCTGGGCATGGCTCCATGTGAAGACTCGTGACTGTATGTGGTTTTAATGCTTGCTGTTAATGTTTCCGACAAAGACTCTTTAGATTTAAAAACGATGATTGTAGTGAATGACCTCTGGCAATAAATGCACTTTCCTTGTCTTTATCCTTGTTACAACATGAGACCACATGTGACATTATGAAGGTTATATATACAGTATTAATTTCATCTGCTTTCGGCCCGCGTTGTACAGTCCTGAAAGCAATAGTACTGAGAAGACTACAGCAAGGGATTTTATATTAACTTACATTAAATTAACTGTAAATGTGAACGTAGTCGACACGCTTACATTCCACCACTGTGCATGAGCGATTCTAAACACCTACCTGCTTAAAGGTGCAACTCTGTAGTTAGGCCTCCAGTGTGGAGTTTTTTCCTTATGGTGCTACATTAACCCCGGAATATGCTAGAAGTCCGAGGGTGCACTTCTCTGCCCCTCCCCGGAAGACTGTTGTGGTAGGACGGGGATGCAAAAGTAATGTAAAAAATAACCTCCATCTCATCACATCTGGGAGACAAAACTTTCTCACGTGTGAAGAGTGACAGAGCCACATCCACCTTCTACCACTCACACCCACACAGCCTGTGTTATTTCATGGAGGATAGTGGGCCTACTGAACAGCAAACTCCAGTTCTTCCCCCTGTACTGTTTTAGGTGAAATGATGAGACTGACTGGAGCCGCAGCAGCCAGTAGTTACTTTTATGTCGGGTCTGACACTTCAGGCAGTCTTCGCCTGTCATCTGCCTTATTAGAGGAATAGGAAGCATTTATGTGTGTGTGTGTGTGTGTCTCATCTGTACAGAATAAGCTCAGAATGAAAGAATATCAAAGTGGAAAGTTATTATTTTTTAAAAAGCGAGAGTTAGCTCTCTTACTTTTGTTGTTTCCTCTTGCCTTTGAAAGCACTCAGACTCTGACAGGCTGATTTTTATTTTGTTGACAATTGAGCTGAAACAGTCTCTTATCTGTGACACTGTCTATACAGCCAGGAGAGAAAGGAATATCCTTCCTATAGCTTAAGCCTTTCATCTCTGGGGTCCTATAATGTAGAAAGATGAGTTTATCAATAGCAGTTTGAAATAAATATAAAACATTCAATGTAATTAACTTCATTTTTGGTTGCAGAGCAACTTTGTTTTTTGTTCATAATGTTGATATTTAGACATTTAAACTGAAACCAGAGTCTTCCATTGATTTGTGAATGACAACAGAAGCGTGTTATTGTAACTGATACACTTCATGTTTAATATTAACTCACTGGAAACAGGAAGATTTAATAATCTATTCGTGTAAATAGATTTTTTTTGTTTTTGTTGATATTTAAATGTAAAAAAAAAATTTAAAAAGCAGAGTTAACCTGGGCATTAAATGTCTTTTAATGCGCTGCGGTGGTGAGGAGTTCCAAATACAGACACTCACACACACATAACTGGGAAAATAACTCAATTCATTCTCATTAACTGTCTGGATCACTGCATCAACTCTTAATTCTATTGTGCAAGCAAATGGGAAAATGAAACTGGAATAATAAAATATGAAATCATGCAAGGCTTTGGTCTGTTTCTTTAGACTATTAATGCTTTATGGTCTTAACTCCTTTGTGCACAAAACATCTGACCTGACCTGTTAAAAAAAATACAACACTGGTTATTTCACTGGTGTCATTCTTTCCATTCCAAAAGTTAGCTGATGTGTCAAGAGCTCCCCCTGATGGGGAATATTTCAGCATGTCTGCATCCAAGTGTAAGAATTCACTGCAGTGTAAAAAAACACATAGTGTGCTGTTTTGGGAAAGCAATATTACTCATCAGCAATTCATAATTAACAGATACAAAATGTCAAAGCCACTCAAAAGTAAAGATGACGCTGAAAGGAAAAGGAGAAATGACATTTAATAATTAAAATGTTCAAGAACATATAAACCTTCCACTCCTTATACTGCACTAGATCAAATTAATTTCCTCTTCGTCACACATTTTCAACCCAGTCTTAACCTGAACCGTGCTGACCACGGCCAGTGTGAAGTCAAGTTTCAGGATTTACATGGTTTCAGCAAGTAATGGATTTGATGCAATTTGAATAAAACAGGGACTTAGATCTGAAAACACATCAAGCTTTTAGTACCAATAAAAATTACAACAGCACAATACAACTCGAAACAGTCATTAAAATGAGTAAATCCCACAAATTAAGACAAAATTAATACTCACGTGGCAAAATATTGGATGCGGGCCACAGGTAAAGCATCTTTGTATAATGTACCTTCCAGTCAAGAAATGACTGCTATACTACCAATACTGTTTGTCTCAGAGAAAACACACAAAAAGGGATCAGAGTGGTTTCCACATGAGGAGAACCGAGGCATGTTCATGTTGTCAAATCTGTGTACCGTCTCATTTCTCCACTGATAAATGCCTCCCATGAATTACCACATGCTGACACAGCTAAGTAACAACATTATGTACCATCATTTACATTTAAATGACCGGAATGCTTTTTTTTTTAATGCAACCGTTTCCCTTTTTTTCTGAGCTTTGTGAACACTTTATGTGAAAGGTCAAAGGACCGTCTGAGGTAAAGGAAACAAATTCCAAGGAAATGATTCAAATTCACAGCAGTCCTTTCTTAACTGATGATGGAGGGAGGTGATATTAGGTATCAAACTGGGAATCTGAATCATGTTTTCCTGCAAACTGACACTGAAAACAGAGAGAATTTGACCTCCAGTTAATTTTTCTTAAAGCAAAGGTGGAGAAAACAAAAGGGAAATGGTTGCATTTTTTGGCCATAGTTGTCTCCTGGTTTGCTGTTGCTGGTTTTACAGTTGGTTAATTTCTCTTGTAGACCAACCTCAGCAACCATCCCGTCCCTCTGGCCTCAGGACTTGCCTGATATCAGAGCGCAGTCAAAAGAAGACGACAGCACCTTGCAGATGGACTGAGCCTGCTCCTGGTGATTAAAAAACACTTTTATTGACAGGGCAGATAACACAAGATGAGCAATATAGATTTTTACTACCCTAGATCAGGCAAACTACTTCATTTTATACTTTGTCGCACTCACTGAGCTGCTGCACTGGTACACCCAGATGCTGCACTCCTCTTGCTTTGCGTCGGTGGTTTTGAGAGCCAGGAGATTCTTCCCTGTGCCCAGGCCGTCGTCGTAACACAGCATACGGACAATCAGGTACAGAGGGTGGCGGTGCAGCACATCCTGGCCAGAGGTAAATTAAAGTGGACTTCATTACTAACTCATTAGGTCAAGCATACGTTTTGTCATTTGTATCGGCTAGTTAGGAAATAAATCATTGGGAATCAATGACATTAGTGTAGCGCTAAACCAAAGACTCAGCTCACACTGCATCAGTTCAGTTAAAATGAGTAATGTGGAGGCAACAGCAGGAAATTTCAGGGGAATTGCTGAACAGCTTTGCGCAGCACCATGTCAAAAATATAAATGGATACTGAATTCATAACCATGCTGTTTGGCTGTATTGATGATTCAGCGACATCACAGAGTCTAATCAATGACCATTTAATCTGAAGTACAGTATATCTCATTTCTATTGCTGTTCTACTCACACACTGGTCCAGAGAGGCCACTTTGACGCCGTGTTTCGACACTCCCAGAATCATCTCTTCATCGCCAGGCACGAAGGGCAGCTTTCCATCTTGCTGTGAAAAAGGAGCAGAATATTTACAGCATCTTCTCCATGATGTCGATTGTATTAGTGAATTCTGTGAACCTGGAGTGACGGGCAAAGTAACCATCACTGCTTGAACATGCCCTTATCTTTCCTTAGCTTCTTACCTGAGCAGCATCAATGTAGTTGATGAGGTCCAGCGGCTCCTGAAGGGTCTTGCTCATGTCAAACTGTAACTTCTCAATGGCTCCCACATATTTCACCCGGAACTCAGCACATGTTTCTGACGTGCTGTTACCTACGGAGGGCGTACACCGCATAATCAGTTAAAAAGGAAAAGGGGAGGAACGGAAGGAGAGGAGGAAAGAGAGACTGACCTGAACTCTTGGTGGAGTCTGTATCAAGACTGGCAACGGTGCTCGACCTGGAGAGCCCTCCCAAACTGGAGTCCACAGACTAAAAAGAGACGGAAACGCGAGAGGGTGTTGGCTGAATTCAACAAGCGAGAAAGTGGCTCTGTCATAACATTTATGTGTGCGTTCTCGTACTTTGCTTTTGGTGCTGATCTCACTGCTCTGCGAGCTGCTGCTGCTGTGGCGCTTCTTGACTTTCCGGAACATCCTTCAACATGACGACCACATCTGGCATCTCCAGTCACCAGCCTGAATCACCACGGACCACAATGTGAAACTCAGGACTGCTTCTCACGTGTCAACACAGGTGATGAATAATTGAAGGCAGAACATGGCATTGTCATGGCATGAGTTTGGACCTTAGCTATCCTTTGCATGATTCTACTGTTACTGTGACAGCTGCACAGCCACTCAAATTATAAGAGTGTTTGTTAGTTAGTTCAGCTTTAATTTATTCAGAAAGTCTTGTAAAGATCAGATCTCTTTTGCATGAGTGACCTAAAAACAAACATAAGACAATTCAGTAACACAAAGCACACACATGCAGAAATCCTATTAGAACATTAAAGTCCCACAAAGAAAGTTGGTTTGTTTAGTAGTTCATTACAGTAGTAAAGTTTTCCCCAGCTCAGAGTGGACATGAGAAAGCTAATCTATCCTGTGATGTCTCCTAAAACGGGCCTTTTTGTGCAGCACTGCATGTTCTCCCCATGTCTGCTTGTGTTTCCTCCACCATTAAAAACATTTCAGGTTCTCAAGTCAGTGCCATTGACAAGTGACACTGGCACAGATCTGGAGTTGGTCCCCGGGCGCTGCACAGTGGCTGCCCACTACTCCCTTGAGGGATGGGTTAAATGTAGAGAATAAATTTCAAGTGCACGTGACCAAGGGCTTCACACAAAAATCTGGGTCCTGTGCATTCTCTATGGGCCCCTCCCGACATCCACGGCTATTTCATTCTACTTTCTTTGTGGGCCCTGTATACTCAGTCCCCTTCGCCCCCCAGTCCAACAACCCTGTATGTGACAATAAAAGTACCTAAAGTCACCGTTTACTTTTAACAGGTACATCAACTTAGTTTTTCAAGGTCATACAAAATAAAAGTGTAAATCCAACAGCTTTTAAGATGTTCTGCTGAAATTTGATGCCAATATTTAACAATATTTATAACAGCACGGTCCTCATTATACAAATACATTGTAAACATTGAGCATAAATTGACTCCAAAAACTAAAAGTCCACTTTCAATTTGCCATACAGATACATGTGCCATTCAGTGCTGGGTTAAGGTTAGAGAGCATCAAAATAATACTATGCCAATATAGCACTGTAAAATATACTGACTTTGATGTGTTTATAATATTTGGTAAATAGTAAGACTTTGTCAAAGCTGCAGTTTGTAAAATATGTTGATAAAGTCGCAAAGGAAACCAATGTATCTGTTACACCTGCTGCTGTATAAATATCTTCTACTTCCACCGTGTCAGAGCAAAACAGGCCAGCAGGTCTTTGTGATGGAGTTAGACGGTGAGGGTGCGGGAGCACACTATATTTTACAATCGAGCCCCCACGACACAAGTGATCCACCAGAATCAACAGGTTGGACAAGAACTTTATCCAACTAGCCAACCCAGTCGCTTAGCAGGAAACTCGCTTTGCTACACTGTAACGATACACCCTAACAGAAGCAAATGTTTGGCTGAACTCATCCTACTCCACCTTAAATGGCCCCCACCGCATTTAACGTTACTTTCACACTGAAGTTGAAAAGCTAAGACTTGCATGCAATGTATTGAACAGAGATAGCTACACACATAACGTTACCTGTTTGTACCGTAACCGGCTCAATGTACCGTTTAGAGTAAATATTCTCCAAAAACGCTTTCTGTTTAGCTTCTGTTTGAGTTTCACAGCCCACACCCAACACCGCTTAAAGGGGAAGCAACGAAGTACGAGAAAGTATCTCTGAAGTTAAATGTTGCGCCGTAAGGCCTGTGGATAATATATATTATTAAGTGTGTGTAATGTTTGATTTTTTTTTTTAATATATGATTTACGAACCCCTTGTAACGTTTAGTTGTTTTTGAATTCGTTGCCTCAAAACATATGTCTCGGAACCTTTACCAACGCTTTTGGTTCCTCTCGGTGGTATTTTGCAACAACACCGGAAGTGTGACGTTGTGCGAGGCCGCCCCTCTCATTCAACCTGCAAACAGAGAAACAGGGTTTATTTATTTCAATTTTCAAATTGGCCTGAAAAATTGACCGCACATGGCGACAAAACGCAAAGTAGAGGTGATTATTCCCGCAGAGGAAAGCGACCAGCTCCTAATTCGTCCACTGTGAGTTCATTTTTATTTTTTAATGAATAAAGGTTAATAACAATCTAATAAATGTACCGTTAGCTTAAATGCTTCCCCCCCTCATCTAACAACAGGGGTGCTGGTCAGGAAGTCGGGAGGTCATGCATCATCCTGGAGTTCAAAGGAAGGAAAATTATGGTGAATATGTTGACTCCATGATTCAGTATTAAGTTGTAGCTGTACAGTATGCTGCCATGCGACTTCACAAATAGACAAAACTGTATATGTGTCTCAGTTATCTCAAGTAATATTGCTAACAATATACCTTAATCTATTTTAAGATCTGCAAGTATTATTCAGTTAAGTAAAGGAACAACAGCTAAAAGAGTAAAACATATATGTTTACACATTTGTCGTTATTACTTTATATTTTTAAATTATTGTTGCTTTATTGTGTCCTGTGTTTTTTTATGTGCCCAGGCCTCTCTGGAAAGCAGTACTGAGTGAAATAAAGTTCAGTGTGTGGTGACTTTTCTTAAAAGTCATATTTGTGTTTGGCAGCTGGACTGTGGTATCCACCCTGGCTTGGAGGGAATGGACGCTCTCCCCTACATAGACTTGATCGACCCAGCCGAGATAGACCTGCTTCTCATCAGCCAGTGAGTCTTCCCTCCTCTCTTTTAAATGTATTGCTGTGTATTTTCTAATTTACACATGCTTAAGCGTATCTGTATTTTCCTTACTAGGGCATTTTCTTCTGATTGTATTTTAAAACATAACTAAGACCTGGCTAAGAATGCCATTTGAGGTTGATGCATATTTCCTCTCACCAGTTTCCACTTAGATCACTGTGGAGCTCTGCCCTGGTTCCTCCAGAAGACCAGCTTTAAAGGCAGGACCTTCATGACCCACGCCACTAAGGCCATCTACCGCTGGCTATTGTCAGACTACGTCAAAGTCAGGTAGGAGCGGGTGCCAGTCGTCATTATGCAACAACAGATTGACTTCCAAATGAATAATTGTGTCCTTGATTTATTGCAGCAACATTTCTGCAGATGACATGCTGTACACTGAGACAGACCTAGAGGAGAGCATGGATAAGATTGAGACCATCAACTTCCACGAGGTCAAGGAGGTGGCCGGAATCAAGTTCTGGTGCTACCACGCTGGTCATGTGCTGGGAGCTGCCATGTTCATGATCGAAATAGCTGGAGTCAAGGTAATGACTGCTGTTTTTTTTTTGTTTGTTTCAGAGAGTCCTGTTGTTTACTTAACAAGTCTGTTTTTCCCCTCCGAAGCTGCTGTACACAGGAGACTTCTCCAGACAAGAAGACAGGCATCTGATGGCTGCCGAGATCCCCAGTGTCAAACCTGACATCTTAATCATAGTATGTCAAAAGACAATTCACATCGAACACTAGTATTAATGCATTTTCAAGTGACCACAACATGGTGAATCCTGTTCATTCTTTCTTCAGGAGTCGACCTACGGCACCCACATCCATGAAAAGAGGGAGGAGCGTGAAGCTCGGTTCTGTAACACAGTCCATGACATTGTCAACAGAGAAGGCCGCTGTTTAATCCCAGTGTTCGCATTGGGACGAGCCCAGGAACTGCTGCTCATCCTGGGTGAGAAGTCATGTGTCACTCCCTGATTTGGATTATGTCTCTAAATAGGCTATACTGAATCCAATATTTTTTGCTTCTGTGGTATCACCCTTGATCATGAGATGCTTAATATCTGCATTGTATTACACTAATTTAAAAATTTGCTTTTTCAGTTGTGTCTGTATTATATCACGTATCAGAGGAATCTGTAAGACTGTGTTTCATGTTCTCCTGTAGATGAGTACTGGCAGAACCACCCAGAGCTCCATGACATCCCCATCTACTATGCTTCATCTCTGGCCAAGAAGTGCATGGCCGTGTACCAGACCTACGTCAACGCAATGAACGACAAGATCCGCAAGGCCATCAATATCAACAACCCTTTTGTCTTCAAGCACATCAGCAACCTGAAGGTAGAGAGCGCTGTAGGCACAGACACCAACACTGTTACATCTTTAGACTCATCGTGTGACCGCGGTGTCAGAAAGCCGCTGAGTATCTATAACTGTGGTGTCGGATCTTTCCAGAGCATGGATCACTTTGACGACATCGGTCCCAGCGTCGTGATGGCGTCTCCGGGTATGATGCAGAGCGGGCTCTCCAGAGAGCTCTTTGAGAGCTGGTGCACTGATAAGAGGAATGGAGTCATCATCGCTGGATACTGTGTAGAGGGCACACTGGCCAAGGTCTGACTCCAACAGGACAGTAGACAAAGTGTGTCGTGTTATTTTGGGTTATTAATAGAGCAATATATACGGATGCCCTGAGGGGCAACTGAGAAAAAAAAGTTCTGGTGATCTATTTTCTAAGTCTGATCTAAATTGTTTTCTCTCTTGTGTTTATGACTAAATACGAGGTGAAAAAAAGTTTTTTTGTTTGTTATTGTAATATTTAATTTGGCCACAAGAGACTGAAGCACTGCTGGCCCATGTTCTAAACACTAAAAGCAGGCAAAAAACAGGCAAAAGAAAGATGTGAAAGTAACATTGCATAACACAATACGTATCTTGTATTTAGAGTGCATGGAGAAATTAAAACTCACCTGGAAGAAAAGATTATTGCTTCAGAAATGTTTCTAATGATCCTGACAAAAAAATCACATCTTTTCACAGATTTAAAAAAAAGTGAAAAACATGAACAACATAGTTAGAAACATGGCATCCTGAAAAAAAAAACGTTTTTCAGCTGTTATTAAGTCACAAACACGAAAGGGATTGGCCATGATTTTTGAATTTTTGAATAGTCACAAAATTATAATAATTGAAATGTCTGTGCAGTTATAGTCCTGTCTAAAAAAAACACATTTTCCTTTGGTTTTACCAGCGTCTGGTTACACTTCACTACCAGGCGTCGGTAAAATGGATCTCCAGAATTGTCTTTTTCTCACTTCGCATCTGATTTCTTGGACAAAATTGCTGTGTTTAAATTCAATATTGGATGCGTCTATTGAAACAGTGAATATATAACGACAGCAGTTTAAAATTATGTGTTACGTTCTCTCCTGCAGCACATCATGTCTGAGCCAGAGGAGATTACCACCATGTCGGGACAGAAGCTGCAGCTGAAGATGTCAGTGGACTACATCTCCTTCTCCGCCCACACTGACTACCAGCAGACCAGCGAGTTCATCAGGGCTCTCAAACCACCACACGTGGTAGGAGTAAAAAAAAATCCATTCATTTATTTGTGTCTGAAATCGTCTGTACACTGTCAGTTACATCAGTTGTAAATAAAAATACGTTATGTTCAGATTCTGGTCCATGGGGAGCAGAATGAGATGGCTCGTCTGAAGGCTGCACTGATCAGGGAGTATGAGGATAACGACCAGGTTCACATTGAAGTCCATAACCCACGCAACACAGAAGCTGTCACCCTCAACTTCAGAGGAGAGAAGCTGGCCAAGGTCAATAAAACAGACTTTTTTGAAAAACTGAACCCCACTCTCCCTTAAAGAGTTCATGTTCTGAGATCTAACATAACCCATTGTATTTTTCTATTTCATTTATTAATAGGAAATCCATCTTAAACAACACATTACTGGCTCAGATAATCATAAGATTGTACTCTGCACGGAATAATGAAATCATACATGACTTATTTTTGTTTTGATATCGGCATCAGCCATTAAAAGACCCACATTGGTCGACCACTGCTATAAATGTTTAACACATAAATCTACCCTGAAACGGGAGTGACGTTGCTGAACATGGCTCCTTCTCTCAGGTGATGGGCTCTCTGGCTGATAAGAAGTGTGTCCAGGGCCAGAGGGTGTCAGGCATACTGGTAAAGAAGAACTTCAACTACCACATCCTCAATCCTTCTGACCTTTCTAGTAAGTTTTTTTTAGTTCTCCAAAGAGATATGTGTAACACATTTGTTCTGTTGCTCCAGGGCGAATCAGAATACAACAGTCTCATGATCCTTACCGTGAAGTGACCTAATGTGTCTGTTTTGCAGCGTACACAGAACTGGCCATGAGCACAGTGAAACAGTCCCAGGCCATCCCCTTCACCGGACCTTACTCACTGCTCGTCTGCCATCTGAGGAACCTCACAGGTAAAACTGCTGTGTGTGTGTGTGTGTGTGTGTGTGTGTGTGTGTGTGTGTGTGTGTGTGTGTGTGTGTGTGTGTGTGTGTGTGTGTGTGTGTTGAGTGACCAGTTTCTTTACAGTCTGATGTGTATTCATGCAAACATTTCCAAATGTATTCTTGTTTTTTGGGGGGTTCATTCATTTGTGATTTCACTTTCACTGATTTGGCACTCACACCACACTGCCTCTGGCGGCCTTTTTACTCTCAGGCGATGTGGAAGAGCTGGATGGAACCGAGAAGAACACTTTGAAGATCTTTAAAACTATCACTCTGGTCCACGAGGTCGGCATGGTGCTGCTGGAGGTGAGCAGTGGTCCTGATGCGTGGAGAGACAGACGCAGTCTGCCTTCTGTCTAATCACACCCATTTGTGTGGTAACTTCATGAGCTGTAACTCTTGGTCACTTTAGTTCACTGAGTGACTTCATGCAGCTGCTGTGTGAAATCCAATGCTCATTATTAAACTACAGTTGGAGGTGCTAGAAATAGATCTCTACCACATCTTTGTGAAAAATGAGTTTGTGTTTGGGTAGCAGATTACAGATCCCAGGTTTACAGTATGAATAAAAATCATGTCTTAAGGTTTAAATGGGAAATTTACATCGTGGAGCTCAGAGTTGGGCTGGGACTGATGTGTTTTATTAATCGCTGCAGATCACCCAACCACCTTTTCTCTTTATCTCCTGTTTCAGTGGATAGCTAACCCTCTCAACGACATGTATGCCGATGCTGTCACCACTGTAGTGCTGGAAGTCCAGTCAAACCCAAAGGCTCAAAAAGGTCGGTTTGCCTGTTAGCTATATATGTTGTTTATCCAGATCTTTAGTTTTGAATGCTTTATGAGCTAGGAAGCCTACAAAATGACTCATGTTTGACTTGAACCCATTTACTACTGGGTTTCGTTATTGCCATTGTCTTTGTTTTTATAAATTCTTATTTAGTGTGATTTAATTTCTGTTTTATTGACAGTCATGGAGACCCAGAGTTCTTTTATGGACATGGATGTCTTCCAAACCCGCCTTGGAGTCATGTTGCAGTGCGTTGCTAACATGTTTATAATATTACATACATGGATAAGTGTGTTTAAAAGGTATACATCCTCAGAAATGTTACTTCAGTCTTTAGTTCTAGTAATCTCTCTGTGTTTAGGGACATGTTTGGAGAGGAATGCGTGGATTTCCGTGATGGTAAAAACTTCTCTGTGACAGTAGATGGGAAGATGGTTCACATCTGCTTGGAAACAAGGGTGAGGAGCCGAACAGATTAATATATGTCAGACTGTTGCTATTATCTTTCTTACTGACTTCCTCTCCCCTGGTCAGTCCGTGTGCTACGAGGATGAATGCACAGAAGACGACTCCCTGAGAGAGATGGTGGAGCTGGCGGTGCAGCGGCTCTATGACGCACTCAACCCGGCCATCTGAGAGGAGAGCCTGGACTGCAGGTCTGCAGACGTGTTCATAACCAGTTAGACAAACGAGGGACACAGTCTCTCAAGACAGAAAGTTTGAGAACCACTGGAGTCTTCCGACATCCATAATTCTACACTACCAGGATTCAGTGTTTTAGCTCATTTTATCCCAAATACATTTGACAAAACAAGGCAGCAAAATGCAGATGATTGATCCTTCTATAGATCCAAATCATTAGGCCCTGTGTGGTTTGGTGTAATTGAGTAAATGCGTTTTGGAAACACTATATCGGCATTTTACTAATTAAATGAACGTGAAGGAAAGTTTATGGCCTGTGGCCCCAAAGCTAACATGTAAGAAAAGTCAATAATTAAGGGTTTGTTTTAATAGATTTTAGTGTTGTTTTGTTATGCAAGCACTTTTAATTATATTTAATAAGTTTACTGTATTTGTGTAGATGCACTTTAGTTTTTATTTGACCAGAGTTTGTTTGTAATGTGCACTGATATGATGGTTTTGTTTACTTTTTATCTGTGGTGTGACCTGTGAACTCCTAAATGCACTAAATGTTTGTGTTCATTACATGTTTGAAACAACAGTTTTGCAAAAATGTGCGCCTTCTGTTATTGAGTTGGATCATCATAAGGTATTGTTAGTGTCAGTAGTGCCAACAAAAGACTTAAGCAACATTTGTTTCACTGTTCTCACAAGGTATTTATTAGTAAAATATAAGGACAATATTGGCATCCATTTTTACAAGATATATATAATCCAAGGCACATTTCTTCACTTTACCATAAGCATAAACCCACAGTTCCTATAATGCACCTGTTTAATGTGTATGAACCTGACCTACACATCCCTTCTTTAAATTGCTATAAATACTTAATAAATAGCAATACATTAAAACATAATCGATATGTGCTACACTATAAAAATAAAGAAATCTGATAGACAGATGACTTTATAAAAGCCAAATGAGTTGAACTGTAGCACTACCATAGTGGACTACGTTTAAAGAAGGAATTCAAGGCAGAGTGAGATATTAATGAAATTTGTAAATGCCTGGTTTAATTCATAATTTTTTAACTTGTTCAATGAGATATTTACTCATTTAAGTGATCATTTTGTCAGTTTTATTTTTCTTCTTGGCTGCTTGTGTTTAGCCAAAATTTGGCACCAAACATTTCAAAAAGACCCTGACCATGCCGCAGGGAGTCTTGCGCTGACCGTGTGGGACCGACAAACGACACCAAGCAAAAAAAGCAGTGCACAGAATCACAACTAGTGAACTGAATACTGTGTTGAATGAGAAGTAGACAGTATTGGGGCGAGATGCACAATGTCAGATTGGGGAACTGAAACATTATGCACAATACAGTCTAGTCTTTAACAGGTGCAATCCTAGAGAAAAAAGTGCAGTGTCACATTTTTCCACATATGAAATAATGTTAAGTCATCCATGGTATTTCATTTAGTTGTTCATTTATCCCTGCACAGAGAGGTCAGAAGACAGTGGTTGTTTTTTTGTAGTGTAAAAGGCGGTGACGTTTCAAGGGACGCACAATACATTTATTTTTAAATCGTCCGACATCAACCGCGATTAAAGCTGATCAGTATAGCCACGGCCATCGCCAGCAGCACCACAACTCCCATCTCCATCATGCTACCCAACTTTTTCTCCTCAATCGTCGCCTGCTTCTTCCTCAGCATCTCCTCTCTGCGGACTCTGATGTCTTGTTGTCTCTGCAGCTGCTCGCTGTAGTGGTTCTTGAAAAACTTGTCGAAATCATAGACGCCTCCTCGGCTGTCTCCGCCCACCACAGACCGGCGGCTCTCGGTTTGCTTTGAGCTCCCTGTGGTGCTCTTGGAGGAGGGTTTGGCTGTCGCGAGGAGGTCTGACTGGCTCAACAGACCCCGGTCGTACTTCTTCCTCAGCGTCTTGTTGCCCAGCACTGTGTAGGCCTCGCTGATCTCAGAGAAGCGGACAGTGGCGTCCTCGCTGCCGGCGTTTCTGTCTGGGTGGTAGACGAAGGACTGCTTGTAGTAGGCTGTTTTAATCTGGGCTTGAGTGGCGGTAGGCGTCACCTCCAGGATTTCATAGTAGCCTGTTTTGGTTTTGTAAAGGGGCTCAGATCGGGTTCCGTTGCCGCTGTAAGCTCTGGTAGACACAAACAGACTGCCGAGGCTCTGTAGTCGACGAGCAGACCTGATGGTCCAGGAAGTCCTCGGAAACTTAGTATTATTCCGACAAACCGGGATATTTCTTTCTATATTTTGAGTGTGGGCCTTGTTTGGGAGTGAATAGTCTCTGTTAAGTCCACGATAATAATATTCAACGAAATTTCCGTCTCCCCAAACACTACCAGTCCCATACAGTGGCGTTACCCTTGTGAAACTGTCCTGTGACACTCCAACGGCTCCAAACAGTTTGCCATTTTGAATGTCACCCAACAGAAACCCGGCCGATAGAGACGAATTCCGGATTGCACTCGTACCCTGTTTGTTAAGGCTTTGCAAGAGGTAGCGTTTACATAGTTTGTGTGCAAATACGTAAGTCCCAGTTCCCAGACGATGCCTGATCTCCGCCATGTTTGCAGGGAGCGAAAAGACAGCTGATTTCCGTGTTGCGGAGTGAGGCTGGTCTGACTATAGCGTCCCCAGTGGTGGTTCTGAAGAAGTCTATGGTATGCAGCCACTAACCAATTCAACTTACAGTATATTTATTAATTTAGCTGACGCTTTCCAAAGCGACTTACAATTGCTATACATGTCAGTCTCTGGAGCAACTAGGGGTTAAGTGTCTTGCTCAAGGACACAATGGTGAATGGGTCACAATGGGGGATTGAACCCGGGTCTCTCAAACCCAAGTGTTATTGATTGCGCCATTCCCACCCTTGCACCTAGTTTATTAGATACACCATGCTAAAACTGATACAGTGTAATATTATATTACTTTTTTTATAAGTCAACTTGACTTTTATCTGAAGCGACTTACAATAAGTGCATTAAATCTTGTTGAAACAACCGCAAGACTCCAAGAACTATGTGAATACAGCTACTACTAATACAGCTACTTCAAGAAAGAAATACAACAGTCCTGCAATAAATCATACCTTCATGAAAGTTAGAAGGATGTCATCACTGGCATTGCATCTTTCTGTGATTTAGCCAACCCTCCAAATATTGACTTTCCAGGATATATAGAAAGATTTTCACTTGAATGCATAAAAATTATGCAATAGTAAGTCGTAATTCTAACTTTCTGTCATGTTTACACATTCATTCCTAACATTTCTGTTTTTTAACTTTCCTTGCAGAAATGGGCTTGCAAAATATAATGTTGAGAAAATACTAAAAATTGGCTTTATATTATATAATTTTATCTATCTAGCTAAAAGCTACGGTGGCTCCGAGGGCTCAGTGAGGAATATTTTTTGAGGAAATGCATAATTTAGCTAAATATTAAAAAATCATGATGTTGAAACTTTTATTGTGAAGAATGGTAACACCCCCGGCTCCCCCTAACCGGAAGTGCGGATTGTTCTGCAGTCAGTTCCTACTTTCTTTTTCATGATGTCCAAGTACAAAACAGTAATTTGGCCTAAAGTGATTTTATTTGGGGACTCCATCACACAGGTCAGCTCCTGCAAGATAATCGATCTTTAAGGACTGTAATGTTATTCTGCATACCGTCTGCTACTCAATTGAGCAGTAGCTGCTAGCTTGCTAGCTTCAGTAAGTTATGTCATTATTAACACAGTGCTGTGGATTCTTTCAGTTTTCATTTCAAGCCAATGGTTGGGGTGCAGAAATTGCCAACAAATTAGCAAGGTAAGTAGTTCCCACATATTAGTTGTTAATTTGAATTTCTCATAAACAAGTCAGGTTTCAGTAACACAGTTCAGAGTTATGAACAGAAATTGTGTTGATGTGATGGTTTTGTAAACAACCAAACTGATGTGCCTTTCACTAATATCTGAATCTGATATGTGTTTTGCCTTCAGAACGTGTGATGTTGAAAACAGAGGACTGTCTGGCTACAACTCCAGATGGGCCAAGATAGTTCTTCCTCGCCTCATCAACACCCAAAACCCAGCAGACAACAACATAGCTGCTGTCACTGTCTTCTTTGGAGCCAACGACTACGCACTGGAAGGTAAAACTTCACTGACAGACAATTTAAGAAGTTCAGTAACTCTGTATCTGATTGTTCTGAGTATAGATCTCTGTGCTTTTTTTTCTTGATTTTTATGAATATTTGGATAGTTGTGTTTGTGTTACTTTGTGTATTTATAACTATAATAAAACTGAGTCCTACAATATGTGCCTTTTGGACGGCAAGCCGCAACTTTAAAAGTGGTAATTAGCCTACATTGGACTAAAGAAAGCAAAATGGTCTTGCAAATATTAAATGTGTGAGAACCGCCTTTGTTTCCTTTGTATATTGAATTGTGGGACAAAACAGTACAAAAAAAAGCATACAAAAAACAAGCATTTTTGGTACATTCATAATTCTTTTTAAAATTAAATACTAAATGTTGTAATTTTTCCATACTCAAAACTGCTTTAAAAGATGTGCATATTTAACAGGCAAGAAGCTATCTTTGGAGCTTGGATAATCTTATGGAAGTGCAAGACTGAGTTGCTGGAGAACCACCCTAAATGTCTTCCATCCATCCACTGCTTGGGCTTCTTGGGATTAGCCAAAATGACTAATTGAAAATGTTTGCACAGAAATATTGTCACTAATAATAGACCATCATACCCTAATGTTTGTGCGTGAATTTGCCTCCTTTTGTCTGTTCCTGTCATGCAGATAAAAACCCCCAACAGCACGTCCCCCTGCAGGAATATTCAGAGAACCTGAAGGCGATCACCAGGCTCCTGGCGTCAGCTGGAGTGTCAGCAGACAGAGTCATCTTCATCACTCCTCCACCTCTTCATGAGCCAGCCTGGGAAAAGGAGTGCATTTTGAAAGGTAACATTCATTCACAGTGTTTCTCCCCTCGTCACACCGGCCATTTTTACTCTACAGGCCTACAGAGATCATGAATGCTTCTTCATGTTTTTTTCCCCAGGATGTGCTCTCAATCGCCACAACTCTGTAGCGGGCCAGTATGCCCAGGCGTGCGTCCAGGCTGCTGGTGAGTGTGGTACGGACGTGTTGGACCTCTGGACGCTCATGCAGAAAGATGGACAGGTAGGTAGAACTCATCACGGTCCCTGCTGTGTGTTTATTCTTGTAGGACATTTACGATTCTATATAAATATAGTATTGTCAATATTGTGTACTTAAATGTTTCAAACATTTTATTTTTCATCATATTTATGAGACAAAGAATGGACGTGACCAGACAAAGTATTTAGATTCTTCATTTTACCCCATTATCTTTCTCTAAATTTATAATTTAACAGAAGTCCTCCTCTGGCTTCAAACATCCTGTTTTGTACTCTGCTCCGCAGGACTACACGGCCTACCTGTCCGACGGACTGCATCTCTCAGAGAAGGGAAACAAGTTTGTGGCTCAGCACCTGTGGGGGCTTCTGGAGAGGCGTGTGGCCAATCTGCCCTTCCTCCTGCCCTACTGGGGAGACATTGATGCCAAGAGCCCCGAGAGCAGCCTCCTTTGTGACCAGTAAAGGAGAGGACGCTGGGATAATATCTTCCATTAAGGTTCTACAGGGCTGATTATTCTGTGGAGAACATAACACTCAGCTGCATTCGTGTGTTGCACTTGTTAAACTGTGAGCCAGACACTGGACTGCATTTAAGTTATAAAACAATGAAGCAGCTGCGATGTGTGTTTCTCAAATGCAAGACCATGTATTCACGATTAAAATCGCACAATAAAGATTTTTATTTTGAGATTTGTGTAGTTAATAAACAAAAAAAAAATAACTCAAGTGTGGACATTTTTAAACATTAAGCATATACACATCAGAACAGATGCCACAGGACATCTGTCCATTTTTGTATCAATTCACATTCATCCAGTAAAATCAATGTTAGCTACACAGTTTACTTGACCTATTGTTAAATACATCTTTCACAATTTCAACATGTGACACAGCAGGCAACAGTGGTGAGAGCGCATTTAAATAAGAGGAAGAGTCGCATAACTCACATTGGCACAGAAGGACAGAAGACCCAAGCGAAAAAAATAACATTGAGCACCTTCGGCGGTTTCTTTTCAAATTAAATTCAGGATTGTTCAGACTCATGTTCATCTACTAGGACGGTCAGGCACAAAAATCAGAAAAGGCACCATGTTGTTTCATATAGGGATAAACCACACAGAAAGAGTACATGACAAAAAATAATCATCACACTATTAGAGTCTTGGAACATATTGTTCTCTTAGTTTCAACAGATGGACAAATACAGTAAGTGTAATACTGATGTAAGAGAAAACCACTCGATCCTTGCACAGTATTAAAATGTATCGCAACTACAAGGGGTTCAAAATATTACATAAGGCTGTAATTTTTATAAACAAACCACTGATGACACAGCACAGTAAAAATGTGTACAAATTATTTCAATTATCCAGTGATGTGTTACTAGTGCAGTTATGACACAGATTCAAGATAAAAACATTTTTAAGTCAACGTTAAGTGTTTGCTGCTTAATATATCACACTGAAATGTTTCCTTTCACGGGAAAGTAACCACAGCTACAACATCAAGTTTTCATCATTCACCTGTTAAAATGTTAGTGGAGTAGGTTGCATTTCTATGAACACAGTACTTTGTGCACAAACATGTGGGAAGGAGGCGGGGGCGAGGCTAAGGATGTTAATGTGACGCTTTTTAAAAAAAAAAAAAAAACAAACATGAGCCACAATTTTTGACAACAGGACACACTGGCAAAATCAGATAGAGCCTCAGGTACACGGGTATTTTGTAAATGATGTAAATAATATGTACATTTTTAATGTGCATTTTCAGAAACCATTTAGTCAGTGGTTATGACAAAAAGATAACTAATGTGTGATGGCAACCGGCCTGCGGTGGATTAAATCCCACAGACCTACTCTGATCTTTGATGCTTCATCTGACCAAGGAAACCCTAACTGTTACCACAGGCACATAAAAACCTGAATTCAGTAACAGGGTTTTAAGACTATTCGTGTATTACTCATATGGTGGTGCTTCAATCCAAATTACAGCTGGCTGATTAATATCCACATTTAGAGTTGCCGTACACTGACCTACGAAACATGTATGCTTTTAACCATTCAAAAGATACGGTCTGTGATTTGCAATAAGAAAGATGCATGATGCGGGTATGTATTTGCATGTTCCCTAAAACACATATCAGTACTGGTGCTTTACTCTCAGCACTCTGTCTCTTTAGAATCAATGCAGTCCTGCCTCTTGAGCCGCCGCCGATCCCTGGCTGGCAGGTTCTGTTCTGTCAGATCCTCGTAGGAGGATTTCGTAGCCAACGAGCAGGCTCCTGCGGTTGTGAAATCGTCCGGCAGGCCCTCCTCTCCCAGGTGAGAGTCGCTGCTGGTGTCCTCCTGGATGGTGGCCATCCGCAGCCCCCCTGCGCTGTCCGGGGTGAGGCCGCAGCTCGGGCCGGGGGCCTGGGTACTGCTGCTGGCTGCGGGAGTGGCCCCGAGCTGGCTCAGCTGCTGATGTTGCAGGGGCAGGGAGGAGGGCTCGGTCGGGCCGGCGGAGGAGCAGGGAGGCTGAGGAGGCTTGACGATGCGCACGGACGCTGACTCGAGGTTGCTCAGCATTTCTTGACTCTGAAGAGCAAAAACAACATGTGAGACTGAAGAACGTCAAGCATCAAAACGGTCTGACTGAGGTGGGATCCATTCCCTTTTTACTACATTCTGCATAAGCTAATTCTCCCGATCTTCAGATTTTAACATGAAATAGTTTACCAAAACCATAAAGATGTTTCCATATTTTAGTAAGAGCTATCTGCTATCTACACCCCATTATTATCCCCAATGCCCCCTTTAAAAAAAAGGGAATGAGTAAAACAAACATTTCTCACAGTGGACATCTTGAGTTGTCAAACAGAGGTGTAACTAATATTAATAATGGCTGCAGTCCATTTAGAAGCACAAGGACCCTGCTATTATGCATGCTGGCTCACTTGCAAGGACATACCTAAATGGAATTAAGCCATCATTAATGTTATTAGTCGCTCCAGCATTTTTCCTGCAACTACAAGTCAAAATGTCTGCCATGTGAAAAGTCTATAGAGGAATGTGCCCTCAGTCTCCACGTGTTCCCTATCAAACCTAAGAAGGACTTGACACAGTGAAGACAGCCATTAAAAAAAGAAAAAGAAAGGAGAAATAAAAACAACAATCACCTAAAAGACGTTACCCTCTTCAATTCAGCAGCAGATGCAAACTTAAAATACTGACACACACTGCATCCGATCCCACAAAAGACAACAAGGTGCAGCCTGCACAGTCCTCTCTCTGTTTGAATACTCAAATGCAATCTTGCCTTCCTTGAGGTGACCTCTGATGGGATACGACTCTGCACGGACTGTCTGTGCAGAGCAACACACTTTGTTTGTTCACACTGAGCTGTTTTAGTTTGAGCCTCTCTCACGTCATCTCTCAGATTAAAAGAGTTGAGCGTTGAGTTTGAGGAGGCAGGAAATAATGACCAGATCAGGGATTACATCAAGGAGTAAGTGACTGCAGGAGTATCCCAAACGTGGGCCACCGACCATGCATCATCATGGACCTAATGGCAACGCAATTCGCAACACCAAACCATGGCACACGCACTCACCTATGGCGGGAGCTCTACTACAAACTTCCACCATCTGCTGCAGTTCCAATGAGAATGGAAAGGGCCAAGGCAAAGAGTGATGGACAGGTCATTTGCAGCTTAAACTGAGCAGGGAGAGTTAGGCCCTTACTGACGGAGAACCTGACCACAAGTTCACACTGCTTCAAGTTAGAGCTTTTTTTCAGGATTCTAATTGCATTTGTGTCCTGCTCTTGCTCTGCTCTTATTTTCAAGGCTTTAATAAATTTAGAACCAGATTTCTCAGGACCGCCTTGGGAATGATGTTACAAAAATGTTTATTAGGTTAAAGAGTATGAATGGTTTGTACATTGAATGTCAGAGAGACAAATATTTTGTCAGATTACAAAGTGAGCAGCACAAACAGCATTTCTCAAAAGTCTCGGAAAACCTGGTTTCAATCCTACTTTTTTCACAACATTTAAAATATATGACTAAATAAGGAACAATCAAAGTAACATTTCTGAGACAATCTGGTTATTATCAAGTGTTTAACAACAAGCAAATAATTGTTTTAATTCAAATATTGCTAAATCCTGACTGGTGCACAGAAGTAAGGAACAGCACCTTTTTCTCATGTGTTTGAATTGTATCTCATTATGTTGTGTACTACTACTCAGTAAAAAGCTGATTGATGTTTTATTTTGTTAAAAAAAATTTTTAGGACCTTTAATACAAAAGAAAAATATATTTATAAAGTTATATCACTACTTTTAAAATTTTTGATTTTGTACATTTTTTAGCTTTTTTTTTAAACAATCATTAAACATACATAGAGATACGTTTGGTGTATGTGTAAACACAAAATAGTAAATTCTTATTTTACTGTTGATCATTGAAACTTATTTATTTTCCTCTCAGCAGGATACTTGCTGAATTGACATAATGTAACACCTAGTTTAATGGTGAATATTAAAAGGGCAAATACCTCCGACGTGAACAATTAACGGTCATGCTCGCTTCTCCTTCCATCATTAAAAGATGTCAGTGTATTTAAAAAAGTAACGTATTAGTCGGTTAGTGTGGCAGCAAGGCTAGTGCACAGGACCATATATGGGCATATAAGAGATGAGAAACTTACGCTTGGAGGGTAAAAGAAGGACTTTGTGTTCTCCTCATACTGCTGGTCGAGTCTTTTGTCCTGCAGAAATAAACACAAAAGGGCAGGGTTGTCATGAATGATGTCATTACTGTAGCGGGTGAAGAAGACATTTAAGTTCAACCACAGACTTACAGAATCCTAAACAGGAGCAGTTAATGGCATGCTAAAGACACAGGGAAATAGTGTAACTGTAACTGACGTCCAGCTTTTTCTTACCACACAGTGAACCAGGATACTGAGAGGAATCCAGAAGACAAGGGAAAACACCACGACAGAGCCCACAATGTTATCAGCCAGGAACTTCCCTGGTGGAGAGGCGGCGTTGAGGACAGTGGTAGAGACAAAAAACAAATAGAAAGCCGAAGTTTAAGGAGAGCAACAAATCAGGTTTGAACTTGACTCAGGTACTAAAGTCATCAGCAACAACACAAACAACTTACTTTCCAAATACTCATCCTTATCATATGGCTGACTAGATTTGAAAGTGGCCCGTTGTAACCAGCTTACCAAATGTGTTAATGTTTAGTTTGTCGATAAAATCCCACAACCTCTCGATCACGTCTTGCACCTGCTTCATGCACTTTCCCTGTTTTAAGAAAAGAAAGTTGACGCTCTCCAAACAGTCAAATAAAGCAAAAATCAAAGAACTCATAGTGACTTTTACACAATTTTGTAAGCCCCGTTAGTGCTGGAACGTGACAAGAAAATACTAAACATGATGGAAATGGTAGGATCAGCTAGAGTCCTGTCTGGAGAGTGGACAGATATAAAAAATGTGGTGACTCACGGCCCCGTCACAGAAGCCCACAGTGCAGGGTTTTCCTTTGCGAAGGAAAAGGAAACTGCCATTGGTCTGGAGGAAGGGAGAGCAAGTGCCATCTTTTCTCCTGCAGCACACTTTACAGGAGTTCTCCGTAGCTGCAAACAGAAGAGAGGACGCTCCATTAACAGGGGCAGTGCACACATTCACTTTCACTGGCAGGATCCACAACATTAGTCGGACAATCCTCTTGAGGCTCTCCTAAGTATAGGACTTTACCGTTGCAGGCACAGGACTGAAGGTTCTGCATGGCCTCACAAAAGGGGTTGCACTCTCCATTGCGACATTGGCCGTTGTCAACACACACAGTGTTGTCAGCAGCGTTTTCAGGAGGTGGACACTGACTGCTGTTGCCTGACATGTGAAGAAAAGGTAGGGAGTTATAGTTTGACTATAGTTATAGTCAAGGTATTAATAATTTATCATTTTAAAAAGGTACCTAACAGCTCAGCAAACAGCCTTCAAGTGGTCGCTGCAGTTCTTGTGTTACACCAGCAGGAGGCACTCACCTGTACAGGAGGATATGCCTTTGCAGGTAGCGCTAATGGGTTCCTGGCACCTTGTTCCAGCCTGCTCAAACTTGCAATTCTTACAGCAAGGGCTGTTTCTGTCACTGTGGAGACAACAGAGACATGTGTGACTGAAACTAATACCACAAAGATTTTCTGACATCTCAAGTTCAATCAATGAATCTGGTGTTTGAGATTTAGACTTGAAGAGTGGGTTTTGTACAAGTGATCTATCGTTTGGATCTCATACCTGCACTGTGCACCACGTTTAAATTTGCAGTCAGATGAGCAGCAGGGGTCGTCGTTGAGGTGGAGTAGCCCAGGGTCGCACTCTTCCCCATCCTCCACTCTGGAGTTCCCACATACCTTACTGTTCCTCTCTTTGAAGCACAAGGGAGCCTTAAAACGCAATGTCTTTCCTACAGAGATCTTGCTGCAGTTGGAGAAACGCTTTAGGAGGGAAGGGGAAGTAGACAGTGCTTATTATCTAGGGGTAGATTCTTTATGATCAGCTGTGACAATGTGACTGCTGTGAGGCTAACATATTAGAATAATAGGCATAAAAAGCTCTTTCTAATGCAAAACAATTGCATGGATAAAATGTATACAAAGTTAGAGAAATAAAGGTGTTTCTACCTGCGACCAGTTTATCCTTAATGACAAAACAACGCATGTATTTACAGCCACGCAAACATTTGAATGTCCTTTGTATGCTTTTTTTACTGCTGCGTACCGATGTGGTTCAAGATTTCGTTTTAACCCTCGCATAGATAAACAGTAGCACTTTTCACAGTTAAACTGCAGCAAAAGACATGTGCATATTAGCTGTTAAGGCTGACATCGGAGGAGGTACAATACATTTAGTCAGTCATTCAGTCTGTCATTACATTTCACAGGAACAACCGTGACTCACATTTATCCAACACTGTAGATTAAGCAACTCACTTAGGAATGGCATTCACACTTCTTATCACACTTTGCCTCATTAACATCTTCAGAACTGTCTGAAGAGCTTGTTATAAACCTTCCTACATCGTAATGCTTCTGTTGAAGCCTGTTGTATGTTTAAGTTGAACACCTTTTTTTTTTTTTTTTTTTTTTAAAATTGGGCAGCCAGGTACCTTGTTGTTGATATGGTCTCCGCTCACAGCGATAGGGTACATGACAAACTTCCCCCCGTGGTCGTCACTGGGTGCACAATAAGGGATGTTGTCAGGATCGTGCTCCGCTCCAAAGTTATGGCCCAGCTCATGAGTGGTCACCAAATCTGCTTCCTGAACAGAGCAGACCAAATATACTTGTTTCAAATATCAGATCATCTATCAATCAGCAAATGTAGGACTGACAACATGTGTCTACGCAACACAAAGATGCTGGTCTTTAACTACTAGTCATAACACTGATTTCACTGACAGAAACATTTATTTAATCACAGACGCTACAGATCCACTCTTAACAAATACCCCCCAAATCCCAAAACTTCCTCCCAACTCAGATAGAAACTGTGCAGAGGAGTAAGCAATGCACTGACACCTGAGGTGTCAAAATGCAACCAAGCTGACATCAATACTCATAACACCCACACAAAAGGTGTGTCTGGCCTACTTAGAATCTAAACTTGGCTGGGTGACATGTTGCATAACATCCTGACTAAAACCGAGTGCACCGAGTCATTAGTTTTGTCAAAGATGAAAACTGAAAAGTAAAACAGACCTTTGTTAGGATGGTTTTGCCATAGTTCTTGGTGCTGGTCAGGCCTGTGTTGAGGTAACTTGGCTTCTTTACAGAGTTAGATGGGTAGTATGCTAAAAAAAAAAAAAAAAAATCACACAATCAAAAGAATGATGTCAGTATCGGGTTTTGCTTTACAAAAGCCCAGGGCTGCAACATACAGTTCCATGTCAGACAGTGCACATGAATGTAAGATTTTTGTTGACACTGGAACAAAGATGGTCTCTTTCAAAAATGACACAAAAGCAACAAAACAGAGCAAAGTTTCATTCCATTATAAAACATTTCACTGATACGATTCAAGTCAGCCTAAATTAACCGTATATACTAGTAATGTAGGATGGTTGCTAGGTTGTATGATGTAGACGTATTTACACTTATCAAGAGATAAGATGTCCTTACGTTTTGGGCAGAGGCCGCCGAGAGCCAGAGGTTTGGAGGGGGCAACGTAGGCCAGACCCAGTGTGCCCTCATCAAAATCCTGGTAAGTGAACAGGTGGGCGAGACACACGATGGAGGCGTTGTCAGCTATGTCTGAGCTGAATTGCTGTGGGACACAGGGAGAACTTTTATTTACCAACATTAGTGTATGTCAAAATTTGTTGTATTCCCTGTTTCACAAAGACACTGCAGGATGAGCCCTTTTCAATAAGGTTTTACTTACATAAAAAAAAACCTTATTGAGATAATGACGCAAAGCCACGCGCCAAACCGGACTTGTTTATTGTTATAAAAGATTATAAAGATTATACCATTATAAAGACATAGGATATGAGTGAAGGAATGGATTAGCACACGTGGGCAGCAGGGATTGTTTGTGCTACAGAGAGAGCTGGAGGTGGGTAAAAAATGTTTTATAGTGTAACTCTGCCAGCTGCCTACAATCATTGACTGGACGTGGATGACAAGTAAGCCAACGACTGGCATGCGCCGACCAATCACAGATTTACCCCTGATCACAGCCCGACGGTCCCCAAGCTAGGTGACGTGCAAGCAGGTCTTAAAATCGTGTCGCGTGAACTAGGGCTGGGCAATAAAACAATAATGATAATTATAGCAATATAATTTTCCTCAATAACAATATAACAAATGTTCAATATATCATCAATAAATGTTTTATTTCATTCATTTGAATCCTAAATGAATTAGCACTTATTTTTTCTATTAAGATATTTAATTTGTTGTGGAAAAGGACTAAAAAAAAGTATTAATCATATTTTTTTAACAAAAGATTTTATCGTAATTGTACTGAATGTTTTCCCTCAGATTTGTGAAGTGATCCTTTGTTTGGCATCAAGTGTTTGTAAAGTTCAGACCATAACGAATAATTTAGCCACACAATTAACTATCTGGCTTCTTCAATTTTCACTCAGGAGGGAAAATCAGCCTTTAAACTTGATAGACGTAATGATTTGACATTTATCATGATAAATATCGACATCAAATTGTATGTTTTTTTTATTTTTGGCCATATTGCCCAGCCCTGGTGTGAACTAGGCCTTTGCTTCACTAGCTTAGTTTCGCTCAATTCCTGGATACCTATGGGATCATGCTTATGTTATTTGATCACATAGAGACTCAAAAATTCAGCCAAGATACCTGATGTGCTGTTTGACATAACTTCAAACTGCACCAAAAACAAAAAAGGTCTGTCCTAAGGTAGTTATTAGTTTCTGACTCTAAAGTGGGAAAAACAGTTCCCAAAACTACTGAATCTCTAAACTCTCTCTTTAACAAAATCACACTCATGTAGGGTCTTCTATGTGATCTCCTTTTGAAATCTTATGTAACATTGTTTCCCTTCCAATCACTGAGCCTCGCCTGAAACAGTATGGAGCCCCCCTCAGGAGTCCCGCCTCACAATCTGAAAACCTCTGACCTAGAACGTGTGTTGTCACTTATCGGTCAACATGTCTGTTATATGCTTATTTGGGTCCAACTCTATTGTACACAGCTATTGTACATTTGTGTGAACACAAGCAGTCCTAAGGTTTTGCCAGAAAAGCACCCACTCAATTTTTCTAAACTTCCCCTCCCCCTATGTCCCTCTCACACCGACGCACTGTTGCTACACATTTTGTGTATCTAGACATATCCTGTCATTTTGCCTATAACATGACATAACATTACATTTAGCTGACGCTTTTATCCAAAGCGACTTACAACTTCTATCAGAGGTTGCACGCCTCTGGAGCAACTAGGGTAAGTGTCATGACACAATTGTGGATGTGTCACAGTGGCGGATTGAACCCAGGTCTCTCACACCAAAGGCATCTGTTTTATGCACTGCAGCATCACCACCCCATACATCTGACGATACGTTTCTCTCTGTCTCTCTCCTACCTCCAGAAGTCTCTTCACATCCCACACCTCCCTCCCTTTCACAGGGCTGTTCTCCATGTTGTAGTGGACCCAGTTGGAGCCAACATGGCCAGGGGGAGGCTTTGTAGGCTCCTTGTTGATGATGATCTGCGAATGGTAACCACAGACACAGTTTCTGAACAATTCAGCATGTGTAATTACAGAATAATATGTCTTTTTAGAATTTAAACAAATCTTTGCGTACTGGCTCATAATTGTGGTTACATAAAAACATTTCATAGTCCAGATTTTAAGCCATGTTCTGTACATTAGATTTATCCCTCAAATCACTGATAATAAATTATTTGTAAAATTATTTTACATTAACCTGCAACATAGTTTGTCAGAAGTGTTTCTCTCACAAGTAAAAATAGCATTACTGCAGTAAAAAATAGCTTTATTGCAGTAAAAATAGCTTTAAAAAGGTAGAGGAGACAATTTGACTCAAGTCAGCATAATGTTTTAGGGTTTGCATTTCAAGTCCTAAAACCCTTTTTATAATGTATTGGGATTAAAAGTGGCTTATTGTAAGTTCTTCTTGACATGTATGGTGTAAAAAAAATGAAAAATAACTCTGTGTAGCTGAATGAATGCATATCTTTTCAGTGAGAAAACCCTGGACTCAACAGTGTCTCCATTCATTCCCAAAGCCTGTGGAACAAATTAAATTACCCCACGAAGCTCACACAAAAGCGTTCAGTTCTTCCTAAAAATGCTTTCCTCAAACCCACTGACTGACAGTGTTGTTCGCAGCTGCACTTCCAGGAGTGACTCGTTGTAAAACAATGCTGTCATGCTGCTGAGAGCAGTGACATCTGATGCTACAACGCCACAACTTGTTCCAGAGGTGAGACTCGAAGTACAACACGCAGCTAGCCGCGCACACACACCTGATGGATCTGGACCCCGTAGCCTTTGAACTCATCATCCCAGGTTGTGTTCCTATAAATGTCATCAACTCGATCAATCAGCTCAATCTGGAGGGAGAAAAGAAAAAAAAAATCATAAAGCAAGAATTATTCAACTAATATATGAACAAAACTACAAACATATTTTTTGACTTTGCACATATCATTAAGACAGACCAGGTAGTTGAGTGTGACGCTCTCTTGACCTCGGCCCATGTGTTTAAAGAAGCGGTAATCTGCGACCAGCAACAGGGGGCAGGTATTCTTCTTGTGATCATGAGCCTGTCTCTTCTCTCGGTGGTGGTGAACTACAAGGAGGAAGCAGGAAGCAGGAAGAGTCAGAGAGAGAGAGAGAGAGACAGACAGACAGAGAGACAGATATATTAGAAGGGGTAGAGAAAGAAACAGTCAAACAAAGTAACAATATTCAAACAGTCATGGGTAAGCTTACATAAAGGCAAGACAAAGTTCAACAATGAGGCCATGCTCCAGTATCCAACTGTTAATTGCCCTCATTTTCACATTTAGCAGCACGTTGTCTTTTTTGTTGCCTGTGAACTGATTAAGCTCTGCCTCCATTCTTCAAGCCAGAATTAAATAGCAGTTTATCTTTATAGTAGAGTGCATAACAATAAGTGTGAACGAGGTCCGCTGCATATTCTGACAACTAAAGAAGGCAACAAATTCACACACAGACCGTACAATGTTACATTCAAATCAAGCTCCAGCTAGTGCAGAGGTTGAAGTATACTCAATAGTTTTCACTTCTATAAAACGATCTGTTTTACATAACTTGACTGTACCAAATAGATTAGGCAATTCACTTTGTAAAGGCATTGCTTAGGGGTGCAAACAAGTATTTTCATAGGCAATTAATATATTGATTATTATTTTTTCACAAATGCTTCTCAAGAGTTACATTGTAAGAAAAATGCAAGTTCAACTTTGCTGTTCAAACTGCAATTGTTTCAGTGACATATTTCTTCCACTACAATAATAACAATTTACACAGTTTTTCCCCTTGTCATGTGTTTCCTCCCTGCAATGACTCTACACACACCTGGTTTCAGAGCCTTTAAAAGGCTACAAAATGAAAAATCCACATCTAAAAAAATTGTAACATTCTGTGGTTTACAAACTTAATGCAAATCCTCACATTTTAGAAGCTGTAAGTGAGGATCATGTTTTATCTCACTAAAACAGAAAAGCACAGAGGGAATCTGGAGGGACGCCGCAAAACTTCACGCATCCTAAACTCTTCAAACAGTCGGAAGCAGAAAATAACAGAAAAGGACACAGGAAGCAGCGAGACATTTGAGCATTACATCACACACTTGGCTGTGCGCCGTTCAGAAGTGTGGGTGTGCGCTGCCCTGGCTTCCACAACAAGCAGTGGGAGACCAGTGACGACTCAGAGTCATCTCATTGGGCAGCAGTGCCTCCATGAATTTAAATGCCTCCTCCGTAAGAACCTTCACCTCAACTCATATCCCCAATGAGTGCTTTCAACCAGCAGTCTGTGAGAGGTGTTTTAGATTCCTCCGCTGGCACATTATCAGTGTTACATGCTTTACATTTCCAAAGCAACACAAAAGAGAAAAAAAGGCATTTGGCTGTTACATAATCCCCACTTGTCTGCAGTGTATGTGCATAATATGGGCTAGGTTTGACAGATAAAAAAGACTTTTATTAAGTGACTGTTGCAGAATCTGACACCCACCTCCTTTGTCTCACTACTAGAGCTGCCTCCTTCCTTCTCTCCACCTTAAACATTTGTTATCCTCCTCCTACTTTTTATCTACTCTTTACCATAAACAAGAGCACAGAGCCTAGGTTGCACCAGATATGTGATCTCCCAAAAAAACCCTTATACTTCATCCTCCTCCTACACGTTTCCACTACAGGGGCACAAATATGAACACACACATTAGCAAGACTCTCCACCCCTAGTGAGGGAAATGGACAACAAATCACCCTTTTCCTGATCCACCTCCTCCTGCCCATCCCAGTCCCTCCTGGCAGTCTGTGGCAGCAAGTTTTCAGCCTCTGCATGGATGTAACCACAAACTTTTGGGGAGACGATGCGGCTTAGGTTCCTGATGTCCTCTGAACGATAAACCAGCAACCTGCCGTCAGTCGGGGAATTGGTAAACCTCCACAGGGGCTAGAGGAGTCAGAGAGGGTCACAAGGAGGAGAACAAAGGTTGGGAGGGAGAAAAAAGGAGTAACAAAGAGAAAATATAAAGACATATCCAGGTAGTGGCAGTGATGTAGGGAATTTAAAAGGAATGCCTGTCACTTGCTATTGCAACATAGACATTTAATTTCTTCTCATTCTTCACCAACATTAATATACAACATAGTCCTTAAGTACTCGGACAGCAACACATTTTGTTTTGACCCCCCACCCTGAATTTTAAACAGTGCAGAGGAACAGTGTGAAAGTTAAGATGAGTCAGTTCTCTCTGTAATTGTTTCATTTCAGAACCAATTTGCTGGCTGGCAGAGCAAAGCGTGTCGCTATCAATATACTTACAAACCGCACTGTATACTTGTGGTAGAGAACAATAGTTCCAGTTTTGAGTGCAAAATATCCTCATCGTTAGATTTACTGGACTACAACGCAAAAGTATCAATCAAACTCCTCCTTTACATTTACTTATTTAGCTGACGCTTTTATCTAGGGATGCTCCACAATGAAAATTCTTGGCCGAAGCTGAAACCGAATATAATGAAAAAATCTGCAGAATACTGAACAAGTACATTTACATTTTTCCATTTATTTTGCCTTTTTTTACCATTGCATAAATTAAATATTCAAAATGTGCTTTTTACTCAGTGTTTCCCACAGGACTTGGAGAGACTATGGTGGGTAAGTACAAGGCCCAAGGGGGTCCAGAAGAGTAAATTATATGTATCCATTTACTTTTAATGTAAACAAGTAATATGTTTTATACTTTGAATATAATCCAATTAGTCTTATTTCAACACAGTATAGACACCTTATTTTGAAAACTGGACGTTGTCACAAGTGTATCCTCACACTAAATTCATCAAGCCCAACCCAATTTGATAAATAATGTTGTATGTGGTTCTCGTATCGCGTAACATTAAGACTTCATAGCCTCTCTACAGGTTGGACTCTTATGCTACAACACTTGTCTTTGTAAAGAGAGAAACTAATAGGATAAATTTGCTAACCTGCCTGTCAGCTCACTCTGGTCCATTTCAGTGGATATAACGTTACCATAAAGGCTTGCATACGTGTGCACTCCAAATGTAGGTGCGGCTAGCTCGAACCCAGGTCACTCACACCAAAGGCATGTGTCTTACCCACTACACTACCGCCACTCCATCTTTTAATCATTTCACATTATTTAGTCATTTTTTTGTGTCAAAAAGCACTATCAAGAAAAAGGTGCCCACACACTGAAAAGCTTCCCAGATTTAGAGGACAACACTGTAGCACTGTATTCAATTATTACTTGGTTGCCTTTTTCTTGATTTTCTTTGTGGCCAGTGTGGCCCCTCAACTGTTAAACTTAAGCCAAACACCTTGGATAAAATGCATGAGGATTAAGTGTCTTACAAAAAAAGGGTAAACCCTCTCGGTTTGAATTCTACAGAAAGATTGATTTTCAACCTTACCTCTACATTATATTCTGCATCATCGGTTAGAATATGAGCAGAAAACTCATCTCCTTCTATGTGTGCCTGTACACGTGAATTCTCCTCTCCTGCAAACACAAAACAAATAGTTACTTTTTAATGATTGATAAATGCAGACTAAATCAAATAATCTATTAAGTAAAGTGTACAGATACATTAACATATTATTGTGCCAGCCAGCCCAACATATGTGGCAAACAGTGGCAAATATTCAGATATCTCACATTAAGGTCTTAAATAATAATTTGTCTATTAAACTTTACTTGTTTTGCATATGCAAACTAAGACAAAGCAGGATCAGTATATATAAAAATTTTTTTAAAAACATCGGTGCAACCCTCTTCCTATAAGCCATTCGCTCACCAACAACATGTCCTGTGAAATAGTTCTGAAGCTGAACATCGTAGTTCTCCTCCCTCCCGTGTTTATCAACAAACACAGCTTTGAAGTTGTCAGTGAAAAGGTCCGTGTTGGTGGTCAAGTAGAGCTTGAAATGTCTGAAGTCGAAAAAAGATAAAACAGAGTACATCTACTTTAATCCAATCATGATTACATGGTACAGTACTGTGAGGAGTCATATGGGATTTCATGTTGGTACCAAGGTGAAAAAATACTTTCTGTATGACCTGTCTTGTATGATCATAGTTTTAGTCTGATCTATGATATTTAAAGATGACAACTGGTGTAAGTGTAATTGGTTGCTGTAAATATAACTATGTGCTGTCCAACGTGGGAGTGATGGGGGGCAAAATCCACAGATCTTGTTCTGTGCAGAAATGCATTGCAAACATCAACTGAGGCTCATATGACTCTTCAGCTATTTAAGACATTTGTTTTCCAAATCAAGTAGGTATTTTAGTCATCAACTTCCCTCTTTTTGTTTCCACTTAGTGTTCCCTTGCTGGGTTTCAGTGGACGGAAAGCAACACAAAAGAGGGAATTTCCTACAAAAAAGACAGAAATTTTGGAAGATGCCGACTTTATAGACTAACTCCGACCACAGAAGCATGATTTCAGCTCTGCATTTCCATGGCATTTCACTGTTTAAAGCTGTGCAAGGACTGTGGATTTTGACCAACCTGGCTGTTCCCGTCTCAGAGGCACATACATGCTTTGATAGAGTCTACCAACTGTTTCAAGCGGCACAAGAGTCAATGCTCTAGAAAAAATCTCTGACATTTCCAATCCTGTCACAGATGACTACGGCATTTTACTATTTGGCTGAACATAAAATCTGCAGTGTGGACTTTTATCTCTATTTTACTACTTGAAATACAGAACAAGTGAAGTTATTTAGGTTTCATTTAGTTTTGCTTTTATGGTCACCCTTCTCTCTTTCTCGATCTCTTCACCATCCCGTCTCTTTGTTTCTGTAATTCCCTACCTTGGTTTTGAGGCTTTTATTTGCAATTAAGAATGATAAATAGAGGGAGCGATAACTTCCATGACAACAGAGGGCTGTTTCACAAAAGCAGGATTTAGAAATCCAGGATGAGAGATAAAGCTAGGCTTGACATAGTCTGATCAGTACATCCTGGCTTTATCAGTTTCACAAAGGCCAAACTAGGCTCAGAAGGTGCAACTAAGTCAAGCCAGATGTAAGTAATTCAGATAAATGGGCGTCAACAACTTTCTTCAAGAGACCACGCTGTCAATCACAGATTCATTGATGCTGAAATGGAAAAGACGTGTGCAGCATACTTTATATGCTGTTACTCACTGTGTGTAAAAAAGGTTTTTGATGAAAAAGTGCACATAATATAAAAAAAGAAAGAAAGAAACACGGCCGCATTATTAAAACAGCGAGAAAAGCGTGGCAGACAATAGAGGGCCGACTTAATAAGTAAGTAGCTAAAAGAATCACTGCTCCTAACTTAGACTTTTAATTATAATCTTACCATGAATAGTAACGTTATGTCAGACCTTAAAAGTGAGATGTGGACCATAATATGTCACTCAGCAAATGTATTAATTACAACCACTAATCAACATACTGTCTATTCAATTCAATTTTATTTATATAGCAGCACTTTCACAACAAAAGTATTTCTTTTCCTCAAAGTATTGCCCATTTAACCCTATTTTGAAATAATAGTCAATGCTGAAATATCTGAGTGGGGAGTCTGGGGGTCCTCGCATTTTCCGTTATATATATATATATATATATATATATATATATATATATATATATATATATATATATATATATATATATATATATATGCTTGGCAGAGAGGCTGGAGGTCTGTCAATTTTGTGTGAAAATGGTGTACTTGTTTAGTCAATATGGATAATAGATAAAAAGTCAATGTTGTGGTGCTCATAGAAAATACTTTATGATATCTGTAACTTGACCCTGAGGCAGTCTGACACACCCAGTCTGCCACTGTACTAAGTATAAGCACATCCAGAGGTGAACACTTCCTGCTGTGCTAACTGTTATGTGTTTTACAAAATGTTAGACGTCTGACCTGCACACACTTGAAAAAAATAACAAAATAAAAAACAGGACTTGGACTTAAATATGGAGATAAAAATAAGCGCTGAGGACATTGGAAATCAAGCAACTACAAAGAGAAGTGATTTAGTGTACTAGAAGTACACTGTAAGCCAAACTGTAACACAATGTATTGTAGTAATCATTGTTTTCTCTCCCAAACACGCAGTTGTTTCATGAATAAACAGTGCAAAATATATCCTCCTTACTGAAGTAGGACTATAATTTGAGAGTATTATAAAATGACATAGGATTCCTACATAGTGTGTGTGTTTCTTGAGTGACATATAATGTCCGGTGCTAACTTTTAAGGCACAATATAACATTATAATTATGACAATTTCAGTTAAGAGCTGTGATATTTTTAGCTTTTCACACATTCAGTCAGTCCAGTATTAGCTGCCACACTTTCTTTCGCTGGTTTATTGCTGTACCTGTGTTAAATTTTCTTTTATTGATCCTTTTTTATTATTTTTATTTTTTACAAGTGCTTTCATTCCACATAAACCTACTCGGTGATGCTCATTGTGTGCAAAGTAGGCCTATGGTGCACGCATCTTCTGAAACCTAATAACCCCAACCTACTGATTTTAATACAGGCTACTGAAAAATATGCAAAACACATAGGCCTACATAAGAACACGGAATGACTGAAAAAAAAAAACACTTTGGTTTCTGATCGGCGTGAGCGCTGACTGAACAGATAAGGCACCAGGATTAAATAAGCCTGGCTGTTAGCCTGGTCTGGAGCAGGCTGGATGTACGGAATAAATGGCCATGGTAACTTATGTGCTTCTGCTTTCGTGAAACCGAGTAAGGGCTAAATTCAGCAAGGATAACTGGAAAATCCCAGCTTAAGCCCTTATCTTGATTTTGTGCAATACCCCTCAGGAATGACTGTAGCAACCACTAATAAATATTTTTCAATATATGTATGGGCATGTGAGTTTTATTTTGAAACAGATTTGACAAAATGTGACCCTACCCTGCATCATTCCACCAAGACCAAAACACTTGCTTCGAGGTGGGTTAATGTCAGACATGAGGGTGCTGATGTACCTGTGCAGGGCTCTGAAGCTCACCAGGCGCTCCAGGTGTGACTGGGTGCGGACGTCCCTCTTCCTTACAGAGTGCAACTGGAGGCCCGACAATGGAAGCACCTCGAAATCTGACAGGATGGAGTTCAGGGAATCTGCAAGAGAAATATAAAGAGGCGATGATTGCCCTACATGACCAAGCAAGAAATTGCTTTTGTTCATTAAAAACACCAGAGTGATTACATCTGGAGCCAAGGCTAGCAGGGTGATGCTTTTGTTTAGCAGCTAATTAAAATTACCCAGGACTCAATGCCGTAACATGTTATAACACTTAATAAAATATTATTGTTGATAATCACAGTGAATAAACTTAACGTTGATAGCATGAAGTCACAGCAATCCCCGTTAACGCCCATTATTCCAAAGACAGTTAGCATTACCATTAACGCTAGCGTTAGCGTCGGTTAGCTTGATAAGTTACTTACCAAACTCCGGGGTTTCTTCATGGTTATCCTCCGGAGTAACTCTTGACTTAACTGCACTGTTGACCCAACAAGGAGCCAGAAAGGCAATTAACACTATGCTCCTCATTTTCGGTCGGCTACGCTACTGCTGTCATTTTGAAAAGTTAGTCGGTTTGTCTGAAACAGCTAGCTGAGCTACCCGGAAGTGCGTCGCGGAGATAACATCCGCTTTGAGTATAATATATGGGAACGTGGGAAGCAGAAACACAGAAGTTACACAGATAGTTTATTGATGACAGAGGAGGAAGTAAAAGTCGCAAGACCAAAATGTAAAGTTCTGCCTTCAATAGTAAACATCTCCATTATATATATATATTGTATTTGGCTGAATTATTATCAGAGGTGGAAGCAGTATTCAGCAAACATACTCCATCACAAGTCCTGCATGGCGTGCAAAATCTTGCTTAAGCAGAAGTAGTCAAGTATTACCAGCAAAGTGTAAGGTATCAGATAGAATACACTTATTCTAAATACACTTTTCTATTATATGCAGGACAGTGGCTCCTCCAACTGCCACACACCGATGGGTCCGTGAGTAAGACAGCTAACCCCCAGTTTCTCCAGAGAGATGCAACAAGTCAATACACGATCAAAAGTAAATCATAATTTTTTAAGAAAAAATGTGAAATATTGCTGGTTTCGTTTTCTTAAAGGTAAGGAATTGCTGCTCTTCGTTGTCATTTATGATAGTAAATGAACAGTCTGGTTTGGACAAAAGAAGCAATTTGAAGATTTGGGCTTTTATAGACTAAACGATTAATCATGAAAATAGTCGGCGATAATGAAAACAATCGTTTGGTGCAGCCCTGCTCCAGAGTCTGCAACCTCTGAGGATTATAGCAATTATACATTTCTTAGGATAAGTGTCAGATAAATGTGTAAAATGTAAATGTTATATTATTACTGGATTATTTCTAAAGTATTAACATGTAAAATGTATTTTAATGTTGGTGGAGCCAAGTTTAACAATACCTTATGTACTGTTGGGCATTTCACAACTTTATCATGTTTTAATGTAAAATCTTAATCTGTAAAATATAGCTGTTAAATGATAAAGTAGAAATACAAGAACCTCAAAATTGTAGAATTACATAAATGTACTTCAGTATTTTCCACCACTTCCTTTTGAAGTGTAGTAAAAAAGATTAAGTTTTTGAATTCATGTACTTTCTTTCCAACACGGTTGTATGACATTTGTGTATTTGTGTTCTTAAATAACCCAAGTGAATGCTTCTATAAAAATATTAAACAGAAAAACTTCATTTATAAGTGAACTTGGGTCCCGTGAAAGGTGTTATAAAAATGTTATTAATGCTTTCAATACAAAACAGATTAACAGAAAGATATTGACAAAAATCATTAAATTAAGTTGTTAACAGTTACAATAATAAAAATATATTCCTAAATAAAATTCTCATTCCTGTCTAAGGTTGTCATTTAACAAACAATTACAAACATTCAAGTACATACTATTAAGCAAATAAAATAAAACAGAAAGACCAACTTGGTTTATAAAATGTTTTATTCATGTTAACATAGCTGATACATAGGGATTCAAACAGTTCCACAAGGCTTTTGGGGACTACAATTGAATGAATAGCAAAACAATAGTGGTCCAAATCTCTAATGACAATCACTGGACAGACTAACAAATCATCCTCTTTTAGGATGTGTACAAACCTGCAATGAAATTTACTAAACTTGACATTTGGACTTGTTGGGTGTGTGTTACAGCATTTGCTCCCATTCCAGTGTAATATCTCAAGAGACATGCATGACAGAATTATCTTCTTCCCATTAAAAAGGTCCCAGCATTTGGTCAGACAAGCCCCACCCCCAAACAGGCATGCTTTAGTGAAAAAGTGGCATCATAACCAGGGCAGAAAGTGAGGATTGAACCAATAGACTACTTGGCTGTATTATAGCATTTGTTGCCAGCATGTAAAGTGCACTAGCTTTCCCTGCAGTATGAAAAATTGAATCTGTTTGAAGTTGGACTTCAGCTGCTGTAACCGTACCACGTAACTGTCTAGACAGAGACACTAAAAAGAAATAAAGATATGGTGAAAACTAGTTTTTATAGCCAACATTTCTTATCGGGGGGAATCCAAACTTTCTCAATCAATGGGATTTAGACTTCCAGTTGGTCAATGACATTTTCTGCCTCTAAAATTGAGCTAGGAGTCTGATATCATGTCAAGCTATCAAACACTTTTCTACAGCTGAAACTGCACAAATGGGAAGGCCAGGACAAACAAATTAAATAGGGAATGGAGGTTTCTCTTTTCACCAATTTGTTGTCCAAATCTACATTGTGAAAAGCATGATTTTTTTTCCTTACACGACTCTTTCAGCAATGGGTTTCATTGGTAGAATGTTTGAGTGGAGCAATAAGGAATGGAGGATGTGTAAAAGGTTTTTTTTTGTCCTTTTGTTGTTTTTGGAGATGACCCCAACAATGAGGGCTTCTGTTATGCATTTATTTGTTTTTTAGCTCTCATTCTCACCACCCTCTCCTCCTTCTCCAGCATCGCCCTCTTCAGCAGCGTTGTCCGATGTCCATAACTGAGGAGACAAACAGATATTTAGGTTAAAATACAGTGGAATACAGTCAAATTTCCATTCTCCACCATTTTTAAATGTTGAAGCATTGCAGAGTCAATTAACACTATCTGTACACGCACGGTGCCATTAAAACGGCAGCAATTTGTGCAAATGTACTACAAAAAAACCCCAAAACAATCTGAGTTCTCGTCTACACAAATGTTTTCAAAGGCTTTATGCAGCACATTGTGTCAAATCCTTGAGGTGGAATAAACATTTTAAACAGTACATGACTGATGCAGGTTTTTCCATAACCATGTGAACCCTAATGAATGCCTTGGAGGAGATGCTGTCCGGAAGCATGTGCCGTTTAGACCTCATTTTTATGGTTCAGTGCGTCTCACCACTTACAACGACAGCAGGCTTTTGACCTTGTATGGCCTTTTCAACAAATGAGTTTGTTTGAAGCATTATAGGACCATGTGACAGACATTGAGGCAACACTGAAGGTCATTTCTGTGCCGTGTGAAAAGTGCAACACTCACTGTCAGGTTGTCTCTTAGGAGCTGCATGATAAGAGTGCTGTCTTTGTAGGACTCCTCATTTAGCTGGTCGAGCTCAGCAATGGCATCGTCGAATGCCTGTGAGCAAAAAGGAAAAGGTTAACATTTGCAATGCAACATTGTGCAACTGAGGTCTGATTTTTGTAAGAAATGCCTGCAGACCTTTTTAGCCAATTCGCAGGCTTTTTCTGGGGAGTTGAGGATCTCATAGTAGAAGACGGAAAAGTTGAGCGCCAAGCCCAAGCGGATGGGATGTGTGGAGTCCATCTCAGTCTTGCTGATGTCAAACGCTTCCTGGTATGCTTGCTGTGAGTTTTCAATGGTCTCTGGAGATGGAGGAAGAAAACAATATAATAGTCAGAATACGTACATGTTGAGGTTGAGATACAAGTCCATTGTTTTTTTATTATTTATACAAGTTTCTAGTTAAAGCTACAAAACCTAAAACATTCTGACACACTGGTTCAAACATACAATTAAAGTTAAACTGTACAAAAGCAACAAAGCTGGGGTTTTACAGTAGGTATGCAAAAAATAATAAAATATTCCACTTATTTTGACAGATATGGCGATTGCAACACGAGTCACGATTTTTGTGGGAATGGTAATTTTTTGGATTTCATTTTCACTGAAAAAATGTAAATGATTGTTGCTTGGGTCTGTATTTATGTTCCCTTTGTCTTGAGAACATGATTTGTAGGTCGGGGCATCTCTGTAGCGCCACAATGTTCAATTTATAATAGTGTTAAAAATTTTACAGCAGCTCCTGGAATTTGGATATTGCGATTTAGATTTTATTTCGATTAATTGTTTAGTCATATTTTTCGGGCAGTTATGTGCGTGAGTGTTACCCACAGGCACATAACTAGGAAAGGAGACGTTATCCTGCAGAGACTTCAGGAGGTAACCACTCCTGGCCAAGAAATAGTCTTGGCATACAACTGCCAGTAAAATATTTTTACATTTCAGTGTTTGTACAGATCAAACAGATTTAATGTGTTCATTTAGGAGCTTTTAGAAGTGCTGGTGGACAGATTTTGTTACCTTTGGACAGAGTCAGGCTAGCTGTTTTCCATTGATCTGTAATCAGTGGCTGGCTTAAATATCATATTTACTGTACAAACATGACAATGGTGTTAATCTTCTCATCCAACTCTTGGCAAGAAAGGAAAAGCGTATTTCCCCAAATGTCAAGCAGTTCAATTTTGAAGTATAAGACTGGTGACATTTTATTGTTTGTGTCAACAAATCATATGAAAGGGCCAAATCCAACAATAAATTGATCAGACTAAGAAGTTTTGTCTATGTAGCCAAAACTCGATCGCTTATTCCTCTGTGCCACAGATCCCAACTGTTATCCAAAAACTATTAAAACAACATTAATGTGCCTCAGTGGGTGACATGGTACTTTATTACTATGGACATGGGAATTGTATACATTGTCCCGCTGCTATAAATACTCAGGGCATCAAATCTGTATTAATCAGAGAAGTCTGCTAAAAACTACACCCAGTACTAGTGCCCAGCTGTTTCAGGAAATCCCTACACCTCATGCTGCACACTACTGAGGAGCTGAGATGATTTTCATTGTTCTTAGCGCAATGACAAAGATCTATTTGATTCAACCTTGAAGCCATTTAAAGTTGAATTCTGGGACTAGTGAGACATGCCCAGAAAACTGTCAGACAGCAGGAACATTTCTGTATCAGCACAACAAGTGCTTTTAGTTACGTGGATCTGTCTGGAATAGAAAATGCTAAAAAGAGTGAGGGCAGGTGGGGAAGAAAATTCTGTCACTGTACATTTTTCCTTGTGGGAAAACCGGAGGCCCTCAATTAACTGCCGCTCACTCTTGTTCCACCCTCCTACGAGATGGGGCCTTGTGGTCATAGGACCGTGACGCATCGCCCTACATGACGTCATTTCAAGCTCCTAGCTTCAGGACAAAATCTGACACGTTTCTATTTGGAGTGTGAAGAGACCCACTTTTTAAAAAAGGCTTAATAGGGCTGGGATATTTTAGCTTTTACACATAAATAAAAAAACACCCCACTACAACATACATAAATATAAGGAGAAGCAAAATTGCACGAAACAAAAAAACCAAACAAAAAATATTCATTTAGATTTTAACATGAAGGTGTTTCTTCCAGGAGGAAATAGTGTTCTAATAAAATAAATGGAGTACAACTTCAAACTCACTTGATTTGTCGTCTCCAGAGGCAACTTCAGCAAGGTATCTATAGTAGTCCCCCTTCATCTTTAGATAGAACACTTTGCTCTCGGGATTTGTGGAGTTTTCAATTAAATGATTATCCAGCAGTTTCTGTGAAGAGAGAAAACATCATAATCAATTTATTTAGGTGCGCTGAGAAAATAATGAACATTAAGACTCTTCAGAACAATCAACCAGACAACAAGCACACCGCCATCTGACTGACAAATGAAGAGCCACACTGAAGGAAGATTTAATTATTCACAGACACTAAATTCACCCAACTGGGCATAAACTAAGGTGCGAGAACAAGGGCGTCCACATTGCATGGTACAACACTAAATATAGGTGGGGCTCACCCATCATGTGTCTCCCTTTAGCCTCCATCCACCAGAGAGCACTACTCCCTTTGCTCTTTATAGCTCCTCAGCTCAAGGATTAACAGGTACAAATCTGCTCTATCAGGAGTCAAATGCATGTGCTCACCCAGTGCCATTTAGAAGACCCACTGCTGCTCGTCTGTTTCAGATAAAGTTGGTCCAAAATTGCCTACAACCAGGCCAGGCCTCTAGTGTGTCCTCCAATTCCTTCTGCCCCAGATTACACACTCTTGATAAGCACTCTTCTCCTGTCTGCACTGTAAAGCATAGTTTGAGGTCTTATTGCTGATTTTAAAAACAGACTTGGCATCATTCTTTCATTCCCACACAAAAGTCCCAATTAGCAAAGTCTAGAGTAAGATACAAGCACCGCCTCATATTCCTAATCGTTACTTGAAACCGCAGAGCTCAAAAAAAGTACCATGCTTGTGGCACGTGCACGCATGGTGGCTCGCAAGTTAAGGATCTGCCTCTATCTAGATAAAGTGCAGAAATAAGATCAAAGATAACAGCTGGAATAAAATCTGAGCTCAGATATTCAATGAAAACTTTATTACTGCAACTGCTTGCTCCTTTTTACACAACCCTCATGTTTTGAACTTATAACAGAGCAAATATAAAATATATAAATATAACAGCAGTGGAATTAAATATGCAAATGATTTAAATGTAATATTTTTCCCACTAAAAATACAAACTGCAGCCTTTAATGATTGCTCTCTTTAAATCTACAATTAATTTCTTGAAACAGAAAAATAACTTAAATATAGAATTAGTATTAACATAAATGATAACACAGCAAAAATGTGTTACAAATTACATCCTGTGATTACACTCCAGGCTGAGTAATCCATCTTTCAGTGGACATGGGAAGATTACCAGGGCTAATCTGTGTCAGTGAAACCATGGCTTATGCTCAAGTTAACCGATTTAGAGAGCAGATTAACAGTTCACTCTGACTGAAAATGACAACTCAACCCTAATGACAGTCGTGACTGAGAGGCAATACAGTGTTTAGAATAGAATTTAAACATCCTTTTTGTCTTTAAATTAAAAAAACATTTTAAGTTAATGAAAACGAAGCGCTTTCCCTTCCAAACCCTGAGAGAAAGAAGCTGCCCTTGTCTGAGCCAAACCCACCTCAGCGGCCACTCCCCAGTCATTTACTGACACAAAGATTGGCTCAGCCGAAACATGCGCATGTCTCAAGTGCTAAGCATTCCTCTTTCACTGCATGCTCTGCACAATAGACAAGTAGCCTCGCTCTCTGTGCTTTCACACAAAGCTCTGATTTCAGTCACCAGTGCTCACAAGAAAGCACAAACAGTGCTGCTGGATTAAAGCCTGATTGGTTATGCCAGTGAGAGCCTTTACATGTCAGGATTTTTTTTCTCCACCAAACGTGGACTAATCCCTCATTATCAATTCAATTAGCAACACCACAATAAGCTATGAGTTGGTTTTATTTTAACTCAGCAAATGTGAGAATCAGACACATGACGATGAAAATGTGGCAGTCTATGACAACATTGACGAGACTTTGATTTTGAAACATGCCAATGTCCCACCGCCAGTATACCAGAAATACAGCTGGAAGAACCTGCATCTTTTTGTAGTAGAGTTAAAAAGCCTGAATCTGCTCAGCTGGCACCCTGCCTGGTCTACAAGCCTAACATTCACATCTTAACTGGAACCCAACCATTCCCAAGACTGTACTGCCTCTCAACTGAGACCTGGTTTCAGCTGAGATGAAAGTCTGCCTGGTTTCAGTGTACTGTGCAGGAAATCGAGACAGAGGGGCACACAGGCCGCTTACTTGTTTATTGCGGTCTCTGAGCTTCTGCTTTTGTGGGTGCATAACTAACCTGTCAGGCGTCTGCAGACAAGTCACAGCATGGAGACCGACACACCTTCCTCTGCTGACAAACCCTCAGTCAATACTCACTCTCAGAGATACTGAAAGCTGAGTCACAGCTGTGCAATTGCATATCTTGAGGAACACACATGGAAAGCTGATTGAAAATGAATGGCTCCTGCAGCTTTGCAGTGCATTTTTAAAAAGACAGGAGCTCAGGGAAATGATCTCCATCTTACAGCTAAGCTTCCACCCAGATCTCCTCTAATCCATTATCAAGGCAGGCTAGAAATAATGTAAAGCACCAATCTGTGCTGTTGCATTTGATTAAACAAGAGGTGAAAGCATGACCCCCCCAGGACTCCAGTAGACTAAGCCTTGTGGAGAGTCTCAGAATGCATTTAGGACAGTTGTCAAGCACAGTCTCAGTGGTTTCTATGGGTGGAAGGGGTCATTTTTGGTGATGTCTACAAACTGGGCTGTAGGGAGTGTATGAACCTTTTATGCAAGTATATTCTTGCACTTGGCTAACCGCATTAAGCGTCTATCTGCCAGATGGGACGGCATGGACACAGACCATAGCACGGCTTGATAGAACACATAATATACAGCGTGTTTGCTGTGTGTCCTCCTGAGTTCTCTCTCCACCCATTCAGACACACCTTGCTGATGTAGTCACAAGGACCTTTTGTCAGTTCACACCCTCACAACGTTTCAAGCCCATTGTTCTAAATCCAGATTCCCAAAAGGCAGGAACAGTGGGAGGACTACATAATACTTCCTTGTCACCTCCGGCTTTAGAGGCCATATTTATACAACTGAGGAGCTCACAGGAAGCGAGGCAGATGCCATTTCACATCCATTATTGTACAAAATAATGGTGTAACTTATATAAGTGTATCCCTAAATAGCTATGCTACACCAGACAATTTTCTTCTTAACATATCTTAAAAACAAATCACTTCACTACTTGCCACAAGAGCAGAAAAGTATTAATGAAACCACACTGCCGTTATAGTCATCATTTAACTTTGTTAAATTATAATAATGCAGTGAAACAATGTAAGTGGTCTCCACCTCACATGGAGGTTACATGGATCCATGCTGCAGACTTAATAAATCAGAGTAGAAATTGGACACTTTACCAAAACGTTGTTGCAAATCTCTTGCAACTCCTTCTCCACCTTCTCCCGATACTCCTTCACTATCTGCTGCTTCTTCTCACATCCCTCGGTCTTCAGTCCGATACTGGACATCACCCTCCATGCGGACCGCCTCGCCCCAACCACGTTTTTGTAGGCGACGGACAGCAGGTTCCTCTCCTCGTTTGACAGCTCGCCTCCCTTCTCTGTAACCTCCTTCATGCAATCTGCCATGTCGTCGTAGCGCTCAGCCTGCTCCGCCAGCTTGGCCTTCTGAATGAGATCCGTTCTATCCATAGTTTATATATTTTTGGGGACTGAGGAATCAGAAATCCGGGGGTATGTGACAGTCGAGGACTGTTAGGTTGAAGAACGGGTTAGGTTGAAGGAATCGACTATAGTATCCCCCACAGGAACGTTTCAAGCTGCAAAAAGAAGTTGATACAATTAACGTTGGTTAACTTAACGTTACTACTTGGGTAAAAATTAAAAAACGTGTAATCACCATCATGACATGAAAGCGCATGCACCCTTCTGGTATATAAGCCGTAATGTGGCACTAAACAGCAGTCGTTAAAACAATTTAAACGTAAGAAAACCCTTTTTCAGGCACATTTACATTTAATTACATAACGCCCATCACGCTTCCAACATCATTAAGTACAGAAAGGAAAAATGCGGTCTCCAATAGGAGTTTGGCTGCGAGCATTGGAAGGAGAGATCTGCTGGCAAGCCAGTTTCGCGCAGCAACCCGCCACAAAGCTGTCTGGAGCAGCTAACCTGCAAGTTAGCCAAAGCTAGCTGGCGTTAGCTGCATCGGCCACTCCTTTCAATAAAAAATGTCACGTTAGCGTTACTCCTACAAAACGCTAAACGAACCACAATTAGTCAGTTGAGAGATCAACCAGCGACTATATATTCAGAGCAAGGGGGAATAATCAAATACACACCGTTTCTGAGATACTGAAGTCAAAATTTGCTCCACAAATTGATCCGATTTGAGATGTTGGTCAGAAAGGCAAAGAACGGCAGTAGCAGCGAAAATACAACTGAGCTTGCTTAAATGGGGCGGTTCAGCTGAAAGTCGATTCTCCAATCATAAATCGTAATCTCCCTTGATCGACAGGAAGACTGGGTAGTGTAAACCAGTAGTTGTTTAGCGCGGGGGAAAGAGGCGGGCCTTAGCGGATAGTTTGACAGACCGGAACACTGCAGCGGTTGGGGCCACGGGGTTTCCTCCAATTAGAGCAAGGGATGAAGACGTCATCGTGTTGCCATGGTGATGCTCCTCCAATCACTCCCTGCTTTCACACGCTGTAGGCGGGTGTGGCACTCTTTAGTTAGACATGAATCTGTCTTACATGTCTTATATTATCAACAAATCACATAAAAAAAACAAAACCAACAATTGATTGATCCAGCTCCCAAGTGCCTCTGCTGCTAAAGCCTGATGCAGCTTATCTGTCTGTGTCATATATCTCCATTGTTGTCCAGAAACTATTGAAAACATATGAACAAGTCAGTGAGTCAGTTGTACTGGGTGACAGGTTCCTTCATTACTATGAACATTAGCGCTGTAGTTTATATGATGCCTCTGGCCATTGTAAGCAATACCAGTTGATAACACTTTATGCGGTAATTTGCACTTACAAACACTGTAGCAACATGTCGGTAGATAAGTTGGACAGGACTGTATTTAATGAGACACAAATAAGACATAAGAGCGATAAACAGTATTTTATACCATGATATGTAACACCACACAGTCTCAATAACAGTTTGCTCTTTGTCATTTTGGTTGCTGAAAAATGTACCTATTTTTCATGGGTTTGTAGCTACTGTTGTTGAGTATGGAAGGAATGCCACACAGGCCCAATAGGACACCAACCCAGGGGCCCAAGTGGTCAGGGGAGCCCCCAGGGTTAAGCTTAAGAATAGGTGATCCCTGTCAAGCATATCCAGTGTGTCAAGTCCTCTTCTCAAAGAGTCACCTGTCTGGTTCAGCCCTCCTTGACTGGTTTCAGACCAGTTCTGTGCAGCAGAAAAATCATTAAGATAAGATAAGATAAACTTTATTCTCCCCTAAAGGAAATCTGTCTTGAGCATTAGTGCCACCCAATGCTGCAGTAACAAACAACATGGACTTCACAATTACACACATAATACAATCTGTTCCATACATTTACATTGTATTGCACATGTATTTGCAACATTACCACCTGTTCTATCAGTGACTGATGACTGAATCAATTAAAACCTAAGTAATGCTAAAAATGATTGAGTGAGTCTATTGTTTATTAAAAAGAGCTGTGGAAGTAGGGATGAAGTACAGCATAGCGTATCTTTACATCTGATAGCTCGACAGCATTGCCCTGAAGGAATTGAGGTTGAGTTTGCCATGAAATCCAGGGTGTTTTATCTGTGACATAAATGTTACGTATAGGCCTGTCTACATATAAGCATATGGCTAAACATACACCATGCTATTTTTACTGAATGAATTGTGAGCACACTGGGAGGACTCATATTAATTGTTCACACACCACACAACAACCAGCAGTTATTTTCAGCTAAATGGTTCCACAGTTGCAGTTCAACTGACAGTTACAACCACCATGTTGTTAGATCTGTGACCAAGCAAATATTGAAATACATTGTTTATCCCTTCCACAAATGCCCTTATTGGAGCATTATAGGTAGCCTATACTTCACCATAGCTTTTCTGTGATAGCTGTTTGTAATTAGCTCCCTGCTAATTAGCTAGCCATCATACTAGCTTTCTGACATTAGTGTGTTGCTAATACTGTTGGGTACATATTGCAGACTGTAGGCTGTATGTCCATAGACTGTGGTCAAGTCAGACTGACAATCAAAAAGATACGTCAACTAATGTTAGGGCTCTTCTCAGCCCTCAGAGGGGTCTGTGAATTGCCTCCAAGTCTTATTAGCAATCCCATCATTTAACATGACATTTCATGTCTCGTTGACTCAAACCTCTTCATCTGTAGCATATTTTACAAGGAGAAAAAAAAGATAGATGAACACACTCTACTGAATATTGCCAGGTATCTCAAGTAGTAGGAGATGAAAATGGCCTCTGTACATCCTGTTTCCACTCTGGTATGGAACCTGAAATACTACCTGAACCCTTCTGGCAAAAGGTGAGCAGACAAGGATCACACATGCTGGCATTCCAGTATTTTTGCTGTTCAAGGCTGTTTAACGATAATGTTGTCTTTTTCTTATTGTCAGCTAATTTCATGAAAAGACCAAAACCAACCAGTTAATTTGTCTCTTGGTAGGCTACTTTGTGGCCCCAAGTCCCTTGGTTCCTATTGAACACCTAATTTTAAAAAGAAAAAAATGTCTCAAAAAATCCATTTATTTAAAAAAAAAGGCTCAGTAATTTTCAAAAACAGCAGGTCCCTGAACCAGGTAGTGTATTTGTTGGAATATTTTCAGCTGTGAATTTAGTCCTCTAGTGTGTGTTTATGATCGAAGGATGACCATTTCAATTTCACCACTTTAGCAAAGCCAATTTATGTTGCATTATGTGAAAAAAAATTTCCGCATCAGTCACAGCTTTAAAGTCCTCAGAAAAAAAATTAATTTTAACATCTACTCTACTATCTACAACTGAGCACTACAACTCTACAACTCTTGTGATATGATCGAAAGAGCCAGATCACCTACTAAATGGACCTTGAGATGAGATTGTTATGTCAACCACAGCACTCATGTTCATTGCGATGAAGAAACACGTCACCCAGTGCAACTCTGTGGCCCACTGATGTGTTTTAAATGTTTTTTGGACAATGGAGCTCTGTGGCATGGAGGAAAACACAATATCAGGCGTTGGCTACACATATATAATGGTTGTTAGTAGGATCAATTCTTTGTTGATTTTAGTCTATACAGAATATAGAAATGTATGAGTATTTTGCCCTTCTCTCTAATAACAGACTCAGTGCACAGCTCACAGTGGCTCAGACAATACAAGGCAGCATGTGTTTTTGAGAAAATATGAATGGCAGTTTCTATTCAAATCTTGTTTGCCATCAGCCACTATCTTCAAAGGTCTCTTGTAAACCTGTTCCTTGTCTTGAGCAATTCAAACCTTCTCACGCTGACCTTTGAGCTTGCTTGGTCTCCACCTCTCAGTTGTGGAGGAAGGCTGAACGATAAGCTGTTTGTGGTCATGAAAAGGTGTGAGTTTTCATAATGTGTAGAAACCTCCGGGTGTTATGTGATAAACTAACAATAACAATAAAAATCAAACCTATTTCAGTTAAATTAATGTATATGCTACTGGGGTTGACATGTACTACAACTGGTCTCAGTTAGCTGCTTGTATCACAGTCTATCATTTCTTCCAGATTGTGTGAGCTTAATCATACATCCCCAAGGTAATCACGAATGTATTATAACCATTCCTGACAGACAACAGTCGAGCTAATGGCAGCTTTAATCGAAGGCTCAGCTGGAAGAGGCAGACAGACAGAAAGAAAGGCAGGATTAAATCTTGATAGAACAGCTGAACACTTTCCTCACATCACTTCAGCTTTATTCCTCCTTCTTTGTGTTCATGGTTGGGTTGCATGTAATAGTCACTCCCAGACAACAAGCAAATGGGGAATGATTGCAGAGGAGGAAGGAATGAAAAAGCTGTCGTTCTGTTTAGTTATTTACTTTGTGACTTCTGTCTTCACAGCTGACTGCAGGACTGCTCTGGCAATGACTCCAGACTTGTTGGCAGTGAGGAGTCACAAGTGATTAAAGGAAAAATTCAAACTCAGTGCAATATGGATCAGTTTTACAAATCGTCATTTAGAGACTTTAACACACTTTTTCACCAGATGCTATTTACATTTAAAAAGTATGTAGATATCCATCATATGGCATACTCTTATATCTCTGATATTATATATTTTAATATTACAAGTACATTTTTGGCATTTCCCTTCTGGTCACAGAGTTTTGGGCACTGTAAAAGAGCAAATATTGATGCATGGATATGGTTACAAGTATGAACTTTCATGCTCACATAATTTATTATTTTGATAGTGTAAAAAAAAATTTAAACCGTACTTTTGTACACAGTACTTTAAAAAACATTAATTAAGAAGAAAAAGGTTCAGATGAATGAGCAGATCTGAGTTATTTAAAAGGACGGCTTTCATTTCATTTACAGATGGTGTCTTCAGGTATTTTGGCATTGCATCCAAGTTCAAATGTTTTGTTTTGTTTTCACCACACTACAGCAAAAGCACACAAAACTCATCAGAGCTTGAATAAACTGTTTAAACCTGCCTGCTGGGTGTGAATGTGACCGAGTTCAGGCAAGCCATATAGTTGGCAATGCAATTTCCATTTGAAATTAATTAATTCACTTTATAAAATTTTAGTCCAAGTACAACTCTGTCAAATAGATGTAAAACTCTCTCCAAAATCATCATGTCTAGAATAATGTCTAAACTAATAATAATATATCATTTTACATTGTGAGTAAATGTTTTGCCCATATAATCCAAACAGGCTCTAAAAGTTCTGATTTAATGAGTTGCAATTTAGATTCAGGGTTGATTCATTGTATTTACTGTGTTATTATTCCTGCAAAAGATGAAGCCAGTGCTGTATGCTTTCTGATCATTTATTTCCTTTCACAACAAATACATCCGCTCCTGTTGGGACAAGCCATGCAAATGTTTTTTGGAAAGAGCTCATTGAGCATTAGATTCAGCATCTGGCCCTGTGCTGTATCAACTCTGACAGACAGTGCATGGAGACCCTCATTTGCAGCCAGCAGAACAGGTCAGGATACGTTACACAGCTACCATTGCTCTAAACAGGAAAGAACATTAAGGTTAACATCCTGTACATTGCCAAACCTAACCGCACAACAAGCCTTTTCTCTCCACACTCCGAGGAGTTTCTGGTAAAAGTAAAACTGATGAATAGTCCCTATTCATATTTTAAGAGCACCTGCATTAAGGCAAATGAATCTAAAAGTAAATATAATGTAATGATCTATGTTTAAGAGTCAGAGACATCCTGTTTTATAGATTCCAAAAGGAATATTTTGTTTTGATACATGTTTAGAAATTGCAATATTGCAGTTGTCTCTCATCTTATGAATTGAAATGAAATAAAAAATGAGTAAAGAACTACTCTGCGGATATGCATCCTGAATAAAGTGTCTTTCCAATTTTAGTATCCTCAGCGAAAAATGCATTTTGACTTTCCAACGCAACCAAGTCCTCCCCCTCAACTTTAAAGTCTTTATTTGAATCACCACCTCACACTCCATAGGCTAAGAACTAAGACATCTATTTCTGTCGTTAGACATGGCGCTCTCAGATGGAGAGTCTCTTGTCCACAGTAGGCCATGTGGCTATAAATAATAATGGTTAATAGGCTGGGAAATCCCATGGCTTCAGCTCCAGTTTTGAGATGCTTGTGTGGATATTAGCCAGTAGCATGGCGGCTGCATATACTTAAGGTTTACATTTCCTTTTGTTTCATCTGACATGTGAAGCAGTCAAAATATGAGCTTTGGAAAAAAATGTGCTCAAATTCAGTAGTGCAAGAGATAGAGATGTTTTGTGGCTGTTCTGCAAGGACCTAAAACTGAGACTCAAACCTACCCTTAGCCATGACTTTGAGACCTGACTCGACTGCTACCAATTCTTAGACCCAAACTTGACCCGAGGCCTAAAGTTGCATATTTGCTTTGTTTCATCCATTATGAAATAACATTATGAAGCAGTTAGTTTATTCTTTATTAACTGCTAATAAGGATGTGTTTTTAAGGTGCCCCCATCTGGGCTGTGTTCATAATACTGCAAATTGATGAAATTCAATAATACTACTACTACTATTCGCTCGCTCTCATCACGTCTCGTCACCACACGAGACCACAGTCGTTTCCATGTATGCCAAGTCATGTTGACAATTCTAACGCCTTCAAATAAATATGGTATATTTGTGCTGCTAGGGTTTCTGTGAATGTTTACAATGTTTGTGTATATTCAACATTAGGCCGACGTGGCCAATGTGTATCTCTTGCAAGTCAATTTAGTGAGTTTTATTTACATTTGTTAATGTTATGGATTTTGCAGATTGTTTTCAAGACAGAACTTTCTTTTTGAAAATGACCACAATGATCAAAAAGACAAGACTCTACTCTTTTCAACACACACATGTAGCACCTATGGGTAATATTTCAAAGCAGTGAGCTGAACCTCTTTATGGCAGTACTGGATTTTTTGTATAATTTTTACATCAGTGGGTGATGTAGCTTTATGTCATATTTAAGTCACAGGATGAAACAAAAACAGATATTTCTACCTGGTTACCTTTAAGCCATAACTATATTCCATTATATATTTATTTCTCACTTGAAAATTGCATATACTGTGATAGAGAATTTTATCCTGATGTTCATTGCCCTTGCTTTGTAAATGGGTAAAATATCCCGGACACTGCCAATATTCAAACTGTACTGGCCATGACTTGTGTGCAAGTAAAATTAAATGACTTGCCCAATGACATTCAGTTTACTTTCCAGTTTGCCAAGCTGTGCTTTTGTTGTTAGCTATAGTAAGGGAGAGTACTGAGTAAGTATCACTGTCTGGAGCTGTTGTGCTTGCTCTGGGACCATCTCGTCTAGGTTAGCTAACCTGCAAAGCTAGAAGCTGTAGCGACAGTTTGCTAACCCACAACTTAGCTAACGTTTATTACCGTTACTTGCTGGGTCAGTGTTCGCTCTATATCATGATATTTGTCATAGAATTGGATTCCTCCAGAATTGCTTGCCTCACATTTAATGGCATTCTTCTTTAAGGAAAGAAGTTTTCTAGTTTTTTTTGTAACACCACCACCCTCCACCTCGTCTGACCTACAATTCAAGTGACGGTTTGTGAACCTATTAAAGTGTTTGATGAATGCGGTATGCTTCGAGATGTTAAAAGAAGTGGGAGGCAGTGAAAAGGGGAAGATGGTTATTTTGATATCGCAGCAGGGCATGATGCAGCACATGAAGGGCTTGCTTGCAGCTTTTCCCACCTGGCAACTGGATGTCTTTGGAGGTCTGCCAAGGATGGATGGCTTTTCAGATACTTCAAAACAGCATCATCAAAAGATGTGTTGTTTGATACAATTGCTGCCTCTTGTGTCTTTTCTGGAGAGCCAAACTCCCGGGGAAGGTCTTTAATCATGGCTTTGTTGACTTTTCTCATGCTGTTCTTGGTTTTTCTGACAGCAGAGCAAGTGAGGTTGATCTCATCCAGCACCTTGTCTGACAGATGCTTGATTGTGATGATATCTGCCTTCTGTGCTGACCTTCTGGAGCCTTTGTGATGAGCCTCATGAGCAGAGCAATAATGAGGTTGTGGGTCATCCTCTTTGTTGTAGAGGATGAGTTGTCACTTGGCACTGCTCGGATACACCCACCGTCAGAGTGCGACACCTGACTGTCACACTCTGAAGGACAGAGGTTACGTCTTCAAAGCCACTTTGGCATTGCATTTAATCAAATGCTGACTATCAACATGGACCCTGACCTCCAAGAGTTCACAATCAAAATCAGTAAAGAGGGATACAGATAACTAACGTACACGACTACTGTTTTCTGCTGGTAGGGTCAGCATTGTTGAGATTAGGACTCTTTTTGGGCAAACTTGAAAAAGCTGCGTTTGCAAACTACTTGGTCGTCATCAGCCGAATCTTCTGAAGGAGTGGCCTGGGAGACCTCACTTTGTGAAGTATAAACCCCCATGTTAAAATGAGGTCTTGATGAGCACCTTTTCTCATTGCATCTAGTAATATCTCCCAAATCATGAGAATACTAGTCATCAATTATGGCTCTGACAACTTCAGACACTGCAAAATGAGCTTCCAGACATTTGTGAGCATCGTGTGTTGGCCAGTATGAACCAGCGACCAACTGGATGCTGATGCTGAAGGGAGTCATTTGCGGCAGACGTCTTGACCCTCAAAAAAAACTTGTGGGGTCCAGCATTTTGGTCCTCACCAAGCTGTCGGATCCTGAAAGTACAGCAGAATTCCCCACACACTCACACACAGGGGGCACTTAAGTACTTTTTCTCATTTTGCCTCAGAAGTATTGTTGACGTGCTGCTGCAAATGGACTTTGCTGCTGATAGCAAGAGGTTGAATAATAGATGAGAGCTGAGGCTATTTTCTGAACCTCATTAGATTCATGTTCTGTGTTTTAGAGGCAACAGCTTTCCCTACAGTTATACCTACAATAGGCGTGTGTTTTTAGCAAAAAATGTGCAATTCATTCCGAAAATGATAAGTATATAAGAATATATAAGTGTATAAATAAAGTTAGGATGACTTGAATGACTGATTTAGGATTGCCTTATTGTGGTTATTCAGTGGGTTGTGACTGTTAAATAAGTAACTGTAAGAGGGGAAGGTGGTCTCCACTCCACACCGTGTAGTGGTGGGAGGTCGTCTCATGGCAATTATGCTCTGTGCTCCAGTTCACAGCCCATCTCTCAGCTCTAATTAGAGGTAATTAAAACACTTTCTTTCACTTGCCCTTGCACTGTCTCACACACAGATGCAAGCACACACCAGGATTTCAAAAGGGTCTAGGCCCTAATTAAATCCAACAGAGAATTATCAAGCAGGATTTAGATTCTCCTGCGTTTCAGTAACGTCTGTGTGCTTTTTCCTTGTAGCTTGTGTAGCGGTGCTTCTCTGCTTACACTCACCCAACTGCTGCATTTGCATCCCATGCTCTTTAAACAGAGGTTATGTGCTAAGGGCTACATGAATGTGTGCATAAACTGTTGTGTATGTGTGTGTCCATTAGTTAGCTTGGTATGCAGGCTGCATTCACTCTCATTCTTTGACTGCTCATATGAATAATACATCACTAACTGCACATCGCTATATACATATAATTTCTCCTCTCTTCTCCATAGTCTGTACAGTATCTTGAGTCTTAAAAAGTTACAACAAACTTAATGTATTCCAGTGTTTCAGTGTTTTCCTTCAAATGTAAAGCTACAGGATTTTAGGCCAGACGATTGCATCAGGATGTTGATTAAACCATTGTTTGTATCCTCTTTGTAATGTGAAGAAAACTGACACCTCTTTGTTTAGTGCCAGAAGGACTGTTTTGTTTTCACTGTTTCATTGACACTTAAGATAGGGTGTCAGCCATTTTAAAGACAAGCCCTATTGTTCTCTATGATTAGTTTAGAGCACAACACTGTTTATTCCTGCAGATTGAAGGGGGGTTTCACATCTGGGATTGGCGCCCTTTTGTTCAACCAATAGCAACGTAGAACAGTAAGATACACTCTTCCTAATTGGGTGACGAAGAAGTTAACCAAACGACCAATGGCTATGGACCTAAGCCATTTGTAGGAAAAAGGACCCGCCCACATACCTGGAGGATATAAACAATTTATTTTGTGAGAATCAGGACTGTAAGCTGTCTTATACTTATACTCTCATTTTCATTGGACTGAGCCTCTCCTTGATCAAAATCCGTTATACGCAACAAAAGCAAATACAACTTTATGATGTGGCACCCTGAGACGGATAAGTAATCGTTCTTAGATACGAGTAGGGAGGACCTTCATATTATTCAGTAATGAATGCTTTTGTAAACTAATGTTTACAAAGGCTAATGTTTAGGCACATTCATCCAGACAACATTTAATTCTGCTGCCCTGTTAGCAAAGGAAGATGCTGAGCAAACGAGACTGTCATGGCGCTACCCCATGGCTTCATTTAAGCCAGCGGTAGCATTGGTCTTAGCATGCTAAGCTAACCTTAGCTGAGCATTAGCATTACCTTTAGCATATGGGCTAGCATCAATGGACACATGTCTTATCATTTCATGTCATTTCATTTCAGTTCATTTAAGTACTTGTGGAAAGAGTTAAAATCATGATTAGATAAATACAACACATACATAGTTCATTTCAAGTAATTTATTTTGGCTTGTTGGATTTGCCCAGGGTCATCCAAATGTTTGTATGTTTCGTTCACCTGTTCTCGTCCTCGGTCGGGGATCTGGGTCGAAGTGGCAAACAGGAAGTGATTTTATAGGGGGGAAGACCTGAATGGTCCAAGTGTGAGCCAGTACAGAGTACAGTACAGTTTACTGGAGTACCTTAAGTTGCTGTTTTGAGAAGCTTTGTGCAGCATGTAACATTTCATTTCTGGTTTTATAGTTGATATATTGTGTATTGATGTAGCCAGAAATGTTTTGGACTGTTGAGGTAACATCATGAATTGATTTCTAATTAACTTTGGTTTGTCTTGTAGGAGGGGCTTCTGGTATAAAGGAAGTGGCAGTGGCACCTCTTGGCAGAACAGCTTTGGCCTGGAAGGGTACATGTGCTAGAGCCTGGTAGTAAGCGACTGATTTAGGTTTTTTGTGTTGTTTAATATCAGTTTGTAATGGTAATTTGAATAGTTTGTACTTACAAACTCCTTGTTTGTTTGTTTTTTTGTTAATTTTTTATATATTTTTGCAATAATTCACACTTGCACTACTGCACTTTCCACAAATCTGGTGAAGAAATAAATTGAATCACCAGGTAAAGAACTCCTGAGTCCATGTCTCCTCCTTCCACCAAGGGGCTAAACATTACAGTGACTTCAGGACAAAATATTTCTATTGGCAGCTAATGTAAACACCAATGACCTGAATGTGGTTTATATTTAGCTCTAAGGAGGAGTTATGAGATTGTGGTGATGGGTGACAGATTTGTCGTCATGGTTGCTTGTTGACAATAGCAGCACGTCTTCTGTAGGCTGCTGTGACTCACGCTATCCTCACTAATTGACATAATAAACTTAATAACTTAGGGGAAATAAACAAGTTCATCCAAAAATAAAGATGGATTATAAGTGTCAAACTGATTCTCACAGTACATTGGGGAACAAGTTTATATAATAATTCTTTAATACCATAATGTAAATATTGTCAATACCCACACTCCTTTCTATTTTTCTTTATCTTATACTTATACTCTCATATTTCTATACTCTTTATTCTACCTACTTTATATTATTTTCTATTCCTGATGCCTTGATAAGTGTGCAACGGTGACTAAAAAATTTCCCCTCGGGGATCAATAAAGTATTTGTGATTCTGAACAACAAGCAGTTCTCTACATAAAATGTCCATATCCATATTTAAGCAATGACATCTCATTTTGGAAATGTTTGGAAAGGATATTTGTAAAAATAAATAAATAAATGAAAGAAAAAATAAAGTAAAGTAAAGCATAATACTGGAGTCCTGACCTTACCTTGCATTTTTACAGATAATTTGGACTTCATAACAAGATACCATTTTCAGTATTTCATGTGGATTTTGCTAAAAGTCACACAATTTTTCACGGATTTGTTTTTCTGTTTTTAATCCTGAATTTTGTTCTTCGGAGAACATCAGACAGAAAATGTTGTGGTTGTTCTTCAAAGCTTTTTGAAAGGTTTATTGAGGTTAACCAAGATGCAGTACCCTTCAGAAAGTGTCCTCTGTGAAGTGCGTATCCTTTCCTTTTCCCATCTACTCTGCTTTCATAATGTATGGAGTCAGTACTAGCTCTCCCTCCCATCTCTCTTTTCACTCACTCTGTGTTTCTCTTGACTGACTCAGCCTTTCCAGGGATGCTGGACAGTCAAACGTGTTCAGACACACATATGCACTGGCTCATCACTGGCAGAAAACCACACAGCTTGTTCAGAGCCGTGCCCATTTTCCCCATTACATTTACCCTCCACGTCCTGTTCTTTTGACAAGCGTGGATGAAACACCTAAATGAATGTGTCTATGCTCCATCTCTCTCCCGGTTGCACATACATGCACACAAATACAACACGCTGCAGCCCTTCCAGCCCTGAAGCTGCGGCTGCCAAGCATCATTCCACCTCGCTGCAGAGTGGAGTGGCAGTTGGATGCAGAGGAGCCCCGAGCGAGGCACACTCTGGCAAGATTTCGAGATAAATTGAAAAACAGATGTGAAATGCAGTATGTAATACGTGAAATGTTATCATTACAACAAATACTTTTGAGTTGTTTTTTTCTGCTGGAGTGGATAAAATGTTAGGAAAACAGTCAGCTATTGAGGATTTCACAGCCACACTGGCTAATCTGCTGTGCTGTCACTGGCCTGATCCAATATAATAAGAAGTCAATGTTAACTAGTGAACTGAAGTTACCATGAGGTGCTGATGCAGAGGCTGTTTTATCACTGTCTCCATTAATCTTGAAGTTAGAAACGGGGAGGCCAGTCTCCAACTCAGCACTATGGAGAGCTATTGTCGAGGTCAGTGAAGGGCAGATCAACACAGAAAAATCAATGAGCCTTGTCGGGAAGCGTTATTGCTCTTTAGCAATATGACAGTGTACTGTAAGTCATTAGCCTCACGTGCAGCAGCTTTATGGAACAGTGAGGGCTCCTACACTATATAATAAAAGGTTTTGCGAAAAATTCTGTATATAAATAAGCCTTGTAATAAAATCAAGGCTAGACTCTGAAAAAGACATGTTGTGGTCACATGTGAACTGTGTTTTGTTATAACAAGCATGCCCTAGTCATGTAAATTTGTTTCAAAAGTAGCCTACATAAAAAGAACTTAGCTAGTGAAGTAACAAGCTGCACTTTTCAGTGAAACCACATATATATTAGAACATATACTGTCTGTGTACATATTAGAACATGTACTGTACTGTGATGCTAGCTTTCTCAAGGTATGTCTGCAAGTGCATGTATATATTTAAAGATACTGCCTTCAATTTTGTTATGTTATGCTTGTTTGTTATTAGTATGGAATCCCAAGATGTTCATCATTAAATAAATAATAATAACTAAAAAGAGAAATAAAATAACTATAAAATTGAATCATGTAAAATAATTTGTATAAAGGAACCAACAATATTTACACATACAACATGAACATTTACTGATGTCATTACAGTGCCGTATGAGACAAACAAAAACAGCACTTGGATTTAAATCACTTCTTTGAGAAAAATTGTGATCACTAACTCAGGTTGGCCTATTGTTTGCTGTCAGATTCACTAATTGATGTTTAATTTGTTAATTTTTCTTACATTATATTAAAGGGGAAGTGGGGAGAGTGGGGGCATGAAAACAGCATAAAAAAGCTGTTGATGAAAAAGAGAAAGCTGTTGTGATTCAACCTTGTTGTAGCAGAGTTTGCCGATAGTGTGGAGGAGGGAAAAGGTGTTACACAACAAGTGGGCTTCCAATACTCCCACCTAAGGTGCTACAGTACCAGAGACTCAGCCAAATGAAACAGTGATAGGAGTAGGCTGAAGTGCTGCTGTTTCTCTCTCATGTGCCATCTGTCTCCATCGCATTGTTTCATTTTCATTCCCTTTTTTCCCTCAGTATATTTTAGCTTTTTGTGCTGCTGGCTTACAGACAACTTCCCCTCCTCCATAAACGCACATGCAATATTGGAAAGAACACCCTTTTATCTGTCTAGTAAGTATTGTTGCCCTGTGTTTGCAAGGTACACACCCAAATACCAACACTGGGGAGATCAGACAGGAGGGCTGATGGGCTCCTGTGTCAACCTGCAGAGATGAGAAGCAGCCAGCTCCTCATAGGAATGCAGCTGAGAATGAAGGTAGAGGAGACTATAAAAGTGAGTGAATGCTTTCTCCCAGGAAGTGCACAATAAGGACATGTGTCTCCTAAGAGGAGTAGTGTTGGTGTGCTGGGAGGACTGCATTCTGCTAGTAGCAGGAAGCACAGCCTGTGCATAAAAGCGTGTTCTGTACACATTCACCATATGTTTATTACAGAGTAACCTGACTCTGCATTTTCCAACAGTAACTTTTAACCAGGAATATGTGATTCTGTTCTTAAATGACCATACCAGTAGCTTTGCCTTTTTTGTAATTTCTAGTAAATGTAACATTTACTACAAATCACAACTATTCAGCAAGCTCTGCTAAATTGTTTCAGTGATTTGGATGTATTTAGTTAGTGTTTTGGATGCTTTTCATCTGCCTTTCTAGGCACCGACTGCTTTATTAAATCTATTAACAGATTCTTGAAACTTGCTTGAGTTTTCCATTTCATCACAATAAACATTGAGTCTAGATTCATTTTTGTTATATTATTTTTTGTATAATAATGCAGTTGGAACACAAATCCATAAAATTGTTACATCACAACAATAAGGGAACTTTGACAAATATATCAACGAAGACTGGAATATTCATTGTGATGCATTACATGAAAGAGGCAAGTTTTATAAGTCTGTAAAATGATTTTAGTCCCGTGAAACCAAATCAAGGGAAGATAATAGATGCCTGGAATTGTAAGAGAAATACTTCAAAAAATATAAAACTAGCATGCAGAAATGTTAAGTACATACATTATTAATAGTTAAGGAAAAAAACTTTAATATAAATGTACGGTCCTTCAAGTTGATATTATTAATGAGGTGCTTGTGGTCATTCTCAGACAATAAAACTACCCATTGCTCAAGCATGTAGTCTGACTTTCTCACAAGCCTCTCCCTTCCTCCTCTGTGGTGAGGTTAACTGGAAAGTTACTAAAGCTGGTTTTATGTGTCGGCCCCTCCCTGTGGTTTACTCAAAGGTGAGGTGAATGGCATGGAGCTGTATCCCTCCAGCCATGCTCTGTGACCAGGCATGTCTCTTGTGTGGCTGCAGCGCAGATGAGCAGTCTGCGACTTACTAATGCAGGGATTTGCTTATGACACACAAAATATCAGTTTGTCCAAGAGACCGTCATACCTGTAAAGTGCAGAAGCCTGTACAGATGTCCTCTGCTTTTTTGTTGTCTTTGGTATTTTATGAGTCATGACAGGGCAGGGCTCAACCACTTGGCCAGTAGACAAATAGACACTGCCCTGGCTGTGCTTCAACATGCCCAAGCAAAAAGCTCCTCCTGCTAAATCAAAGATGAATAATGGCCATGTGATTTTATACTTATATACAACTGTGTCGCTTTTATAAAACAATTCAGAAAAAGATGTTTGTTTTGGCCATTAACAAATGAGTTGATAGCCCTTAGATTAGATTATTTTAAGTAAGATAACTCATGTAATTTCGGAGAGAGGAAACCGGTTTGCTCACCCATGCATAGTGACAAATTACACAAGAGACACAAGTCAGAACAGATAACATAGGAAAGACATACTGTCACAGCAGTAGTAACACAAACTAATACATATTCTAAGAGGGCATTGGTGCATTGAAATTAATAAACAATTTATTTAATCCAATCGATTTTTACTGAATAAAAGGCACAGAATTAACATTTTTTGACTGGGGTCAATTTCATATCAATAAGACACCCCACCAGAAAATTTCCCACCAGAAACAATTCCAACCTTAGAAGACTGCCTATTATGTAATAAGACGGGACATGTTGCACAATCCCGTTTCAGAAACACCCTGCAGTATTATATCTAAGGCCTCAGCCAAAGGTCACCTGTCTGTGAGCAACTACACGTTATCAAACTCTAAGCTCAGCCCGATACAGAACACCACCAGCAGGGCTGAGGTCTCCCAGTCCTGGCCAGAGGGGCTTTTCCAGTGCAGGGGGGTGCTTGGCTCCAGACCCAGAGTGATGATGTCAGCCCACTGCATAGAGGTCATAAACTCAATAATTCACAGGCCTGCCTCATTTTGGATCAATATATTGATTAAAAGGTTTGGAGTATGTTCCACTCCACCAGCTAAAACAGTGCAGTGCATTTGTTTTCCTGCTCTGGACCAATAATACTCCGGCTTCCTGGTGTTCTCTGAAGGTGCTAACATAAATGTTTATTTTAGGTCATGTTTGGTTTCTTATGCAAACCACAAGTCAAGTGTTTTCTCAGTCATGAGTTTCATTGTGGAGAAATTTCCACGACAGAAGGATGAAAGATAGAAACCTGTTTTTGTAATTTACATCTACAAAGCTGTAGAGTGGAAACCCGGTGAGCTCATCAACCAGACATTCACACAGCACAGTGCTTCTTTAACCAGGGTTTAATTAGCATGGACCACATGAAATGGTTTGGGGGGTTGGTGTTAATTATTAAATGGTTGAGTCAGTTCAGGAGCTTTGCAGGCAAACAGCAACAGAAAGGTCACAGGGAACAGGGCACTGAGGCAATGTCTAATGATTCAAAACGCATCCTGCTTTCTTTTGCAGTTAGTATTTTGATGCTACTGTTATGTGATGCAAATAATTTCTCACGCTTAACCAACACACCCACACGCTCACAAAACCACTCGTTCATCCACACATGCTCACCCACATGCCCCTTGTTCTGCAGCTCGTAGCTCATGTAAAACAGAGCAGGCCATCATGGGTTTTCATCCCCTCCTCCCAACTATGATTATTCTAACTGACAGTGCACTCTGTCGTTTCTGGGTTGCCTCTGCATGCCTCTGGGGCACAGATTGGCACAGAGATAAACTTAGCAACAGCTCGCCGGGTCAGACTGCAGCCCTAATAGAGAGAAAGAGAGAGAGGAAATGAGGAAGAGTGATGGGGGCGATACAGCTTGTAGCAGAATATATGAGACACAGCAGGTAAAACAGGTCAGCTTTAACACTGAAATTACAGAACACAATGACAGCCTTTTAAGCATTTTACTGGGAATAATGATGACTAAAAAGATAACCAAATAGAAGATAAACAATAATATTTAAATATTTACTGGACAAATATGGTAAGTATGGTAGTCATTTTGGGAAATTATTATTCGATGAGAAGAGCATTAGGTTAGCACAAACACTGAAAGCGAGTCGATATAGCTAACTTGATGTTGTCCAAAGATAACAAAGTCCGCCTTGTCTAAAGCTCACTGATGAACACAATTTTGTCTTGTTTGTTTTATATTGTACAAAAGCTAAACTGTAAAAACAACATTTTGTCGTCAAGACATTTCTTAGACGAATGCCTGGCAAACTTACGGTGTCATCACGACTCGGGTAAAGTCTTTTACAGTAAAACCATGTTGTTTTTACACTTCAGTTTTTGTACAAATTAAACATTTAAAAAATAAAAATAGTTAATGTGTGAGTTTTATATGGGCTTGTAGCTGGATTACCTTTGGACAGAGCCTGGCTAGCAGTTATCCTAAGCTAAGCTAACCAGCTGCTGGCTGTAGCTTCATAGCTAGCGTACAAACATGACAGTGGTATCAATCTTATCATCTGACTCCTAGCAAGAATGCAAATAAGCATATTTCCCAAAATGTCAAACTATTCCTTTAACCAGGCTCACTGTGGGCTTTTACATGTGTGTGTTTGCACGGGGGTGTATTTGAATGCCATGCAGGCCTCTACCATACCAAGGCCCTTTAGCTCAAGTGTTTGTTGTAGATACCATTGAGCTGCTGACATTTGACTACAACATTACACTTCTGTTAGAGCTGATATGGGAGGCTTTTTCCCTATATGCCATGTAGTGAGCCTCTTCATCTCCATGTCTATGCTTTTATATCTAACATGATTCCTACTCTTCTTGACTTTCTTACCTACTGTTGTGGTCACCATAGCAATGTGAGCTGCCGGCCCACGCTCTCATTTAAAAAAAACAATGGCTCCATAGACCACAATTTAAAAAACAGAGAAGATATCCTGAATATCTAAAGCAAACTTTCAAACACCACTGCAATCAGATAATTTCCCCCCTCTTATCGTTAGAGGTTACTTTATGATAAATTAGTTAGCTAAAATGTACTTATCATTCACTATTACTATTGATTTACTTTGATAAATGCTATATTTGGAACAGGCATGGAGCCAGAACTGGTACAAATATCCTGTGACCATAAACACATAAAGGATATCCCTTTAGGATAACAGGAACAGGAAATGATTTATGGCCCAAATATGGGAAATCTGTTGGTGTTTTGTTACTCTATGTGTTTCAACAGCTTGCATTTTTTTTGTTTACAGCAATGTAACAATAGCAGCACTGTGGCGTATCAGTAAGTGTATGTTTTTAACTTTAGGCTATTGTCTGCTTTGAGCTCATAATGTAAGACTATCCAGCTCACACAGATGGAGATCTGCATGCTCTTCAGCTTTTTTAACAGTTGTGATGAATGCTTTTCTTCCACAGGCACAAAACTGTCGACACAATGGTTTCGTTTCGCTAAGGTAATCTGGCTAAAAGGCTGAGAAGCACAGACAGCAGGGGAGAGAGAGGCAGAGAGAAGCTTCAATCTGTGTCCAGGCCTCAGGTGATGTTCTGCTCTGATGACGAGCCCTCTCCTCTCCTCTCCTCTCCTCTCCTCTCCTCTCCTCTCCTCTCCTCTCCTCTCCTCTCCTCTCCTCTCCTCTCCCAAGGTGACCCTGCTCTACAATGATGCAGCAGAGAGCCTTTGAAAAAGGACTAATTTGCACCATATTCCTCTCCTCTGCAGTGGTGGAAGTAGTATTCAGATGCTTTACTTAAGCAAAAGTAGCAATCCCACTCTGTGAAGTTACAACTCCAGTACAAGTAAAAGTTCTGCATTAAAAACCTTACTTTAAGTGACTTTAAGAATCAATAGTGAAAGTACTCATTCTGCAGTTAAATGGTCAGTCTCAGTGTTTTTCTAGCATATTTAATGTTTTTGGATAAATTATTACTGCTGCCTTGAAGTAGCATTTTAGTTCGGTAGATGTTTAAGGTTGAGCTAATTTGACTACTTTATATATCCTTGGGTAGTAATATTCTGTAAGATCATAATATGTTGGATATATTATAATATGTGGAATGTTTCTAAAGTACCTTGAATGTGTTATATTTCACCCCTACTCTTCCATATTGTATGTCCTTTTCTGCTGACCACCTCAAACCAATTTAATTTATTTAATATTTTTAAAAATATAAAATAAATTAAAATGGTTTTATTTGTACGGGAATTGGATCATATTGACATCTTTTCCCCTCCACTTCTTCAATTTTTGTTTCCTGAAAATATCCCCTCAAGATACAATACTGCTTTGTGGTTGCAGGGATCAAACTGAGCTACTAGTATTGGTATTGAAGTGTTTTTTAAATGAAAATAATGTTTTTCGTCACCTGACAGGGTCATAAAGCCTGGATGAGCTTTTTCCCCTTTCTCCTACAAAGTATCACTCTGTTGGTCAGGCCACCACTTTGCACAAACCAAAATATCTATGCTACCATTTGCTAATTAGCACTATTAGTGCTAATTAGCAAATGGTAGCATAGACACAGTAAACTAAGATGGTGAACATTATACCTGCTAAACCAGGATAAACATAATGCCAAACATTAGCATTTAGCTTAAGGCACCTCTGTGTCTATCTATGTAGACGTATGCGATGTAGCATGGCTGTAGATTCTTATTGTATTGTATCAGGATCAGAATGTATATTATGTCTTGCCATCACCAGTTTATTTAGATTATACTCAGAGGTATTTCTCAAACAGCAGCCTCTAAACTGGCTGAATCAACAACCCTCTAAAACGGTTTCAACAAAAACTAAACAAAAGCCTTCAGCCTACATTACGGTAGTATTTATTGCAGTGCTTTTGTGTTAGACTACATTAGTTTTAGCTCGGAATGCCCTTGGAAAGTAAAATGGTTAGTTATCAATTACTGTAGCATGTAGTTGCTCATAAAGCCTATCTCTGCATTTCTCCCGTGAAATCCAGTCTCACACAGATGGGCACTTAAATGGTCTGCCTCTCTCAGTGTCTCTCTTTTTTCTCGACTGCTGCCATGGAGACCAAAGGCAGTAAAGAAGAAACAATACCATCCAGAATGACGTGTTCACCGGCATCCCTATGTGATCTCTGGGCAGCGAGGTCATGTGGTGCGTACAGCCAACACGAGATGAAGAGAGTCAAACGCAGACAGAGACAGACAGGGAGGATGCCAGGAGAGTGTGTCATCGCCGACTGGTCACTAATCTGGCTGACACCTGGCACTGCACACACACATACACACACAAAGGAAGAACAGCAGAATAAAGTCAGAGTCTGTGTCTTAACTGTGGCTTCTTGTGTTAACAGAGACGTTTTTTCTGTGTAATCGTGACTCTTGATGTGACTCCACCAGTGTTGTTTACATTCCACCATGACAGCTGTCCCTGGGCGTTAACTATGCTGATAACTGGATCGCAGTGTGCACCAGCAGACACAAAGAGAGAAACCAGACAGAAACCAAGATGTTGGAACGTGTGTGTGTGTGTAATAATATAATATAGAGTAAAATGTCACATAAATAAAATAAAAAATATACAAACAGCAGAGAGAACATAGAGCCAGGTGGTTCACAAAGATTTTAACAAATAGGCACCAAATTATATAAATTAATAAAAATTACCAAATGGCACACAGTTAGGGCAACTGTATGTTTTGGCAGCTTTTTTGTAAGTAATAATACACATTTTCAAACATGTACAAAACAGCAAACATTCAAAATCAAAAAATATTTTTTGTTATATGGCATGTTCATGAAACAACAAAAACAACACAAGTTTCGACCTTGGCAGGTCTTTAATCATGGTTTAAATCAGGAGATCACATGTGTGGCTTTCATGTAGAGAGTATTTCTCCAAAACAAACCAGAAATCAACAGAAACACACAAATATAGGTAAACATAGTTACATTATTTTTGAAGTATTGTTTTTATGGAGTGTTAGTTAGTGGAGTGACATTTACTGGACTTGGAATAGTGTAAATATATTTTATAGTTTGTAGATACGAATACGAATACCACCATGATACATTCATAAAAAATAAAAAAAACATAACTAAGGTGGTCACTTCGCTTTTTCTAGAGCTTTCAGCCTCATCCCTTAATCTCACAGTCTTCCTTAGTTCAGTTGCCAACCAGGTTGTCCAAATTGTCCATGACAGAAAGAAAGGAAGAAAGGCTGTAAGAGGACCTTGAGTTAGGATTTGTTTTCTCCTTATCATGGCAAGTTATTCTATTTATTGGTTTTGGCTAATTAACAAGGACAATACAGATACACATTGTTGCTTTGGAAGGACAAATACAACAGATGTAATGTAGGCCGATACAAACTGTCCAGATGAAGCTAATTTGCAGCCCTCATGCTTTGAGCATGTGTATCTACTAGATACCGTATGTGTATACATTGACATGTAAGAGTGCAACCATGTGGGCTACTGTATGTAGGCCCATGTGTGCAGGTGACGTAAATCCATTCAAAACATTCTCATCCTTCTTGCTGTTTAAGCCTTTTTTCTCTTGAAACTCTGTGAGTGTGTTTGTTATACATCCACGTGCGCTGTCAGAATAAAAGAAAGACGAGATGTTATTCTTGGACTCAACTTGTTGCGTGTGCAGCAAAGTCGACCATATCAGCACCCAGCACTGCTCTTGTCATGGTGATAAATGCAGCTAGATAGAGGGATGGTGCCCCCCTCCCCACACACACTTTTTTTTCCATGCCGCGGTTTCCATGGTTACCAGCGGCATGCTAACGAGTGCGAAGGATTGGGAGGGAGGGGATGTGCATGGGAACATCTGTGTGTGTGTGTGTGTGTGTGTCTGTGTATGTGTCTGTGTGTGTGTGAGTGAGTAGTGAGGAGAAGGTAAAGCGGTGGGAGGGGGGGTTGACTTGGTTGCTGCACTTCCCGTCTCGCTTTTCCTGTTTCCTGTTTCCTCTCCTGTGTGGAGTATCTGTCCATCCTCCTTGCCCCCTCCCCATCCCCCACTCCCCTTTTGTCTACTGTTTTTCAAATTGATCTGTCTGTCATTGTGTCCTACTGCCTTATCTGCCTCGCTGCATGTGCGGAAACATGCAGGGCAGAGTGTGGTTTCAGGTTGCAGACAAAAAGGGGAAAAACACTAGTTAATGGATGATAAATTGAGTGGGCACCACTGGGTGTTTAGGCAGCTTGTTAACCTGCAAGTGCTTCTCCTTCGCCCAACTGCTGTGATTCGTGATAATAAATCCTTATTTCTTGGCTTTGACACACACACACACACACACACACACACACACACACACACACACACACACACACACACACACACACACACACACACACACACAGAGTCCTCATCCTATTACCCATTTAAGGGTAATGGTTTATTGAAAACCAACAATGTCAACACTGATGCTGTTTACCTGTATCATCTACTATTGGATTTCTGATCTGATCATACTGTATTGTATATTGTTTTTGCCACAATGTTGTATGCTTTTAACTATTGTATATTTATCAAATTAGTTGTTTTATTGAAGGATGCCTAACAAAATCAAGCAAAGGGACGGCAGATGAAAACTAGCTTTGTGGCTAAGTTGGGTACATTTACATACATTTGAACGTTGATCAATGTAAATTTTCCCTTCTCAAATAAACAGTTTATAGTAACAAACAGATCAATACCAAACCCCCTCCTTACACTCATTGAGATAAAAGTATGAGGAAAGTGGGAGACAAGAAGATGAAAGAGGAAGGGGTGTTAGCGAGAGCAACAGGGGAATGAAAACTGTGAAATATTCATGAGGGAGAGACAGGAGAGCAGAAAGGAAGGAGACAAAGAGTCGGACACAGTGGAGCTCTACGTACGTGTGTGTGAGAGAGAGTGAAAAAGCAGTGTATTATCCTCATAAGAGGCCTCCAAGCTAAGAGGCCTCGTATCAAACATGGTCTTTTATCTGCAGCGTCAGTTACAGCCCGCCACTAATTTCCATAGACAAGAGCTTCTATACACTGTCCTACAGGAAGACATTTGCATACAAATAGAGGGGTCAGAAAAGGCTGAGAGCTTATAAAGCCCCTCTTTAGTTGTGTGAAGTTGTGTGTATGTAGCAGTGCAAGTGTGTGTGTGTGTGTGTGTGTGTGTGTGTGTGTGTGAAGTACAGTTTCTTGCCTGAAGGCAGAACAGCACAGAAGGCGTGTTGGAATAAAATGCTTGGAAAAAAAGAAAGATCAACATTATACAACCTGTTTCTCTGAACACAGAGCAGCGAGAGAAGTAGGTTGGGTTACTGTGTTGGTTTCACATAAAGGTTATCATACACTGCCCTCTCCTGGCCTTTAGCCTGCACTGCTGCACCGACAAGTGTGTTGCTGCTGATGTTCCCCATGAATGCAGAAAGGAAGTAATCCGACTGAGGCTCCGCTTTGAAAATCAGATGACTCTGAAGTGTCACTTGACTCAGAGGTGTGCGTCATAAAAACAGAATGTATTATTTAGGCTGCGTCAGTAGTGTCTCCGAGCGAACTCTCTTTCACCCTCTTCTTCTCTTTATTGAACAGACCTCTGTTCCTTCACTGTGCATTAAATGCATTAAGGTCTCAGTCTGTTATGTCCAATGAAGAAACAATGCAAAACTTCACACATCTTATCTTTCGAACAACTAAAACAACTCTATATTTGTCTCCTCTTGTTTTAGCCGTTGTAATACAGTGTTTTCTTGTTTAAGCCAAAGGGCTGTGGCACTATATTATAATTCTAACAACAATTTGATAATTTCCAGATGTATTGTGTTAAAAAGTGACAATTAATTAAAAATTAAATTGACTGCTTTGTCCCAATTGGACGCTTGTCCCTTTTAAGGGCCTGGTGTGGCTACATGTTTTGACAAATAATGGGAGATCCCAATTTGAAGGCTGGTTTTTATAGATGTTTTTTGGATCTATGAAACATCTGAACTCCCACTGGGTCGCTTGAGCTAATTCTAAGCTGCTTATATTGCATATACATATATAAATGTTAAAACGTTTGTCTCTCTGTGCTTGAGGTTGGCCTAGATGGGCTGTGTCTTTGTGCTAGATCAAATTAATGATTTGTTACTTAAATCAGTAATTTGTTATCCGTATAGTCAGTATGTTATCTGAGCCACATTCTTACTGGTTGAAATACACCATTTGACAGTAGCCTCGTTCCCGTCTTTGCTGAGCAAGAATTTTGTGCAAAGGAAGGCAGGATGAGTTCAGTGATCAATTCAAATAGAAGCCTGGGCTATTTATTGAAGTTTTACGCTACATCATGCAATATGCATTTTATTTTATTAATCAAATATGCAACATTTTTCTTTAAATTATATAAATATAGAGCCATATACATCACATAATCTGATATCCATGAGCAGAAGATTTTCAAAATATACTGTATTCCCCACAACATGAAGTTATGACCTCAGTGTCCTCAATTGTCGCTGTGGCCCTGCATATACATCCACTGGGCCTCTAAGCGACAAAACAAATTCTCCTGCTTCTTCCGACTTCACCATCTATTTAATGCCCAGCTGTTTAAGATCCTCCTTAAAATGTCGTCAAATCGAGAAGTCATGTCTGGTGAGTGAGTAACTGGTAACTGGTCAGTAATGATCATTCAAAAGGCACAGAGGTGAATAAAAGTAAGAATATTAAAAATGAAATAAAACATGTCACAAATGTTTAAGAGTATCTGTAAGAACATGCAGTTGTGTATCTGTGCATGTGTTTATCTGAACAAATCTCAGCACACCGAGTGAAATCCTGATCTACATTAACAACAAAAAACAAAGGTGACGGTTAGCCTAACCCAACTTGTCAACCGCAGTGATTTGTCTGCTCCACCCTGGTATGGACCAAGGACAGAGGTGTTGCTGGTTTGACTGGTCTGTGGATCAGTTAACAAAAGACATCCATGTAAAGGAGTTATTTTAACCGCAGTTTAGCATACACATGATGTTGAGTAAGATATAAGAAATGAGAAGAAAGTCAATATTAGAGTCATCTCACTGATCACTGTAAAGATTGCAAAACCCTGATTTTTATCAACGGAAATTTGGTAGGAGATTAATATTAATGTGTTTTAGAATTAATAATATTTCGTATGACAAAATGCAGCTATTACAAATATAAATCATCCAACCCAAATATCTCAACATGTTTTAGTAATTGGATTTTTCACATTTTGTATTTAATTAGCTGTTCAGTTGTATTTTCTGCTAGATTTATAAGGAGTATCTGCATAGACTCCACCCCACTAATTAATCTCTAAAAGTCTAAAGAATGACTGTTTTATTTCCCAACAAGAAGCTCTAATTGTCCCAACAAGAATCTCTTCTTGCTGCCAGAGAATAAAATGTTGTTGGAGAAATATGGAAGTCTTCATTAATGTACTTATTTGGAGTCCAATTTAAATAAAAAAATATGTACTGATGAGGAACATTTCTACTGTTTTCTATTATTATTTCTCACTAATGAACTTTATTTTTTCTTTTATAAATGTAATGTGTTGGGGAGCAGACTCTTCCCTGTTTCTCAATCCCCTCAGGAGGTTTGGCCCTGGTTCAAGTGAAACTCAAGTGAAAAGTGTTTTCTTCTACTTTCTGTTGGGGCCTTTTAATGTCTTGTCACTTGCCTCCAACCTCTTGTTCTGATGCTTCACATTTTACTTTTCACCAATGCAGGGATCCTCCTTGACTCACTCACTCAAAACAAACCTGACTGCAGAATGAAAGCAGTAGTTCTTTTGAATATCTCTAAGGTTTCCTTAAACCGTCCTGTTCAGTTGTGCATGTGCAGGATAATGCAAGGTCTGCTCAGTGTTACGCCACAGTGTCGCTGCTTGTCTGTATGTTACAGGTTAAACAGGTGGAGACGACAAATGGGTTTCACTGCAGCAGTTCCTTCACAATATGAAGAACACAGTGATCACCAAGCAGCAACGGTTGGCTTTAAGACAACAGAAACTCGTGCAGGTTTATACATGCCATGTAAGTCATGATGACTGTAGAAATCAAATCTGAGACTGTGTGTTGGTGTGCATGTGTGTGTTGTGATAAACTGAATTAATAACTGATACCTGAGTGAAACGTCTCCTTCATATCTTTTGGTTACAGTGAACTCTGATGAAGAAAAGGTTTTACGTGTAAGATCTTTCCTTTACCGGAGTCCAACCATTTCTTATTCCCATAGGTAAAAATAGGCTGAAGTTGTTTATTAATACTATCTAAAGTAAAATTTGACTTCTAATAATAACTTCTAAAAATTAAAGACTCATGTTTACTCATCTAATATGACACCGCTCCTGTTTAAATCATCCAAAACACAAGAAATAAGAAAAGATAATTAAAATCATACAAAAGCAACATGAAGCTATATATCGCATAATAACAACCATTCAAGTAACATCTTAAAGAAAAACTAGCATGCAGCCAAATCAAAATTTCTGTGACTGTCAGCCTGATGTTTTCAAACTCAATACACTTTTTTAGAAACACTTCAGATTCTGATTTTGTGTCTTGCTTCCTCTTGAAGAAACATTTCAGGTTTGACAGCAAATCTGTTCAGGAAGCATTCCTCCAAGTGTGAACCCAAGTGTGATTGCGCATGGACGAGAGTGAACTTAAGTATGCCTGAACACATGAAGGCGACATGTAGTCCCATGAAGCAGGCACAAATCCAGCTGCTTACAGATTAATCACTCTCCTCTTTATCTTGCTGGCTGAAAAAAGGCAAATTCTTCAAACAGCTTCTCTCTAGGATGAACCTACATGACAGTGTTACTGCAGGGTGCCATAAAGTCCATGTACTGATTCAAAGTAACTAAGAACATTTAGCTAAGTAGGCCTACTGTACTCAGCACAGTACTTAGGTAAATGTCAGTCATAATAGTCCTATAAATACAAAAAAATTGAACACTGACAGTTTTCATGTTGATACTATAACTAGCCTACATTTTGCTGATACATTGTAACAGTGTCGTCTGTTGCAAATGTTAATGTGATAATGTTAATGATGTCCGTCACAAATGCTGTGAAATTTATTTTACATTGTAGTATTGCTACTTTTACTTAAGTAAAAGGTCTGACTGTGTCTTCCATGCCATAAAAAGTGAGAAGGCTGTGATTGCTGTTCAATCACGACAGGAACCAAACTGGACTGGGCGGAATGGGAGGCTGAACCAGGTGACAAGTTGCAGAGCTTGTTTAACAGTCTCCCACGCTTTCTTCAACAATAACTGTCTTCGGTCACAAGTCACCTCACCTGTCCAGGCCATCCATGAACCTCCACCACTCTGTTCATTTTAAATAATACACACATTGTTGCCTCTGTGTTTCTGAAGGTACCTGTGAGTCACAAGACCGTGATGAATTGGACAGATAATGAGAAAAGAATAAACAAAAACTTTGGAGGCTTTATCAACTGAGGGGGACTGCAAAAATTGATATTATAAGAAATGTAAAAGTTGTAAACATCCTGCCAGTCCAGCATATCTAGACAAACCACAACCTCTGTCTGAGGCCTGATGAGAAGATTGAGAAATTTCAGCTGATGATATCTTGTCTGATGAGGATGTGACAGCAGCAGAGTGATTTACACAATCGCACTTACTCACCTCTTCACTTAAAAACTAAAATGAGTGCTGAGTCTAACCACAATAGACTGTTTTGCATCTAATTGTGTCTACAACTGGAGAGCATGATCCAAACTGATAATACTGAAAGGGGGATTTTTCTCTTCCTTTTCTGCGGGTACATATGAAGATTTGTCATCGAGTCTCGAGCAGACTTATGTCTGCTTTGCTCACGAAATATGTGTCTCTGTGTGTAGTTCAAATGAAGGTGAGAAAGTTTCCTATGGATTCGAGTCTTAAAATGGCGAGCTGAAGCACCTGTGATCACGCAGGAATGCTGTGCACTCTGTTTGGCTGCATTCCTCAAACAGCCAACACACGGCCAGCCAAGGCTGCTTTTAAAAACCTCACACTTTTAGCCGAATGTAAATACAAAACAGTAAGTAAGGTGTCAATTTTTATGGGATTACACATATATCAAAATAGAGGCTCAGCCCTGACAGGTACACAAGCTGCAGCCGAGAGGAAAGGTGAATTGGAAAGATGAAGGATCCACACAAATCTATCTCCCTCTAATTCAGTGTAATAGAATAGGGTGTGCGTGTCGTTTGGGTATGTCTTGCCTGCAAACTTTCATGTACCCATGGAAATGTCTGAGCCTGCAGAGCTGCTCCACAATACAGTGCTCAGGTTACTGTAAGTGTTTACATCTGTCAAGCAGCTGAATCCCGCACTAACGGCTCACAGATCATCATCTCACCTCCCAATGAGTCGTTAGGTAAATGAAGCTGAGGTCACATGAACACGAACAGATAAAATAATAACAAATGTGGTGGGATATTTAAATCTTCAGGGTTATGACTGTGTCTATAAACATGTAAGAAAAGAAGGAATTACTGGGGTTTGAGATTAAGTGATTGTAATCTGCATTGTGTATTAACGGCTGTTTCCAAAACAACTGGATTACATTAGACTGTATCTTTGCGTCTGTGTGTGTGTAGTCCTGGTTCAGGTAGGTCTTTGAATATAATATCAAAGGGCAGCTACTGTGCCATCAAATCAAATCACTGCCGGGTTAATCTGTAAACCTAAAGACTTCCCACAACATGCTATTTTTATAAAACCAAAAACCATCACTGAAAACACGTCTATGCGTGCAGTTCATATTGTACATATTGCAAATACCATATCCACTTACCTCATGTAAGCCGTCTGTGGTAAGGGGTTGGCTTATTTATTTATTTAGTTAGTTAGTTGTATATTTGTTTCTTGTTTTTGTTTCTGTAGATGTCAAAGTGGAAAGTTGTTGACATTGTTCCAAATTGAATACAAATATATGGAAAAAATTGAAACTAATGGGTTTGCCACATTAGTGCTGCGTATGTGCTGCTCAAAGATATGTGATGCATGATGCTATTACATAATGCAGCATCCCACATCATTTCTATTTTGTCTCAAATAAAGCCATTAACACAATACTACAGCCTGTAATCTGTATCTATCTGCACAGCATCTTGCACTTGGTTTTATTTACTTATTTATTCTGTAATGTCCCACGCTATAATGTGTTTTATCATCACTATGGTGGTCTTTATCTGTCTAACTTTGGTACTGCTTGTCCAGGAGATATTTCCACATTTCCCTGTAAGAGTGAAAAAGAAAAACATTTAAAATTGATTGTATCTACACTTTTACAAAAAAAAATCACTTTGTTTCTCAACGCAGTTTTTAGAAGAATATAAAATGTGAACTAAAACTATAATTAAAATGAGATAAACTGAAGAGGGATCCAGATCTGAAGAAAGTGGTTTTACAGAAAAAGGATATTAATCAGATTTAACTAACTGATCTGCTTTGTGAGGAACCATGATCTCAAATGATTTAGGACTGCAACTAACAATATTTGTTAAACAGTTAAAAGTTGATCAATTATTTATTTGGTCCATAAAATGTCAATGTCAGAAATAAGGACAAAGGACAGTTGTTTTGAAAATGCTTGCTAAAATAAAAAAGAATGTTTTGTGTTTTTGCTTGAAAAATCACTTAAACTATCAATTTATTATCAAAATAATGGACGATAAATATTCAGTCAGTCGACTAACTGATTCATTGACTTAATTGTTTCAGTTTAATTAAGTTTTTTGCACTGTCTGCTTCTGTCTGGGAATAATAATGGTCCCTTTAATCAGGCTGAATGCTTAGCTACATCCACAGCGCAGAGCTAAAACATAAGCAGTGTTGTGAAGCAAAACACACACACACACACACACACTGAAAAGGAAACAGGTCAGTACTTTTTCCAGGTGAGGTTATGGGACTCTGGGATTCTTAATGGAGTGTGTGTGTGTGTGTGTGTGTGTGTGTGTGTGTGTGTGTGTGTGTGTGTGTGTGTTTGTATGTATGCTTGTGTGTGTGTGTCTGTGTGTGTGCATTAGTCCAAGTGTTTTAGGATTTGTGGAGCAGCATGTGGGTCTGCCGTGCCCTCACTGTTTTTACTGTCATCAGTGGGAACAGTGCGATACCATCTAACCCTGGCCTCAGCAAAACACTGAAAAACATCCAGACCATGCCTGCGCTCAACCCTGAAACACTGAAACCACAAGTAATCAGTTACACGGGATGCAAGGACAATCCCACAATGTCAATAAAATAATATTTGTGGATCAGCGTCATCTGTCATTAAGGTAGAGTAGTTGAGGAGATGTCAGTGATAGTCCTACAGATCTCACATCATTTCAAACCTCTGTCTGCTAACATTCAGAGATGACGACCGACAACATGATAATGATCTTCAAACACATTACGACACTGTTTTATGGTTCACACAGGCTCTCCCTCTGTTTACCCAACAACAACAAGCTTCAAACCCGGGCTGACAGTGGTCCAGCATGACTCAAACAGACCTCAAAACAGTTAGCCTCTCGGCTCAGACAAGTGCTTACATGCTAGAAAAGTGGGGATGGATTTGCATCTCATTTCCATCCCGGTTAGATGCCTGGAGTGAGGCGGGACGGCGTTCAAGAACAACTGTCTTCTAGGATGAGGAAGGTGATAGGGAGTTGGGAGGTGGAAAGAGGGCAGGGGGGGGAGGGAGCTGAATCCCACTAAGTAAATTGACAAAGACGACAAAACGTCTGGGAGGGTTTGAGTCGTTGGAAACTGTTGGGAATCGGAAGTCCACATTAGAAAGCACACATGACACATTTAAGTGTCCACTTGTCTGTGGTTTTTAGCAGGGCTTTTCATATCTCGCTGTATGTTTTGTCTTTCTGCCTCTTCCAAAAAGCCATGAAATCATCTCTTTGCCTCAGGCGACAGAACACTGGTAACTATAGCAAGCCTGGCCTGGGTGTGGGTTCCTTCCTGTTGGAAAGCAGACTTTAAATAAAGATAAAAAAGCTTCTCTTGCTTTGAAACACAAGTGATGCTCTTCTCTCTTCCAGACAGGAATTATTAAACTGGGTCACTTTTTCACAATAAAAAAGAAACACTTGAAATACAGACACATTATAAAAGTAATCATTTTAAAAAAACTCCACTAACCAGACAAGCTGCAGATTACAATGTCTGTCGTGCATCATATAGCATATGTAGTGAATACTTGGAAGGAACTGAATAAAATGTATAAAGTGTATTTTTATACATAATAGAATTTATCAATATATGTATATGTATGTATGATTCCAGTGAATACACATTGTTGAACTGATTAATGAAGGATCATCACACATGTAGCCTATTGGCTAAATAGGTACACATGTACTTGATTACTATGTAAAGACTGATTCTAGAGTATAGCTACACGAATGGTTAGGTAAGGGTTTGTTTTCTCTCTGGCATTTTTAGATGCACTGGCCTCTAAAAACCAGAGGTGAAACTCATTCATTTTATCACTATTTGTTAGGCACGCTCTAATACGTTGTTTGCAGTCACATGATTCAGATGACGCTTGAAATTCAGAATGAGGCAGGAGGTGAGAGGCAGAACGGGCAAGATGGAGTAAGGCCTGTGCTTTCTTAGTTATTGTTTACTCATTGTGTCATCCCTGTCCACATCATGTGTATTAAATCTAGAATCACCAAGTATCCTTAAATTATGGATAAAATCTTATTTTAAAGTCACAATGACCTTTGACTTTTGAGTCAAAGTGCCACCTATTCTGTGTCTGACTGACAGTAATATATGGTCACAATCTCCCCTTCTGTTCTTGAGTTGAATAATCGCCAGAAAGGTATTTTTCCAGGACATTATGATGTCACAGTGTGTCGCATCGTGTCACAGGAATGACAGACAGATGAAAGGACAACCCGAAAACATATGTAGGTTACATCTAGTTTTTTTAAAATGAAATTAATCCCTTTTCGATTTCCTATCCCATGATCAACATAAGAAAGGCTTGAATCACAGAGTGACCTCCTCTTTGTTTTGAAAATATAATCCAGAGTTGGCTTTCATCCTCCATTGGACAGGCAAACAAACGTTACTGCAAATCATGTGAAATAAATTGGGATTTTGGTGTTAATTGAAGTAAACACCGACCAGTCAACGTTATCTGTAGCAAAATACTGTAGTTGTAAGATTGTGGTTTGACACATTACTGCACTAGCTCATGCGACCCTTACGGTAATAATATCCTGTGGACCACTAGTAATATGTCAACACGTTGATTTTAGCCTGCAAGTAGGGTGACCAGATGAGAATGGGTGAATTTCGGGACAGGCGGGCGGGGAGCGTAGCCCTGGAGTCATCTGGTCACTATACCTGCAAGCAATAATGTAACGGCATAAAGGACATGTGGATGATTCTAAAACCAATTGTGATTCAAGGCAGGGGCAGCCAGCTAGATCAGCACAGATCTGACGTTGTTTGTTTTACAATCTCCAAAATAGGACCCAGAACAGAACCTTGGGGCACACCACAAGGCAGAGATGCAGAAGCAATTTTGTTTTCAAAGCTACTAGTACAGAAAGTTCCAAATCCAGTGGTGAAATGTAACTAAGTACATTTACACAAATACTGCTCTAAAGTACAAATGTAGGGTACTTGTATGAGGTACTTTCATTGTATGCCAAGTTCTACATAGTTTAGTGGAACATATTGTACTCTTTACTTCAGTCATCTGACAGATATTAGCTACAGATTTAGATTTGACATACAAAACATATGATAAGATAATACAGTATAATGTATGGTTAAAATTATACCTGTGGTTCCTATTGTTAAGTTTTAGATGTCTATCAGTCTACCATTTTATGAAGTTAAAAATGATCTTGACCAGCCACAACAGTACAATGCTACACCGTCATTGATGTAAAAGTATTAACAGTAATAATATAATACTGTAATATGTCAGTCATAGGGTCCATTTTTCTGCAGAATAGTTTTATTTTACATTAAAGTACTTTTCATTAAAGTACACTAAGTACTTTTGCTGATGCTGATAATTCTGAACTTTCTTGTTCTTCGAGTAGGATTTTAGAATAGAGAACTTTTGTTTGTAATGGAGTATTTTCACTTTGTTGTACCTTGGCAGGTGTTTTCTCAGGTTTTATCCCGCTCTTTGATCCGTACGTTTTTTCTTTTTTCTGTTTTCCCCCCATGATTTGGCGCATCTGCTCTCTGTCGAGTCAGCATTTAGTCAGACCCACCAACAGCAGCCCGTGCACATATTTCCAGCCTACCCTCCCTCTCTCTCTCTCGCTCTCTCTCTCTCTCTCTCTCTCTCTCTACACACACACACACACACACACACACACACACACACACACACACACACACACACACACACACACACACACACACACAGACACACACACACACACACACACACTCACACACACACACACACCCTTGTATCCCTCCCTCACTGTACACTGTATTATCCTATGTCCTCAGTGCAAACACAAACAAACTCCTGAAGAAGCAGGTGTCCTTCCACTGGGATAAATAAACAGTAAAACAGGATCCAGGAGCAGGAGGTTGCATTTGTGTGTGTGTGTGTGTGTAGGTGAGTGTGTGTGTGTGTGTGTGTGTGTGTCAGGGAGAGGGGTGTGTGACTGCGGGTGGGGGATAACAGTTAGTTTCAGTCACAGTAGGGAGAAACTTTGAATATCGCTGATAGCATCCTTTAAGCCTCTATGTCTTACAAAGCTGTTTGTTTTCACTCTGAATGTTTCATTTTATCTTGTGTTTTGGGGCTTTTAAAGTATTTATTTTATCACAAGCCACCCAAAGCTGGTTGTTGGATATTAGAGAGTAGGAGCAATGCAAATATAGTGTGTCAGAACAGCTCAAAATATATGATAGATAGATAGATAGATAGATAGATAGATAGATAGATAGATAGATAGATAGATAGATAGATAGATAGATAGATAGATAGATAGATAGATAGATAGATAGATAGATAGATAGATAGATAGATACTTTTCTACACCAGACTTCCATAGAAAAACTCCCCATTTCATGCAGCCCCATTTACAGTAACTTGCTCCTGTTTCATGCTACTTGCTGCAGGATGCTGCTGATCGTTAACCGTTAGTGGCCCTCCTTATTTGCATGCAAATTAATAATTTTATTTGCACTCTTCTTATGATTCTGGAGGTTTCGGCACTAATTTGCCTGCTTTTTACCTGCAGGCTGATAGTAATCTCTCCTTTAGGACAATGTAAACAACACTGTGACATCATCCAGTTGTAGGTGGGAGTATATCTTCATAAAGTATGAGAATGGTTCACTTACAGGTATGCAGTATGGAACACTGCCTCTCATATGGAGGAAAACATTATATTACATATTTTGTTTGAATGTGTGGTCATCTGAAACAAGATTTTAGGGTTCGTTCTCTTGGGATCCAGGGATGTAATGCGGGAACTGGAAATTCACCCACAATCAATTTACCTGTGTGTATTTTATTATATTTTTACTTTAAACTAGTATTTATTACTCAAAGATGTGAATGGATCCAAGACCTTTTTAGTATGTGTAATGAGGTAACAACAAAGTCACTCAATATCACCACAAACACTACATCTTTTAAGCAGACTGAGTACTATTGCCATGGCATAACTGATCCACATTAAAGAATAGTGTCATCATTTGTAAAGTCTTTCTTGGATTTTCATACTAAAAGCACTGCAACTAATATACTCATTTAATTTGTCAGATTGCTGAAGTCTCACATCAGCTTCAGATAAAAATGTTAACTTTGCAGGACTGTGGACAGTGTCCCTTTTGTATTTTACATTGGAAGCCTGTTAGCGATTTTTATAAAGGGATTTTATAATGATATGAACAGGAGAAATTGTTACAACAAGTGAAACCTGTTCAATGGGCAACTGCTTTGTTTTAACACAGAACCTAACCTTTAAAAAGAGCTTCTTTACATTCATTAGCTTATTCTGCGTCAGTTTATGGTTTCTGGCCTCATTGTAAGTAATTGTATGGCTACAGATTTTGCATGTGGTAAAAATGAAAAGCAGTGATATCTGATCAGTAGCCTACTTGATATCTGCAGATAGCCTATAAGTTTTATGAACCAATTTCTTATTTAATTCTCTTTAGAGGCAAATCATCTACCTTTAGACAATTTAAACCTTGTTCTTCCACTGGTCCACCGTGCGTGTCCCTCTCCAGCTCCAGCTAGGCCACCAGGTGAGCCAATCACAACCTCAGAGATGGGAATTGACAGTGTGTCCCCGCCCTCACGGTGCACCTGTAATCCAATCCGCTGGCCTGTCACAGGTAAAACCGGCCTCAATTTCTCAGCATTGCCCCAAAAAGCGAGAAAAGCTGACAAAACCCGTTCTCTCAGTAGGGGACACCTTGTTTGTTGCCCCGGCCCTCATCCAGCGTTAGCGGCGGAGTTTTCTACGGTAAAGAAGACGGATCGGATTTTCAGTACCAACTAGAAAGTCCAGTTCGACCGACCGAGATGTCACAGGAGCATGACAAGTAAGTTGCATTGACTCTCCACTTTTTAGCCTGCACAGCAGGCAGGTTGTCTCTATAAGCGTGTAATACTGACTCTAAATAGCCTGTTCTTTGGATTTTTACTATTTTTGCACCTTTTTTGACTTCATGGCACGGACGGATTTATGAAAGGTCACACTGCGGTCCACCTCTGACCTGCGCTGTCTGATATTAAAAATCCTTCTGATATTTGTCTAACATTTAAGCCTTACTATAGGATAATTATGGCTTCTTTTTTAATGGTGAGTTTACTCTTTGCACTGGCTGCCAAGCGGGAAAGTGATTAAATCTCATAGTTTCCCATGGTAAAACACCGCTCGTTTCACCTGTCATGTTCAAGCCTGTACAGGTGTATCTCCACCTGTCGTGCGAGCAGAGGAGCCTGTTAGAATTAAAGCCCCGTCCCGTGATAGCGATGGGCGGTTTAGTGTTTGATTTCGCTTCAAGCCCCAACAGTTATGTGGATAGTCTTAATGATGTTTGTTCAGGTAAAAACATGGACCTGAGCTGGGAGCTGTCAGCTAAAGAAAACTGTCTGCTGATGGTTTTATTTCCAAGGAAGAGCTCTGATCAACTGATTAAATACTAGAAAAACGTCTTTCACGTTGACGTAAATGCTTAGTTTACAATGTGTATGTTTTCTGTGCCATGACAAGAGACTTTTTCGGAGAGTGAAATTGTACACCTGCTAGGCGTTGGCCCGACTACTTACACAGACAATGTAAGCAAGCACAGGGCGACATGAGGTTATTTTTTTTAACTCTACATGACTCAAATGTTTTGTATCAAAATTTAGAGGATTCATGCACTCTATCTCTGATCTCTAAATGTTCGCACAGAAAAAATAATACTTGTGTTATTTCATGCTTCTGTACGTTAAAAGTGACAGATGTCTGTGAATAGGCTACATGCTGCAATAAGGACTTTTTCCCCCTGCAAGTGAATTCTGTTTATTTGGTAAAGGGATTACATTTCCTTTTATTAAGCTTTATTACCAGCAAATAATGCTTTTTTTCAGGCTGCCTTTTATGAATGGCACAATTAGATATAGGATTACTAATTAGCGCTTTGCTTTGACCATGCCAAAAGCTGTATTTGTTGTAGATACTCAACGTGGAAACTGAACCAGTCCGTATACACTTCATCATAACTACTTTATTGTGGCAGAAAATCAACATGTGGTGGTGTTATGCAGGTGTGGAGTTTCCAAAGTTTCATGAGTAAAAGCTAGTGATTTAAATTTAGAAACTTTAATAACAAGAGCTCAACCAATGACTGTACTTTGCTCTAGTCACTGCATGTCTAAATAAATCGATATAAGCTCAGCAAACATCCAAATTTACTGTCAATAGGCGAGTTCACTGTTGAAATGTTCAATATTTTCTCACTTGTTGAATGAAAGTGCTGTATTTTCATTCCAGTTAGCTAAAATTAATGTGTTAAGACCATTATAAGCTGATGAGACACACCTGTTTACAAAGCAATGACTCTTGAGTCTTCACAAGATGGAAGAGGAAGAGGAGGAAAAAGACGCAGGCGGTGACTGTGTACAAAAACACCTGATTATTTTTCACAAACAGGTTCTCTCTTACAAAAACAGTTGCACCTTGCTGTTTAAAGGCAGGAATGTAGCAGGATTAGACGCATCACTTGCGTTCACCTTCTCAGCCAATAGGTGATGCCTATAGAGTTGTCACACTGGACGAGCCTGTAGAGCATCTTTGTCTCCGGACACCTTGGCGGTTCGATGGCTGAGATTTGTTGCACAATCGTTGAAAAGCTTGAACAACTGGTCTCTCAGATAAAGAGCATCTACATGGTTGATCTCTCGCTCTTACAACCTGTTTTGTCTGTTTTGCACGAGGCCGTGATTGTAGATCTTGGTTTTGTGAACTTGAGCGCTTAAGGAGAATCTAATAGGAATATATAAATCCTCAAGTCTAAATAAGTAGTGTCCATACAGTATATTTGAAGTATTGCCTTTAATTATTACCTTTTTTTGAAGTATCAAATGGTAAAGACTTTAAAATTACATCACATAAGCTGATTTCTGCATTTAAAAAAGCATTAAAATCTTAATAATCAGTTTGTACACAGTAACTTATGAAACTCTGTCTTCCCACAGTAAGCGTGCGGTCCTGGTTCTCCAGAACGAGCCGGGCTACGGTGGCCAGCGTCGATCCTTCACCACAGAAGATGAAGCCTGGAAATCATTTCTGGAGAACCCGCTGACAGCTGCCACCAAGGCTATGATGAGCATAAATGGAGACGAGGACAGCGCCGCAGCACTGGGCCTGCTCTACGACTACTATAAGGTATCAGGAAAACCATGGAAATTATAGTCTTGACCACGCAGGAAAAATTTCTCTAGCTTTAGGGCCTTTTCTGTCATGAATCAAATGTGCAAAATCTTTTCTCAGGGGATTAGTTGGCAAATTGTTACAAGCTTTACATATAGGAACTTTCTTTATGCTACCATGCGACCATTAAGCAACATCTGCGAGCCAGAGCCCATGTCATTTTGATCCAGTTGCCCATATAGACAGCAGGATGACCCAGGTTGTTGGATGTGATGTGGTCAGACGCTCAGCGGCTGTGTTTACCCTCCCATACAGGTGCCCAGGGAAAAGAGAACAATACCCCAGAGCAAGCAAGAATCACTGGTCTGTGATGTGGATCCCAACAAAAGGTAAACAGCAGCAGCCCTCACCTAATACCATCCCCCTTAAAAAATAAAAGCACAGCATAGTGGAACCACAGCATGAGGGGAATTAGAGAGATTCAAGCTCTTTCACGTTCTCTGAATTTTGCGTGTTTGCATTTGTGGGAGGTGCAGTACAGTACAAAGTGTAACACCACACACACGTTCATCTTTGGAGGAGCACCTTGTCACCTTGCCCAACCCGTTAGATTTGTCCTTCAGTTGAAGTTAAAATACATGGATCACAAGGTTATACTGACTTTATCTAGTCAGGAAATCTCACTGATATTGAGAATGTAAATGAGACCAGAGAGTAAGAAGCATTTACAGTCAGGCAGCCACACAACTAAGTGGCACAAAACAAAAGTAACATGTTAATGATTTAAAATCACAAAGAAGAGTAAAAGAATAAACATGAGAGCTGGTTGTTTCTGTTTAATTGGCGTGTAGTACCTGAATACAAAATTACTGTGTATATCTACGCAGTAATCGGTTATCTAAGAGTAATTAATCAATCACTTCACTTGTCCCCAAAGGGCAGTTGGTTGCGTAGCAGTGAAACACAGCACATAAAATAAAAAACACAAAGCACGCCAACACATACACAGATACAAGTTAAAACTATTGAAATAACAGCTAAGAATAAGTTACAATATGAGTAGAAATATATAATCTTAATTTATGATATAGATCTTGATGGGTATAGTAGGAATTTTTATGTTTTGGCTAATGTGACTGATTGAAGAGATGTGAGTCAGTTAGGAAAGTTTGATGGTGGAGCTTTATTGATGGATATCACCACAATTAAATTTTAAATCAACAATTAAATCAATATGCCAGGTAACACTTTAAATTCAATACTTCATGTGTGCTGTTTTTCTTTGTTGCAGACACCAGATCCAGGGCGGACACTCCATAGCTCCACTTCAGGAAGCCGGTATGGAGAACAGGATCCAGGTTCTCAAGGGACCCTTCAATATTCTTCAGCTAGCCCAGGAGAAGAGGGCCCATTTCCCTTCACCAGGTCTGTTCACATTCAGTAAATTAAGCAGGCAGGATTTAGCCTACAAGCAGAAAACCTGACTGTCAGTTTGCTGATTTTGACTCTTCAGACACAACCGTCACGCTTTCCATTGTGCCAAATTACACACCCGTCAAGACAGAGGTGCCAGCCCACGGCTTCTCAGTGACCATACCGAACAACTGCACCGAAACCGACAGCCATGTGGGCGTCTTTGACCGCCAGCTCACCCACAACACAGTCCAGTTCAGCCCCAGCACCCAGTCCCGCACGCCCCCCGACTCCACCTATTCAGAGAGTTTCAAGGATGGTTCCCAGGAGGTGTGTGTTTCGATCCCCTTCTTTCTAAACCCCTGTAATGCTTTCCCTACAACCCCCTTCTCCTCCTCCTCCTTCTCCTCTCCTTCATTTTCCTCTCCTCTCCTCTCAGATCTCTCCCATCAGACAATAGGATATTCACCTGATCCCATGGAGCCAGCGGTGGGCTCAGCCTTCCCTGGTTTTATTTGAACATGCCAAAATAGCGGCCAGTGTGTTATTATGCCATTGTCTCACCAACACAATAAAGTGCTGTACTTTTCTCCGACAATAGCCAATGCCCTTTCTCTGTCCTCTTTCTCTGTTTAACCTGGAGGGGAATTACCTTAGAAAAGAGTAACCCAACAAAACCCCTGTACGGGGAGGGGGGTTGCGGTGGGGAGTTAGCAACATGAAGGAAAAGCCATTTGAACTGAAAGAAATGAGTATGAAGGGAAAGAACACATTAATAAAATCTATATAGAGGTGGGGAAAGAGAGAGAATAATCCCTGAGGGGCATAAAATTCTTAAATAAAAAAAATTAAATTAAATTAAATTAGAAAAAAATTAAATTCCTATTATCCCTCTGGTGAAGGATAGGAAGAGGCATTTAAATCATTTAAAATCAAAGCAAAGCAGCTTTTTAATATCCTCTTTTTGCTGCGCCACACTTCACACTTCATCTGTTTTCTTTTTGTGCCCCAGGTGTTTTCCTTCCCAGGGGATCTCCAGTTACGGATGGCCTCCATGACGCCTGAGGAGTACCCGCAGTTTGACACCGTGCCGGGGTAAGTCGCACTGCTGCTGGCCCACCGTCCGGCTTCCACCGGCATTCAGCTTCTGACACAACAGCGCAGAATAGCCTCATTCATTGCAGTCACGGGGGAGACACCAGACTCCCCCTAGGTGTGAAAGACAAGAGTCTGCACACACAAGGGTCGTTATCTGACAACGTGGTGGTTTTAGGTCATGATTTAGCTGCAGCAGCTCAATGAAGCACGTGCCATTATGCTTTACCATGTTTTTGAATGGTGTTATTGCATTGTTATCCAGAAAAGAAGTGCTGTCTCTAGTTGTTTTATTCTTGTGTTTACTTAATCCTGTCGTTATCTTATTGTATTTTAGGAATAAGTTTGAGTACACTCTTGAGGCGTCCAAGTCTCTGCGTCAGAAGACAGGTGACGGGACGATGACGTACCTCAACAAGGGCCAGTTTTACCCAATCACCCTCAGGGAGGTTGACAACAAAGGAATGCAGCAACCCATTACCAAAGTCAGGGTAAGAGCATAAGATAAACCTGGAACAAGAAACAGATTAGGTATTGCTGACAGTATTCACATGCTGAATATCAGTGTAAGTTCAGTGTAAGTTTTCACTGTGTGTGTAAATTCATTGCCAGAGTGTAGTGATGGTGGTGTTTGGAGAGGAGAAATGCAGAGATGATCAGCTGAAACACTGGAAGTACTGGCACTCCAGACAGCACACGGCCAAACAGAGGTGTCTGGACATTGGTAAGTAGTCCTTTTTTTATTTAACTGTCAGTTATATATAAAAATATGCCCTATTTTACAAAAGAGTCAAATAAAAGAGTTAAGTAAGGAAGTGTGATGTCTTAGACACTGCTGGTGTAGTGATGTCAGTGATTCATCCTGGTTTTGTCATGTAGTGGGTTGATTAATCCTCCCTTGTCTGCACAGATAAGTGGCTGGCTGAAAGGGCAGCTTAGCGGTAACTGACGGGAAAAGGTGTGTTGTTTTGTTGCGACAGTTCAGTTTGGTTGGCTAGGGATTAATTCTGCAGCCTAAGTGTGTCATACAGTCATTTAGAAAATAAAGGTAAAGTTTTCTTTATAGCTTTTCTGACCGACTTAAACTATCTATTTGTTGCTGATTGCGTTCTGTGCATTTGTGCATGTTTTTGCCCTTTTACACCAGCTTGGTTGGTTCAGCTGTGCATCTCACTCTACTACTAAATGAGTCACCAAACTTCTGTTTTTTGTTCCAGCTGACTACAAGGAGAGCTTCAACACCATTGGCAACATCGAGGAAATTTCCTACAATGCCATTTCCTTCACCTGGGACACAAATGACGAAGCCAAAGTAAGACAACAACAGAAACACGTACACACAAAATTAGACATGCTTGTACGAAAGCCTTCCATTTGCCCTTCGCTGTTCATATAAGAACAAGAGCAGAGTTTTCTCTGCAGGATCACTTGTAATCCAACGTTTCCATATACTTCCTCATCTTGAACCCTTAATACGAACCCTGAACTTTTCACATAAACACTCTTAAGCCAGAAATAAGCTGCTCCTCCTCCTTTTCAATGCCATGTGTGGTTTTTGCCACAAACCAGAATTAAGGTTTCAGGTGTTGACACGCTTTTGTCAATGATCATCATCCGTTTTGTTCATTGTTATGCTCCAAAAGAAATTTAGGGGCTTAAATAGAAGAGTGAGGATGCCGTCACCTCCTTGTGTGTTTTGTCTTTTTGTTTAAAGAGTGTATGTTTGTGTGTGTTTATGTTTGTGTGTGCTTGTACGAGTCTTCCTGCTCTGTGAATATACATTTATGACTGGTCCAACCTGCCTGTCTGTCACCCCTATTGTGATGCTGAGTGTTAAGGTATTTCTGCACGCCAGACAGGTGCAACAAAGAGTGCAGGAATGAGGACACTCAGCAGGAGGGGGGGTGTGTGTTAACAAATAAAATCCTGTTTAACGGGTAGGAGAGGTGATAGACAGCAGGAACTCCTGTCCTCTCTTCCACTCTTGATTTTTTGTTTGTTGTTGACCGTCATGTCGCTCTCTGGCACTGATCCACTCAGCCTGAGATGGAGGACGACTAAGAGGCTAACAAACAGACAGAGACAACATGGCTGTGACTCATCTCCAGTGCCTTGCTCTCTGTAGGCTACGCTTTACATAAATAAAGTCACAAGCACAAACCTCTCTCACACACACACACACACACACACACACACACACACACACACACCAGGATGTGGGTCTGTCTCATGACTTGAGGCCTGTGTCGATAGGATGTTCATCCTTGTGTGTGTTCATTACTTCACTGTGTGTGTATTTGTGGAAGCGACACCCTGCCACGTCTTGTGAGCACCTCATCAATGATGGTTGATGTCATCGATCTGTTTGATGATGGATGTAGATATGATGTGTGTGTTTGTGTGTGTGTGTGTGTGTGCTTGCCCCCGAGGTGATTGGCATTTCAGTATGTATTTGCAAAAGGCAGCCCCCTCCCTTATGATTCCCTACTGTTGGGCCTTTTATTGTGTTACCACATTTTGCTCTATGTGTGACAAGCTCAGCTATAAATCTGGCTTATCATTTTAACAAAGTGTAAAGATGTCATAAACCCCAAATACAAGGAAAATGTACCAATATTTAGTGTTAATCACGCCAAATATTATTGTAGTTGTAAAAAATATTGTTTTAATATTTACACACACAAATACATATAGCAGAAACATATAAGATTAGTCTATTTACATGTAAACTGATCTGATGTTCACAGATGAATAGAACGGGTGGTTTCTTAAAACACTGTATTTATGTAATGTGTGAATGCACAAACACATTCACACATTTTTGCCTCTCTGTATTATTCAATGTCAGTGATATCTGCTGCCTACCTCTCGGATCATCTCTATTAGGTGTTTCCAAATGCTCTGTTATGATAGTGTGCTTTGTTGACACAATCTTAACCTGTTTTCAATACAAGCACCAGGAGGACAAAGGAGCATCTCCCCTAGCAAACAGTATGAGCCTGTGATTACTAGAGTCGACCAATAGAGGGCAACATGGAACATTGAATGCAGACCATGAGCCATTTGCTGCAGAGAGGCCTTAAGTGTTGCACATTGATGCCAAGTGAAAACCTTAGTTTCTTTATGATTTAGCAGCAGCTATTAAATCATTAAATCACTACTAAAGTTGCTGTTTACTTTAATTGACAAGGCTTGTTGTTATGTTTAGTTTCTCCAACTTTGTACATTTTCTCTTTGCTTGAAACACAACTGTTCCCATGTTCTTTGTCTAATTTGTCCTGTCTCCCTGTACCCTCTCCACAGATCTTCATCTCCGTCAACTGCCTGAGCACAGACTTCTCCTCTCAGAAGGGCGTGAAGGGTCTTCCTCTGAACTTGCAGATTGACACCTACAGCTACAACAACCGCAGCAACAAGCCCATCCACCGCGGCTACTGTCAGATCAAAGTCTTCTGCGACAAGGGAGCTGAGAGGAAGATCCGGGACGAGGAGAGGAAGCAGTCCCGCCGGAAAGGAAAGGTCCCTGACCTCAACCCTAGCCTGGCCTGTGAGTCACTTTAAACTTGTGTCATATGCACAAGCTACTTAATCCTAGAGTTTAAATGTTGGAAATTTTTGAAAATCTGATTTTATTCTATTTTATTATGTTTTATTTATTATGTTATTGTGTTTTAAATGTAATTTTAATGCATTACTTCTGTTATACCTTGTGTAAATCACTTTGAATTCCCTCTGTGTTTGAAAGGTGCTAAAAGGATGTGATTGCAACTGATATGCAGACCTGCAGAGTAAAAATAAATACCGTGTGACCCTGGGCGGTTATTCTGTGACCCTGTGTCAGGGTCCAGACCTGCACTTTGATCCCTGTTTCTTTTGCTGTTACTGTACCAGCTTTGCTCCACATATAAAACTAGACAGCTGAGTGTCTGAGTAATAATGTTTTCAGTAATAATGGAAGATTAAATGGATTCACCATAAAGGTGACGTTCAGACAAGTTCCTGGTCTCAATCAGAATTGAAACATGATCTTGTTTGTCTCAAAGCTGCACTAATCAATATTTTCATTTGATCAATGGGTAAATTAAATTATTGTGTGTAACATAATTAAAGGACAGTCGTAGTGATGAACCCACAGAGAAATATCACCAGACTCTGCAGTTCCTCTCAGCGCTACAGAGCGTTTTAGCTCTTTTCGGCTCATTGTTTTGGTTTTCTTGCCCGCAACTTCACTCTTCACTCTCACCATTCTTGCCAGCATCAGCTACCCCCAAGAGTCCATTTAAAATCTACAAGTGCAGGTTTAAAGACTTTTAAAGATGTCCTTCATATTAAACTTCTCCCTGTTGTGTCTTTTCTTCCCAGTTACGGATGTCAAAGTGCCCATCCTGCAGAAACGCAACGACGTGACCACCTTCAAGATGATGAACGACTTTGACACCCAGCCTGTCCTTTTCATTCCTGACCTTCACTTCTCCACCTTCCAGCGCCACGTGAGTGCCAATCACTAACACAAAACTCTGACTAACAACAGTTCTGTTTAGGACGGCAGGTAATCACATATCCTGTTTGTCACATTTCTGACCATGGACATTGTTTTTTGCTACATTTTTTGTACCCTTCGTAGCATCTTAGGTGGTCCATAAACAGTTTGTTTTCAGCTTCCACCCACTCATCAGCCAGCTGGGTCGAGCTGACCTGCTTGCTTGCTAGTTGGCAGGAACAGAGAGTTCTAGTTTCCAGCTCTGATAGGAGTCCTACATAATGATGGCTGTATTTCAGGCTGCTTACTCACAGGATGAATCATTTACCAGTGACTCAAAACAAAGCGCGGGGTTCAGAAGATACTACCTGTCCTGGCACCTCGTTCATATGCTCAGATAGAAATAAAGAGGTAGATTTGGAGACAGAGAGAGGACTTTTTATCAGTGTTGACGTGCGGTAGCCCTCTTCTCTATTAAAGGACTCTGAACCTTGCATCTTCCAGTCAGGACGAACATGTCACATGACAGTTACAGAAGTGTGTGTGTGCGTGTACAGTACACCTGGCCTGCACACATTTTCCCCCCGGGTCATTTGGGTCATTTCAGGCACTTTTCATGTTTTCTTCGACATGTACGATGAGCAGTGACTGAAGTGACTGTGCAGGAAAAAACATTTTTATGCATTGAGAAATTTGACTGATTGGTAACTTTGAGCGCCCCTGTTGTTCAAACAATGAGCAGTCCCAGCTGAGTAACAAAAAAAGTGCTCTTTCTCCCTTTCTCTCACGCTCAGTAAGTTTACTTAGCTAGAAGCAAAGCTGAGGGAGGGACAGGAAGTTATTTTTGGTGCTGCCAATGACATTGAACCTGACTGAGCTGCTATCAGTTTCTGATAAACTCTGGTTTTACCCACTTAGAATAGAATTCTATTAACAGCAACGCCTGCGATCAATACAGTTGCAGGGCAAAAGCCAAAAAAAGGGCAGTTTTCTACGAATTGAAAAAAACAACATATGACTGATTGAGCTCATGCATTATTACAACTAATAAATAGAAGCTTGAAAAGGTTTCATGCACTTTGTGATTTACTGTATGAACAAACAGCTTCCACAGAAAAACATATTACTGCACTGTAACTACATAATTGCTAAATTTCTAATATATTTGTGTTTATTTGTATTTTATGTAATTTTCAGATAAAATTTTATATTTATCTTGATTTTACTTAGATTGTTATTGTGCAAAGCAGTAATAAATAATTGTCTCTGTGTATTTATTGTACAAGAGGCTTGTATTAGTTTCTATATATTTTTTTAAAGAAAAATAACTCAAATTAGAGGAAAAGTTGATCAGATCAATTTTTGAAATCTGAAAAACATGTTTTTCCTACCTTATAAACAACCTTGTAACCCCAGAAAATTATTCTGTGACCCCCTATCAGGGTCAAGACCTGCACTTTGATCCCTGTTTCTCCAGCTGTAATTGTACAAGCTTTTCTCCACATACAACTAGACAGCTGAGTAGCTGTTTTTTGTTTACCAAGCTCATTTCTCAGTGATAAAGGAAGAACAAAAGGGTCAGCATGGGAAACCTTTTGCACTTGGCTGTTGACTTTGCCTTTGACCCGTTTGACTGATTTAGCCTCTGATATGCAGAATTAAAACAGTTATGCAGTTATTGCATAGTTGTACTTTTTAAAGATGTGCTTTCATTGCAAGATATATGTTAGTCATATTTAATGTTGTTTATTGCCATACATATCAGGGACCCAAATTTAATACATTCATGGCTAATGCTAATTACAATTTTTGTTTCTTCTGCAGTCTTTTTCAACAGAAGATGGAGAGGAAAGGTGAGTTTTTTGAAGCCCCGATTTCACACTTTTCACACTTGCTTTTTTGTAGTTTTGAACAGAGGCGACCTTTGGTACCTTCCCAGTAAAACGCATACAGCAGGACGTATGTTGTTTCTAGGAAATGCCTGACAGGCTTTTTGTGCATATGTTTGTGTTTTATAACCTCTTAGCTAGTTGTTATAGGCATTTCAGCAGTTATTTATGTGTGTGTGTCCATTGCAGCTCTGGCATGAAGAGACAACCCTTCAGTGATGATGAGTTCAGTTCACCCCCAAACAAGATGGTGAGAGTGGAGGAACCAAAGAAAGGTACTACGTGTGTGTATTGCTGTAGTGTAATGCTGTGACTATTCACATGCTGATCAAGGGTCTTTGAGTGATGCTCTTCTCAGGGGCTTAATCAGTGTGTCAAAGTGTAAGCACATGTGTGTGTGCTCTGATTGGCCCCTGATATGTGAGGACAACGCGTACACACTCTCCGGGCCATGTGATCATTCCAGGTCTTTCAATACATGCACACATGCCTGAGGCCTCCACTGACCCAACAACATACCACTGATCACTGCGTGCACACACACATGCACAACAAGCCTGTGCCCTTTACCCCAGATCCTTTTCATAGGTATGAAACAGTTTTTTTTTCAGTACTGCAATATGTAAATAGATACTTCAAGATTTGTTAGCGAGGAAAGTTGGGCCTCACATTGGGCATTTAAAACCCACAAATGTCAACAAATACTATTGTTGCACAAAATATTTTTTTCAGATTTTTCTTGTGAAGAGATGGATACTTTAATGCTCTCATCAGGCTTCACCTGAACAATCTCAGAAGCTAAAATCAGTTTATTAATTGCTCACACTATAAGTCCTTGACCTTTGAATAGAGGTCATAAAATGATTTTATTTTAAGGGGCCACAGGAATTCTCACCTTAAATGTACTCCCAGTTTAACTAAATCCAGTTAAAGGTTTAGGTTACATTTTAAAATCTTTCCATAACAGCTGTCAAGTTTTTCCAGTTCAAAAACTGGCAATCTTGCGGTGGATGGGAAGGGATAATGTTGACTCTGAGTGACAGAGAGAACTGCTAATCATATGTTGAACAGCCTCCTTGGAGAGACTCCCGTCTCAGACAGAGTTATCCATGGCAGCTCCAGACCACAATGAGCAAAGCGAGACTGTGGCCTATGTATTCTGTAGCATTAGGAAACTAAGCATTACCATACAGTCACTTACCACACTGTGAAAACTCCTGTGCACATAGTTAATAGAAAACAGAAGGAGTTTCTGTTGTATCTAAGGCAACAAATATCAGAAGTTCCTGCAACAGGTTAGAAAACAATGTGAGAAAATCTATTTAGAGCACAATCTATTTTGAGAAGACTGAGTGTAGTGAATGAGAGGTGGGTCTGTCCTTCCGTTTGTGTGTGTGTGTGTTTTCCAACCATGTATGATGAATGTGCTTTCTAGGTGTGCTTTGTCTGGGCCCATTGCCACCAGTGCCACTTCTTTATGTATGAGTGCCCAAGCAGCACTACAGCCCGCATTACACAGTATATCCGCAAATCTTCTAATGGATTAAACATATGTGTGCGTGTGCTTGAGCTCCACTATTACAAGATTGAGACGGCGATGCTGTAAAGCCACAAATCCTAAAAACCCATAAACGTGAACCAAACCAGCAGTCAAGCTGTTCTGCCTGATGCAAACATATGGTTTTACACCTGCCAGTGACTTTTGTCTGAGGCCAGATTTGGGTTTGTTTCTGCGTCCAATCCATGAACATGCGGGCTTTGCTTTGACACCTTCCCGTCTCTTTTCACCACACAGTCCTGCTGTACGTGCGCAAGGAGACAGAGGAGGTGTTTGATGCCCTCATGCTGAAGAATCCCACGCTGAAAGGCCTGGTGGAAGCTGTAAGTTGTCTTTACTCCATTGTACTTATAGTAGCTAGGATTGCGCCTTTTCTGTTTCATGTGGTCTCAGGCCGTGAACACAGCTTGACACCCAGTTCAAATGTAAGGAAGACTAAGAACAAGGAGTGGATTTGGGAAAGCAGAGAGAGAAAGGGCATGTGTGAGTTAAAGGGGGGGACACAAGGGTATGTGGAAAAACAATGTGTGAAATGCAAAAGAAAATAGAAGAATAGAAATAGGCAGGTGTACGATTACTTTAGGGGTCAGTTTAACATGACAGATGGAGTACAAGGGTCATATACAGTAATTATGGAGAAGCAACAGTGGAGTTGATAAAAGCTAACCAGGTGTGAAGGGTTATCTTTTATGTTTCTTTCAATGTCTTTCAACATTGATTTGATTTTTTTTCTGAACCAGATCGCAGAGAAGTACGAATTACCTTTGGATAAGGTTGAAAAGGTCTATAAGAAGTGCAAGAAAGGGTGAGTATCAGTCAGTAACACACTCCTACACTACACTATGCTGTCCGACACTTGTGAAGGACGAAATCTGACTTCCCCTGGAGCTTTCTCAAATAGTTTTACCTCCAATTGGCAAATAAAGCTTAAATGAGTGTCAATCAAACCTTGGCTTTTCCAGGGAAGTCAAACACAAACACAACACAATATTTAGTCAGTAATTTGTGAGTTAATTGAGCATTAGCAATCAAACTAGCTGCTGCTGTGATGCACACGTCAACAGACTAAATTGTGCAATGATTACACATGCATATTGAGGGTAAAGACATGGTCTTGAGCAAAATATTTCTGTATACAATGAATCAATCAAAATATGCTTAATTCTTGACTCAAGTTAGATGAGAAAATTTACCACTCTCACCTCTGTATGGTAAAATGTTGTAGCAGCCAGCTGCAAGTTAGCTTAGCTTAGCACAAAGCCTGGAAACAGGAAAAGGGAAACAGGAAAGAGCTAGCCTGGCTCTGTTCAAAGTTTTAAAAACAACAAATAATTAACTAATTAACACATCACTGTGCAAACAAGACTCCAGGAAGTAACTCTACCAAGAAATTAAGCCTTACAGTTAAACAATATACAAAGAAGATATAACATGTTATTTAATTAGCTTTAGAGCTGCTGGAAGTTTTTTAACCATTCTACAAAGCAAGGATAGTTGTTTCCCTGTGTTTTAAGTCTATATGCAAAGCTAAGCTAACTGGCTGCTGGCTGTAGCTACACTTTTGAGACAGTGATAAGCTTATATTTCCCAAAATGTATTGAAAAAAGTAAAAGATATAATTATTATTGTATTATTATTTTAAGCTTACCCCACCTTTAGTCAATTTATTTCTAGGATTCAGGATTTTAGTCTGTAGTTTTTTGGGATGAGGATAAAAAACAGACCACTAACACCCATATCTGTTTTATAATAGGATTCTAGTCCACATGGATGACAACATCATCAAACACTACTCCAATGAAGACACCTTCCAGATCACCATGGAGGAGTTGGGTGGCATGTACAAACTCACCCTCACTGAAATCTGATTGGACAGGAGGAGGTGACATCACCCAGAACTGCAGGGTGGAGGACGAATAAACTGGAGCCATCAGGAGTAGCGTTTACACATCTAAAGATTATGGACTTGATCTGAAACTTACATCATGTTGTCTTTGTGCTATATTAACATCAAATAGATTTTAAAACACAAAGCACCACAAGAGGTATTTAGAAAGCCATAGATAGCTCTTAAAAGACAGCAATGTTGATATAGGCATGTAAGTTATACATTTTGATTCATTTGAAAATCTTTCTGTGCATAGGAAGTGAGGACAGGTTTGATTGTTATGACACCTTTGTTTTGTATTCAGTAAGTCGCATTTGTGTGCAGAGCATTTGTGGTGCTGCTATACCTCATGCTATGCAAGCAGCAGTGTTTCTCATTTGTTTGAATGAGTAGAAACGGCTCATCTGTCCCTTCCTAAAGCCTTAGCACTGATGATTACAATCTTTAAAGTTGGGTTATTTAGCGCACAAAATGAAGACAGCAAATTGTTGATGGAGCCCCTGTGGTTCAGTGTTTAATACTAAACATCATGGCAGTATTTAGTGTGTAAAATCTTCTTCAACCCTCCTACAGTTAGCATAGAATATTGTAAATGTTGTAATTTTTAGCATACGATACTTGTGTGTGAGTGAAATGGCTTAAAAGATGTTTCTCAGATCAATTTAAATAATCGCCTTTTTGTAAGTATTAAATAGTTACTGAATATATTGATAACAATGTTTAAGCACATCAACAAGTCCCCTGTAGAGTAGTTTTCTGAATGTTGATAAAATAGGTCAATGAATGTCTAGCACAGTCCACACAGGCTGTTGTGGAAGTGCAATATGATATTTAGGTTCACACATTCAGATAAAAAAACCCCTCCTCTTTTGCCATAACTACAGTTAGCATATTAACTGATAAAACTGATTTTTAAAATGAAAATGTTGTATATATCCACAGAAAAAGATGCATATGATTCCTCCTTTTGTATCTCAGTACTTATTGTGTCTATATTTATTATGAGAACGGATGTGGGTCATTGTTTTTTTTTACCATATATATCCAAATTTCTATTATTCCTAATAATATAATGTTTTTCCTTTTTATATGAAGTTATTCTAACAACACATGTCAAGGGACAAAAAGTCATTAACATGTTTTTAATTGATGTTTTTTTTGTAAAGTATTTGATGCACAAAGTGCCCAATAAATACTCTCCGGTAGCTACTGTAGTTGAGACTTTTTCTTCCTCATGCGCTCTCATATCATTTCATCTTTTTTTATTCTTTTTGAAACACAGCCTAAATATTACAAACTTTCCGTCTTACACTGGATTTATAATAGCATGTCTGCCTGTGGTTGACGTGTTGAGCTGTAGCAGAGATCAACTCTGCCAGTGTTTTCTGTGTCTGTCCACAGGAACAGATGTCTGGGCATCAACCCTAACCCTGTGGACAGGAAACAGGCATGACAGGCCAGCCTGGTGCAGAGAAGCTGCTCTGTCGGAAGCCTGGCCACACATTTCTTCACACGCCCTTTGATTAAAGTAGGCTCTCATTTATATCTACTGTAAGCTGTGGGCTGCTTGATTTTCTCTAGAGATAGCAATATTAATCACGTTGTTCACCACTTTGGTCCAGACTGAAATAAAACATTTATTAAATGGACTACAAATAAATGATGATACAGACATTCATGTTCCCCAGAGGATGAATCCTGATGACTTTGGTGATCCCCCTGACCTTTTTTTGAGTGAAATGTCCTGACAACATGAACATTGTTACAGATTGTTCCTTTAACTTCATCGGGTCAAATATTTTTCCAGTAGCTTGTTTTGAGACCAAATACCTACAAAAACATCCTGATCAGCCAATGGTGTCAGAATCATCCTGTGTCTACCCAACCTGGTAAAAGCACAGCACGTCCAGTTAATTGTGTACAGTTGTGGCTGATAACTGCTGGGTCCAGGCTACAAGGCTAATGGCACTCGTGACTCCTCTCAGGAAGGGCCGGGCCCCAGTGTGTTGGCTGCTTTCTCAATTCCTGTCTTGATAGTCAATAGGAAAAAAGTGGTGAATCTGCAAAGAAACAGGAAGCACTCAACCGATTCTGCAAATTTAGCATACATTTCTCGTCAGCAGAAACAACCCTGTCACATAAAATTGCACAGATAATGCTTTAAACACACTATATTTATTGTATTACAGGTCTTTGGCAGGAAAATTGTCTTTAATCAATTATTTTAACATCAAGTGCAATCTTAATTTGATGTTTTTAACTGAAACTAGTTTAGACCAAGATAACAGTGCAGCTGTTCTTATCACGTCTTCCTTTCCCAACTTTAGTTTTATAAGCAAACCGAGATAAGATAAAAAAGATTCGAACCTAATAAGAAAAGTGGTGATGTTGGCATTGTGTTTAATGACTCCCTCTGATGCAAAAAGATCAGTTCACTTCAGTTGAATTCCTCTTCTCGAGCTACGTATATTTCGAAATACCCACAGGCCACCTAGATACTCTGGAAACTTCAGCATACATTTAGTTTCTAATAGTTTTTTTCACATTATTTATGATACATTTGCAGAATATTTTGTTTGCACAAGAAAAGCAAGACTGACAAATCACGTCACACTTCATCTTTGATGAAGTGAGAGTTACAATATGAATATATTTCATGTGTTTATTACAATTGTCAGGACTGATGATGCCCCTGCCTGTAGCACATGAGGTTGCAGATGCAGTCTTGATAGCTGTACAGGAAGCGTCATAAAAGATGATCCTCTCTAAAGGTTCTGGCGTACAGGTACAGAACGACGGCTCATTTAGTTATAATTTAACCAGCTAGCCATGCCAATGTTGCCACGCTGCCCTGCCCTGTAAGTAAGAGGCCATCTGCTCTGTCTCTCTTTTGCTATCTCCCTCATTTTCCCTGTTCTTTTCTTAGGTTTATTCCTGAGATGTCCTTGTTTAAACCCATAGCTGGTGTCAAGATGCAACTTCTGTCCTCTGTATAGATAGATGACTCCTAGCCAGGTCAGGAAGCTGCCAGACTCACAACTCAGAAATATGGTCTCTCTTTTTTTCTTCATAACATTATGTTCAAATGTTGTATATTAACAAACTGGAAAGGAATCCAATGATCACAACTGAAGTGTGGTGCTTCTGAAAGGACAGAATAATATGGGTATTGGCCAAACATTGAACTCACTAATCTCTGCTAATCTATCTGCTTGTTTGCTTTTTGTCTGGATTAATTTGCCCCTCCCCCCATTAAACTATTAAATACTAAAAAGTATGTTGAGAGTGATGTTATTTTTATGGTATTACATTATTTATGTGTTTTTCAGTCATCTCATATCAATTTCCTCAGTTTTTGCAGTCCATATATTTTGTGTCAGGGATACTGGTAAGACATGGAAAATGTGTATACACAAGTAGAATTTTTTTAACTTCATTTTTTCATTTAAAATAACTTGCAGTGAGTTTCAAGACATTTTTAGCAACATCTTTGGTGAAAGGAAATCATAATCTGCTGTTTTTGCACTAACCTGACCAAAGATTGTTTTCTTTTTTGGGTGTTTTGATGATACAGCTTGCATTTCTGTGGGTGGAGACCTTTTCTTGTGCCACTCAGTGACCATCTTGGAGTCTTTTAGTTTGAGCCTGCCACAGCTTTCACAAATTGGAGTAGAGTTGCAAACCATAAAGGTACCTACAGTATATGACAATAAAAGGGTTTTCACTTTGATTTAGTGTGATGCATCATTCAGATTGCTGGTAAGTTATGTTTTTGTATAGATGCTACCAGTTTTGCTCTAACTCTGCAGTGTTGCTGGTGTAACATGATTTCCAGTCTAGTCTACATCACTGTGAAACTACTTTGAACGTTGCATGGTAACTGACTCGCATTTGTTAGGTGGACTGAGCTACAATTTATTCACTCAAAACAGATGACTCATATTTAATCTCACTGCTGTCAAGATCTCGGCATCTGCGACTTTTCTGAGGTTAAATGCGCCACCATTTTGGGTTTTGCCCTGTCAAATTGCACACATACCTGACAGTATAGTGTACCCTTGGCAGACCAGACCACAAGTGACCTATTTTGATGCTGTTCAAACATCCCAAGTGCAGCTTTGGTTGCAGCTGTAGTTTTACACTTTGAGAAAACTAAACACATTCCATCCTTAGTGCTGTAATCCTTCTCAAGTTACCTCTGAGATACGTGCTATTCCATATCTGGTATTAGGCTGGAGTCCAGATAAACATTTGCACATGCAGTTTAATGATAATGTTGCCTTCGAAGTCTTAAACTGGCTTGATATAGAGAAGTACCAGAATAAGAATTGATTAAATCTCTTTCATTTTCTCCAGCACTCATCCGCTCCATCACTAAATCTTTGTAGATCATATACAACAGTACAAGCTTCAAATGCTATTTATCATGGATAAAAAACCCACTGTTTGAGTCAGTATATTCCAGTGTGTCTTTCTATGATTCATACCATCATTTTTTTACAGAACTACTCTCCAAAGCAAAAAAATCCCTCCTACTATGAAGTTATTCACTCACCGTGTGTGGACTTGGTGATATAACAGGATGAAATGTCTGTAGGTACTGAAAATGGCATCTACTGAAGGATCATTTCAATCAAGCACTGAAAATAGACACACACCTACTGTACCCACACAGTTAAACCATGACTCTTTACTGTTCTTCCAGCACACTTGCACCGTGTAGAGCTTTGACTGCTGCTATGAGATGTTATATAAATATAATGTGGAGTATAGAGACCACCTTTTACCAGTCACAACCCACTAAATGAGCACAATGAGGTTTACGATATTTAGGGGAAAAAAGCAATCACACCCACATTTGTCACAGAATTAATTCAAACTTAAAATTTTAATAAGTTTCTGCATTACAGAATTGATAAAACAGACTATTACACAAAAGTTGATGCCTCTTAAACACAGAACAAGAATCTAATGAGGCTCAGAAGAATTGCTCATCTATTATTCAACCTCTTGCCATCAGCAGTCCATTTATATAATTTTTTGCATCACTCAATTGACAGTCCTTCTGAGGATGAAGTGATGCCTTGTGTATGGTTGTGCAATGCAATGTTAATAATATTGTAGCAGATGGTTTGTATATACTCTGAAGGCTATGCATGCCCTTTTAAGCAAGCAACGCATTTTAAATTTCAATTTCCAAACAATATCTCAGACTAAACCGCATTATCAGTTCCATCAGGTTACACAGGTTGTTATTGAATATCACAGAAGTATACATTAATGTATATTACACACAGGTTTATACAATTATGGGTATAAAATACAGACGAAAAAGACCCTGAAGTCCCGAAAGAGAGAGAAAGATTCATAATGTATAAGATCCATATTTTACTCCATATGCTACATTTGTAGGCTATAAATGTGTAGGTTTAGAATCAGAATCAGAATCAGGTCTAATGGCAGGTACCAATGAGCATTTACCTTGGTATAAAGGGGTGCTCACAATGCATATGAAAATGAATAGAAATATATATATATATATATATATATATATATATATATATATATATATATATATATATATATATATATATATATATATATATAAGCATAGCCTATAAAAAGAAAGGAGATCAAAAAATGTACAAGTATACAAAAATTATAATAATACTATAATTTTATATTTAAGGAAAGCCATGATATTATTTTTTCCCGTAGAAATAGGCCTAGCCTATAATTATAGCCTGTATTAAAGCAGAAAACAAATAGGTTTTCCCTGTTTTTTTTTTTTTTAACAGAAATATGAATTGTTAAACTCCTGCTCACAGGTGGTCCATAACTGTACCGTTACCGGCTTATAGGCCTGTTTATCCATTCGGCATGTGCGTAAAAGGCACATGAAAACATTTAATTTAATCATGATTTTTTTGTATCGTCAGACAGTGCTGGTACCTGTGAGGCATGGGCTATTTTATTGATCACTTTACAATTTATTTTTGGACAAAATAGGCTATAGCCTAAAATTTTCGATTCAATTTGAGAATTTCCAAAACAACAACAACAACAACAACAACAACAAAACACTCCTGCAGCTTTTGGGCTCTGTTGCTGAATGATTCACTGATTGTTGTGCTTGTTGTGAGGACTGAGCTTACAGCCCCTGACCAAATCCAGTGTGAGTGAGTGAAAAAAAGTGTTTTATGTTGCCTACTGTGGGGTAATTATTAAGTCGTATTGTTGCTGGTTTACATTTGGCCAAAACGCGAGTGTGTGTGTGTGTGTGTGTGTGCGCGCGTGTGTGTACGCGTGCGCACGTGCGAATTTGCGTTCCAATTCCATTGACTTTGATGCGTGACAAAGTGCTTTCATCTTAATAATTCCACGTGACGTTATACAATCCTGGCTATATATAGGGAGCTGGTTTGTTAAATCTACATTCAGTTTTCAGTTTGTGACCGCAGACCACAGTCAGAGGAGCTAAACATTACTGAACATTTTACAGTAAATCTACAGTACAGAAAAGAAACACAGCGTTGTGAACAAAGAATTTTCCAAAATGGACCAATCTGCATCCCAGATAGACATCGCTATCACACCAGAGGCTCTTCTGCCCATTATAAAAAAATATTTTGAAAGAATCTCTCCAGCACAGTGGAGCATTTTAGCTCAGGGGACTTTGGACTCAGACACACAGGCTACACTGGTTGATATGTTTGTTGAACTCATACAGACACTCTCTACAACCATCCTGAAAAATGTCATACCAATGTTTCAGGAGCACATGCACAGGAGTGCCTCTCAGGCTGATGAAGTGAAGCCTTCATCTTTGTACAGCAGTGCTCTGTCATCAGAGCCTGAGTTTTTCACCAGCAGATACCTTTCCATCACATCTTATCTTCGTCACATGGTGTTTCATGCTACCAGATACCTGAAAAGACATTTAGGTTGGCTGAACTCCCAGTGCTTGGAAATGTGTCCAATCAAAAGCTGTCTGTGTCCAATGCTGCATGTCCAATCACCACAGAGTTTGTGTCCGAGTGCAGAATCTGAGATCTCTGTCCCCTCAGCGACTAAAACTGTGACTGACACCTTCTCCAAACGGTCCAGTCAGACACCAGGCATCGAAGAAGATGCTGAAAATGCTGTCCTCCCTTTCGGCTCCTCTTGGGAAGCTTATTTTATCGCATCTGAAATTGTCAGCGATATAATTGATGACCTTCAGTCTCACGAAAGATGCATCGAGGAAAGCTGCTCTTCAAGACCTCATTTTAATATGCGGTTAATACTTCTCAAGGTGAGAGACTTTTTTGTCTCACAGGTTGCACCTTCAGAAGATACCGCCGATGCCAAACAAGAAGTTTGCAAACGCAGCTTTCTCAAGTTTGCACAAAAACAGTTTGAAAAAATGATGCAAGACCTGAAGACAACATTCTATGCGTTCCAACAGTATTCAGGGCCCTCTCAGCTTACACCAGAGGAAGAGGAGGACTCTGATGAAATCATTGAAGACATTTTACCAGGAAGTGTTCCTTATTATCCAAGGCCAAAACGTGCAGCTAGTGCTCCAACCAGCAAGCCAACAATGATCAGTGTGAGAGAGCAGATGTCTTCATTAGATTTTGAGACCATCAAAAATGATATTGACAGCTTGTTTAATCAATTAAAACTGCCGGAGCAGCCTGCAGCACAATCTAGCAAAACACTGGAAGACATCATATCCAGTGTCGCGATCGGGAAGTTTTCAAAAGAGCTCACTGATAAAATATACAGTCATCTGACGTCTAGCCAGACAAATCAGATTCCCATTGTCCTGAGAGAAAGAAGTGTCTTTGACTCTGTCATGACGAGGGTATATGTTACCACGGAGGACGCAGTGGGAAAGTTCTTGCAGCGAATGTTACTCTGGATGGAGAAGGAGCCATCAAATAAAGAAAGGCACAACGAGGAAGTGTCTGGTGCACTACCTCACATCCAGGAGTCCCATGAAGCCAGCAACATGCGGACAGACAACAGACCACAGGCTACAATGCCTTCTTATTTAAATTGGGCATCATCTGCTAATGATGCTGACCTATCTGGATCCCTCAGCATTGATTTTGATTGTAATCAATTGGATGTCAGGGTCCAAGTAGACAGTCAGCATTTGATGAAATGCGACGTCAAGGTAACTTCAGACGCCCTGTCTGCTGAAGGAGCAACCACTGAGATTGCTCAGATCTCTTACCCCTGTAACTACAGTCAGCCGTTGCGTTCAGAAGGTAGGGAAAGGTTTAAAGTGTTAATTGATTCGTCACGTTCTACTTCTGAGAGGGCGACCAACAACCTCATCAAAGCTCTGATCATGAGGCTCGTTGCGAAGGCCCCTCGGAAAACCAGAAGGTCTGTGCAGACGGCAGACATCAACGCCATCATCAACCGTCTGTCAGACAAGTCGAGGGATGAGATCAACTTCACTGGGTCTGCTGTCAAACAAAACAAGAACAGCATTACAAAAGTCAACACAGCTGTGATTAAAGACCTTGTCCGGGAGTTTGGCTCTCCAGAAAAGACACTGGAGGCCGCGATGGCATCAAACAATACATCTTTTGATGATTCTGTTTTGAAGTATCTGAAAATCCGTCTGAATGCCCCCCCCGATTCAACCCCAATTTCCAGGCTGTTTTCAGCAGTGGGAAAAGCTATAAGCAAACCCTTCATGTGGTGCATCACGGGCGGTGGTCAGCCGTAATCTTACCTAACCTTTTAGCAGTTTTCTCACAGCGGGCATTTTGAGCAGTTATGTGTTCCTGTGTCATTAAGCCACATCTACAGCCAATGCTGTCACACTTGAGTCAAAATGTCCGTTGTGAGAGACATCAGAGGGTAGAGTGAGTGGTTGTCACACATTTTCACACCAGAAGGTCAGTGGTTCGATCCCTACATGTGTAACTGGTACCCAACTAGGGTAATATCAAATCATAACAACAACATGAATAAAGAAAAATAAAATTAAAAATATTGTTTGATTTTGGTCATGTTTTCCTCTGCTGTCAGATTGGTTGAATCTGACAAAAATATTGTGTTAAATTAAAGACTTATTTTCAGCTCAGTACAACAAAATGAGCTTCACAATATATGGAAGATGTATATTTTGTCTGAAGTAGTAGACAGTAGTAGACACTAATAGACATGAAGTGAACACTGATCTCAGTAGGTCTCCGGTTACTTCAGTTCAATTCACTAGGCTTTACTGGCATGACGTTTTGGTTAAAACATGTTTCCAAGGCAGAATGTCACATGTAAACATATAAAATAAAATATATGAAAAGAAAAAAAAACACTTAACAACCTCAAACAAAATTGCTTGCTATTAAAATAACAAACATCATAGTAATTTTATACAAAACAACAATTATTTATTTTCTATATCATACTGAGTTTCCGCTGGTTGTTCTCAGTTGGCATGAAGAGATATATTTTCCTGCAATTACTTTGCACTTGGGTATTTCTTGCACGAAATAGGGAATTTCTGTATGTCTGTTGATTTAGAATGGAATTCAGGATATATTTGGGAAATGTGTTTCCAGTAAAGTTTTTTGTTTTTGTTTTTAGTTTTTAAGACATAAGGTGAGAAAGTGTAGCTCTGTCTCTACCTGTCCTCTGCTGGTAGCCAGCTCTATCTATGTCTCCATCTATATGCATAGAAGCAGCCAATAGTCTTCTGATAGCTATATAGGCATTAACATAAAAAACACAAAAGGTGTGCTTATATTTGATTCATTTTATTTTTCATTTCATTTCAATTAGCTTTGTTGTCATGAATGTTTAGGTAAAGAATGTTTCCAAAATAGGAATTCCCATATCAACAATGAAACAATATAAATATATATATATATTTATATAAGATTAATCATTATATAATATAAAATATATAATCCATAGATATACAAGCAATAGCATTTTTCCAAGAAACAATTATTAAAATAACAAACAATAAAAATAACATGAATATTACATTAACTTTATACAAACAACACCAATGATTTGATTTCTTTAATAGTGTAGTTTGAGTTTTTACTGGTTGTTCTCAGTTTGTGGCATGAAGAGTAGAAGAGTCTCTGTCTGTCTTATTTAAGACAGATTTTCAAGCCTTCGTCATTAGGCCACCACACAGGGCCAGACCGTCTCTAAGGGAGCTCCTCCAGGGAGCTCATAAACCTGCCTCCTGCTCCTTATGATGCCAGGACAACAGACAACCGGCAGGACACAAGTCACTGTCTCAACAGACTGGCTTTAGAATCACGTTCTGACCAATCAGAAGCCTGGTGCTTGTAGAGGAATTCCTGTGGTCCCTCCATAGTATTGTGTAAAAGGAAAGGGGGTGGGGGCACATGTGTTGTGTGGTACACAAAGCATCCCTCAATGCAGAGTTGACTGTAAGCGGTGGGTCATACAGGTCACCTGTGGTTTGTTGTCAGGCAATATTTACCATCTAAAATACACACACACACACACACACACACACACACACACACACACACACACACACACACACACACACACACACACTAGTCACAAATTTGTTTTTCACTGATGACAAATATCTGTTGGTTCTTTCCAGCAATAAGTGATCGTGACTTATTTAGAGTTCTGTTTAACAATAATGTACTTAAAAAATACAGACCAGGCCCTGCCTACTTTAATGCTGCCCAGCTGAGATATATTGTATATTCATGCAAACCAGAGTATATAGAAAAGTGGAACGAAATAGAAAAAAAATTGCGGAACATCCAATCCAGAATATTATTGGAGATGAAGAAGCTAACGAGAGAATCAAAAACCAGCTGGATGCAATTATGTTGGTTACGCTGGAATTATGGTTTGGAATGATTAGAAAGCACAGGATAAAGAAAGATATACAGTATATCAGCTAAAATGGATAGCATTTTATGGTCATTTCAAGCCATCTGGACATTATAAGGGTTTTAAACAGTGGGTACCATAAGGTAAGGATGGAGATGACAAATGAATATGAAGAAGACAAATATGATCTAGGCAAACATGAATCCTGATCCTACAGACTTCTCCATGCAAGTCTACAGTGTGATATAAATATACCAAAATTAGAATTATATCTACAATTTACCAGGCATTGACAGAACATAAGGATTCAACTAAATATATTTTTTTAAAATGGGAAAAGAAGCTCAAAACAAAAATTTCAGACAGTGACTGGCAAACTATGTGGAAAATACATCAAGCATCCACCAGTTCATGGACATGGAGGGAATGCTCATGGAAAATTTTGATCAGATATTTTATCACACCAAAGAATACCGCAGAGACATCCAACTCAATCAATGGGAACTATTAGAATAGACTGACTAATGAAAATATAACTCCCAGCTCGATTTTCTTTTTGTTTCCTTTTGTTTTGATGTTTCTTTAATATACAGTTGTACTGCCTTCTTACCCATGACTGAGTACATGTACAACTATTGACTTGACATGTAAAAGATTGATATTAATAAAAACTTTAAGTGGAAATAAAACAGGAAATGAAAGGTCGTTTTTATGAACTATGAAGTGCTGAGACAGTATTTCATATAAACATGCTACTTTCAGTGTACTTAGACAGAAACCTTGCCAAAGATTGTCCATGTTTCAAGAGAGCTCTCTTTATAAACTTTTGTATTAAAGGGATCGCTCACTGCAAAAATAAAATTATGATATGATAAATTAACCCTTGATATGAGTATTCACTTCCACTGATTGTTTAATCAGAATCAGAAATACTTTATTGAGCCCCGAGGGGAAATTCTGTCATCTGCCATCAAATTTCTATAGCTTTTTCTTTCAAAAACAATACTTTTACTCTTGCAATTATGGTCACTCACATACAGAATATACATAGCAAGACTCCATTTTATTCCCCATGCATAAATATTACATTGAGGGCAAAAATAACATTCTGATGTAAAGAAATCAGGGAAGTGAACAGTGTTTAATCTTTTCCATTGTACTTGCTCACACCAACTCCACATACTTTGACATTATAGATACTTTGTCATTTAGTAAGTAATTTTTGTTTGCCTAATCATCAGATGTCTGCAATAGAAAAGCGCTATCTTTCTGTTAAGTACTTCATCATATTTTACAGCCCTGAACACAGGGCAAGTCCAAGTTGAGTATTTGCATTGATCTGAAACTGAAAAAAAAAACAATCAAGAAGGCAACAAAAAGAGAGGTGGAAAGAAGGAAGGGAGGAAGAAGGATCCTTGTTTGTATATGGTTTTGGACACAACATATCAACCAGTGTCGCTTGCTGTGTCCTTTCACCCAGATGCAGCTTGTAGTGATGGTGGGGCCTAACTGACTGGCAGTATTTACTACAAGTTCAGCTGAGCTCACAAAGCATTCTGGTTATTTGTTGGCATTAGCTCCTGTGATTAAAATACTATCCCCAAGCCCTGTAAGGTAATAAACGAGTGTTACTACAGTATCTTCAACAATAATCTGGAAAATCCATTTTGACACTGCATACCATCTAACACAAAAAATGTAAATACATTGAAAACGGCACACTGAAGGGATTTCACAACACCAAAGTATTCCTCCTTTTGTTGCGCTAAGGCACTCATTTGTTTCTCTCCTGTCCCAGCAAATGTATAAAAGGATAACTCTGGCCATGATTTCTATGGTGAAAAGTATTCTTGTGAAGATATGTGTAGGATTAATTTGAGGTCATCTAACCATAGGGACTTGCTGAATAAGCCTATCTATTACCCCTTCAATGAGGAGGTTGTATGTTTTTGGGATAACTTTAAATGTTAATCAATATGTGACAGAAAACCAGACATAAACAATCTCATTTAAGTATTCCCACATTGAGAGCTCTTTTATAACGTCTTCAGACTGAGTTTGAAACAATGTGAATGTATGAGCAACTCAAGACGTCATGTACTGTAACTCCTCTCAGCAATCTAAAGGTTGATTCCACATGAGTATCAATACAAAACAACATTGTAATACAGATTTATTATGATCAGACACGTTATCTAATATAAAAACATTTTACATTTTGAATGGATATACTTCCTGTGGAAGTAACACTCTTGTCTACATGACACTGCCTGTTGCTGCCTGTCAGAGATCCGGGGCCGTTAGTGAAATATAGTCCCAGGGTGGTATATTTAACCCTGTTGAAACCCCCCCTCTATGGGGCCACTCCTAGAGTTCCTGAGTTGGGGGAGTTGGCTGGACAGGGGAGGTGTGCATGTTGAGGCCCAGATAGGGCCAGTGTAACCTTTCCTCCAGATTCCCTAACTAAGTTGAAGCGCACTGCCCCACTTATATCACAAACACGCTGCTGTACTTAGTCCCAGGCTGCCTGTCATGCCTGGGTTCAACTCGTTTTCCCCGTAGGCTAACTCCTCCCTCTTCCCCTCGCTTCTCGCTAACCGCTGGCACTGCAGCTACTGCAACAACTCCAAGCCCTCATTGCTCCCTGAGGTCATGCTTACGTGAGTCATACTGAGACGCAGCCTTCCATAGCAGGTAGGCGCTGTCAATACCGGGCCAGTTACACCTGCTACACTCCCTTCTGCTGCAAGCAAGCGGCAAACAAACACCAGTTTACCAGTTTCACACATAACGGTGTAAAGGTAAAGTTTGTTAATATATAAGCATGAAAGACAAATAGACAATGAAACATCACTGGTCTGATGCTCATTAAAAATTACTCTGGACCTGGTAATATTTCTGAAAGCATTCATTTGGAGCCTTTTTCATTATTTTCTTCCTCGAGTTCATTGGGCCTTCTGACACAATTTTTCTTTGTCTAAATGCAGCTGGTGATGTAACTAGCATAATGTAGGTCAAGACCAGTTTGAATTCCCTGACATGTACATATCAGAATGATCTCATAGAAACTGTCAGACAATAGTCCACAGGAATAGCTGAAAAACACACATTAACATTTACATGCAAGTACACGTTTACAAATTTAAAGAATATATTTAGTATCAGGAGAACAATATCCTTTTCTCTGCACCCACAATAGGTTCTCAGTGCAATACATCTGTAGACTTGAACGTCCATGAAAACTCTCTTATCATCAGCACTAATTTTCCTGCAAACACAAAAATAACATAATTCAAACATCTAATAGAGTTAAAATCGATGTAAATGGGTCACTGAGGTTGTCTCCTCCCCAGAAATCCTTAAATGGTAGCTAAACCCATGGACAAAACAAATGTCAAAATCATGACCAGAGTTGGGTACACCTGTTACATTGTTACCTAACTTAATTATTTGCATAGTTTCATAGGTGGCCTCTCATGGATGACCTAGTTTACTATGAACCCACAACAATTTTGAAATATCTGCATTTGAAGGCATACATTATTACACAGGTAACATGGTCAAAGACTAGAATGATAACAGTGATGACAGTTAAAGGTACTTGTTTTTCTGCTTTTTCTGTGAAACAGCTCCACGAAACCACAAGACAGAAACCTGCACTTCATCTAGAACTGGAGTTGCATTCAAAGATTGTGGGAATGGTGGTACAATTGACTTTCCTGCAGGCCCCCTCACATTCAAGTTGATAAGCTTGAAAACAACAAGGTTTCTCTGGAATGGCTTTTTCCAATAGCAACAAGGAGTTATATGCAATCAAGTCAATGCGAATATGTCCGTTTCTAATACCGTAAAACATAATCTAGTTTAGTTTGGTTTAGTTTGTGTATTAACCTAGTCTACTTATTATTTCCCCCAAGAGTTGCTGTGTAAACTAACTACGAAGTGTAAACTACGAACTCAACTCATTTCTTCAAAAGCTTGAAAAAATATTTAGTCATCTAAAGTCAAACCTTTGGATTTTGACTTCACCTATACATGGACCAGTAGCCATAAGTAGTTATATTAATCCTTTTATTTAAAAAGTTAAAACAAATACAGTGAAACATCACAGACTCTGCAGCAGGAGAAGAAATTACACATGTGCCCATATACTTGCGAACCACATGTGTTAAATCAAGCAGTGTTTAATGCAATCCTTGGTGTCCATACAGAAATTTTGGAATACATCTGATCTATAAGTGGCTTTGTCAATTGTAGGCTATTCCTATTGAAAATGTTGATACTCTTTGCTGTCAAAATTTAGCTCAATAAGACATGCAGCTTAACATTTTTTTATCTACACTTGAGGAGTAAGAAAACATTCTGACAAAATAATACAGACAGGAGTGCCATAGAATATAAGAGTAGGCTACTCAAATCAACATAGCCTAATAAAGTCTGAATTTTGAAATTGGAGAAACTACATTGATGAAAACGAATGATACATTTTAGGCTTAAAATTCCCAACAATAATACAGTAGGCTATATCTCTGTTTTTGTGAATTTGCCTTAGGTATAGAAATTTTAATTTAGAAATATTTAGAACCTCATTCTTTTAACTCAAACGTTTTGTTGTCATGTTTATTTTATTATTTGTATATGCACCATCGGGACTGCACTCAAGTTCGTAGGCTTGTAGGCTACTCTGTGCAAAGACAACAACGGAATCTATAAGAGATTTCCCTGCGATGGACTGGCGACCTGTCCAGGGTGTAGGCCTACCCCGCCTTTCGCCTGAAGTCAGCTGGGATTGGCTCCAGCCCCCCGCGACCCTGTACGCAGGCGGTTGACGATGGATGGATGGATGGATAAGAGATTTGGTTTGTCACGTGGGTGCTGGCTAGGCCTTTCGCTTTGGCTATCATTGCAATTTAGCATTATGAAAATACATGAATTAAGTTACAATACTACATAGCGAATAGTTAGTTATTTGTTTAAAAATTGAAAAGATTGTTTTTTTTGAATGACGTATAAAATGTTACGTCGAGCCGTGAGGTCGCTCCCCGCAGGTTATTCCCACACGCGATGAACGCAGCATAGACTGGATCGACCTTTCGCCTAGATTAGCGGACGGCGGTTCATCGGGTTTACCCTGACACTGCTGACTCCCTGTGCCACGCCCACCAACGGCCACGCACCCTATTTCCTCCAACCGCGCAGCGAGCACGCACTGTTCACGCGCTCCCTGCTCTCCCATTGGCCGAATCGCCGCACACACTCAATTGTGATTGGCCGAGTGTTGCCACCCGCCGGTGCGCGTTGTGAGTTTTGTTTTTCTTTTTTTTCTCCGCCTCCCCATGTTTTACACACACAGCTGAGAGAGAGGGGAGACAGTCAGAGGAACAAAAAAACGACCTCAACCCTACCCGAGTACAGGCAGCAGCACTGGCAACCACCGCGGCTTTGTTCTACACTGGCTTTGACAACAAAAAAGGAGAGACAAAACAAGATAGATTGAGATATTTTATTCTTCAATGCCATCCAGAAATTTTACAGAGATGTTCTCAAACGGGGTAAGACAATATTTTGTTTGTTGTTACTTCAGCTTTGGCGCGTCATTTGTTTTTCAGTGAAGTAACATTCACTTGTTTATACTGGGTGATTTTATATTCAAATACTCAAGACAAGTCATAACGAAAATTCAACATTTATGCACTATTTATATTGTTTTGTGTCACATCAGTATCCCGATTGTGATACTTTTAATACTTGTTCTTTTACTACATATTTTTGCTTGTTATCAGGTCTTTAAATGCAGTAACCTATGCATATGATAGCGTGAAACAGAAATGTGATTTAAAGATGTAACATTACTGGAGCCGATTAATGTCGACAAATTGTTTCATTTGGTTTCTGTCGTGGTCACTATCAGTAACGTTAATGTGCTTTGTTTACGTTGCCGTTGAGATGTTTTAGTTCCTTATTTGTGCATAAAATAAAACAAAACAAAAGAGAAGAAACATATCAACCATTAGGTGTTTTTTGTTTCATAAAGTTGGAACGTAATAAGCCCACTTCCTGACCGCTTTGTGGGGATTTCACATGGCTCATCTCGGCAGCACGTCACTGTTTGGTCTATATTTGGCAATGGGAGGTGTCCTGGCTCTGAGCCAAAGGCAGTGCATGCTGGGCTAGGGTGTAGTCACCAACCCCCCCCCCTTTTATTGGCAGCATCATGCAACAATGACAGAGTAGATGATAACGAGAAATATATATTTTTTCCATTCTGGTTAATATAATAAAAAAGCTTCCCTTTGCTTGCATGTATTCCTTGATTGGTCTGAGACAAAGTTGAATCAACACAGGGAGTCAGGCAGTTGCAAACGGCCACCTTAACCCCATGATGTGGCAGTACTGAAGTACTTTTATTTGGCTTTCTTTGTCTGATGCTTATTGACTGTTCCTTTCAGACTGAGTACATGGATCACTGTGGGTCCAATGTGAAGAGAAGGAGGCATGACAGCGAGCAGTCTGTCTCTAGCACCTCTGGCCTGGAGTACACAGACCTGGAGGCAGCTGAAGCGCTGGTGTGTATGAGCTCTTGGGGCCAGGGCCACTTCCTCAACAGCAACAAGCCAAACTCCTGCAAGCCCAGACCCCTCACCCCGGCTTCGGACTCTTGCGACTCCCTCTTGCCGCCGGAACTTCCAGAGCCCCCGAAAGACTTTGTGTCCCTCTCGTCCTTGGTAAGTGGCCAGAAACAGGCGCTGAAGTTACACAGAGCTGTGAAACCACTCATATAACAGATGTGTGATTGGTAACGTATCCCTAAGAGTCAAAGTTTGCATTAAACCCAGTGGCCTTGTGATGGGGAAAGATAACTGCGGGGCTGTGGTTTATAACTTTAGACAGGTGAGAGGCGCTGCAGCAAGACACATTGTCATACAGTAAGGTGGTTTGACCTTCAGACAGAGTCCCTCCTCTTAGGGGCAGAGCCATAAAGATAAATCCCAGTTTAGTGAGAGTGATAATTATTATTGTGTGTACCTGCTTATCACCTGTGATTCTTGTCTCTGCAAACACTTTCCCCTGTAAAACTAGAGTAATGCTGCATGTTATTTCGGTGGTATCGGAGTACACTCATTAACTCTTCTAATGTTCTTATCTTTCCAGTGTATGACCCCCCCTCACAGCCCCAGCTTTGTTGAGACTTCAACATCCAGCACTGCGCTCCAGTCCAGCTCTGGCCTGGCTGTGTCCTCACAACACTGTCTGTCTGGGCTTCATCACCTTGTCCTGGCACCCATAGCTGCAAAGACCCCCTCCCTCCCCCCTCCGCCACAGCCCTGCAGAGCAATGGTGACTAGCGTTATACGCCACACGGCAGACAGCACCCCCTGCCAACACCACATTCCAGTGGCTCCCCATGCAGAGAAAACTAGAGATACAGTAATGGCTGCAGCAGCCTATCAGCAGCAATGCATTACAAAGACTGCGCAGATAAGCACACCTCCATCTGCTCCTGCTCCTCTCGCTCCCACATTATTCCCCTCAGAGCAAGCCAGACCCTCAAGACACTGTTTGGACAGCGTCACCACCCCCACTCCTGTCAAAACCCAACTGCAAAACAGCTCACACGCTCCCCATACTTCTGTAGCCCTGCCCCCGCCTTCACTCACCAGCCCTCAAATCATCTGCCAGATGTTCCCTGTCAGCAGCCAATCAGGGATCATCTCAGCCTTCATCCCCAGTGCAGTTCAGACATCTAGCACTGGGATTCGGACCACCACCTCCATCCTCCCCCAGCCTGCCTCAGCTAACGCCTCTCCTGTCCAGCAGTCCCTCATTGTAGGCTCAGCGGTGCCCCAGGGCACGGTGATGCTGGTTCTCCCTCAGTCCTCCGTCTCTCAGGCCCCTCACTGCCCTCAGACCGTCATGACTCTGGGCAACACCAAGCTGCTACCTCTTGCTCCAGCCCCTGTGTACGTGCCCACGGGGCCCAGCGGCGGCACAACAGCCACAAAAATGGACTTTTCCCGCAGGAGAAACTATGTCTGCAACTTCCCAGGCTGCAGGAAGACATATTTCAAGAGCTCGCACCTCAAGGCTCACCTAAGAACACACACAGGTGAGTGTTTACTGCATATGGAAGTGTTTGGTTTGGGTGATAATCATGAGAATGTGGAATAAACGTGACCACAGATGAGTGTTGCATCCTGTTTGTAAAACATGTTTGGCCTTGTTATTCCTGATGGGAAGAGAGTGAGCTCATTGTTATATCTCAGACACGGCATTGTGTCGTGTGAGGTTTTTATGACTACAATGTGACTCACTTGCTGACTCCTCGCTCTTCCTGTTTGTCTCCCTGTTTCCCTCCCTTAGGTGAGAAGCCGTTCAGCTGCAGCTGGGACGGCTGCGATAAGAGGTTCGCCCGCTCTGACGAGCTCTCTCGCCACCGGCGAACACACACCGGTGAGAAAAAATTTGTGTGTCCTGTGTGCGACCGGCGGTTCATGCGCAGCGATCACCTCACTAAACACGCCAGCCGCCACATGACCACAAAGAAGATTCCCTCCTGGCAGGCTGATGTTCGAAGCCTGAACAAAATGACTGCTGGCAAAACACCTCCCTCCAAACCTGGCCTTGCCACACTGAGCATGCTGGTGCCTGCCAGCCCAAAGTAGAAAATGAACACTGCTGCCATCTTACCCACTCCCAAGATACCACAGGGACACAGGGAGCAGCCGAGCACATAAGGCTGCTGCTCTTTTACTCATGGGAATAAAAGAAAAAACATGCACTGGACTAGTTTTTCCTTTCTACTGCTCATTTGTACATGTATTTTTCTCTAAAGGTTTGTTTTGTTTACTTTGATATTATTGATTATATGTATGCACTCTTGCCAAAGCCTTTGTATGAAGTTTGTCTTATACATTTCACCTTCTCCACCCCCTCCTGCAACACATTTGATCAACAAACTTTTGATATATATATATATATATATATGTGAATGTATTGTTTATTGTACTATGAAATGCATTTATTTGCCATATTTGGGGAAAAATGTTAATATGAAAAACTATGTAAATATGAATATTAATCATCAGTACTATAATTATATCTTGATTATATTGCCCTGTCTAACCTTTCATATTATTTAATACATATTTGTAATAAATATACGTTTAAATTTGAGTCATTATTTGGCCATTTTGTGACCTTTCCGGTATCTAATCCAGAAAAAAACAACATGTGGGATCTCTGTATAGTCAGCAATCTTTCCAGGTTGTCTCATGCAGAAATGCAGTAAGTGGTGCCTTCCCACATCCTGTGTGCGTCACACTGTGACTCCCTCACCATCACCCACCGCCCTCTTTTGGTCAACTGGCTGAATGAAAACATTTTTGGGTGTTATAAAAGCTCTTTTGGTGAGACCACGTTGGGACAAAGTGTCCTGTTCATTATCTCCGAGCTAGAGTGCTTGATGAGTTGGAGCAGACAAAACAGACTTGTTTGCCTTGTGTGATGAGTTTAACTGATCATTTGAGCCTGTTCACCTCTGTCACATGGGAACAAGAAGGCGGCGGGGGCTGTGTGAATCTAACATAACATCACTGTCACTGCGTTTGTTTCATTCAAAAATCTCTAATCAGTCTGGCGTAATATAGCAAACACCTCCTGTTTTGTGGTTACAAATGAAAGGAGAAAGTTGTGCTTGTTCATAAAATCTAGACCATCAATGGCCATATAACTGAACATGGGAGTGTGAGAAAGAAGGCAGCTGTAGAAATTGGGAGGATGCAAGTGGAAATTTTATTAAGTAAATAATAAAACGAAACCATTAAGCTGCTGCTAGCCAAAGAGTAGTTCTCTGTGTTTCCTTTATCCCCCTTTCCCTTCACCCACACATTCGTAAGTAGTGGTCTCACACCTAGTAACAGCAAATCTTCCAATGAGACAGTGAGAAACATGAACCGTCGGGGGTGCGACCAATCACGTCTCTCCCCTGCACACCCGCCCCTTTGCCTTACTGACCGACATACACATATGAGCGGTGGCCTACAGCGCCTTCTGGTGGTGGACTTCACTGCTTACTCTAGTACTTGAGAACCTCCTTTTAACAGAAGATAGTTTGATATGTTTAGCTGTTTAACTGTTTAGTAGGCTATAACAGTTTAATAGTGTAGGTCAGAGACGGACATCACCTGGGGGGGTTTCAAAGGAGGCTCAGTGAATGGAAGTGAAAAATGGTTACATTAGTTATCAAAAGGAGACCACATAGAATAGGCTAAATTATGTGTGATTTGGTTGAGTAGAGAATTCAGTAGTTTTGGGAAATTTAAATTTTTTTCCACTTTACCAAAGTCAGAAACTAATGCCTGCCTTAGGACCAGTGTTGGGGAGTAACTAGTTACATGTAATTTAGTTGCATAATTTAATTACAAAATAAATGTAACTATAATCCATTACAGATATTGGGGGGAAATGTGTAATTAAATTACAGTTACTTATGGAAATTGTCATGATTACATCTGAATTGTTTTTGTAAAACGCTAGGCTATAAGTTGAATAATATTTATTTTGTTGCTTTTCATGCTTTTCATGGGCACAATGTCTTCCTTTGCTTTTTCCAGCCACAGCCAGTAATGAAGTTTCTATTCTGATGCTTCTGATTGATTGTCATGTTTGAATTTGCCATCCTTCTGGTATAAGTTATCAAAAAGTATTTAAATGTAATAAGTTTCATTACTTTGATGAAGTAGCCTAATTGAAATAGTTACACTATTACATTTAAAAAAGAGTAACTTGTAATTGGTAACCTATAACTTTTACAAAGTAACCTTCCCATTACTGCTCGGACAGACGTCTTGTTTGAGGTCTTGAACCATGTATTTGGTGTAGTCTGAATAAATGTGAAACAGTAGCATTAGGCTGTCTTTGCTCAGTTGTTGAATGTGGTATAAAATCACATAATCATGATCCCATAGGCATCCAGGAACTGAGCAAGCTGGGCGCCTTTTTCTAAGCTGCTAAGCTTTGCCTGAGGGGAGGCCCACAGTCTCAGCCTTTGACATGAAACCTGACATGAAGCTAGTTTTAAAGGTAGTTCCTCTGTCCATGACTTTTTAATTACACTAATCAACAAGCAACCCAAAATAATTTAATGTGGTCATCCATGGTATTAATCCAGGGGTATTCATGGAGTAGGAATAAAATACATCAAAATAAGGGTAGGTCCTCCTATTTGTGCCATATTGTTTGTTTTGATTGTCCTTGAGATAACCTGTGGTAAATTCACTTGATTGGACATTATGAAAAGCAGGTGTAAATAGTGAAGTAAATCCTAGCTGAATGACATTAAGCTGCTTCGGTTTCAGAATTCTGATATGGTGCATGTTGCTTCAGGCACAGTCATTTTACTGGGTTATTTGAATATAACAGACCATAGCGTTTGTGACGTTTTTCTTGCTAATCACATGTCAAAATGGTCTGTTTGTGAACTGCCTAAAAAGTACTCATTTAAATTTATAACACAGTTAAGCCACTGTAGTTATACCCTCCAGATGTTTTTTTGGAAACCTAAATTATATTATTTTTATAATAATTCACTAAGCTCTTTTTACGTATTGATCAAACATGACACATTAACGGCAAGAAAAATGTTTCTGAAGGAAGCTTTTCCTTGTTGCACCGAAGGCCCTCTTGTTGCTATGGTTACATTAACACAACCACGACGGTTTGCCATTTGAACGTCTGAAACGAGCTAAAACACATGTAAATTTAAATAAAACCGCTCCAAATTTAGCTTACTTCGCTTCTGACCTTCTTTTGGACGTTTCGCTCTCGAACGTTGTGTAACTTAACAGGTAGCGTTACTTCACCCGCATCTGTATTTTGCCTCGTAAACACCAGCATGGAGGTTGGAGATAAACTGAAAGAACTGAACATGTCAGTGGAGGAAATGGAAAGGTTGACAAAAGCTTTCAAAGACGATAAGTTCAGGAAAATGTTGCGTGACTACGCCCAAGAATTAGCAGACCCCGAAAACAAGAAAAAGTATGAAGAAGAGATCAAACTTTTGGAACAGGAGAGGGGGAACACGATTGAATTTCTCCACCCGGAACCATTTAAGGCCCTCAAGACGAGTGTGAACGGCAAGCAGAAGTGTTTTATCAATATTTGCGCCAATGAAAAGGTTGGCAAGCCTGAAAGTAAATGGGGGGTCTCGGAGGACGGCCGCAGAGGACAGTGCTGGTCCCTGCCTCACAGTCTGCACCCCGGGAGACAAGACACAGATGCAAAGGGCAACAAGACGGTGATCTACGATGTTATCTTCCACCCTGACACTCTCTACATTGCAAGCAAAAACAGGAGATTCATGGATATGGTGGAAAACACATCCATTGAGGGCATACAGAAAGCTTTTAAAGTGACTCTGGATAAAAACAATGTTAGCCAGATGAGAACAAAATACAAAGGCATCCAGCAGCCTTGTGTAATCCGAAAACCCATACCTGGGTATAAAACCAAGGAGCCCTCAGAGGAGCCTGACCCTCTTGCATTCCCATATCCAGATGACAGAGGACCTACTGCATCCTTGCAAACCAAGCCTACTGAATCACCTGCAACAGAAAACGGCAGTGATGTTAAACCCACAAGCTTCCAGGTCCAGCCTCAGAAAGCAGAGGAGCCAACCCAGCCAAACTACACAGTAAAATATCGATCTTTTATTGATCTACAGGACTTCAGGTGTTCTAGAGACTCGGCCCAAAGCCCCAGGCCCAAAGAGATAGTCGTCACCATCAATATGCCACTCCTGAAGGCAGTCGGGGATGCCAGTCTTGAGGTACAAGAGGGAAGGCTGCTGCTGGAGACTAAGAAACCAGCCTACAGACTGGAGCTGCCCTTAGCCTACCCTGTGGACGAAGACAAAGGAGAGGCCAAGTTTGATAAACAGAGAAGACAGCTTACGGTAACACTGCCTGTTATTCCTTCTAAAGAAACTTTTGATTTTGTTTTAGGGCCTCTTGAGACCGGTGTTTGTGACAGTGAGATACAGGAGGAGAAACTAGAGGTGAAAGAGAATAAATGGGAAGAAGAGGAAGAAAGTAGTCGGGAGAAAGGAGACGAGCAGATGAGGGGACCCCAGGAAGGTGTCATGAGGGTGGAAAGGGTAGCGGGGGAGAAGGGAGAATGGAGCAAGCAGGAGAGGGAAGGGGAAAATGGTGAAGAAGACAAAACTGGTGTGGAGAAGGAGGCAATAAGAAAAGGCAGAGAAAGTGTGGAGGAGGAGAAATTAAAGGAGCAGGAGAATGAGAAAGTTGGAAAATTTAACCTTCAGAAAAGGCAACAAGATGAAGTTAAACATATGAGTAAAGACAACAAAGTAAGGGAGGATGGATGTGACGGAGCAGCGGAGACAAAGCGTTCTGGTGCAACAAGCTGTCAGTGTGATACTGTTGACCAGAAGATGGACGTTTCTGCTGAAGAAGAAAACTGTGCACCTTCACCTTTATTAGAAAAGCAGCCTGTTTTAATCCCCGCTGAACATTCAGGTTGCAAAGGTAAAGAGGGAGAAGTAAATCTGAACTCTGAAATGACTTCAGACATCGAGGAGCCTGAAAAGACTAAAGACAACCTACATGGAAACCTGAAGGTGAGATTAATTCGGACGTGGTTTGAATTGTGTGATTAAAATAAGCTGCGCTAACTTTTATGTTTCTGTTTAAGGTGGAAAAAGATGCTGCGTTTCTGCATCACAGATCCAGTGAGGAATCTCAGACTGCTGCTGCGTCTTCCACATCAGACAACACTCAAAGCCAAAACAGCGTAAAGGACAGCTGCGTTTCCCAGAAGACTGAGGAGTCCAGCAAGATGCTCGTACCAGATGAAGCGGACAAGCCAGACAGAGGAGGTCCAGGCAACAGGGTCACCCTCCTCTCTGAGGAGCTCACCGAGGGGTCAGTAAGGCCGGAGGAGAGCGAGAGTGTAGATGAAGACGACCTGCCAACAGAGCAAATCCTCCAAAACCCAGAGCAAGACAAGCCGCCGCCTGCTTTGCTGCGGGAAATTGATAAAGATGGAAATGAAAAGGTCATCAGTGATCATTCCACATCTGCCGGGTTTGTCTTGCAAAACTCCCTGATGTACGAGCTGGACTAAGGACTGTGTGCACAGGTTCAGAGAGCTTGTTCTCTCGTGTTACAGCAGTTTTGGACACATTATAAAAATGACAGAAATCATTTTAATGTCCCAGAATAAACTACTTACAACATAATGAATAATTTTATTTATTTGTTGAATTTTTTACATTTATATATATAAAAATGTGGGCCATAGCACTGTATAAACCAACTTCCTTTAGCCAATGCTCATGGACCCTGAGGCACTGTATGCAGAAAAAAACAAACCCTAATTCATCTAATTCCTTTATTCACCTGCTGAGCCAGTAGGGGGACCTGCAGTTTGCTCTAAGAGACAGAAAAGACAATGAATGACACTGTACGCGTACACACTGACCAGGTGCACAGGTATTTACTCTCTTCTTTTACCCCATTTTTGATGTGTGAGAAGTATGTTACACGTTAAATGTAAGTGTAACACAGGCAGCTTGAAGTTCTTTTAAAGACAAAGCTTAAGAGAGTCAGTCCTCCACATTCATTCAAAGGCATTACCAGAAAACTGGACCCCTGAGCTACTGCAGATTCCTCTTGTCCTACAGTATCTCATAGCTTGCAAACTATAGCAGAATCCACAGCAATTTCCAGCTGTTGGTGTGTTAGCTGTCAAAACGAAAGAGTCTGTTCTTCCTCATCTGATGCCTCTCTGGAGGGAGTTGTCTAAAAATTCAGAGTAGCAAGAGAGGGAGCAGAAATGCTGCTGCACCGGAGCATCTGTGCCTCCCATGTCGTCCACCAGGACCACTGTGTGAGAGACTTGGTGTAGGTTCATGCTGACCGCCGTCTTGATGTAGAAACTGATGCAGACGCGGTCACAGTCGCAGGTCTTGGCTACTTCGAGGTCCCGACACAAGTGGGCAGGGATGAGGTGAGGTCCGTAAGGTATCCTGTGAGGCGAATGAGACAAAATACAGTTAGGAGTTTGCTGTATGAGCTCATTATGGACCACATTGAAGATGCAGCATGATATAATGAGTATGTTTAGTTCTAACCTGAGGTTGGCCACAGCTCTGGAAGCCATCTCTTGAAGCGGGAGTGGGAATGTAAGTTTCATTTTGTGGTCCAGAGGGTTAGGCTGGATAAACGGATTTCCAAACAGGTCTAGGTTCTCCAGACTCAGCTTCCGGAAGTCACTGGGCAACACAGCCAGCTGGTTATGCGCTGCTGACAGGAACCTTAGCTTTGAGAGTCGGCCGACGTGGAACGGCAAAAAGACGAGCTCATTGTCGTCCAGTTTGAGGTTCACTAGCTCTCGGAGCTGGCAGAACTGAGCGGGCAGGGACTGAAGTCGATTCTGGCTGAGGTCCAAGAGTTGGAGGGTCCGCTGCAGGGTGGACAGGCAGAGAGCCTCGCTGAAGGCTTCCAGGTGGTTGTTGTGGAGGATGAGCTCAGAGAGGCAGCTGAGGTCACCAATGGTGGCAGGGAGCTTCTTGATGTGGTTGTTGCTGAGGTCAAGCTTGCGTAGAGCTGCAAAAACAAAACCAAAGAAAAACACCACCACTTAAAAGGATGTGCCCATTTTTCATAATCAGAATCAGTAATGCAAATAGGTCAAAATAGGATTTCCAGTATGTAACCATAATCAACAACCTCATCGCCTCACTCTACCTTTAAGGGAGAGCATCCGCATGTCCACCCGTGACAGTTTGCAGTAGGAAACCTGCAGCTGCTCCAGAGAGTAGGGGAAGCTGGAGGTGAGGGGGTAGTCCTTCTTGGAGACGATGGTGAGCTTCTTCTTAGGTTGCTCAACGTCTCTGGCGCGAACAGGAGTGAGGGTGGAGAGAGGGAGGCTGCTTGTGTCACTTCCTCTGTCTGCCAAACGAGCGGCCGAGAGGAAGTTCTTTAAGCTGTTGGCATCGGCCTACAAATCAATAAATAAATAACTAAATAAATAAAGTTACAATTACTGTGGATTGATAAGTTACAGAAAAAAGCAGAGGATCTGTGTCTTTTCAGGTAGTTACGTGTGACCGGGTTCCTTGAAATATCTAACCTAAATTCACTGGCCTGGAATATCTTGACACACTTTCTTTGAATGAACATGATGAACCTTTTGCTGTTGGGAATTTAAATGTGATTGGTGCAGGGATTTGACACAACTTTGTGAATATCTGTACAATCCAATACAGTCACAAAAACATTAATTTAAAATTTATGGTCATATTTTTAGGCAGTAGTTTCTGGTGGTGGTGTCAAGGTGTTTATAAAATTGTGGAAGTTTAGTTTACACATCTTTCACAATTTGGGAGCTCCTTGTTTTCCCTGCCTAACGTGGCGTTGCTCTGTTTGTGGGTGCATGAGCACATTTCTGTGCCAGCCAACTATGTTAGAATCTGGATGAAAGGTCGCTGCTGCCTCAACACAGCCAGGAGAGCTTTACAACAGCTGGAAACAATGAGGCTGCAACTGTGTCTATCCAGGCGTCAGCTGCAGTCACAACAACAACGCGAGTCTGTCTGGTTGATAAATGAGAGAGGGGACAGCTCTACTCTTGTCGCTGAGTCGTGTGTGTGAGAAATTTTCCAGGGAATAAGAATGAAGTTGCTTCATCATAAAACTTGAACAACTGCGTCGAATGTCATACCTTGCTCAAACAAATGTCAACAGCTGGCTCCTTTAATCTCACAGTGGCCTTGCCATCCTCCACAAACCAAGTGAAGAACTTTTCTATGTTGCCTTTTAGCTGCAAGAGAAAGTCAGTCAGTGATGGAAAAATGTCAGTGATGGAAAAATTTCACAACATTAGGGCGCGTCATCATCCAACCAAGAGTGACTCACTATCTCAACATGTGTAGACAGGAATACTGAAGGAACTTTTTACAGAGCTATGATGACCTTTAAAAAGAAACACAAAACAGGAGCTTTTGAGGAGCTCCTGAAGGCAGCATTTGAGACCATGAAAACAGGACTTCTAATTCTTTCTGGGAAAGATAATAATGAATAATTGAAAAAAATAGATGTTTTAGGTGACTCTGGGGATTCAGTTAATTGAAAATCAAAAATACAGTCCATGAATCTCATTTCTATAATGTTGTGCTAATGCCTGTTTGATACTGTCCAGTACAAGACGAAACTGTAGAACCAAATAACACAAGTTCTAATTTTCTGTCTTGTTAAATTATACTTATTGTGGGATGTAAGAGAAATATAGCACGTAAAATGCATATTTATAGTATGACCTATACATTCATAACAGTGTCTAACAGTCCAAGTTGTTAAGATGGCAATATTTCAGACTCCTATTGGGTCGTAGATATGATGACTTGATGAATCATATTGTGTATCAAAGTGTTTAGCCTTTTCTTTCATTAATTTTCTTTTATTAAATGTATAGTTTAAGCAGCCAAACAAACAAAACAGTAAAAACACTGGTAAATTAACTCATAAACATAAAAAAAATCACTACAAACACCAATTGAAAGAGCGGAATGGGATATATTAATTCTCTTGAGTTGATACATGAACAGTTTCTGACTTAGTGGTTCTTTACTTTTCTTTTCCTTTTAAGGTTCTGTACGTTTACAAAGACAAAAAAATGAATGGATTGGTGACAAAAATATAAACAGATCCTACATACCCAGATCATTCATATGAAAAGACTTAGGAACAAGAACTGCAAAACAAATTGTAATTTAATACACTGACTAGACTGATAAACAACTGTTAAATACACCTGCATTTATTTTTTTTAAAACTCCTATTCTTTATCTGTTTGATTTGGTGAGATCCCAAAACCGTTTTCAGATTTCAGCCAGCTCTTTGATGTAAAAAAAATATACATTTGAATTCAATCTACCTAAAACCAACAACAAGAATACGATTAGAGGCAACTTGCAATCAGGTTAATCTGGAAAGCAACAACAGAGGCCACACACCTCGGGATAAATTATAAATCCATCTCCAGCTTTAACACTCAGTAGCAGCACAAGTTAGTTAGCTCAGTAACCGTATTAGCAGCAACAACAACAGACCTTGTACTTGGAGCCTGCTCGGTCTTTAGCTGTGCAGATCATCATGTAAATGTTGCTGCGCTGGCTCGTCTTGTCCAAATGCTTCCCGATTGACAGCACCGCTCTCGCCCCCTTTCCTCGACTTTTCATCCCAAACGTGGGGAGCATCCGGTTCACCACCTCGACCTCACACTGCAACTTCATCGCAACCGAATACCAAAGACCGTAGTCCGGCTTACTGCCGTGTCTGAGTGGGCTGAGGGTTTGAATGCATGCCAGGGAGAAACCTTCGGAGAAAACAAACTACCGCTAGCTAACGTTAGTGGCACAACACACGGTCGTCACAGATCACACATCTGAACGACTGCCGGAGACACAACACACACTGTACAGCGGCTACACTGAGCCTTTAGTGGGCAGCTGGGGTCAGCGTGGCAATATTCTGAAAAACAGTGAACGTCCTCTGTAGTTTTTCGGTTGTCAGTTGGCTGGTTAGCTGCCGTTAGCCCGATCCCGCGCGCTTGGGAAGTGACGTCAGAAGAGCTTGTTCGGCCCGGGCGGGCATTCAGCGCGAGCGGGATAGACCGCTGTCCGGTGTGTAATTACTGTATAAATGTGCACAATGTAATTATTGTGTGCTGGTTTGTCTAACGGAAACTCAACTCAAGGCCCACTTACTGGCTCTTTCCGGAGCTTTCAACTGCATCCCGCGGTCCTCCTTATCCTGTGTTGCTCAGTGAGGTATCTCCTCAGATAAGCGAGAGATGGGCGGGTCGATACTTCCACCATCACCAGCAGTAAAAAGGTTACTTTTTAAATGTAGCCTAATAAGTTACTGATTACAAGTTACCCTGTTTAAAATGTAATTGTAGCCTAGTGTAGGCCTACCTAGTTCAATTACGTATAGGCAAAGTAATATAACGTATTTCATTTTACGTTTAAATTAGGCTACTTTTCTAATTTCTAATGGATGTTTTCAACTGTTAACCATTTTCAAAAGACAGTTTGAGAGGCAGTTTAACATGCAGACAGGTGAGGTCATGCCATTTGCCTTTAAGTGTAATGATCTTTTTTCCCTAAAAAATTACCATTATTTTGACAAATCACATCCCAAATGATGGTATCCTTAAGAAGTTTGGTGTCGCCCATCCCTGAGCTGAGCAGCCAGGAAATGTGAGATGAGATGCAATTAAAGTGGAAAAATAGCAAGTATGCCAGGGAATAATTTATTGTTCTTT